>OY757546.1:6770194-6821463 GCA_963584105.1 Alviniconcha strummeri
CAAGAAAAACTCAGCTGAAAATCAAAAAAGGATTAAAACCAGATGTACCGCACATTTAAAAGTATCAACTAAATTATCAATTAAAAATGTATCAATTAAAAGTGATCTAAGAAGTACTAAGTACTAATAAGCGGTATAAAAATTAAAAATAAATATTTAAAACCAGGTATACCGCACCATTAAAAATAACTAAATTATCAATTAAAAAAGTATCAGTTAAAAGTCAGTGACCTAAGAAGTACTAAGAAGAAAAAAAAAAAAAAAAAAGTATACCACATGATTAAAAGTATCAACTAAATTATCAATTAAAAATGTATCAATTAAAAGTCATCTAAGAAGTACTAAGTACTAAGAGGCGGTATAAAAAAAAAATACAATTAAAACCATGTATAGCGCACCATTAAAAGTATCAACTAAATTATCAATTCAAAAGTATCAATCAAGTCATCTAAGAAGTACTAAGTACTAAGAAGCGATATAAAAATTAAAATTAAAAATAAAACCAGGTATACCCCACCATTAAAGGTATCAAATAAATTATCAATTAAAAAAAGTACGAATTAAAAGTCAGTCACGTAAGAAGTACTAAGAAGATACATAAAATTACAATTAAAACCAGGTATACCGCACCACTAAAAGAATCAAACTAAATTATCAATTAAAAATGTATCAATTAAAAGTCATCTAAGACGTACTAAGTACTAAGAAACGGTATAAAACTTAAAATACCAATTAAAACCAGGTATAGCGTACCATTAAAAGTAACAATTAAAAGTCATCTAAGAAGTACTAAGTACTAAGAAGCGGTATAAAAATTAAAAATAAATAAAAACTGGAAGATGCGACTGATTTTTTCCTGAAGATTTTTTTTTTGCTGAATATTCACCTACATATTCTTTTTTCCCCGTATGATCTTCTCTTACACATAGTAAAATGACACATTAAAGTAAAGTGCTTCCTAAATCACAAAGCTTTAAGAATACTGCTGTACAGCCCAATGCCGGTTATAATCTATAAAACAAAATCTGTAAAATAAAATTCAAATACCTCCCTGAATCTCTCTAAAAAGTTAAAAGCTTCATGAATGAGGCTCAATTATAAAGGCTCAATGCCAGTTATAATCTATAAAACAAGATATATAAAATAAAATTTAAAAGACCTCCCTGACTCTCTGTAAAAAGTTAAAAGCTTCATGAATGAGGCCCAGTTATAAATGCTTAATGCCGGTTTTAATCTATAAAACAAAATCTGTGAAATGAAATTTAAAAGACCACCCGCTGAATATCTCTAAAAAGTTAAAAGCTTCATGAATGAAGTTCAATTATGAAGGCTCAATGCCGGTTATAATCTATAAAACAAACATTATAAAATAAAATTTGAAAGACCTCCCTGAATCTGTCTAAAACGTTAAAAGCTTCATGAATGAGGCTCAATTATAAAGGCTCAATGCTGGTTATAATCTGTGAAATAAAACATCAAATCTGTCAAATAAAATCTGTCAAATAAAACGTGTAAAATAGGCAAAGATCGAATTTTCTGGAGTTTGCAGGCCGCTGTCTCAACGCCTTCACCTCCCATCGTTCCTGCTCGTCTCTCTGACCGCCGTCAGCTGTACTGTCCTTCCCGACCTCTTCACCGAGTGACGACACCGGTCCCCCCATTCCCACCTTGCAGGTGCAGAGGGGTGTGACCCAACATTCACTCGCTTGAACGGCCCTGCCTGGCCACCCCAGTCCACGCCCGGAATGCAGCAACCACCGACAAGGTTAATTTAACTTTCTAATTTAATAATTTATTTGACTTAATTTGTGTTTGATTTGCTCACGCACACGCAGACACACGCACACACTCGAACGCACGCACGCACGCACGCCCACACACACACACACACACACACACACACACACTCACACACACACACACACACACACACGCACACACGCATGCACACGCAAGCACGCTCACACACACACACACACACACAAACACACACACACACACACACACACACACACACACACACACACACACACACACGCACGCACAAACACACGCATGAACTCGCAAGCACGCACTCACGCACGCACTCACATGCACACACACGCACACACACGCACCACACACACACCACACACACACGCATGCACTCGCAAGCACGCACGCACTCACGCACGCATACACACACACACACACACACACACACACACACACACACACACACACACACACACACACACACAAGCACACACAAATCAACCACGAATTAAGCTGAATAAAACAAGTTTAAATAGATTAATTTTGAAAAGATAGAGAAAAAAACTTGCCGACAGATGGTACATTGCCGCCGTGGAGTGGCGGTGAGCCCAGACAGAGGCTGGCTCAAGCGACTAGTGAATGAACGGACCACACCGCCCGTGCACATACAGGATGGGAGTGGTTGGGGACAGGTGCCGCTACTGGGGTGAAAAGAGCTGGAAGAAGAGTACAGTTGTAGGAGACCAGAGAGACAAACAGAGTGGAAGAGGTGAACAGCGTTGAGAAGGAGGTATGCAAGTCCAGAAAATTCGAGCGTCAGCTGTGATTTTGGACTGTCGTGTAAAATAAAATCTGTAAAATAAAATATTTAAAATAAAATTCAAATGAATCTCTCTAAAAAGTCTGTGAAATAAAACCTGTAAGATAAAATTCTCCTTCCCGTTTTTCTGTTTTGTACTGTTGTTTTGTGTTGTTTTGTTTTATTGTTTGTTTTGTTGTTGTTTTGGTCTTTGGTTTGTTTTGTTGCCTCTGACTTTTTGACAACAATTTGCGATCTTGCCATCGTAAATGTCTGTGTAATTATCATTTAGTCTATAGGTAACACTCAAATAAGCATAATTCTTTTGTGTTTCCTGTACTTATTTGTTGAACGGATGATTACGATGAATGAATAAAATTTTGTTTAAACCAAAATAAAATCTGTAAAATATATTTAAAGACCCCCCTGAAAGTTAAAAGCTAAAAATATTACTGATATTCCTTATTGAGACAATACGTGAACTGAATTTAAAAAAACAAAACAAAAACAAAACAAAAAACTGAACTGAATCAAAAAAGGATTGACCGAATCATAAGTAAATCGACATTAGTCACTGTCAGTGAACGAGTAGTGTAATTACACAGAGCTGGGCTTCATACCTAAGATTGGAGCCGACCCCAGTGACTACTTATGCTGAACATTGCATGGACTCACTTTTTTCTCTCTTTTTTTTTTTTTTTTTTTTTTCTAACATGAAACATAAAATCCCAAGTCATCTAAGAAGTTCTAAGTGCTAAGAAGTGATATAAAAAATAAAAATAAAATAAAAACCAGGTATACCGCACCATTAAATGCATCAACTAAATTATCAATTAAAAAGTATCAATTAAAAGTCATCTAAGAAGTACTGTACTAAGTACTAAGAAGCGATAAAAAAAATTAAAAAAATTAAACCCAAAAACCCCAGGTATACCCCACCATTAAGAAGCGATATAAAAAGATAAAAACAAAAATTAGAACCAGGTATACCGCACCATTAAAAGTATCAATTAAGTTATCAATTATAGGAGGTATTCGTGGAACTAGCCACCAGAAACTGTACATAGAATCCGGATTCTGCACATTAAAGGAAAGACGGAAACGGCATAAACTCTTGATGTTCCACGAAATGACACTAGGCCTCTGTCCCCAATATATAAGTGACCTCTTGCCCCCTTTAGTCGCGGTGGGGGCGGGGAAAGCTCAGTGGTTAGAGCGCCGGACTCGTGATTGAAAGGTCGCGGGTTCGAATCCCTGCTGGAACGGCGGGATAATTTTTTTTATCCAGAGTCGACTTTCTGTGCTGACTCTTATTTCGGTATCCGTTCCACCCCCGTGTTACCACAGTACACGTAAAAGATCCCGGCCATTCTGCCAAAAGTGCAGGTGGCAGGTTACAGCTAAACACGCATACACCTTACTTATGTGGCTTTTATTGAACCGTGCTTCGGCATTGGTCACAACTTGTCCCTAATATGTCAAATGACATCTGAGGACATTAAGCATCAACTCATCATCATCACCTTTAGTCGCCCACATTAATCCGTACCACAGACGCAGACCATTAGAAAGAGATGTGACTACATGCAAAACTGATCTTTATCGAAACTCCTTCATTCCATCTACCACAGCAGGAGTAGAATTCTCTCCCCATTAGCGTTCAACAAAGTACATCTTTAAGTGTTTTTAAACGATCATTGTCCTTGTCCGACAGTAAAGTTCCAGCCTATTACTACTTTGGAGAAAGAATTTGCACAAGTCATTCACTGTCGCCTTCGCCTAGAAATGAGTAACCTTAACAATGACCTAGTCAACCGCCATTTAAGTACCGACCCAAAATGTTCTTGCAGTTATTCTAGAGAAACGGCCGAGCATTACCTCCTTCATTGTTCTAACTACATAAACATCCGAGCAAGAACAATACTTACCCTCCCTAGTAGCCAAACCAATATTAGAACACTACGGTAACTTAGACCTGCGACTTCCAGAAAACAAACACGTATTCCTAACTGTCCATGAATTCATTAAGCTATCTAAGCGACTTTAAAAGCGGAACTGTAAGCTAGCAGGTAGCTGACCTGTAATATGATTATCTCTTGTTTGTTTGTTTTTGACCATATATACTGACTTTTTGTGCACATGTGATTTGTCCTTTTAACATAGTATACTAAAGGGACGTTAAAAATCCAAGAATTAACTCCTTCTGTAAATGTGATTATATGTTTTGATTATACAAATGACCGACTGCCTACTCATACCTCTGAACTTTGTCAAAAAATAATAATTATGCTACTGTAGAAAAAAGAAAAAAATGACTTCAAACCATCTTTCCCTTTTCCCATCCCCCTCTGTCTCCACATTCCAATTCTCTCTCGCTACTATTTATTTAAGCCACCAGCCAATCTATCTATCTACCTAACATTGTTTTGTTTTTTCCACTATTTTGTTTTGACTGTTTTCTAGCGACTGTTCGTATTTTTGTGTTTTGTTATTGTAGTTTGTTTGTTTGTTTCTTTTTCTTTCTTTGTTTTCTCTTGTTTTTCGTTTTTATTGTTATTTCTCACTCAGTTTTTGTTAGTGAAATGAAATTGTTCGTCCGCCTTACATTGTGCGTTTTTTCCAACCATAATATAATGAGCTCATCGCCTATAAGCTATAGCTTGTTGATGAGCACATAACGATTCTTTGTCTCTATTTTGTCTTGAATAAATTTTTGTTTAAACCAAATTATCAATTAAAAAAGTATCAATTAAAAGTCACCTAAGAAGTACTAAGTACTCAGAAGCGACCTAAAAAATGAAATTAAAACCAGGAATACCGGACCATTAAGAAGCGATATAAAACATAAAAAAAAAAAACCCAGGTATGCCCCATTAAGAAAAGGAATACCGCACCATTAAAAGTATCAACTAAATTATCAGTTAAAAAAGTATCAATTAAAAGTCATCTAAGAAGTACTAAGTACTAAGAAGCGATCTAAAAAATAAAAATAAAAACCAGGTATACCGCACAATTGAGAAGCGATATAAAAAAAAAAGAATAAAAAAAAAGAAGGGACACCGCACCACTAAAAGTATCAACTAAATTATCAATTAAAAAAAGTATCAATTAAAAGTCGTCTAAGAAGTACTAAGTACTAAGAAGTGATATAAAAAAACAATAAAAAACAACAACAACAGGTGTACCGCACCATTAAAAATATCAGCGGTATTCTCAAGGGAGGAAGTAGACGGCGGGAATGCTCACAAATGGGATTAGTTAAAGAACATAGAGGCAGGGGGTCACGCTCTGAGAGAGTTAAAACAGCTAGTCCACGTTAAAACTGTAAAACAGATCCGCTGCAAGTCAGAGATGGTGGTCGTGTTTCCATATCTCACACAGTATTTTCATTGACTAAACAGAGTTTAGGAAGCAGACACTCAGGTGGACTGGAAGCACTCTATATTAGATCTATGTCATGTCCTTCGTGTTTAAATTGCTTTCTAGCAACTATACATGAAAGTGATAAACGGACATTTATTATAATAGTCTGTAAATACTAGTATTTAAGCCTTTTTTCCATCGACTGTTTGGTGTAAATAACTAGCAGAAAAGCTAACCTTTCTGGTCTCTGTTTCTTAAAAGTATGTTAGCATTAACTCCAGTGCACGACGACAAGTCCTCCCACACAATCATACCCTATAAATTGTTATGTAAAATACAGCTGCTAAAATATGTGTTTGCGGCTCGACTCCCTGAAAGGAGGCCGATGATGTATCGGCTACATACTGTCACTCGCTCGGAACCACATGCAACAACAGCGCAATGAGTCTTTTCGAGAGCAGAGAGTAGTGCTATATAAAAGTGATCAGTTATTAGAATGTACATGTGGACGTTAAGCACCATGTTTACTTACTAGAATGTACGACAGGAAGTACTTGTTGAAACCTCCTTTCTGGTCTTGGCAATGTTTCCTGTCTTTGCTAGTCTCTCAAATGGTGCAAACTCATCTATTTGTGTAAAAATGAATAAACAGTTTCATTCAATGCGTAACTTTTTTTATATGTTAATTAACCATGCACCTTCATAGTGTTGTTAATGAACTTTTTATTGCAGGCTAAGAAAAACTCTCTCATGGTCTGATCATCGATGCTAAACATGAACATCTAGAACAGCCTGATTGAGGCTATTCAGTCAATAATTCAAAAAGACAGCAAAACCAAACAAGCAACAACAAAACCCCACATCAATATTTACAAAAGGGGAGAAAGCGAGAAAAAAATTTTGTTTAAGGAGTACACGCAACTGGTTCAAAATCGCCTTTGTTTCACTTTTTTTTTTCCTCGCGAAATATAGATTATATCAAACATCCATCTGACATGTTGTATATCTTTGTATTGTAAACGCTTGATTACAACCAAATGCAGGAACAAACAAAACTTGCTTCCCCACATATCATTTCTATCTGCAGGTCACTATTCCTGTTTTGCTATATAATCTTTATAACAAAATGGGGTTGGGCGAACTGTAAAACAAAATTAAAAACCACTGACTCGGATGTTTTCAGGATTGACCAATAACAGGGAGACCGGATTAGGTTTGGGAATCAGGGCAAGTCATAAAGGAGTAGATGGTAGACATTGTGGGCTTTCATGTAATTCAAATCTCCCCCTTTTGAAAACCTCTTCCAATTTTGACAGGCACCTTACAGAGACCGTTTTGCGGAGATGTGAAATATTGAACATCAAGCCCGAATCTCAACAACACCGACTTGAAGCGTCTCTATGCACGTTAAGCAAGTCGTTTCTCTTACGGTGAACCAACATGGACCTTTCCCTTTTACAAAAAAATCAGTCAACTGACAAAACAGGACGGTGGAAAAAACCCTGGGGGATGTTGAGCTTATTTACCCGTTTCCGATCATAACAGGTGGCCTTTACAGGGTGCAGATCTTTCAAAAAAAACGACGATTCGGTTTCAATTATTCAAGTGAATTCGCCCTGCCAGAGGTTGTGACACAGGAATGTATGTGGCGTCTTTGTGAATCAGGTCGTTTTTCTTACGGTGAATCACCGCGGACCCCTCCCCTTGAGGGAACTTCACTCCACCGACGACACAATAGATACAGTGTGGAGAGACCCTGGGGGATCTTGAGCCTGTTTACGACCTGTTTCCGATCACGAGTGAATTCCCCCTTCCAGAGGCTGTAGGTGACACAGACATACATGTATTGCCATCTTTGTGAAGCAGGTCGTTTTTCTTACGGTGAATCACCGTGGACCCCTCCCCTTGAGGGAACTTCACTCCACCGACGACACAATAGTGTGGAGAGACCCTGGGGGATCTTGAGCCTGTTTACGACCTGTTTCCGATTACGAGTGAATTCCCCCTTCCAGAGGCTGTAGGTGACACAGACATACATGTATTGCCATCTTTGTGAAGCAGGTCGTTTTTCTTACGGTGAATCACCGCGGACCCCTCCCCTTGAGGGAACTTCACTCCACCGACGACACAATAGTGTGGAGAGACCCTGGGGGATCTTGAGCCTGTTTATGACCTGTTTTCGATTACGAGTGAATTCCCCCTTCCAGAGGCTGTAGGTGACACAGACATACATGTATGTGGCGTCTTTGTAAAGCAGGTCGTTTTTCTTACGGTGAATCACCGTGGACCCCTCCCCTTGAGGGAACTTCACTCCACCGACGACACAATAGTGTGGAGAGACCCTGGGGGATCTTGAGCCTGTTTACGACCTGTTTCCGATTACGAGTGAATTCCCCCTTCCAGAGGCTGTAGGTGACACAGACATACATGTATGTGGCGTCTTTGTGAAGCAGGTCGTTTTTCTTACGGTGAATCACCGCGGACCCCTCCCCTTGAGGGAACTTCACTCCACCGACGACACAATAGATATAGTGTGGAGAGACCCTGGGGGATCTTGAGCCTGTTTACGACCCGTTTCCGATTACGAGTGAATTCACCCTTTCAGAGGCTGTGGCACAGGCATACATGTATGTGGCGTCTTTGTAAAGCAGGTCGTTTTTCTTACGGTGAATCACCGCGGACCCCTCCCCTTGAGGGAACTTCACTCCACCGGTGAAACAATAGTGTGGAGAGACCCTGGGGGATCTTGAGCCTGTTTACGACCCGTTTCCGATTACGAGTGAATTCACCCTTCCAGAGGCTGTAGGTGACACAGACATACATGTATGTGGCGTCTTTGTGAAGCAGGTCGTTTTTCTTACGGTGAATCACCGCGGACCCCTCCCCTTGAGGGAACTTCACTCCACCGACGACACAATAGATATAGTGTGGAGAGACCCTGGGGGATCTTGAGCCTGTTTACGACCCGTTTCCGATTACGAGTGAATTCACCCTTTCAGAGGCTGTGGCACAGGCATACATGTATGTGGCGTCTTTGTAAAGCAGGTCGTTTTTCTTACGCTGAATCACCGCGGACCCCTCCCCTTGAGGGAACTTCACTCCACCGGTGAAACAATAGTGTGGAGAGACCCTGGGGGATCTTGAGCCTGTTTACGACCCGTTTCCGATTACGAGTGAATTCACCCTTCCAGAGGCCGTTGGTGACACAAACATTATTATATGTATTTGCCATCTTTGTGAAGCAGGTCGTTTTTCTTACGGTGAATCACCGTGGACCCCTCCCCTTGAGGGAACTTCACTCCACCGACGAAACGATAGTGTGGAGAGACCCTGGGGGATCTTGAGCCTGTTTACGACCTTTTCACGATTACGAGTGATTTCAGCCTGCCAGAGGCTGTAGGTGACACATACATATAGGGTCTTTGTGGAGCAAGCCATATGCAGCAGTTCGTTTTTCCTACCATGGATCAGCGCGGTGAGGGAGGGGTGGGGGGGGGGGGGGGTACCCATCTATTTCAGATTAACAGTGGCTGTCACACAAGCACATGGCCTACAAGTGAATTAATTAATGATCATGTCCTCGGCAACAACACATGAACATGTGGATTAAGAAGCATAGTAAAACACAACGCCTGAGGCTATAATATATCATGTCACTTTAAGATGACAACCCAACTACATCAGCCTCAGAAATCTAAAGTAAACTGGTCTTAGGGGGGTTTGAAATGTACATCTTAGCCTTATTCCAGTATGGCTGCCCAGGAGTGTTCTGTTGCTTTCCACCGGCGCCAAAAATCAAGTCTGGATCCATTTTCCAGGAGATGCTAATGCATACACAAGAGGTTCTATAGGGTGTAGGGACTGGTTTCCAACGCTCAGTACTAAGCGCAAAAATCAAAGGTCTTTCTCTTTTAAAGCCCACTGTGCCTGGAAGAAACTGCCCTAACACTGCCAAACTTTTACAGCAGCCAGTTTAAAATATGCCTTCAAAAACCTGCCTCTCTGCGAGCGCATATATATGGGAGCTCTGGTGGAATAGACAGATAATCAGTAAGCGCGGGAAGCAAGTCAGATCGAAAAAACATCAATGAATTACGACCGCAAATCGTTCATTAAAAAAATTTCTCAGCTTTTTTTTCTCTCTCTCTTTTTTTCGTCTTCCTTCCCCCCTTCTTTTTTCCTCATATGTTCATGCGCCTTGCGCTCATTATAAGGAGAAGAAGAGACAAGTATGCATTATTTTAAATGAATTTGTTGTTGTTGTTGTTGTTGTTCATTTGGCTTTGGCTGCTTTGCTCAAACAGGATGGCGTCCGCTTTTTTTTCTTTCTCTCTCTCTCTTTTTCGTCGTCTTCCCCCCCACCCCCCACCCCCCCCGCCCCCCCCACCCCTTTTTTCTCTTTGCATAGGTTCATGCGCCTGGCACTCATCATAAGGAGAGGAACAGACAAATATGCATTATTATTATTATAAATAAATTTGTTTTTGATTTCCCCTATTTTTTTATCATTCTACATTTTCCCCCTTTCTTTTTCTTTGCTGAATATTCGCCCATCTACCTTTCTTTGTTTACAACCGTATAGTCTACTCTCGCACATAGTAAAACAACACATTAAGTGTTTCCTAAATATATTTTCTTATTAAACCGTGTCTAGCTGCACAGAGATTATAATAAAAGAGGAGCAAACATTCGATCAACAAAAATTAAAACTGTAACACACATCTACGATTTATTTTACGAAGATTTGTTTGCGGAAGATTCACCCACATACCCAAGGTTTTTTGTTTGTTTTGTTTTTGTTTTGGTGTGTGTGTGTGTGTGTGTGTGTGTGTGTGTGTGTGCGTGTGCGTGTGCGTGTGTGTGTGTGTGTTGTTGTTGTTGTTGTTGTTGCTGTGGCTTTTTCCCCCGTCTATGGTCTACGCTCACACAGTCAGTAAAATGACATATTAAAGGGCTCAGAAAGGCAGTTTTTCTTTGCAAAGGAACGTTGAAAATCGACTCAAGTATGAAAGTCTTGTGCGTAACATGACCTTTAAATCTAATAAAATGTTATTGCCATGAAAGTAAGTATGTTTACGAAGGAAGAAATGCATGCCGATCAGGCTGAATTTCATCTGCTTGTTTTAATCTCGAAGTACGCGCGAGATCCGTGACGTAGGTCTCTGACGTCACAAATAGACACTGAGGCGAATGAGGCGCGTTTTCACCATCAATCACTCCACAACGAAAATGCCACGTGAATGTGCGGCCATGGGATGCGCAGTGCTGCAGACCAAAGGGTCGTTGTTTTCCTTTCACACCTTCCCGAAAGATAGCAGTCGAAGGAAGCTTCAGCCTTGGAGATTCGAACTGGAAATTGTCCCAAGTCGGTTACCCTGTGGACACCCACACAGACATGAACTTTTTACTAAGGGTGTCAGTCACGCATCGCGGGCTTTCGCTAGATTGATACTTGGTAGATGAAAGGAACGGTCTCTTCGGATGAAACCTCCGTCCTTGCCAGTTCTACAAGGAATATCCAGACCGACCAAAGGACACAGAAATACATTTTGACACCTTGGCACCCAGTGCAAAGGTTAAAATTTAAAAAAGGGAAAAACCTCCTTCACAAGAAACCCTCCAGAAAATGAAAGAGAAATCAACGAAAGAGGAAAATGTACACACAAATCCTCAGCAAGAATGAACTTGTAATAAATGCAGAAGAAGAAAAATGAGAAGAAGGGAGAAAAAAAATTGACATGGTAAACACGGAGAAAAGAAAGGAAAAACAGGAACTACCAACAAATACCCCTGCCTCGTCTAAGAAACAAAATAAAAGCGAGGCAAAAAATCAATGAAAACAATCGAGAGAAAAGTAAAAGCCGAAAGGTAAACAGAAACTCGGCTGGCCTGTGCACATTTTAGACCAACGATCACCGGGGAAAATAGCGGCACTCTCATGAGGCCGCGCCGAAGCCACGGCACCAGTCGGTCGACATCGCAGCTTGTCCCTAATATGCTCTTTAGCATCTGATGAAATTAAGAAAGAAAGAAGACAAAGACAGAAAGTCTAGCTCGAATGCCTACAGCAGAAAAGGCCACGTAAGAAAGAAACTGTACACAAATGCCTGTGACAAAAAAAGAAAGAAAGAACAGACCACAAATGCCTGTGGCAAAGAAAGAAAGACCAAACCACAAATGTTGGTGGCAAAAAAACGAAAAATTGCAGCCTTAATCAGGCAAGCAAACAGGTGCCACCAAATTAATGAAAGGAAGACCAAACCACAAAAGCTGGTGGCAAACGAAAAAGGGCCGACCTAATCCGGCAAGCAAACAGCCGACACCAAATGAAAGAAACAAAACAGCTGAAACTACCTCAGAAACGCAAACGGTGGCCTACCTGCAAAGATAAGGTGAAAAAACATCACCGAATCACAACAGTCTAATAGACTACTGTCTGCAAACAAATGAGTAGACCACTACATTGACTTCATTTGTTGCAGCCATAAGAGCACAGAGGTAACTGTGCCGACAAACAGATGGAAAGCCAAACTAACCATAACCATAGAAAAATAAAGGATGCAAACTGTTCAAGCAAATCGCTAATCAGGACTACCGATGACAAAGCATCGGGATGTAAACAAATGCAGACGAAAAGAAAAATGCAAAATGGCTGCCCTAATCAGGCAAGCTAACAAGCGGGTACGAAATCGCCAATAAGTCTCAGATAAATAAATAAAATATATAAAAAAGAAGAAGAAGAAGAAAGAACGCAAAGCGGAAAAGAAGAGGAAAAGAGAGAAAACCAAAACCAAAAACACTTTCTGAAAAGAATGAGAAATGTCAGCGAGCAACGTAATCCGTGTACACGATACAATCCATTCAGCCGACAACAACACGGCAGGGCAGCAGACGCTCACGAACTACCCCACACAAAGAAAGAATGAGCGGTTCGTTAAACATCGAGACCACCCCACTCACTCGTACATCGCAAATGAACGATATAACTCGAGAAACAAAAGGGCAAGCCAAGAGAAAAAACAATGAATGGCAAGAACCGGCAACTAGCCCAACCCGGCCAAACCCTAACCCAGGGAGGCCATGAAATCGCTAGTCTACTGAACTAGAACGAACAAGCTTTTTTCATCGTTACATATGATGAAACAAACAAGGCTAAACCGGAAAAATCAAATAAAATACCCAATAAATGGCAGGCTCCCTGATGAGGTCTAGCCTGTTGTGAAAGCTAGAGTAAACACAACGAAAAAGACCGCAAGCAAGTTGGTGCGAAACGCTACGCACATAACAAGGCTCGAAAAGGATGAAATAACAAGGCCCAACTACTGAAAAGGATGAAATAACAAGGCCCAACTACTGAAATGGAGTTTCATCCCTGGAGAGTCGAACTGGAAATTTGTCCAAGTCGGTTGCCCTGTGCACACACACACACAGACCTGACTTCCACGATTGGTTGCTTGTCTGTCTGTGACGTCACTGCCCGACCGTTAACCTTTAGCTTAAAATAGCTCACGCGAAATCTCGCATTCAAAATGGCACTCATTTTGAAACGTTCAGTTGACCGTATTTTCCGACCTTTTTGCCAAAATAAACGGATTACAACCTAATCGAAGCCCTGAAAAGGTTTTAAACAAGTGAGTAATAGACAGTTTTTCTCTTCAAACGTTAGTACGGGCCTATGTGTTGTTTTCAAACGATTTGGAGCGATTTTGTACCCCACAACTGCCTTTCTAGGCCCTTTAAAATAAAGTGCTTCCTAAAAAAAGTTTTTAATGTCTGCTTACTAAACTGTGTCTTACTGCAAAAAGGTACTCAGTTAAAGAAGAGCAAACACTTCAACAATTAAACCTAAAACTGTCAGACACAACTTTGATTTTATATATATATTTATTTTTGTTCTCATGAAGATTTGTTTGCTGTAGACTCACCCACTTACCCTCGTTTCTTCGCTTTATTTCGGTCCATAGTCTACTCTCACACAGTCAGTAAAATGACAAAATAAAGTGCTTCCTAAATGATGTCTGCTTACTAAACACTTTGCAGCTGCAAAGAGATTCTTCATCATAGTGGAGCAAACATTCCATCAAAAACAAAATAAAACTGTAAGACACAACTATGACTTTTTTCATGAAGATTTGCATGCTGTAGATTCATCTATCTACCCTAGTTTGATGTTGTTGTTGTTATTGTTGTGCTTTTTTTCCTTCTATGGTCTACTCTCACTTAGTAGAATGACACATCAAAAGAAGGTGCTTCCTAAATTTCTGCTTACTAAAAAGAGGTTACCGATGAAAAAAGAGCTTTTTTCCCTTATTGTCTACTCTCATACATATTCAGTAAAACGACACATTAAAATAAATTGCTCCTAAATTATGTTTGATTACTAAAACGTTGATTACTGCCAAGTGATTCTCGTTCATAGAGGACCAAACACTCCAGCCACAAAAATTAAAACTGTAAAACACAACAATGACTTTTCCACGAGTATTTCTTTGCTTAAGATTCACTCGCCTGCCCTATTTTTCCTGCTTTTCCCCCAAATTGTCTTCTCTCACACATAACAAAATGACATATTAAAATAAAGTGCATCCTAAATTATGTGGATGCAACGAAAGCTTTACGAATACTGCCGTACAGCTCAATGCCGGTTCTAATCTATCAAATAAAATCTGTAAAGTAAAATTCAAAGACCTCCCTGAATATCTCTAAAAAGTTAAAAACTTCATGAATGAGGTTCAGTTATAAAGGCTCAATGCCGGTTGTAATCGATAAAACCAAATCTGTAAAATAAAATTTAAAAGACCTCTCTGAATCTCTCTAAAAAGTTAAAAGCTTCATGAATGAGGTTCAATTATAAAGGCTCAATGCAGGTTAAAATCTATAAAACAAAATCTGTAAAATAAAATTGAAAATCCCTCCCTGAATCTCTCTAAAAAGTTAAAAGCTTCATAAATGAGGCTCAATTATACAGGCTTAATGCCGGTTATAATCTATCTAATAAAATCTGTAAAATAAAATTTAAAAGCCCTCCCTGAATCTCTTTAAAAAGTTAAAAGCTTCATGAATGAGGCTCAGTTATAAACGCTCAATGCCGGTTATAATCTGTAAAATAAAACATCAAATCTGTCAAATAAAATGTGTAAAATAGGCAAAGCTCGAATTTTCTGGAGTTTGCAAGCCGCTGTCTCAACGCCTTCACCTCCCATCGTTCCTGCTCGTCTCTCTGACCGCCGTCAGCTGTACTGTCCTTCCCGACCTCTTCACCGAGTGACGACACCGGTCCCCCCATTCCCACCTTGCAGGTGCAGAGGGGTGTGACCCAACATTCACTCGCTTGAACGGCCCTGCCTGGCCACCCCAGTCCACGTCCGGAATGCAGCAACCACCGACAAGGTTAATTTAACTTACTGATTTAATTTACTAATTTATTTGACTTAATTTGTGTTTGATTTGCTCACGCACACGCAGACACACGCACGCACACGCACGCCCGCACACACACACACACGCACGCAGACACTCAAACGCACGCACGCACGCACACACACACACACACACACACACACACACACACACACACACACACACACACACGCATGCACACGCAAGCACGCACACACACACACACACACACACACACACACACACACACACACACCACACACACACACACACACACACACACACACACACACACACACACAAATCAACCACGAATTAAGCTTAATAATAATAAAAAATTAAATAGAGTAATTTAGAAAAGATAGAGAGGAAAAAACTTGCCGACAGATGGTGCATTACCGCCGTGGAGTGGCGTTGAGCCCAGACAGAGGCTGGCCCAAGCGACAAGTGAATGAACGGACCACACCGCCCGTGCACATACATGATGGGAGTGGTTGGGGACAGGTGCCGCCACTGGGGTGAAGAGAGCGGGAAGAAGAGTACAGTTGTAGGAGACCAGAGAGACAAACAGGAGTGGAAGAGGTGAACAGCGTTTAGAATGAGGCATGCAAGTCCAGAAAATTCGAGCGTCAGCTGCGATTTTGGACTGTCATGTAAAATAAAATATGTGAAATAAAATTCAAATATCTCTCTCTAAAATGTCTGTGAAATAAAACCTGTCAGATAATATTCCCCTTCCCGTTTTTCTGTTTTGTGTTGTTTTGTTATAGTATTTTGTTTTGTTGTTTTTTGGTCTTTGGTTTGTTTTGTTGCCTCTGACTTTTTGACAACAATTTGCCATCATAAATGTCTGTGTAATTAGCATTTAGTCCATAATAACACTCAAATAAGCATACTGCTTTTGTGTTTCCTGTACTTATTTGTTGAACGTATGATTACGATGAATGAATACAATTTTGTTTAAACCAAAATAAAATCTGTCAAATAAATTTCAAAGTTAAAAGCTAAAAGTGTCACTGACATTCCTTGTTGAGACAATACGTGAAGGATAAAAAGAGCTTGCATACCTGCATACTCAAGACGGTATTTTGCTAAAACAAGAAAAACTCAGCTGAAAATCAAAAAAAGGATTAAAACCAGGTATACCGCACATTTACAAGTATCAACTAAATTATCAATTAACAAAGTATCAGTTAAAAGTGATCTAAGAAATACTAAATACTAAGAAGCGGTATAATTATTTTTTTTTAAACCAGGTATACCGCACCATTAAAAATAACTAAATTATCAATTAAAAAACTATCAATTAAAAGTCAGTCACCTAAGAAGTACTAAGAAGAGATATAAAAACAAAATAAAACCCAGGTATACCACATCATTAAAAGTATCAACTAAATTATCAATTAAAAAAGTATCAATTAAAAGTCATCTAAGAAGTACTAAGTACTAAGAGGCGGTATAAAAATTTAAATTACAATTAAAACCAGATATAGCACGCCATTAAAAGTATATCAATCAAAAGTCGTCTAAGAAGTACTAAGTACTAAGAAGCGGTATAAAAATTAAAATTAAAAATAAAACCAGGTATACCCCACCATTAAAAGTATCAACTAAATTATCAATAAAAAAATAGTACGAATTAAAAGTCAGTCACCTAAAAAGTATTAAGAAGAGATATAAAATTACAATTAAAACCAAGTATAGCGCACCACTAAAAGTAACAACTAAATTATCAATTAAAAAAGTATCAATTAAAAGTCATCTAAGAAGTGCTAAGTACTAAGAAGCGGTATAAAAAATAAAATAACAATTAAAACCAGGTATAGCGCACCATTTTAATGAATTAAAAGTCATCTAAGAAGTACTAAGTACTAAGAAGTGGTATAAAAATTAAAATTAAAATTAAAACCAGGTATAGCGCACCATTAAAAGTATCAACTAAATTATCAATTAAAAAAGTATCAATGAAAAGTCATCTAAAAAGTACTAAGAAGCGATAAAAAAATAAATTAAAAAAACCCTGGTATACCGCACCATTAAAAGTATCAACGGTATCCTCAACGGAGGAAGTAGAAGGCGGGAATACTCAGAAATGCCGTGTGTGTGTGTGTGTGTGTGTGTGTGTGTGTGTGTGTGTGTGTGTGTGTGTGTGTGTGTGTGTGTGTGTGTGTGTGTTTTGTTGTTGCTTTTTCCCGTCTATGGTCAGTAAAATGACATTAAAATAAAGTGCTTCCTAAAAAATAAAAAATAAATAACAAAAATGTCTGCTTATTCAACTGTGTCTAGCTGCAAAGAGGTTCTCAGTTAAATAAGAGCAAAGACTTGATCAATTAAAATTAAAAAAAGATTTGTTTGCTGTAGATTCACCAACATACCCTCGTTTCTTCGCTTTATATCGGTCCATAGTCTATTCTCACACAGTCAGTAAAATGAAAAAATAAAGTACTTCTTAAATGATGTCTGCTACAAAGAGATTCTCCACCATAGAGGAGGAAACACTCCATCAAAAACAAAACTGTAAGACACAACTATGACTTTTTCATGAAGATTTGCATGCCACACCTATCTACCCTAGTTTGTTGTTGTTGTTGTTGTTGTTGTGCTTGTTTTCCTTCTATGGTCTACTCTCACATAGTAAAATAACACATCAAAAGAAACTGCTTCCTAAATGTCTGCTTTGTAAAATGTGTCTGGCTGCAGAGAGGTTACCGATTAAAGAAGAGCTTTTTTCCCTTATGGTCTACTCTCATACATATTCAGTAAAACGACACATTAAAATAAAGTGCTCCTAAATTATGTTTGATTACTAAAACGTGTGTAGCTGCCAAGAGGTCCAAACACTCCATCGACAAAAATGAAAACTGTAAAACACAACTATGAGTTTTCCACGAGTATTTCTTTGCTTAAGATTCACTCGCCTACCCTGTTTTTCCTGCTTTTCCTCCAAATTGTCTTCTCTCACACATACTAAAATGACATATTAAAATAAAGTGCATCCTAAATGATCTTTGCTTACTAAACCATTTTTTAGCTGCAAAGAAGCTTTCAATCAACAAAAATTAAAACTGGAAGACACGACTGATTTTTTCCTGGAGATTGTTTTGCTGAATATTCACCTACATATTCTTTTTTACCCATATGATCTTCTCTTACACATAGTAAAATGACACATTAAAGTGCTTCCTAAATAATGATTGCTTACTATACCGTGTCTGGCTGCAAAGAAAGCTTTATGAATACAGCTGTACAGCTCAATGCCGGTTCTGATCTATAAAACAAAATCTGTAAAATAAAATTCAAAGACCTCCCTCAATCTCTCTAAAAAATTAAAAGCTTCATGAATGAGGCTCAATTATAAAAACTCAATGCAGGTTAAAATCTATAAAACAAAATCTGTAAAATAAAATTGAAAATCCCTCCCTGAATCCCTCTATGTTAAAAGCTTCATGAATGAGGCTCAATTAAAAATGCTCAATGCCGGTTTTAATCTATAAAACAAAATCTGTGAAATGAAATTTAAAAGACCACCCGCTCAATCTCTCTGAATCAGGTTCAATTATGAAGACTCAATGCCGGTTATAATCTATTAAACAAAAGCTATAAAATAAAAATTAAAAGATCTCCCTGAATCTGTCTAAAACGTTAAAAGCTTCATGAATGAGGTTCAGTTATAAAGGCTCAATGCCGGTTATAATCTGTGAAATAAAACATCAAATTTGTAAAATAAAATCTGCACAAATAGCCAAGGCTTAAATTTTCTGGAGTTTGCAAGCCGCTGTCTCAACGCCTTCACCTCCCATCGTTCCTGCTCGTCTCTCTGACCGCCGTCAGCTGTACTGTCCTTCCCGACCTCTTCACCGAGTGACGACACCGGTCCCCCCATTCCCACCTTGCAGGTGCAGAGGGGTGTGACCCAACATTCACTCGCTTGAACGGCCCTGCCTGGCCACCCCAGTCCACGCCCGGAATGCAGCAACCACCGACAAGGTTAATTTAACTTATTAGTTTAATTTACTAATTTATTTGACTTAATTTGTGTTTGATTTGCTCACGCACACGCAGACACACGCACGCACACACACACACACACACACACACACACACAAACACACACACACACACACACACACACACACACACACACACACACACACACACACACACACACACACACGCATACACACACACACGCAGACACACTCAAACGCCCGCCCGCCCTCCCGCACACACACACACACACACACACACACACACACACACACACACACACACACATACACACGCATACACACACACACGCATACACACACACACACACACACACACACACACACACACACACAAGCACACACAAACCAACCACGAATTAAGCTGATTTTTTTTTTTAAACAGATTAATTTAGAAAAGATAAAGAGAAAAAGACTTGCCGACAGATGGTACATTACCGCCGTGGAGTGGCGGTGAGCCCAGACAGAGGCTGGCCCAAGCGACTAGTGATTGAACGGACCACACCGCCCGTGCACATACAGGATGGGAGTGGTAGGGGACAGGTGCCGCTACTGGGGTGAAGAGAGTGGGAAGAAGAGTACATTTGTAGGAGACCAGAGAGACAAACGGGAGTGGCAGAGGTGAACAGCGTTGAGAATGAGGCATGCAAGTCCAGAAAATTCGAGCGTCAGCTTCGATTTTGGACTGTCATGTCAACAAGATATGTGAAATAAAATTCAAATGAATCTCTCTAAAAAGTCTGTGAAATAAAACCTGCAAGATAAAATTGCCCCTTCCCGTTTTGGTGTTTTGTGTTCTTTGTGTTTTTTTGTTTTTTGTTTTGTTTTGGTCTTTGGTTTGTTTTGTTGCCTCTGATTTTTTGACAACAATTTGCCATCTTGCCGTCGTAAATGTCTGTGTAATTATCATTTAGTCCATAGGTAACACTCAAATAAGCATACTGCTTTTGTGTTTCCTGTACTTATTTGTTGCACGTATGATTACGATGAATGAATAAAATTTTGTTTAAACCAAAATAAAATCTGTCAAATAAATTTCAAAGACCTCCCTGAAAGTTAACAGCTAAAAATGTTACTGACATTCCTTGTTGAGACAATACGTGAACTGAATCCAAAAAACAACTGAACTCAATAAAAAAAAATGGCTTGACCGAAATATAAAGCAAAACGAGATTAGACACTGTCAGTGAACGAGTAGTGTAATTACAGAGAGCTGGACTTCATACCTAAGACTGGACTACTTATGCTGATCATTGCATGGACTCTTTTTTTCTTTTTCTTTTTTCTAACATGAAACATAAAATCCCAAGTCATCTAAGAAGTTTTAAGTACTAAGAGTGATATAAAAAATAAAAATAAAATAAAATAAAAAAACAGGTATACAGCACCATTAAAAGTATCAACTGAATTATGAATTAAAAAGTATCTGTTAACAGTCATCTAAGAAGTACTAAGTACTAAGAAGCGATAAAGAAATAAAAAATAAAACCAGGTATACCGCACCATTAAAAGTATCAACTAAATTATCAATTAAAAAAGTTTCAATTAAAAGTCATCTAAGAAGTACTAAGTACTAAGAAGCGATCTAAAAAATACAAATAAAATTAAAACCAGGTATACCGTAGCACAAAGACCATGTAAACCCCATTAAGAAGCGATATAAAAATTAAAATTAAAACAAGGCATACCGCACTATCAAAATTATCAACTAAATTATCAATTCGAAAAGTATCAGTTAAAAGTCATCTAAGAAGTACTAAGTACTAAGAAGCGATCTAAAAAATACAAATAAAATTAAAACCAGGTATACCGTAGCACAAAGACCATGTAAACCCCATTAAGAAGCGATATAAAAATTAAAACTAAAACAAGGCATACCGCCCTATCAAAATTATCAACTAAATTATCAATTCGAAAAGTATCAGTTAAACGTCATCTAAGAAGTACTAAGTACTAAGAAGCGATCTAAAAAATAAAAATAAAATTAAAACCAGTTATACGCACCATTAAGAAGCGATATAAAAAAATAGAAATAAAATTAAAACCAGGTATTCCGCACCACTAAAAGTATCAACTAAATTATCAGTTAACAAAAATCAATTAAAAGTCATGTAAGTACTAAGAAGCGATATAAAAACTAAAATTAAAACCAGGTATACCGCACCATTAAAAGTATCAACGGTATTTTCAAGGGAGGAAGTAGAAGGCGGGAATACTCACAAATGGCATCAGTTAACGAACATTGAGGCAGGGGGTCACGCTCAGGGTTCCAGGCGAGATCAAAAGATCACGAGATCTTAGAGAAGGGAGGTGGAGCTGAACCCTCAAGTTTGCCCAGAAGAAATCATGAGTAGGGAGGTGGAGCTGGGCTGAGCAAGTTGGACGTCTTTTGCTTCGAGTTGTTCAAGTTGTTCTTCAGCAGCAGTCCAACGGACATTGTCTTAGTGTCTGTCCAGCACAGCAGTTGAAACAGCAATTGCGCAGTGCACAAGTTGCTGGGCAATGGCGAGGGGACACCGCCTTAACACTTCCATCATTCTGGCGGCGGTCCACGGTCTCTCCGGTCTTTTTCGGACGGTTTCCGCGGTCGAGCCTTCACTCTGTCGTCCTCTTCCCACTCTGTCCCCGTCCCTAATAGGCCATCTCGCCTCCGTGGACGTAAAGCAACATGAAAGCAAAAAGGGTCACGCTCTGAGAGAAGTTAAAACAGCTAGTCCACGTTAAAACTGTAAAAAGGTCCGCTGCAAGTCAGAGGTGGTGGTCGTGTAGTATGGCGAAGACTGGTCGGAAAGGCGGGAAAAGTGTCGACGGCGGCATGACGGGGTAGATTGTAGAGTGGATGAACCCGTGTTCACATGCAGTTTCAAAATTCAGTCAACGCCGAGTGTTTAGTTTTTCGTGCAAGACTCATAGTTCACGCCTAACTGTGCACACCGAGAAGAAGTCAGGTCAAAATTGTCAGCAGTGGATCAGAGAACAGTGTACACTCCATAAAACTCAAGTTTCAGTTGGGCTTTTTTCTATTTGGGCATACTTTTATTCAGTTGTTAAATGTAATTTTGAACAGTATTCCGACCGCACGTGCCATATGCACGCACTATATGGGCGCTCGCACACACATACATAAACGCTCACGCGCTAACACATGCACGCACACACACACATGCACGCGCGCGCCTGATTACACATACGAACACACACACACACACACACACACACACACACACACACACACACACACACACGCACACACACACGAACGCGCGCGCGCACACACACACAAACATACACACACACACATGCACGCACATGCTCATGCACGCGTGCGCCGGCATACATATACATGCCCCTTCCCCACCCCACCCCACTGACACACACACACACACGAACGCACACACACACACACACACACACACACACACACACACACACACACACACACACACACACACACACACACACACACACACACACACACACACACACACACACACACACTCTCTCTCTCTCTCTCTCTCTCTCTCTCACACACACACACACACACACACACACACACTCTCTCTCTCTCTCTCTCTCTCTCTCACACACACACACACACACACACACACACACACACACACACACACACACACACACACACACACACACACACGCACACATACACAATCACGCACGCGGCACGACGCATGCAAGTGCGCGCGCGCGCATACACACACATATGCGCGCGCGCGTATAATTTATCTAAAATAGGCCTTTGTACATCATAACTATGTTGATCATTGTTAAAAAATGCTGAATGCTGTTTGATTTACTGAAGGATTCGACTACCCACCTCCACACCCATTTTACTGAAGGATGCGACTACCCACCTCCACACCCATTTTTCTGAAGGATGCGACTACCCACCTCCACACCCGATTTTGCTTGAAAAAACAAGAACAAAAACAATAACACGCTTTGTCGGTTTTGTGTTGAATATATCCAGGTTCGTTAGTGACGGCTGGCTGCATGCACGCAACCAGCGACAAGTGCCTGTAGCTTCGCCCGACTTGCACTCACTGCATTGATTACTGATGATGATGATGATGATGATGATGATGATGATGATGATGATGATGATGATGATGAAGATGATAATGAAGATGATGATGACTTGTAGAACGCGAATATGTGTTCCAGACTCCAAGCACTGGTTTACGACATCCTTATTCCAGCTGGTTACGTCATAGGAAGTTTGCAACCGACAGCTCAAATTACATCAGGTGTTTCTTTTAGTATAACCGCCCACACTGCTTACGCCAGCACAAATAAAACCCAAATTGTTTGAGGCGTTGCTAACAAATAGCGGTACGTTTACAATAGGCAGCTTAGATTAGACAGTTTTGCCGTGAACGGTTGTAACTGTGATTGTGACTGTGATTGTGACCGTGATGAGGCATTGAGAGGTGTGCCAAGCAGTGACAAGAGGAACGTCCGTTACTGTTCCACCTGTGCCCGTGGCGGTCGTAACAGTTGCGGTGGATGTGGATGGTGTGCTGAGTGTAGAACTGTGGTTAGTGATACTAACACTGGAAATGGAGGCAGGATGACCGATGTACCGAATGTTGATGAAAGTGTAGTGAATGATGTCACACAGGGAGGTATAATGACTGAGGTACGTACTGATGTTAATGTTAACGATGGCAAGGATGATCGCGTTGCGAATGATGACAGTGGTGATAGTGAGGTGCTGACTGTGCTGACTGATGTATGTAACGATGCTGAGTACGGGGTGTGCGGAAACGGAGATGGAAGCACGATGGATAAAGTAGTACGCAGTGATGTAGAGTTTGAAACTGACGAGAGTAAGGAAGGAGGTGAGGTGGTTGATGTATGTAGTGATATTAACGTTGAAAATGACACTAATGACATGAATGAAAAAGACATGAAGAGGAGTGGAAGTGTAGTGGCTGATGTGTGTAATGCCAACATTGAAATTGACGTGAATAGGAGCGGGAAGGTAGTGGTCGAGGGATGTAGTGATGCCAATATTGAAAATGATAGGAACAGGAGTGGAGGTTTAGTGTCTGATATGTGTGATGATGTCAACATTGAAAAGGACATGAACAAGAGTGAAGGGATAGTGGTTGATGTGTGTACTGATGTCAGCATTGAAAAGGACGTGAGAAGGAGTGTGGGTGTATCAACTGATGTGTGTAATGAAGCTAACACTAAAAAAGACGTGAATAGGAGTGGAGGTATAGCGGTTGATGTGTGCAATAATGTCAACATTGAAAATGGCATGAACATGAGCGGAGGTGTATTGGTTGATGTATGCAGTGATGTGAATGATGAAAATGGCATGAACATGAGTGGAGGTGTATTGGTTGATGTATGCAGTGATGTGAACGATGAAAATGGCATGAACATGAGTGGAGGTGTATTGGTTGATGTATGCAGTGATGTGAACGATGAAAATGGCATGAACATGAGTGGAGGTGTATTGGTTGATGTATGCAGTGATGTGAACGATGAAAATGGCATGAACATGAGTGGAGGTGTATTGGTTGATGTATGCAGTGATGTGAACGATGAAAATGGCATGAACATGAGCGGAGGTGTATTGGTTGATGTATGCAGTGATGTGAACGATGAAAATGGCATGAACATGAGTGGAGGTGTATTGGTTGATGTATGCAGTGATGTGAACGATGAAAATGGCATGAACATGAGTGGAGGTGTATTGGTTGATGTATGTAGTGATGTTAACATCGGAAAGGACAGTAGCACGAGTGAAGGTGTACCGGCTGGTATGTGTAGTGATGTATGTAATGATGTTAGCACTAAAAATGACGTGAATAGGAGTGGCTGTGTGGTGGTTGATGTATGGAATGATGTTGACTTTGAAAAGGATGTGAGCTGCAGGAGCGGTGTATTGGGTGACATGTGTAGTGGTGCTAACATTGAAAATGGCGTGAACAGATTTGGAGGTGTAGTGGTTGATGCACGCAGTGATGTTAATGTTGTTGATGAAGGTGTATCGTTTGATGTGTGTGGTGATGCTAACGTTGTAAATGATGCCGATAGGAGTGCATGTACTTATGCTAATATGGAATATAACACGAACAGAACCAGAGATGTGATGATGGACGTACGTAGTGATGTAAATGTGGAAGACGAAGTGAGCGCTACTGCTAATAGTGAGAATGACGGGACCAGGGATGTTCTAAACAAGGCAGGAGTAAGTGCCACCTGCTGTTTAAAAATAGTGTCACTAAATGTGTGTGGATTGATGTCGAAAATGAAATACCCGGAATTTTGCGAAATGTTGGTGTCGAATGATATCATTTGCTTAACTGAAACAAAAATGGACGATCTTGACAGCTTCGATTTTGATGGATTCACCTGCTTTATGAAAAATAGAAGCATCTATAAAAGGAAATCGGGGGGGATAGCATTGCTAGTGAGAAATCAGATCTTAAATATGGTGAAGATAGTGGAGCATGTAGATTTTAAAAGACGAATTGAGAAACGTTTACGCAAGTTTTATCGTTTTGTAGACTTTTGTGTCTTTAATGATGGACTATTTTTTGAACTACCGTGTGATACCCAAAACGACACTAATTGTAAGAAATTACTTGTCTGTGCTTTATATATACCGCCAGAAGGGTCTGTCTACAGTAACAGAAGCTCTTTTACTGAGTTGGAAGAAACACTTCTGCATATAAACCTGGATAATGTCCTTATCATGGGTGATCTAAATGCAAGAACTGGGGATTCCAGCGACTATATTTGGGATACTGCGGCTTTAGATAATGTACTGGATGATGTTAGTACAACTGAACTCATGAAAATGTACAATATCCAACAAGACAGAAGGTCGCAGGACGTAGGTAAGAATAACTTTGGCCATGCGCTCATTGATTTTTGTATTACTCAGCGTCTTTTGATTGTAAATGGCAGAGTTGGCGGAGACGCTGATTTGGGAAAATTGACCTGTAAAAACGCTAGCCTTGTTGACTATGTTATAGCGTCGCCGTGGGTTTTTCCATGCATCTGTGACTTTTATGTTGGTGATTTTGATGAATGTTTATCTGATATTCACTGCCCTGTATTTATAAAACTGAAAACTGGTACTGATAGCCACAAAACAATCCATAACGTAAATGTTAGTCAGGGTATGATGGGGTTTGCTAAACCTGTTTGGAGACCAGGAGCTGAGCGTGATTATTTAGCTGAAATTGACGAGGGAGGAGTAGAGGTAATTTATGATCGTATGCAAAAGTTGCTAGAAAGTACTGACAGTATTAACCAATCTGATATCGACGACATAACGGATGGTATATGCAGCTTGTTAACAAATGCAGCTGTTAGACTGGATATGTACCAGAGCCAAACCTGTATGAGAGAGGACAAAGGCAAAAAAAATCAAAATGAGCCAAGAAGACAGGAGATAAAAAAGAATAAATACCCTTGGTTTGACGCAGAATGCAAGAAGAAAAGGGCCGAGTATCGAAAAGCTAAAGGTATGCATAAAAGTCATGATAATTATTATACCAAAGGAGAGAGAGCACGTGCGCATAAAGAGTATAAAAAAGTTCTAAACAGGAAAAGCCGAATGCACACGAAAGTGTTCCACGAAAGGATAAGATCATTGCGTTCTTCGGATCCACGTGCATATTGGAGAATCCTGAATAGTAATAACCGTCAAAAGAAGCATACTGTAGATGCCATTAGCCATGATCTTTTTGTTGAGCATTTTCAGAAGCTGGGCAACATCCCCGAGGAAGAATTTCATACATTTGATAACGAAACTGATATATTTGTACACGATGATTTAGAAAATGATATCTCAGCGGACGAAGTTTTGAAATGCATCAAGAAGCTTAAAAATAATAAATCCTGTGGGTATGATGGTATACTTAATGAATTCCTAAAGACCTCTTCTTCTAAATTGCTAATCGCAGTTACTACGCTATTTAATATTGTACTGCAGACAGGTAAAATTCCACACGCTTGGTCTATTGGCTATATTAGTCCTATTTATAAAGGAAAAGGAGAAGAGAATGACCCAGATAACTATAGGGGTATAACTGTGCTGAGTTGTTTTGGAAAACTCTTTACTAGTGTGATAAACGATCGAATTCATTCTTTTTTAGAAACCAATGATATTCTTGGTAATGAACAATCAGGTTTTAGGAAAGGGCATTCGACGATGGATCACGTTTTTGCTTTACATTGTCTCATTGATGTATATTTGCAGCGGAAAAAAAAATTATTTTGTGCGTTTATTGACTATAAAAAGGCCTTTGACAGTGTGCAGCGCGGATTGTTGTGGGGAAAACTGTTAAATTCTGGTGTGAATGGGAAGGTTCTACATGTGATACGAGATATGTATGCTAAAGCAAAATCATGTGTGAAAACTAGGCATGGTCTATCGCAGTTTTTTGTCTCAAACGTTGGTCTGCGTCAGGGGGAAAATTTGTCACCAGTTTTGTTTTCGCTGTTTTTGAATGACTTAAAAGGTTTTTTAACGAGTAACAATGTTCAGGGCTTAAAACTACCATTTGCATTGGCCCAGGATGTGTGTCTTCAAGATATCGACAATTTTTTGTATTTGTTTTTATTGTTGTACGCGGATGACACAATTGTACTAGCCGAATGTCCTGAAGATTTGCAGAGAGCGTTAGATATACTCAAAATATATTGTGAATTATGGGGTCTCGATATTAATGTTAGGAAAACCAAAGTCATGATATTTTCAAGGGGGAAGATCAGAAAAATGCCGAAATTCAATTTTAATGAGGAAACTGTTGACGTTGTTTGGGATTATAAATATTTGGGAGTAAAATTTAACTATAATAACAAGTTTAAAAAGGCACAACAGTTACAGTTTTTACTTGCAAACAGGGCTATGTTTTCACTATTAAGGAAATGTCGGCAGCTAAATTTGCCACTAGATATACAATTAGAACTTTTTGAAAAATGTGTGCACCCAATCCTTCTGTATGGTTGTGAAATATGGGCGTGCGAGAAGATGGATGTAATCTCAAAACTACAGCTTCGATTTTTAAAACTGACCTTAGGTGTCAAAGTTACAACCCCAACATGCATGGTGCTTGGGGAAGTGGGAAGATATCCGATAGAAATTGAAGCAAAATGCAGGATGTTAGGATTTTGGTATGGTTTGTGCAGTACCTCTCACTCTGAATCGCCTAAGATTTCTAACCTAATGTTTCAGCTATGTTCTAAGTTGTATTATGCAAGCGATTATAAGCTCCCATGGCTTATGAAAGTGCATTCGTTATTAGATAGTTTAGGATTATCTTATATTTGGTCTAACCAAATCCATACCATCGAAAGCTTTAAACGTATAGTGAAGCAAAGACTAATGGATCAATTTATACAAGAATGGCAAAGCAGAGTAGCAGAAAATAGTGTTTGTAGTAATTATTGTTTATTTAAAAAGAAATTTTGCTTTGAGGAATATCTAACCTATCTCCCATCTATCCTAAGACAAAGAGTATTGAAATTTAGACTTAGTAATCACAGACTGCCAATCCAGCAAAGACGAACGTTAGGTATTCCAAGGGATGAAAGAATATGTACTGTTTGTGACAGTGGTGAGGTAGGAGATGAATTTCACTATCTGCTTAACTGTTCCAACGAAAATGTCAAGAGAAACCGTATTAAGTATGTTGATAAATATTATACACATCATCCCAACGTGCCCAAATTTTGTAGTCTCATGAATATGACGTCAAAATCTAAGAATATCAAGCTTGCTAAATTTATTAGTTGTATTCTTCAATTATTTTGATTAAGCCAATAACGAGCAACGAAAACAAAAAAGAAAAAGTTAATTTTTACGCCTTAGCCTTATATATTTATAACAACTTTGATTTGTGTTTGAGCATTTAATTATTTTTATATATATAAAGTGTGGTAGTTATTTATTAGTAGAACGCATGTACTTGTTCATAGGGAATGTCGTGTGCGAATGTAACTTCGCTTTCTAGCCCCCAGGGGCCAAAAGCTCAATAAAACCTTGAAACCTTGATTATATCAGGCGTTTGTTTTATATCCGCCCGCATTGCTTTCGCCAGCACAAATAAAACCTAAATTATTTGAATCGTGACGGAATTCTTCTTTCTCCCGGGGCGGATCCGCCTTATGTTTACGTGCTTGCTCAGACGTCTATGTTGCTTCCGCAGTCGTATTACCCAAAGCCTTTCGGACTAACGCTGACAGCGTTGGTGGATAGACACGCGGAGATAAGGAATGCCTCTTCATCGGCGTAACCAATTATGGCATAGCTTGGAGGAAGGGTGACGGAAAGCGAGGCTTGGATCATGCTCACAGCGCTTCTTCCGAGGAGGAGGAACCTGAGATCAAAGAAGCCGCCAGTGTCCGCCACGCCAGCTACAAAGAGCTGAGCGTGTTTTCATCATGGACCAGAGCTCAGGAGCTGTGTGAAAGTCGAGGTGGACGTCCTGGGGCGGGGACGTCCCTAATAAGCCTACGGTTTCTGTGGACGTAAAGCAACACTCAACCAACCAATCATCATGTACCTGTACATATATGTCCATGCTTTTTATTATCTAGTCGCACTACTCGACACTGACCAAACTCGGATTCTGTATCGAGACTGGAATCAAACGGAGCATTTCAGAAAGCAGTCCTCGAATTTTCAGTTTTCATTTTGACCTCGTTGCGACGCCACTGGAGTTTAATGTCCTTCGCTTCGGCAGGGGCAAAGTTTGACATCGTCTACCTGTTCACCTTGACACAACCGTCATGGCTGACTGGCCGTTAAAACCCAATTTCTTTCCGTTTTCCTTCGTCTACTTGTGCAGACAGGCCGGCCCTCACGGGCAAAACGTGTTTTCAGAGAGCTAGTTCCTTTAAGGGAATTCTCGTGTGTACAATAATATCACTGACAATATGGATACGGCTGACTTTTGAACTATTTTGTACAACTTGTGCCAGTCTGTTATGGAGGGGAAAGGGTTTGGGGGGAGGCAACCAATAATCACTGAAAAGCATCTAAAAAAATAATAATGACATCATGCGTTGTCAGTCTGCCCTTGACTTGCATAATTACCGAACAAATCCGACTATTCTCTATCGGCTGGTATCACAAACAACGGCTCGGCACACACTGGTTCAATCGCCACAGCAAAATGGTTGTATGGGTACCTACATGGTAATCGACTTAGAACAATTTCCAGTTCGAATCTCTACGGATAAAGCTCCGACACCACTGACAAAATTTGGGATTTGTTCTTTCTTCTTCTTCTTCTGTCACTCCTTTTTTTCTTCTTCTTTTTTTCCCTTCTGTATCGCCTTGTCAGATTCATGGCGTTTCAGTCCGTTTTAGCTGGGACGACCCCTGCCTTCACAATAATAATAAATAGTACTAAAAGATACCTTTTAGGCCGCTGTTCTCTGATCCGATCTCACTGCGCTTTGCAACATTCACCGACATTTTCAACGTTAATTGAGAAAAATATCAAAGATAACGTGTTAAAAAATTAATAGAAAATATATATGACAACAAGAAAAATAATGTACATGTACCGTATGAGAAGCGGCAATGTACAATAAAGAAAATAATCTCATCACATTATTAACTACCTATAATTCCACAATTTCACCACTCCCAATAGGTTCTTTGTTTGCGTTATCCTGCCTGTTATTTTTTCTAGTTGATCAGACTAGATACTTTGTGCTTTCCCAGGGTTAGGGTTTCGTGTTTGGGTCAGTGAGTTTCTTGGTATACACTCCGACTATTCAGTTTGTTTTTCCTCTCTTTGCGTTCCCTATTGCTTCTTGAGTTGTTTCGTTCTTTTTCGATGTGAGGGTGATGGGAGTAACCTCGAGGTGCCTCGCTAGTCCAGACAACTTGATAAAAAAAATGTTTTTATATGGGTACTTCGTGAGCGTCTATTCAGTGTCCAGTGGCTGTTAGCATCTTTGTGTGGTAGGTATTGTGTGCATGGATTACGTGTTTCTAGCCTTTGTCACATTGCACGCTGTCAGAGACTGTTAGTTACCATGTACGGTTTTCGATCGGGTGGGAGTAATGGATTTTTTTCCCATCCCTCTTTCTCCTTGATCTTTCTTCGTCATTTTCACCATCCTTTCCATCTGGCCATTTGGTTTCAATTGTTTGCTTGCCTGATTAGGGCAGCCATTTTTCATTTAACTCTCGCGTTTGTGTTGATTTGTCTTTCGTCATAATTTTGCCACAAGTTTTGTGTTCAGCTTCTTTCTTCTTCTTCTTTTTTTTTTTTTTTTTTTTTCCGCAGGCATTTGCTTTCAGTTTCTTTCTCTGCCTTTTTAGCACTTGTTTTGGTTTTTAGGGTGTCAGTCTACCCCTCGAGTCATTTTTAGGTAGACATCGCGTGGTATCGGATTTTCGGTGATTTTCTGTCTTGAGTAATGTCCAAATCAAACTGGACTAGTTCAGACTATAGTTCAGACTACGATTGTATGGAGCTTCGTCCTTTCGCATCATCTGTACCATCGGACTGTCATTTCCACAGTCGAGTCTACTTCTTCGGTTGGTTCAAACACTTTGATATCGTCCAAACAAACACGAAAACTATCTGACCATGCCCCTATTGTAGTTTAGGAAATCTCACTGTCAGGCAGGAAAGAAACGTGACATGTTATCTGGACTGAAATGACCGCAGTAAATCGGTCGCTTTCCTAGTGGAAGCCATTTGGTAAACATGGTGCTTTTAACTGCCACAGAAACCATGAGGCTTATTAGGGACGGGAAGAAGGGGGAGGGGGTATGGAGGTGGGAGGAAGAGGGAGAGTATATATCTATCGCTACACTGTCACCACCACAATGACTCCTGCATTAAGATGGGCATCGATGAGAGCCATTTCAATGTTTCATTAATTGTGAGGGACAAAGTCACAACAAGACTGTGTCCACAAACTACAACCTTTCTGAAGAAAAAGGACAGCCGAAGCGAATCGTTAAAAACGATGAAAAATGAAAGTGAAACTTAATATGTTTTTGGGGTTGATCTGTTGTCGCTTGTAGGAAGATTGTAGGCATGACCTACAATGTCTACAAGATCATGACTACAATCTTCCTACAAGCGACAACAGATCAACCAAAAAAGAAAAGAAAAAAACACAGAAAAAACAACAACAGAAGATAAGTTTCTGTTTAATTTTTCGTCGTTTTTAATCGTTTATCTGTTGTTTAAGTGTCGTTTTGTGGCTTGACGAAGGGGATTTCCCCGGAAATTTGCATATTGTGTGTCCGTGTCATAAGTAATAAGCGTACTTTTGAACCTTTTTGTGTTTGGATCTTGTTTTAGAACGCTAGCAGTCATTCTGTTTCAGATTCTTGTATGTTTAGACTGTGAATGCCTTTTCTTATATGTTCAGACTGTAAACGCCTTTTTCTTGTATGCATGTTAAGACTATGAACGGCTTTTTCTTGTATGTTCAGACTGTGAACCCCTTTTTCTTGTATGTTCAGACTGTGAATGCCTTTTCCCTGTATGTTCAGGCTGTGAATGCCTTCTGCTCACAGTTCGTGTATGTTCAGATAGTCAACGCCTTTTTCTTGTATGTTCAGACTGTGAGAGCCTTCTCCTTGTATGTTTAGACTGTGAACGCCTTTTCGTATTTGCATGTTCAGACTGTGAACGCATTTTAAAAATAAAAATGGTATGCTCAGACTGTCAACGTCTTTTTCTTGTATGTTCAGACTGTGAATGCTTTTTTTCTTTTCTGTTCAGACTATGACTGCCTTTTTCTTGTATGTTCAGACTGTGAACGCCTTTTTCTTGTATTTTCAGACTGTGAACGCCTTTTCCTTGTATGGTTAGACTGTGAATGCCTTTTCGTGTATACATGTTCAGATTGTGAACGCCTTCCACCCCCTTTTTTTATAGTATGTTCAGACTGTCAACGTCTTTGTCTTGTATGTTCAGTCTATCAATGCCTTTTTGTTGTATGTTCAGACTGTGAACGTCTTTTTCTTGTATCTTCAGACTGTAAATACCTTTCTGTTGTATATTCAGACTGCGAATGTTTTTTTGTTGCATGTTCAGAATGTGAACGCATTTTTGTTGTATGTTCAGGCTGTGAGCACCTTTTTTCTTGCATGTTCAGATTGTGAACGTCTTTTTGTGTATATTCCGACCGTGAAAGCCTTTTACTTGTATGTTCAGACTATGAACGCATTTTTCGTGTATATTCAGATTGTGAACTGTGCATGCATGTTCAGACTGTGAACGCCTTTTGTGTGTGTGTGTGTGTGTGTGTGTGTGTGTGTGTGTGTGTGTGTGTGTGTGTGTGTGTGTATGTGTGTGTGTGTGTGTGTGCGTGTGCGTGTGCGTGTGCGTGCGTGCGTGCGTGCGTGCGTGCGTGCGTGCGTGTGTGTGTGTGTGTTCAGACTGTGAACGCCTTTTTATCTTGTAATTTCAGACTGTGAACGCCTTTTTTCTTGTATGTTCAGACTGTGAACGCCTTCTTTTCTGGTATGTTCAAATTGTGAAAGCCTTTTTTTATGTTCAGAGTGTGAATGCCTATTCTTGTATGTTCAAACTGTGAACACCTTTTTCTTGTATGTTTAGGTTGTGAATGCCTTTTTTGTGCATGCATGTTCAGACTGAGAACGCCTTTTTTCTGGCATGCTCAGACTGTGAACGCATTTTTCGTGTATGTTCAGGCTGTGAACGCCTTTTCCCCCCTGTATGTTCAGACTGTGAAGGCCTTTTGGTGTTGGTGGTATATTCAGGCTGTAAAGGCCCTTCTTCTGGAATGTTCAGACTGTGAATGCTTTTTTCTTGTATGTTCCGACTGTGAACGCCTTTTTTCCCCTTGTATATTCCGACTGTGAACGCCTTTTTTTTTTCCTTTTTTTTTGGTATGTTCAAACTGTGAATGCCTTTTTGTTGTATGTTTATACTGTGAACGCCTTTTGTGTGTGCTATGTACAGACTGTGAAAGCCTTTTGTCTGGTATGTTCAGACTGTGATCGCCTTTTTCTGGTATGTTCAGACTGTGAAGGCTTTTTTGTTGTTGTTGGTATGTTCAGGCTGTGAAGGCCTTTTTTTCTGGTATGTTCAGAGTGTGAATGACTTTTTCTTGTATGTTTAGATTGTGAACGCCTTTTCCCCCCTTGTATGTTCCGACTGTGAACGCCTTTTTTACTGGTATGATCCGACTGTCAGTATTCTGTGTCAGTGTGTGGACTGTAGGTATTCTGTGTCAGTGTGTGGACTGTAGGTATTCTGTGTCAGTGTGTGGACTGTAGGTACTCTGTGTCAGTGTGTGGACTGTAGGTACTCTGTGTCAGTGTGTGGACTGTAGGTACTCTGTGTCAGTGTGTGGACTGTAGGTACTCTGTGTCAGTGTGTGGACTGTAGGTACTCTGTGTCAGTGTGTGGACTGTAGGTATTCTGTGTCAGTGTGTGGACTGTAGGTATTCTGTGTCAGTGTGTGAACTGTAGGTATTCTTTATGTCAGTGTGTGGACTGTACGTATTCTGTGTCAGTGTGTGGACTGTAAGTATTCTGTGTCAGTGTGTGGACTGTAAGTACTTTGTGTCAGTGTGTGGACCGTAAGTACATTGTGTTAGTGTGTGGACTGTAAGTACTCTGTGTCAGTGTGTGGACTGCAGGTATTCTGTGTCAGTGTGTGGACAGAGAGCGTTGTGTCAGTGTGTGGACTGTAAGTATTCTGTGTCGGTGTGTTGACTGTAAGTACTCTGTGTCAGTGTGTGGACTGTAAGCGTTGTGTCAATGTGTGGACTGTAAGTACTCTATGTCAGTGTGTGGACTGAAAGCGTTGTGTCAATGTGTGGACTGTGAGCATTCTGTGTCAGTGTGTGGACAGAGAACGGTGTGTCCTCATGTGGACTGTAAGTATTCTGTGTCAGTGTGTGGACTGTAAATATTCTGTGACAGTGTGTGGACTGTAAGTACTCTATGTCAGTGTGTGGACTGTAAGCGTTGTGTCAGTGTGTGGACTGTGAGTATATATTCTGTGTGTGGACTGAGAGCGTTGTGTTCTCATGTGGACTGTAAGTACTCTGTGTCGGTAGGGGAAGAAAGAGGGCAAATTGTGAGCCAGGGTCCCGCAGCCAATAGACCATGAGCCAGCCTATACCCCCCCCCCCCTCCCAGGATTTTACCACATGGTAATTTCTGCGTACCTTGACCATCACAGTACACAGTTCAGGTTGTCTGCAAATGAGCTGGAGCTGTTTGTGGTGCTGGTTCTAATAAATGCACTATATGGATTTCCAAATTGCGATGACCTTGTCTCTTAGCAGCTCATTTATTATGACAAAAAAAGGCCATTTCCATACATTGTTTTATTGTTTGAACAGTTTAATATGTTGTAGTTTTCCGTTTCTCTTTGTCTTAAATGAGTCCTTGTTATTGGGCACTGCGGCCGCAGAAATATTAAGGTCCCCTCCCCAGAGCTGACGAACGTTTTCCCTTAAAAGCACGGAGTAGGTCAGAATATAGCCAAATATGCTTAGTCAGTGCCATAATTTCTTCCTTGTCCTAATTTCCACTTCCCCGGTCCATTCACCTTCATTTTTCCCCCCAAATCCTCTCCATACTTTTCAATTTCGTTAGTCTTGGCTGAAGCGAATTCCCGCGTTATCGATAACTCGCCCATGGACTAAAAATGTTATGTTTACCGACAGACGGGCACAAACATCGAAAGAGCCATACACAAAATTCCACATGCGCTATAAACAACGCTGGAGAAGCGGAAAAAGAAAATGTTTTTCTTGTTCTTTTTGGTTTGCTTTGTTCCCCCCCCCCCCAACCACCTACACACACACACACACACACACACACACACACACACACACACACACACACACACACACACACACACACACACACACACCGCACACCCGCACCAGAATTTAACTGAACATTACACGTTTTCTGTCAATAGCCAAACATTACGCAAGATCACCATCTCCTGCGTCTGAATCACAGTTAGGCTAACACTGAAGGGGACTGCGGACAGACAATGGACCAATGGCGTCGCCTGCAGACAGTCCCGGGCACGAGGTCACGAGGTCAGATGGACTGGTAGCCCCCGGTCTGACTGGCGTAGGAAGGGACGTAACTCCCCGCCGGTACGTGTTGCACTGTGGGGTATTCCCGGACCGTCTGGAGACAAGCAAATTTAGACTGAGACACAGAAAAAGAAGTGTTCAGGTTAATTCTTTCCCTGCCAAAGAATGTGTACTGGTGTGGCATTTTTTCTTTCTTTTTCTTGTGAAGACTAAAAAAACAAAAAACAAAAAACAAAAAAACATATAAGAAAGCATGAACAGTTCTAGTTCAGGCAATACATCACATGGTTAGTCTGACTGTTAGCTATTCACTGAGTCTGCCGGTATACCTGTCAGTTAGTCTGACTGTTAGCTTGTCACTGAGTCTGCCGGTATACCTGTCAGTTAGTCTGACTGTTAGCTTGTCACTGAGTCTGCCGGTATACCTGTCAGTTAGTCTGACTGTTAGCTTGTCACTGAGTCTGTCAGTTTGTCTCTCTGTCAATCTGTAAATGAGTGATTCGGTCTGTCGCATCATAATTACTCTTTCGTTTATCTGATTAAACAGACATTCTCTCTCTCTCTCTCTCTCTCTCTCTCTCTCTCTCTCTCTCTCTCTCTCTCTCTCTCTCTCTCTGCGCCCTGATACAACCGCAATGGTTGACTGTGCGTAAAACACTAAGTTACTTACTCTCTCTCTCTCTGTCTCTCTCTCTGCCTCTGTCTCTGCCTCTCTGTCTCTGTCTCTGTCTCTGTCTCTGTCTGTCTGTCTGTCTGTCTCTCTCTCTCTCTCTCTCTCTCTAAGTCACTCTCTCTCTCTCTTCGCCCCGATATAACCGTAATGGTTGACTGGGCGTAAAACACCAAGTCTATCTCTCCCTCTCTCCCTTGAAGAGGAGTTAGGCACACAGTCTGTGCTATGAAGACACTGCATGACAACGGGTGTAAATAGCACAGTGCCAACATAACAACAGCGAAAAGCAACTGGGTAACGCCGGAGGTAAAAGAACAGTAAAAACAAACACATGCACATACGCATACAAAAGATACTGCAAGCCGTGTCTAATTTCCGTGGATTATCCACACACACACACACACACACACACACACACACACACACACACACACACACACACACACACACACACACACACACACACACACACACACACACACACACACGGTGACACACAAATCCAGCATGCACTAAAAGTGTCAGTCTTTAAAATGTTGAAGTTGGACACAATAATTATGGAAGAAGAAAGAGCGCACAAGGATGCTAATACTATAATACAAATAAAACAAACAAACAAAAACAAAGCAAAAACGAAAAAACGAACAAACAAACAAACAAACAAACAGACAAACAAACAAACAAAACCGCGGAGTTCTCCAGCGCAAACTGACAGAAAACTGAGGCGAAAGCACATCAAGTATGCAGGCGAGTGTTGGTAGCTGGCAGAGTTTCGCGATGTTGTCAACTTGTCTACATGCGTACAACACGGCACACGGACACATATCCCCGGCAGACGCAGAAGCTCCAAACTGGCGCACAATCAGCGTGAACCGAATACGTGCAACACCTTTGCTCTCGAGACGCAACACGACACAGCCAGTGACCCAAATACCTAAAATCTCTCACTCCCAGGAGTCCGTGCTGCACGTGCTTGGCTCCCACGCCCGTTCTGGCGGGTCAGTCAAGGACATGTACCGGCCGCGGTCATCAGCCAGTCCTGGCGTCACTTTCCTGACGGTCCTCGTCTCGAGGTCGAAGGTGAAGACATCGAAGTCCGTGTACAGCTTTTCGAACCTGAGCACGGCACGCTTGCCCTGCGCCCGGTAAGTGTTCTTCAGTTCCGCCAGACCTCTGCGCGTGTCCCTAACGCGCTTCGTGAAGTCCTCGGACACGCGCACCTGTCTGCCGCGGAGTTTGTGTGCGTGCGAGAGCACGAGGAGCTTGTCTGTGACGGTGAGGAAACGAACAAGCACGGCGCTCGACCTCAGCCTCTGCACGCGCACCAGGGAAATTCCCCGCGTCACCTCCATGTCCGTCCTGATCAGTTCGCGAACTTTGGCCTCGCACTCTTCGTGCGTCCCCGTCAGCGTTCGGGAGATTCCGAAGAAGATGAGGTTCTGTCGTCGGATGTGGTTCTCCTGCCGTTCGACGCGTTTCGCCAGGTCTTTCACGGCTCTCTTCCACACTTCCTGTTCCGTTTGCATCTCCTGGTGTCGCGCCGTGAGGGCTTGCAGGTTCTCGAGCAGGAGATCCTGTGTGTCCTTCAATCGGCAGTCCAAGACACAGGACAAATATACACATTTGCCACCAGAAGAGTAGGATTATATGACACGCATGTTTAAGCCCAGGATTATGGCACGTTGTGCCTGGGATCGCGATTAGTCACGCTCTGGATTAAGGCATTTATTGTATAGCTGGCCTCTTGTTGAGAGCACGGTGAGCCGGTTTGGCCTAGCGTTAGGCTGGTAAGCGGAAGGACCTCGGTTCGATACCGCTTCGGCTCTCATCGCTGCCCATCTTAATGCAGGAATCATTCTGGTGGTGACAGTGTATAATCTCCCTCTTACCCCACCTACATACCCCCCCCCCCCTCCCCGTCCCTAATAAGCCTCGTGGTTTCTGTGGACGTTAAGCACCGTGTTTACTTACTACTTATGTGATATTGGTGTATTGAACGGGTCGTCCTGGCTTGTCTACAACGACGTGAACTAGCAAGCCGTGTAGGCAGAGGCTACACTTAACCCCTTCACTCCTTCACAGATGCCATTTGAAAACGACCAATCAAAGTACGAAATCTGAAACCCTTAAGCCTTTTTGTCTTCTTTATCGCACTGACATGCGAAAAGATCTTCATTAAAACGCGTAACATTGAAAGTAGATGTTATAGGACCGAAAAATAAACTGTTTGCAGGCACCTCCATGCATCTTTCAGCTCGGAAATTTTCCACGCTGGGGAGTAGCTACAAAAAAAGAAGAAGAAGAAGAAGTTAATGTTAAAAAACAACAACAAAAAAGAACGTATGTGTAGCTGCAGGTAAAGCGACCCGTTCTTCACTGCACGTCTGCTAAAGTAGGTTATGGACGTGTTAGAATAGTTAGCCCCACTGAGCTGGGATGTGTTAGACCACCGAGCCCAGCACCACCAGTATGACGCACATGGGCTGGAACAGGTTAGGGACGTGTTAGGACAGTTAGGACCGCTCAGCAGGGATCTGTTAGTTAGCACCACTAAACTAGAATGTGTTATATTAGTTAGCAACACTAAATTAGGATGCGTTATATTAGTTAGCATTACTAAACTAGAATGTGTTATATTAGTTAGCACCACTAAACTAGAATGTGTTATATTAGTTAGCACCACTAAACTAGAATGTGTTATATTAGTTAGCACCACTAAACTAGGGTGCGTTATGTTAGCATTACTAAACTAGAATGTGTTATATTAGTTAGTATTACTAAACTAGAATGTGTTATATTAGTTAGCATTATTAACTAAAATGTGCTATATAAGTTAGCACCACTAAATTAGGATGTGTTATATTAGTTAGCACCACTAAACTAGGATGTGTTATATTAGTTAGCACCACTAAACTACAATGTGTTATATTGGTTAGCACCACTAAACTAGAATGTGTTATATTAGCACCACTAAACTAGAATGTGTTATATTGGTTAGCACCACTAAACTAGAATGTCTTATATTAGTAAGCACCACTAAACCAGAATGTGTTATATTAGTTAGCATTACTAAACTAGGATGTGTTATATTGGTTAGCAACACTAAACTAGACTGCGTTATATTGGTTAGCATTACTAAACTAATATGGGTTAACACCACTAAACTAGAATGTGTTATATTAGTAAGCACCACTAAACTAGAATGTGTTATATTAGTTAGCATTACTAAACTAGGATGTGTTATATTGGTTAGCACCACTAAACTAGAATGTGTTATATTGGTTAGCATTACTAAACTAGAATGTGTTATATTAGTAAGCACCACTAAACTAGAATGTGTTATATTGGTTAGCACCACTAAACTAGGAGGTGTTATATTAGTTAGCACCACTAAACTAGAATGTGTTATATTAGTTAGCACCACTAAACTAGGATGTGTTAGTAAGCACCACTAAACTAGGATGTGTTATATTAGTTAACACCACTAAACTAGGATGTGTTATATTAGTTAGCATTACTAAACTAGAATGTGTTATATGAGTTAGCATTACTAAACTAGAATGTGTTATATTAGTTAGCATTACTAAACTAGAATGTGCTATATAAGTTAGCACCACTAAACTAGGATCTGTTATATTAGTTAGCACCACTAAACTAGGATGTGTTATATTAGTTAGCACCACTAAACTAGAATGTTTTATATTGGTTATCACCACTAAACTAGAATGTGTTATATTAGTTAGCACCACTAAACTAGAATGTGTTATATTGGTTAGCACCACTAAACTAGAATGTGTTATATTAGTAAGCACCACTAAACTAGAATGTGTTATATTAGTTAGCATTACTAAACTCCGATGTGTTATATTGGTTAGCACCACTAAACTAGAATGTGTTATATTGGTTAGCATTACTAAACTAATATTGGTTAGCACCACTAAACTAGAATGTGTTATATTAGTAAGCACCACTAAACTAGAATGTGTTACATTAGTTAGCATTACTAAACTAGGATGTTTATATTGGTTAGCATTACTAAACTAGAATGTGTTATATTAGTAAGCACCACGAAACTAGAATGTGTTATATTGGTTAGCACCACGAAACTAGGAGGTGTTATATTAGTTAGCACCACTAAACTAGAATGTGTTAGTAAGCACCACTAAACTAGGATGTGTTAGTAAGCACCACTAAACTAGGATGTGTTATATTAGTTAGCACCACTAAACTAGGATGTGTTATATTAGTTAGCACCACTAAACTAGGATGTGTTATATTAGTTAGCACCACTAAACTGGGATGTGTTATATTAGCACCACTATACTAGGATGTGCTATATTAGCACCGCTTAACCTGGATGTGTTATATTAATTAGCATCGCCTCAGATAACGCACATCGGCTGGAAAAGTTTAGGGACGTGTTAGACTTGTTAGCATCGCTCAGCTACGGCTGGCTTTTCCAGATCCCGAGTCAGGCTTGGGACTAGCGAATACAAACCGTACAAACTCGTCCCACAGACAAGGAAAGGGACGATCATGTTGCCAGGGAAAATAAAATGCATCCAATGGAAAATCTTGACTGATTGTCGTTGTTGTTGCCTCGCGATCGAGCAAGATGGCGGTAATTTACGAGGGTGAAGCACGCGTCACGTAATCACAGGTACGAGTCTGGTGCGTCATTCCTGTCACACGTCACGTAATCACAGGTACGAGTCTGGGTGCGTCATTCCTGTCACACGTCACGTAATCACAGGTACAAATTTGGTGCGTCATTCCTGTCACACGTCACGTAATCACAGGTACGAGTCTGGTGCATCATTCCTGTCACACATCACGTAATCACAGGTACAAGTCTGGTGCGCCTTTCCTGTCATACGTCACGTGATCACAGGTACAAGTCTGGTGCGCCTTTCCTGTCACATGTCACGAAATTATTATTATTATTGATCGCTTTTATATAGCGCTATTCTCCGCTCTCGAGCAGACTCGCTGCGCTCGCATGTGATTCTACATGAGTGACAAGCTTTTTATAGCGCGTTTTTTGAATATCCACCGAAGTGGTGTACTTACAGCGCTGGCATAGCTGGTGCCACAAGAAACTGCTGCCATCTCGGCGCGTTCTGTGTACACCATACAACCATGCACCATGTCACTTCATGCAAAGCCACATACGTAAGGTGTATGCGTGTTTAGCTGTAACCTGCCACCTGCGCTTTTGGCAGAATGACCGAGGTCTTTTACGTGCTACTGCGGTAACACGGGGGTGGAACGAATACCGAAATAAGAGTCTGCACAGAAAGTTGACCCTGGAGACGAAAATTCTCCCGCCGAAGTCTGGTGCGTCATTCCTGTCACACGTCACGTAATCACAGGTAAAATTCTGGTGCGTCATTCCTGTCACACGTCACATAATCACAGGTACAAATCTGGTGCGTCATTCCTGTCACACGTCACGTCATCACAGGTACAAATCTGGTGCGTCTTTGGGGAACTGAATAAACGACACGGGGGAAATAGGGGAAGTGGATACATGACACGTTAAAAGAAAGGGGAACTGGACAAACCACTAGCGGAAAAAGAGGAAATGGATAAACGACACGGGGTGAAAAAACACCAAAAAAAATTTAAATTAAAAATGGACAAACGACCCTGGGAGAAACCGGGGAACTGGACAAACGAGGCGGAGAAAAAGAGGGAACTGGACAAACGACACGAAACAGAAGATAAACGATCTGATTTCGTGAAACCGTTTGTCAAAACGTCACACAGCGTTCAGCAGAAGAGAGCCTACCTCTGTTATCCGGATGTAGGCCCGTCGGCGTCTGACTACACACGCGCACATCAAGGTGACGATAACGGCAAATATGATGGCGCCGAAGACGATGCCGACGATAACTCCAACGGCCAGAGCGCAGCCGTCTACCTCGTCGGAGTTGTCGCCGCAGTCGTTGTAACCGTTACACATCAGTAGCCCGGAGATGCCTATCCCGTTGTCACAGAGAAAGTCGCCCCCATTGCACGAAGCTGTCAACAGTGAGAACAGTTCACGTGTGTGTGTGTGTGTGTGTGTGTGTGTGTGTGTGTGTGTGTGTGTGTGTGTGTGTGTGTGTGTGTGTGTGTGTATGTGTGTGTGTGAGTGTGTGTGTGTGTGTGTGTGTGTGTGTGTATGTATGTGTGTGTGTGTGAGTGTGTGTGTGTGTGTGTGTGTGTGTGTGTGTGTGTGTGTGTGTGTGTGTGTCTGTGTCTGTGTGCCTGTCTGTCTGTGTGTCTGTGTGTTTGTGTATGTGTGCGTGTATGTCTGTCTGTACGTTTGCGTGTGTGTCCGTGTGCCTGAGTGTGTGTGTATGTGCGTGGGTACGTGCGTGTGTGCTCGGCACTCCCCCAAACGGGGGCTGTCCTTTCCAGAAGACGTGGACCAAGACGAAGACCACCCTTACCTTAGCGCCACTTACCGTTCTGGCCCGGGCGGTAGAATGTGGTCAGCAGCAGCTGGAAGTCGGCGTAGGTGGGCCCCCCATGGTTGACCAGTTCCACCGTCACCTGGCTGCCAGTCGTGCGGTAGCTGGTGGTCGGTCTGGTCGTGCCGCAAACACCGTTCTTGGCTGGAACCCAATTATTGGCACCCGGGAAATCAGTCGGGGTCAGATGAGTATTCCCACAGCCATATGTTCTCACAGGTTTTGTTGTTGTTAGTGTTGTTGTTGCTGATGTTGCTGTTGTTGTTGTTGTTATTGTTGTTGATGTTGTTGCTGTTGTTGTTATATTTCCATCTTTCCATCTCATTCTGTCATCGTTTTTGACCGTTTAGCTGTAGTTTAAGTATGGTTTTGTAGCTTGACAAAGGGGATTACCCCGAAAATTTCCTGTTTTTGTTTGAGCCAATAAACAGCGTTCTTTTGAACCTTTCATGTGTTTGGATCTTGTTTTAGAACGCTAGCAGTCATTCTTGTTTCAGATTCGTGTTGTTGTTATAGTTTTTGTTGCATTTTTGTGTGTTTTGTTCCAAGATCTCTTTGTTCCCAAAGTTACGCGCGCACACACACACACACACACACACACACACACACACACACACACACACACACACACACACACACACACACACACACACACACACAGGAAGACGAAGAAGAGCAAGGTACATACGAGTGAGAGGACGCCCATCTTCGGAGAGCTTGAGGCCCATCGCACGGCAGTCTGTGTAGGGTTTGGGGAGATTCAGGTAGCGGAATCGAACCTGCACCTGTCTGGAGTTGTCCGTGCTGGCGATGGTGAGCTGGCACGAGTAATCGGAGGGGACGTTAGTGCTGTAGCTCAAGTATTCTAGAATCATATCCTTGGAGAAGGAGAGGGCGCTTCCCGGTGCGCAGTGATTCTTCAGGTACTCTGAAACAAGTCAAAGACTGTCATCCGAAAAAGAAAAAGAAAAAAAGGATTCTAAACTGAACATAAAATCAGCGGAGCATTCTAAAACAAAATTCTAGATTTGAATTGTTTTGTTTGGATCTCTGCTCAGTTGGTAGAGCGTCCGACAGGAAAGCCAAGCGCAATATGGATGCGGGTTCGAGTCCCGGATGCGGCAAGGGATTTTTCTCCCAGAGTCAACTTCCGGTGCATAACGTTACCATACCTGCCTTACTGAGCGGTGACCATGCAACGCCTTGACGTTGTAAACCGAGTCGCGACCGAACCGTAACCAAAACGCTACGTCTCTTCTCTGTCTCCACACTCCTTCTTTTTCCCCTTCCCACCTTTCATTTTCCTCCCCACCCTATCTCTGTCTCTGTCTGTCTCTCTGTCTCTGTCTGTCTCTGTCTCTGCCTCTGTCTATCTCTGTCTCTACCCGTCTCTGTCTGTCTGTCTGTCTGTCTGTCTGTCTGTCTGTCTGTCTGTCTGTCTCTCTCTCTCTGTCTCTCTCTGTCTCTCTCTCTCTCTCTCTCTTTCTCTCTCTCTCTCTCTCTCTCTCTCTTTGAAAATCAAGCGTAAGCGTACCCACCACATTATGTATTTGTCATTTTGTGCGTCTCATAACACGTTTACTTGTTTGACGCTCCCAAAACTATTCTGTTATTGTCTGCTGATATGCTGTGTTGTTCAGCTGGATAGCTGGATGAATTAAAAACTGGCCTCAACAAGTGTTTTCCAACTGGATAGCTGGATGGATTAAAAACCGGCCTTCTCAACAAGTATTGTCCAACTGGATAGCTGGATGGATTAAGAACTGCCTTTTCTGAACCCAAGTGTTGTCCAACTGGATAGATGGATGAATTAAAAACTGGCCTTCTCAACAAGTGTTGTCCAATTGGATAGCTGGATGGATTAAAAACTGGCCTTCTCAACAAGTATTGTCCAACTGGATAGCTGGATGGATTAAAAACTGCCTTTTCTCGACACAAGTGTTATCCAACTGAATAGCTGGATGAATTAAAAACTGGCCTTCTCAACAAGTGTTGTCCAACTAGATAGCTGGATAATTAGAAACTGGCCTTCTCAACACAAGTGTTGTCCAAAAGGATAGCCGGATGAATTAAAAACTGGCCTTCTCAACACAAGTGTTGTCCAAAAGGATAGCTGGATGAATTAAAACCTGGCCTTCTCAACACAAGTGTTGTCCAAAAGGATAGCTGGATGGATTAAAAACTGGCCTTCTCAACACAAGTGTTGCCCAACTGCATAGCTGGATGGATTAAAAACTGGCCTTCTCAACAAAAGTGCTGTCCAAAAGGAAAAAGAGGCCAAAAGAAAATTTCATATCAAGGATTTCAGGGATTTTGTTTGAAAACATTCCCTTGATTAAAAAAATCATAAAAGATCTTTTTTTAAATCTTTGCACACAACTTCAAGAGTGTCCTATCTCGCTTGTGTTGCACGCATAGTCCTGTAATACTTGCATTGGTCACGAGCGTTGCGTGCTCACGTCGCCAGAATAACCGTCACTGAAGCTGAAGACACAGAAGATAAAACCAAGAAGGCATTTTTTTTTTTTTTTTTTTTTTGTATCCGTTCTACCCGTTGTAATTGCGGGGTCTTCTTGGACAAGGTACTGGTTGAGAAGGCAGGTTAGTTCCTTTAACTTTCTCCTTTCTTTCTTTCACGGTGCTTTACTTCACAGAAACCGTAGGGCTTATTGGCAGCCAGGAACGGGGATGGGGGTGGGGGTGGGGGGTCGGGTGGAGATGAATAGCTTGTCCGCGCACTCCGACCCGCGGACCCGCAAAGACCGAAGAGACAGCCCCCGCCAGAACAACAATGTTAAGGAGGTGGGGACCCCGCCAGTTTGAAGCAGCTTAAATTGTGTACTTCGCTAATTGCAGTTTCAACAGCTGTGCGGATCAAAGTTACACACACAGTCCAAAAAGCAACCGTTGGAACCTGAAGCAAAGGACTGTCCAACCATCTATGACAGCCCAGCTCTACCTCTTCTCCAACGAGCATACACATTTAGACATAGACATCTAACGACAGCGATTAACAGGGGTGTATTATTTGTTTTTCGGTTGTTGTTTCTTGTTTGTTTGTGTCTGTTTCAAATTAAAAGGACGGTAGAGCGACTGACACAGACGACAACTGACTGCAATGAAAACAATAGAATTTGAGCAGTTCGTTTCCCGGGTCAGGGGATAACCATCAGTGTGTCTGCTTAGCATCCTGAGAACAGAAACACAACACCACCGCAGCGATAAAGTAAACGTCCGACCTAGGAATGGTCACTGCTGTCAAGACGTCAAGACGAAATCAGACACTCACTGTAGCTTGGCGACTATCCCAGCACGCATATTGGTGACAGAAGGACGATGAAACGGAGATAGTCAGCCATTTTGTTTCACACAACAAATCACTGTCAACAAAACCCCGCTTCTTCTCACGACGCTTCACAAATCAACAAAACCCTGCAGAACTATAGACACGTACGTATCAGCCAAGTGGCTTGATGCTCGACAGCCGAACAGAGACGACTGAATTTCTAATGATTATATTTCCTCTTGCGAGAATGTCAGTGCCTTTTCTAGAGTTTGTTGTCCTCAGATGGGCATCAGATCGATGAGAAGGATTGTCTGCTCGGTACGCAGGGAATCTGGTTTGCAGTATGGCACTCTTTAGGTCTGACAACTATATGAAAGCCATATCTAACAGTCACAATAGTCGTATGGCACACTTACGATCTGACAGCCATATGACAGCCATATCTAAAAGCCACAACTGCAATATGGCACTCTTTAGGTCTGACAGCCATATCTAACAGCCACAACTGCAATATGGCACTCTTTAGGTCTGACAGCCATATCTAACAGCCACAGCAGCCATAATTATGGTACTTTGTGTTGACTGGTGAAATACACAATGATCCGAGTCTTATTGGAATCATTGTAATTTATCTCATTTGTTTACAGCTCTTTTCATCATGCATCATTAAATCGTTTAAAGGTTTGGCTCGGAGTCTTTCGCGGCTTCGTTGTTGCGATTTAACCACTTCACTGCCATGAGGTCACTTGAAAACGACCAATAACAGTGCCAAATTTGAAACCCTTAAACCCTTTTGTCTTCTTCTTCGCAATGGCATGTAAAACGATTTTCATCAAAATTCATAGTATTGAAAGTAGATGTGTTTTAGCACTGAAAACACACTGTTTGCAGACGCGTCCGTGCATCTTTCAGCCCGAGAATTTTACAGGCTGGAGCAGTGAAGGGGTTAAAATAGTTCTGGAGGAAAGTATGGCGCACCCAGGTGCAATGTTTTGCTCCTTTTCTGTAGTTTAATCAGTATCTCAGTGATGGCACTGGACATTTGTCAGACCGCTATGATATCCGTAAGGTGGCTAAAGTGGTTCGCGGAAACCGGTCAGATACACGGCCTAACTATTACTTCTTGAGCTCTACTAGCAAACACCTAGCTCCTTTCCCCGTCGAAAGCATACACGAACATACACACTCACACAGGCACAACACACACATACACACACACGTACAGCACACACACACACACACACACACACACACACACACACACACACACACACACACACACACACACACACACACAGAACATACACTCACACACAGGCACAACACACATAGACACACGTATAATACATACAGACACACAGACACACAGACACACACAGACACACACACACACACACACACACACACACACACACACACACACACACACATGCACGCAAGCACACACGCACACACACACACACACACACACACACACACACACACACACACACACACACACATGCACGCAAGCACACACGCACACACACACACACACACACACACACACACACACACACACACACACACACACATGCACGCAAGCACACACGCACACACGCACTCTCTCACTTTGCTGTCGGCTTTTGTTTTCTTTTTTTCTTTTTTCGTTTAGTTTTTTGTTTGTTTATCGACCTTTTTTTCTTTTCTTTTTTTCTATTTCTTTGTTTTGTTTTTTATGGAGAACCAGTCAAACAAAATAACAGCCCACTGCTAATTAATGTCCCGGTGTATTTTGATCTTAAACCCTTCACAGCCATAATGTCACTTGAAAACGACCAACGAAAGCGCAAAATCTGGAACCCTTAAGCCCTTTTCTCTTATTTTTCGCACTGACATCAAAACGCACATCATTGAAAGTAGATGTGTTATAGGACTTGTAAATATACTGTTTGGAGGCGCTTCCATGCATCTTTCAGCCCGGAAATTTGTACAGGCTCTGGCAGTGAAGGGGTTAACCGGTACACTGCTGGACATTACCGGTTAACGCGTACCCTGTGTAATCTCGAATGACTGACAGACTCCACAGAACCCTGTATTCCCGTTCTGGCTGCTGTCCTGACTTACACTTGATGTTACGAAATGCTGACAGACTCCACAGAACCCTGTATTCCCGTTCTGGCTGCTGTCCTGACTTACACTTGATGTTACGAAATGCTGACATACTCCACAGAACCCTGTATTCCCGTTCTGGCTGCTGTCCTGACTTACACTTGATGTTATGAAGATGCTGCATGCTTTCCGCTGCAGCGTTGTAGCGTTTCGTGACGTGCACCCCTCCATCAGATCTGTCGCTTAAGTTGTAATAGGTTGCAAACACGCCTTCTCCGCACACTTTGACGTCTTTGAAATTCAGGTTGCGTACCCTGATGTGAGCCAGGGTGGTGAGGTTTCTGATGTTGCTGGCATCAATGACGTGGATCATTTCCGTATCTGGCCCAGTGAAACAATCAGTCAATCAGCTTAATTAATTTTAGCGATGTCGATTTTTAAAGAGTTGGGGGGGGGGGGGGGGTGGAGGGAGAGGGGGGAGGGGGGGACAGAGACACAGACACAGAGACAGAGACAGAGAGAGAGACAGAGAGAGACAGAGAGAGACAGAGAGGGAGACAGAGACAGAGAGAAAGAGAGAGAGTAGTGAGAGGGGCACGGTGGCAGAAGAGATTTCCTTTCCTGAGAGAGACAAGGAAGAAGCAAAAGATTTTAATGCTGATTTGCCGTAAAATCCATGGGGACATGGGACAAAAATGTAGAGCAATCATAACATAACAGGCAAAAGGTTTAATACTACTGTAATTATTGCAGATAAACACATACTCTGTCAGTGTATCCTACATTTATTAGTGAATAATAAAAAACTAGGTTTCATAATACTTGTGCATGCTGATTTGGTTCTTTTGTCGTTCAGCATAGGCAGTACTACATTTTGCACAAAAAAGATATGTTTGAACCCTTGTTGATGTGTACATTATATTATCTGTTTTTTAAAATGCGGATAACAGTCTGTATCTCGTTATATGTGTATGTTCCAAGAAATGTACCAACACTGTCTCAATTCAGACGGCAGCTAAAAACCTTCTTGTTTGACCAGGCCTTCCAGTAGAACCTGAAGAAATCTATGTCTGTGTGTGGCAGTTGAATGTAGATGGATGCATATGGATAGGGAGAAGGGGAAGGGGGGGGGGAGAGAGAAAGCATGAGAGATCTTGGCAAGAGAAGGAGACACGGATTGGGTGGGTGAAAAGACAGATTCAAATTGTTGTTGTTTGAGATCATTAAGTTAATATTTTGTTAATTATTGTATGAGTGGACGAGCGGAGACTGGTGTGCGCATGTCATTGTGTGTGTGTGTGTGTGTGTCTATTGTTCGATAGGCAATAACAGTGATTTAAGCTACAAAAATTAAGGTTTTGTTTGCTGAAATGTATGTTAATGTAGTTTTTGTGATAAGATGTTTGTACAGCGCAGTGAATTTAACTCTGGTTAAAGAATAGCGCTTCATAAGAATTATTTTTTATTATTATTATTATCATTATATTCAATTTGTTCATCGCTTTGAGCCGCGGGGTAGGCGCTTTACAAATTTACATAATTATTATTAGATATGTCACTCACGGACAGCGTAGATGACCTTGTTCTCGCGGTCAAAGGCGATGCTTTTCATCCAGCCGTGAGGAAGACTGTAAATCTCCTGGTTACCAGGACTGATGAACTTCGGTAAGTACACAGTGGACAGCTCCGTCATCTCCACCGTCAGCGTCAGTTAACCGGTACACTGCTGGACATTACCGGTTAACGCGTACCCTGTGTAATCTCGAATGACTGACAGACTCCACAGAACCCTGTATTCCCGTTCTGGCTGCTGTCCTGACTTACACTTGATGTTACGAAATGCTGACATACTCCACAGAACCCTGTATTCCCGTTCTGGCTGCTGTCCTGACTTACACTTGATGTTATGAAGATGCTGCATGCTTTCCGCTGCAGCGTTGTAGCGTTTCGTGACGTGCACCCCTCCATCAGATCTGTCGCTTAAGTTGTAATAGGTTGCAAACACGCCTTCTCCGCACACTTTGACGTCTTTGAAATTCAGGTTGCGTACCCTGATGTGAGCCAGGGTGGTGAGGTTTCTGATGTTGCTGGCATCAATGACGTGGATCATTTCCGTATCTGGCCCAGTGAAACAATCAGTCAATCAGCTTAATTAATTTTAGCGATGTCGATTTTTAAAGAGTTGGGGGGGGGGGTGGAGGGAGAGGGGGGAGGGGGGGGACAGAGACACAGACACAGAGACAGAGACAGAGAGAGAGACAGAGAGAGACAGAGAGAGACAGAGAGGGAGACAGAGACAGAGAGAAAGAGAGAGAGTAGTGAGAGGGGCACGGTGGCAGAAGAGATTTCCTTTCCTGAGAGAGACAAGGAAGAAGC
>OY757546.1:6821663-6835478 GCA_963584105.1 Alviniconcha strummeri
GTTAGACCACCGAGCCCAGCACCGCCAGTATGACGCACATGGGCTGGAACAGGTTAGGGACGTGCTAGGACAGTTAGGACCGCTCAGCTGGGATCTGTTAGTTAGCACCACTAAACTAGAATGTGTTATATTAGTTAGCACCACTAAACTAGGATGCGTTATATTAGTTAGCATTACTAAACTAGAATGTGTTATATTAGTTAGCATTACTAAACTAGAATGTTCTATATAAGTTAGCACCACTAAACTAGAATGTGTTATATTAGTTAGCACCACTAAACTAGAATGTGTTATATCAGTTAGCACCACCAAACTAGAATGTGTTATATTGGTTAGCACCACTAAACTAGAATGCGTTATATTAGTAAGCACCACTAAACTAGAATGTGTTATATTGGTTAGCACCACTAAACTAGAATGTGTTATATTAGTTAGCACCACTAAACTAGAATGTGTTATATTAGTTAGCACCACTAAACTAGAATGTGTTATATTAGTAAGCGCCACTAAACTATAATGTGTTATATTAGTTAGCATTACTAAAGTAGGATGCGTTATATTGGTTAGCACCACTAAACTAGAATGTGTTATATTAGTAAGCACCACTAAACTAGAATGTGTTATAAATGTTAGCATTACTAAACTAGAATGTGTTATATTAGTTAGCACCACTAAACTAGGATGTGTTATATTAGCACCACTAAAGTAGATTGTGTTATATTGGTTAGCACCACTAAACTAGAATGTGTTAGTAAGCACCACTAAACTATAATGTGTTATATTAGTTAGCACCACTAAACTAGGATGTGTTAGTAAGCACCACTAAACTAGGATGTGTTATATTAGTTAGCACCACTAACTAGGATGTGTTATATTAGTTAGCACCACTAAACTAGGATGTGTTATATTAGTTAGCCCGACTACACTAGGATGTATTATATTAGTTAGAACCAATAAACTAGGATGTGTTATATTAGCACCACTAAACTAGGATGTGTTATATTAGCACCGCTTAACTAGGATGTGTTATATTAGTTAGCATCGCCTCAGATAACCCACATCGGCTGGAACAGTTTAGGGACGTGTTAGACTTGTTAGCATCGCTCAGCTACGGCTGGCTTTTCCAGATCCCGAGTCAGGCTTGGGACTAGCGAATACAAACCGTATAAACTCGTCCCACAGGCAAGGAAAGGGACGATCATGTTGCCAGGGAAAATAAAATGCATCCAATGGAAAATCTTGACTGATTGTCGTTGTTGTTGCCTCGCGATCGAGCAAGATGGCGGTAATTTACGAGGGTGAAGCACGCGTCACGTAATCACAGGTACGAGTCTGGTGCGTCATTCCTGTCACACGTCACGTAATCACAGGTACGAGTCTGGTGCGTCATTCCTGTCACACGTCACGTAATAATCACAGGTACAAATTTGGTGCGTCATTCCTGTCACACGTCACGTAATCGCAGGTACGAGTCTGGTGCATCATTCCTGTCACACGTCACGTAATCACAGGTACAAGTCTGGTGCGCCTTTCCTGTCATACGTCACGTAATCACAGGTGCGCCTTTCCTGTCACATGTCACGTAATTATTATTATTATTGATCGCTTTTATATAGCGCTATTCTCCGCTCTCGAGCAGACTCACTGCGCTCGCATGTGATTCTACATGAGTGAATAGCTTTTCATAGCGCGTTTTTTGAATATCCACCGAAGTGGTGTACTTACAGCGCTGGCATAGCCGGTGCCACAAGAAACTGCTGCCATCTCGGCGCGTTCTGTGTACACCATACAACCATGCACCATGTCACTTCATGCAAAGCCACATACGTAAGGTGTATGCGTGTTTAGCTGTAACCTGCCACCTGCGCTTTTGGCAGAATGACAGAGGTCTTTTAATTGCTACTGCGGTAACACGGGGGTGGAACGGATACCGAAATAAGAGTCTGCACAGAAAGTTGACCCTGGAGACGAAAATTCTCCCGCCGAAGTCTGGTGCGTCATTCCTGTCACACGTCACGTAATCACAGGTAAAAATCTGGTGCGTCAATCCTGTCACACGTCACATAATCACAGGTACAAATCTGGTGCGTCATTCCAGTCACACGTCACGTCATCACAGGTACAAATCTGGTGTGTCTTTCCTGTCACACGTCGCGTAATCACAGGTACAAGTCTGGCGCACCTTTCCTGTCACACGTCACGTAATCGTCACGTAATCACAGGTACAAGTCCGGTGTGCCTTTCCTATCACATGTCACGTCATGACAGGTAAAAGTCTGGAGCGCCAGTCCTGTCACACGTCACGTACTCACAGGTACAAGTATGGTGTGCTGTTCTTGTCACACGTCACATAATCACAGGTACAGGTCTGGTGTGCCATTCCTGTTATACGTCACCTAACGTTCTGGAAGAGGATTCAAGGAAAATGAAGTTGAATGAAACCGGAAGGCAAACATTAAACAGGCAGAATTCCTGGCAGCAGATGAAGCATACAAAGCTATGTTCTGGCCTACTCCAGGCTTAACGGAGAGACTCTTTGGCAGCTCTAGATTTCCCGAAGAGCAGACCTTAATTTCTGCATCCACAGTACTCCACCACTGGGGAAAAAGGTGGAACTGAATAAACGACACGGGGAAACATTAACAGGGGAAATGGATGAACGACACTGGGAAACATTAATACGGGAACTGGATGAACTACGTGGGAGGAAATTAATACGGGAACTGGATGAACTACGCAGCGGAAAATTAATAGGGGAACTGAATAAACGACACGGGGAAAATAGGGGAAGTGGATACATGACACGTTAAAAGAAAGGGGAACTGGACAAACCACTAGCGGAAAAAGAGGAAATGGATAAACGACACGGGGTGAAAAAAAACTTAAATTAAAAATAGACAAACGACCCTGGGAGAAACCGGGGAACTGGACAAACGAGGCGGAGAAAAAGAGGGAACTGGACAAACGACACGAAACAGAAGATAAACGATCTGATTTCGTGAAACCGTTTGTCAAAACGTCACACAGCGTTCAGCAGAAGACAGCCTACCTCTGTTACCCGGATGTAGGCCCGTCGGTGTCTGACTACACACGCGCACATCAAGGTGACGATAACGGCAAATATGATGGCGCCGAAGACGATGCCGACGATAACTCCAACGGCTAGAGCGCAACCGTCTACCTCGTCGGAGTTGTCGCCGCAGTCGTTGTAACCGTTACACATGAGCAGCCCGGAGATGCCTATCCCGTTGTCACAGAGAAAGTCGCCCCCATTGCACGAAGCTGTCAACAGTGAGAACAGTTCACGTGTGTGTGTGTGTGTGTGTGTGTGTGTGTGTGTGTGTGTGTGTGTGTGTGTGTGTGTGTGTGTGTGTGTGTGTCTGTCTGTCTGTCTGTCTGTCTGTCTGTCTGTCTGTCTGTCTGTCTCTGTGTCTGTGTGCCTGTCTGTCTGTGTGTCTGTGTGTTTGTGTATGTGTGCGTGTGTGTCTGTCTGTACGTTTGCGTGTGTGTCCGTGTGCCTGAGTGTGTGTGTATGTGCGTGTGTACGTGCGTGTGTGCTCGGCACTCCCCCAAACGGGGGCTGTCCTTTCCAGAAGACGTGGACCAAGACGAAGACCACCCTTACCTTAGCGCCACTTACCGTTCTGGCCCGGGCGGTAGAATGTGGTCAGCAGCAGCTGGAAGTCGGCGTAGGTGGGCCCCCCATGGTTGACCAGTTCCACCGTCACCTGGCTGCCAGTCGTGCGGTAGCTGGTGGTCGGTCTGGTCGTGCCGCAAACACCGTTCTTGGCTGGAACCGAATTATTGGCACCCGGGAAATCAGTCGGGGTCAGATGAGTATTCCCACAGCCATATGTTCCCACAGGTTGTTGTTGTTGTTAGTGTTGTTGTTGCTGATGTTGCTGTTGTTGTTGTTGTTATTGTTGTTGATGTTGTTGCTGTTGTTGTTATATTTCCATCTTTCCATCTCATTCTGTCATCGTTTTTGACCGTTTAGCTGTTGTTTAAGTATGGTTTTGTAGCTTGACAAAGGGGATTACCCCGAAAATTTCCTGTTTTTGTTTTTGTTTAGCCAATAAACAGCGTTCTTTTGAACCTTTCATGTGTTTGGATCTTGTTTTAGAACGCTAGCAGTCATTCTTGTTTCAGATTCGTGTTGTTGTTATAGTTTTTGTTGCATTTTTGTGTGTTTTGTTCCAAGATCTCTTTGTTCCCAAAGTTACGCACACACACACACACACACACTCACAAACACACACACACAAACACACACACACACACACACACACACACACACACACACACACACACACACACACACACACACACACACACACAGAGGAAGACGAAGAAGAGCAAGGTACATACGAGTGAGAGGACGCCCATCTTCGGAGAGCTTGAGGCCCATCGCACGACAGTCTGTGTAGGGTTTGGGGAGATTCAGGTAGCGGAATCGAACCTGCACCTGTCTGGAGTTGTCCGTGCTGGCGATGGTGAGCTGGCACGAGTAATTGGAGGGGACGTTAGTGCTGTAGCTCAAGTATTCTAGAATCATATCCTTGGAGAAGGAGAGGGCGCTTCCCGGTGCGCAGTGATTCTTCAGGTACTCTGAAACAAGTCAAAGACTGTCATCCGAAAAAGAAAAAGAAAAAAGGATTCTAACCTGAACATAAAATCAGCGGAGCATTCTAAAACAAAATTCTAGATTTGAATTGTTTTGTTTGGATCTCTGCTCAGTTGGTAGAGCGTCCGACAGGAAAGTCAAGTGCAATATGGATGCGGGTTCGAGTTCCGGATGCGGCAAGGGATTTTTCTCCCAGAGTCAACTTCCGGTGCATAACGTTACCATACCTGCCTTACTGAGCGGTGACCATGCAACGCCTTGACGTTGTAAACCGAGTCGCGACCGAACCGTAACCAAAACGCTACGTCTCTTCTCTGGCTCCACACTCCTTCTTTTTCCCCTTCCCACCTTTCATTTTCCTCCCCACCCTATCTCTGTCTCTGTCTGTCTCTCTGTCTCTGTCTGTCTCTGTCTCTGCCTCTGTCTATCTCTGTCTGTCTGTCTGTCTGTCTGTCTGTCTGTCTGTCTGTCTGTCTGTCTGTCTGTCTGTCTGTCTCTGTCTCTCTCTCTCTCTCTCTCTCTCTCTCTCTCTCTCTCTCTCTCTCTCTCTCTCTCTCTCTCTCTCTCTCTCTCTCTCTTTGAAAATCAAGCGTAAGCGTACCCACCACATTATGTATTTGTCATTTTGTGCGTCTCATAACACGTTTACTTGTTTGACGCTCCCAAAACTATTCTGTTATTGTCTGCTGATATGCTGTGTTGTTCAGCTGGATAGCTGGATGAATTAAAAACTGGCCTCAACAAGTGTTTTCCAACTGGATAGCTGGATGAATTAAAAACTGGCCTTCTCAACAAGTGTTGTCCAACTGGATAGCTGGATGGATTAAAAACCGGCCTTCTCAACAAGTATTGTCCAACTGGATAGCTGGATGGATTAAGAACTGCCTTTTCTGAACCCAAGTGTTGTCCAACTGGATAGATGGATGAATTAAAAACTGGCCTTCTCAACAAGTGTTGTCCAATTGGATAGCTGGATGGATTAAAAACTGGCCTTCTCAACAAGTATTGTCCAATTGGATAGCTGGATGGATTAAAAACTGCCTTTTCTCGACACAAGTGTTATCCAACTGAATAGCTGGATGAATTAAAAACTGGCCTTCTCAACAAGTGTTGTCCAACTGGATAGCTGGATAATTAGAAACTGGCCTTCTCAACACAAGTGTTGTCCAAAAGGATAGCCGGATGAATTAAAAACTGGCCTTCTCAACACAAGTGTTGTCCAAAAGGATAGCTGGATGAATTAAAACCTGGCCTTCTCAACACAAGTGTTGTCCAAAAGGATAGCTGGATGGATTAAAAACTGGCCTTCTCAACACAAGTGTTGCCCAACTGCATAACTGGATGGATTAAAAACTGGCCTTCTCAACAAAAGTGCTGTCCAAAAGGAAAAAGAGGCCAAAAGAAAATTTCATATCAAGGATTTCAGGGATTTTGTTTGAAAACATTCCCTTGATTAAAAAAATCATAAAAGATATTTTTTTTAATCTTTGCACACAACTTCAAGAGTGTCCTATCTCGCTTGTGTTGCACGCATAGTCCTGTAATACTTGCATTGGTCACGAGCGTTGCGTGCTCACGTCGCCAGAATAACCGTCACTGAAGCTGAAGACACAGAAGATAAAACCAAGAAGGCATTTCTAAACAAAATCCTCATTTTTTTAAAATCTTTTTTTCTTTTTCTTTTTGGTATCCGTTCTACCCGTTGTAATTGCGGGTCTTCTTGGACAAGGTACTGGTTGAGAAGGCAGGTTAGTTCCTTTAACTTTCTCCTTTCTTTCTTTCACAGTGCTTTACTTCACAGAAACCGTAGGGCTTATTGGCAGCCAGGAACGGGGATGGGGGTGGGGGTGGGGGGTCGGGTGGAGATGAATAGCTTGTCCGCGCACTCCGACCCGCAAAGACCGAAGAGACAGCCCCCGCCAGAACAACAATGTTAAGGAGGTGGGGACCCCGCCAGTTTGAAGCAGCTTAAATTGTGTACTTCGCTAATTGCAGTTTCAACAGCTGTGCGGATCAAAGTTACACACACAGTCCAAAAAGCAACCGTTGGAACCCGAAGCAAAGGACTGTCCAACCATCTATGACAGCCCAGCTCTACCTCTTCTCCGACGAGCATACACATTTAGACATAGACATCTAACGACAGCGATTAACAGGGGTGTATTATTTGTTTTTCGGTTGTTGTTTCTTGTTTGTTTGTTTGTTTGTTTGTTTGTGTCTGTTTCAAATTAAAAGGACGGTAGAGCGACTGACACAGACGACAACTAACTGCAATGAAAACAATAGAATTTGAGCAGTTCGTTTCCCGGATCAGGGGATAACCATCAGTGTGTCTGCTTAGCATCATGAGAACAGAAACACAACACCACCGCAGCGATAAAGTAAACGTTCGACCTAGGAATGGTCACTGCTGTCAAGACGTCAAGACGAAATCAGACACTCACTGTAGCTTGGCGACTATCCCAGCACGCATATTGGTGACAGAAGGACGATGAAACGGAGATAGTCAGCCATTTTGTTTCACACAACAAATCACTGTCAACAAAACCCCGCTTCTTCTCACGACGCTTCACAAATCAACAAAACCCTGCAGAACTATAGACACGTACGTATCAGCCAAGTGGCTTGATGCTCGACAGCCGAACAGAGACGACTGAATTTCTAATGATTATATTTCCTCTTGCGAGAATGTCAGTGCCTTTTCTAGAATTTGTTGTCCTCAGATGGGCATCAGATCGATGAGAAGGACTGTCTGCTCGGTACGCAGGGAATCTGGTTTGCAGTATGGCACTCTTTAGGTCTGACAACTATATGAAAGCCATATCTAACAGTCACAATAGTCGTATGGTACACTTATGATCTGACAGCCATATGACAGCCATATCTAAAAGCCACAACTGCAATATGGCACTCTTTAGGTCTGACAGCCATATCTAACAGCCACATCAGCTATAATTATGGTACTTTGTGTTGACTGGTGAAATACACAATGATCTGAGTCTTATTTATCATTGGAATCATTGTAATTTATCTCATTTGTTTGCAGCTCTTTTCATCATGCACCATTAAATCGTTTAAAGGTTTGGCTCGGAGTCTTTCGCGGCTTCGTTGTTGCGATTTAACCACTTCACTGCCATGAGGTCACTTGAAAACGACCAATAACAGTGCCAAATTTGAAACCCTTAAACCCTTTTGTCTTCTTCTTCGCAATGGCATGTAAAACGATTTTCATCAAAATTCATAGTATTGAAAGTAGATGTGTTTTAGCACTGAAAACACACTGTTTGCAGACGCGTCCGTGCATCTTTCAGCCCGAGAATTTTACAGGCTGGAGCAGTGAAGGGGTTAAAATAGTTCTGGAGGAAAGTATGGCGCACCCAGGTGCAATGTTTTGTTCCTTTTCTGTAGTTTAATCAGTATCTCAGTGATGGCATTGTACATTTGTCAGACCGCTATGATATCCGTAAGGTGGCTAAAGTGGTTCGCGGAAACCGGTCAGATACACGGCCTAACTATTACTTCTTGAGCTCTACTAGCAAACACCTAGCTCCTTTCCCCGTCGAAAGCATACACGAACATACACACTCACACAGGCACAACACACACATACACACACACGTACGGCACACACACACATACACACACACACACACACACACACACACACACACACACACACACACACACACACACACACAGAACATACACTCACACACAGGCACAACACACACATACACACACACACAGAACATACACACTCACACAGGCACAACACACACATACACACACACGTACGGCACACACACACACACACACACACACACACACACACACACACACACACACACAGAACATACACTCACACACAGGCACAACACACACATAGACACACGTATAATACACACAGACACACAGACACACACAGACACACACAGACACACACACACAGACACACACACACACACACACACACACACACACACACACACACACACACACACACACACACACACATATGCACGCAAGCACACACACACACACGCACTCTCTCACTGTGCTGTGGGCTTTTGTTTTCTTTTTTTCTTTTTTCTTTTTTTCGTTTAGTTTTTTGTTTGTTTATCGTCCTTTTTTTTTTTCCTTTTTTTTTCTATTTCTTTGTTTTCTTTTTTATGGAGAACCAGTCAAACAAAATAACAGCCCACTGCTAATTAATGTCCCGGTGTATTTTGATCTTAAACCCTTCACAGCCATAATGTTACTTGAAAACGACCAACGAAAGCGCAAAATCTGGAACCCTTAAGCCCTTTTCTCTTATTTTTCGCACTGGCATCAAAACGCACATCATTGAAAGTAGATGTGTTATAGGACTTGTAAATATACTGTTTGGAGGCGCTTCCATGCATCTTTCAGCCCGGAAATTTGTACGGGCTCTGGCAGTGAAGGGGTTAACCGGTACACTGCTGGACATTACCGGTTAACGCGTACCCTGTGTAATCTCGAATGACTGACAGACTCCACAGAACCCTGTATTCCCGTTCTGGCTGCTGTCCTGACTTACACTTGATGTTACGAAATGCTGACAGACTCCACAGAACCCTGTATTCCCTTTTTGGCTGCTGTCCTGACTTACACTTGATGTTATGAAGATGCTGCATGCTTTCCGCTGCAGCGTTGTAGCGTTTCGTGACGTGCACCCCTCCATCAGATCTGTCGCTTAAGTTGTAATAGGTTGCAAACACGCCTTCTCCGCACACTTTGACGTCTTTGAAATTCAGGTTGCGTACCCTGATGTGAGCCAGGGTGGTGAGGTTTCTGATGTTGCTGGCATCATTGACGTGGATCATTTCCGTATCTGGCCCAGTGAAACAATCAGTCAATCAGCTTAATTAATTTTAGCGATGTCGATTTTTAAAGAGTTGGGGGGGGGGACAGAGACAGAGACACAGAGACAGAGACACAGAGACAGAGAGAGAGACAGACAGAGACACAGAGAGAGAGAGACAGAGACAGAGAGAAAGAGAGGGAGGGAGAGAGAGAGGGGGGGGCACGGTGGCAGAAGAGATTTCCTTTCCTGAGAGAGACAAGGAAGAAGCAAAAGATTTTAATGCTGATTTGCCATAAAATCCATGGGGACATGGGAAAAAAATGTAGAGCAATCATAACATAACAGGCAAAAGGTTTAATACTACTGTAATTATTGCAGATAAACACATACTCTGTCAGTGTATCCTACATTTATTAGTGAATAATAAAAAAAACTAGGTTTCATAATACTTGTGCATGCTGATTTGGTTCTTTTGCCGTTCAGCATAGGCAGTACTACATTTTGCACACAAAAAGATATGTTTGAACCCTTGTTGATGTGTACATTATATTATCTGTTTGTTAAAATGCGGATAACAGTCTGTATCTCGTTATATGTGTATGTTCCAAGAAATGTACCAACACTGTCTCAATTCAGACGGCAGCTAAAAACCTTCTTGTTTGACCAGGCCTTCCAGTAGAATCTGAAGAAATCTGTGACTGTGTGTGGCAGTTGAATGTAGATGGATGCATATGGATAGGGAGAAGGGGAAGGGGGGGGGGGGAGAGAGAGCATGGGAGATCTAGGCAAGAGAAGGAGACACGGGTTGGGTGGGTGAAAAGACAGATTCAAATTGTTGTTGTATGATTTAAACAAAATTTTATTCAAGACAAAATAAAGATACAAAGAATCGTATGTGCTCATCAGCAAGCTGTAGCTTATAGGCGATGAGCTCATTATATTATAGTTGGAAAAAACGCACAATGTAAGGCGGACGAACAATTTCATTTCACTAACAAAAACTGAGTGAGAAATAACAACAATAAAAACGAAAAACAAGAGAAAACAAAGAAAGAAAAAGAAACAAACAAACAAACTACAATAACAAAACACAAAAATACGAACAGTCGCCAGAAAACAGTCAAAACAAAATAGTGGAAAAAACAAAACAATGTTAGGTGGATAGATAGATTGGCTGGTGGCTTAAATAAATACTAGCGAGAGAGAACTGGAATGTGGAGACAGAGAGGGATGGGAAAAGGGAAAGATGGTTTGAAGTCATTTTTTTCTTTTTTCTACAGTAGCATAATTATTAATTTTTGACAAAGTTCAGAGGTATGAATAGGCAGTCGGTCATTTGTATAATCAAAACATATAGTCACATTTACAGAAGGAATTAATTCTTGGATTTTTAACGTCCCTTTAGTATACTATATTAAAAGGACAAATCACATGTGCACAAAAAGTCAGTATATAATTATTGTCAAAAACAAACAAACAAGAGATAATCATATTACAGGTCAGCTACCTGCTAGATTACACTTCTGCTTTTAAAGTCGCTTAGATAGCTTAATGAATTCATGGACAGTTAGGAATATGTGTTTGTTTTCTGGAAGTCGCAGGTCTAAGTTACCGTACAGTAGTGTTCTAATATTGGTTTGGCTGCTAGGGAGGGTAAGTATTGTTCTTGCGCGGATGTTTATGTAGTTAGGACAATGAAGGAGGTAATGCTCGGCCGTTTCTCTAGAATAACCGCAAGAACATTTTGGGTCGGTACTTAAATGGCGGTTGACTAGGTCATTATTAAGGTTACTCATTTCTAGGCGAAGGCGACAGTGAATGACTTGTGCATTTCTTTCTCCAAAGTAGTAATAGGCTGGAACTTTACTGTCGGACAAGGACAATGATCGTTTAAAAACACTTAAAGATGTACTTTGTTGAACGCTAATGGGGAGAGAATTCCACTCTGCTGTGGTAGATGGAATGAAGGAGTTTCGATAAAGTTCAGTTTTGCATGTAGTCACATCTCTTTCTAAAGGTCTGCGTCTGTGGTACGGATTAATGTGGGCGACTAAAGGGGGCAAGAGGTCACTTATATATTGTGGACAGAGGCCTAGTATCATTTTGTGGAACATCAAAAGTTTATGTCGTTTCCGTCTTTCCTTTAATGTGCAGAATCCGGATTCCATGTACAGTTTCTGGTGGCTAGTTCCACGAATACCTCCTATAATGATTCTTATGGCTTCTAGATGCAGGCTTTCTAGCTTTTTTGATTGAGTGTCTGTGCAGTTATCCCAGACGATATCAGCATAATCAAAAAGTGGGAGGATGAACGATTTGTACATAGTTTCTAACGCTTTTCTGCTTATTTTGTACTTGTAAGACCGAAGACAGGAAATTAACATACTTGTTTTATTTATAACAGACCTAATGTGTTCATCCCATCTGCAGTTGTTTTGTAAGATTACTCCTAGGTGTTTGTGAGACGGTGTTTCTTTTAGAGTTTTGCTGCCAAAAGTAAGTTGTTGATTTTGATTCTGACCTCTAGTAAAGTTTAGTTGTTCAGTTTTTTCTTCATTAAATCTAACTTTCCATTTTTTGGCCCATTCATTAATTGTTTCTAAGTCATGGTTCAGTATTTCGGCACGCGAGTCGGGGTTGTTCAGTGCCAAGGACAAACTAGTGTCGTCTGCAAATAACTTAATCACGGACTGAATGTTGTTAACAATGTCATTAATATAAATCAAGAATAGAAGAGGTCCAAGCACAGAACCTTGTGGGACTCCTGCTGAAACACTCTTAAAATCGGACTTCTCCCCTTTAATTACAGTAGCCTGCATACGACATGATAAATAGTCCCGAAACCAGTTAAGCAATTTTCCTCTGATGCCGACGGCTTCCAGTTTTGATAACAGGCCTGTGTGCCATACACGGTCGAATGCTTTGGATATGTCAAGATAAACCGCTTGCGCAGTTATTCCTTTATCAAAAGATGAACATAAATCATTGTAGATGCAGAGTAATTGGTTTACTGTGGAATCTCCACGAATAAATCCTGATTGTGATTGTGTAATAATATTATTACATTGTAAGAAGTTGTACACATGCTTATGAATACATTTTTCAAGCACTTTGCCAATGCAACTTAACAAAGAAATGGGGCGATAGTTGTTACAAAACTCCTTGGGCCCCTTTTTGTGCAAGGGGGTAACGTGAGAAACTTTCCAAATAGCAGGGCACTTGCTATCACTGAGACATCTATTGAATAGTATAGTAAGAGGTTCAGCAATGATAGAAGAGGCGACAATAAGTAATCTGTTATGGACTTGGTCAGGACCGGTGGCTTTACTTTTATCTAAGTTTTGGATAATATTGCTTACTTCAGAGACTGATAGTGTAATGTCATTAAGTTGACAGTCTAGTTGAGGAAGGTCTGGCGGTGTGTCATCTTCGTGTTCTAGAGTTGACTGTTTAATAAAGAAGTCATTAAAGATGTTTGCCTTTTCTTTATTTGAATAGTATATTTTTCCGTTATAGTCTATTGGAGGAATTTCATCGTTGTCTATACTCTTCTTTTTCAAGAATGCCCGGACCAACCGCCACCAATCTTTCTGTCTAAAAACGTTTGGGTCAGATGCTTTTCTATCTAGTTCCTGTAAGAACTCACTTTTCCTGTGTCTAATTTTTAATATCACGTAATTTCTGAATTGGCGGAATTTTCTCCAGTCGACTTCTCGATTACTTTGTTTTGCTTTTTTGTGAATTTTTTTCCTTTTTTCTATCAATATACGAATTTCATCATTTATCCATAGTGCGTCTCTTTGGCGGACTAAGATTGTTTTAGCTGGCATACATTGTTTAGCAATTTCAAAGAACGTGTCAGTGAAGTTGGCGGCGCTTAAATCTATCGTATCGTTTTTGATAATGTTTCTCCAGTTAACATTAGTGAGTAAATTGCAGAATTTATTAGAGTCCAGTTTACTGTAGTTATATATTATTCTTTTAAATGGTTTGTTTTTAATCACAGAGTTTCTAATGTATGCGCAAGGGACGCTGTGGTCACTACATATGGCAGGGAGAACCTCTGTGCGACTCACTATGTGTAGACTTTGCGTCATGATTAGGTCTAAACACGAAGTTGTTGATTCTGTAATCCTAGTTGCTGAGTTTGTAAGCTGGAAAAGTTGGTGCACATTTAGGATGTCCATTAGGTGTTGTGACGGGTTATTTTGCATTCACTGCGTTGGCAGCTTCTAAGTCTGGCAACTAGTACTTTTTTGTTTGTTGTTTTTTCACTCTGTGTGTGTGTGCGTGTGTGTGTATGAATTTTTTTGTTTGTTTAACATCTAAAAAATTAATAATAATAAAAATCTGCACTTACTGTGAA
>OY757546.1:6835678-6885678 GCA_963584105.1 Alviniconcha strummeri
CGGAGTATAGACATGTAGCAGTTCAGAGAGATAAGCAGGACCAGAACCACTTATAGCACTGAAACACATACAAGCGACTTTATACTTAACACGTTCTGAAATGGAAGCCAGTGCAGTTTTTCCAGGAGAGGTGTTGAGTGGTGGTGACGGGGTGCCAAGAGAAAAGGTCTTGCAGCAAAGTTCTGAATTTTCTGGAGAGGTTGGATTTTTTCTGGAGAGGTTGGACGACAGAATTAGGTGTACCATGAGGAGACAGTTGCAGTAGTCAAGCCATGAGAGGATATAGTAAGTAACAAGAGTCTTGGTTCCGTCTTCAGTGAGAAACCTGCGGATTGAACTAATGCGTTTAAGCTCGAAATAAGCAGTTTGACAGATTTTTCTGACGTGCTTATTCATGGACAGTTTTGAGTCAAGAATGAATCCAAGGTTCCTGGCAGAATCAGAGGAGATGTTGTGAGAGCCAAGAGTAATCGAGTTAGGGAGGGAAACGGTAGAAGGTTTCAAGGAAGACGAAAAGGGAAAGAGAAGAGCTACTAACCATATGAATTTGCACACTGCTGTAACCTGCCTTTTTAAGTTTGCTGATGACATGACGCTTGTTGGATTGCTGTTAAACGAAGACTCCCTGGCAACATATTTTTCACATGTTTCACTCTTGAATGAATGGTGCGAAGAAAGCTTTTTGGAAATAAATGTTGGTAAGACAAGAGAATTAGTGCTAGATGCCAGGAAAACAATGAACCAGTTGGGGTGGTGTCAAATTTGAAGTAGTTAGGTACTTTGATAGATAATAAGCTACGTTTCAGTGACAATTCGGATCTATAAAAAATCGCAGCAACGTTTGTACCTCTTGCGAAAGCCGAGATCTTTTAATGTTATTTGTTGTGAGCTGTTACAAGTTGTGTACAAAAGTCTAGTGGAGAGCGTTTTAACTTTTAACATTATTGTCTGGTATGGGAACCTGGGTGTGAAGCGGATTGCCGCAAAAGTGGCACGTATTGTTGGGATGGCAGGAAAGATAATTGGTGCAAACAAGACTCCCTAAGCGATCTCTACCTTAGCTTACAGCAGTTGAACGGAAAACTGCACGGATCTTAGACGACGCAAAGCACCCCTTCTTTTCTCAGTTTCAGAAACTACGATCGGGCCGACGATACAACGTGCCGTTTGCCATGAAGAATGTGATGTTTACTGAAGAATGTGATGTGATGTTTACTTAAGGAATAATTGTTTTGTTGTAATATTTATTGAATGTTTTAAGTTATTGGTGAGCCAGAAGAATAATGTGTGTGTGTGTGTGTGTGTGTGTGTGTGTGTGTGTGTGTGTGTGTGTGTGCGTGTGCGTGCGTGCGTGCGTGCGTGCGCGCGCGCGCACGTGCGTGCGAGCGTGCGTGCGAAGAATTATATACTGCCTGGATTTAATATGTTGCTTCATAAATGCTGCCTATAATTTATATGTTGCGGTCGATTGAGTGTTTCAATTTTAGTGTTTTGTTGTTTAAGGAATTTTGTTTTATTGTAATTTATTGAATGTTTTAAGTTATTGGTGAGCCAGAATAATAATGTGTGTGTGTGTGTGTGTGTGTGTGTGTGTGTGTGTGTGTGTGTGTGTGTGTGTGTGTGTGTGTGTGTGCGTGTGCGTGCGTGCGTGCGTGCGTGCGTGTGTACATTGTTATTGTTAAGTATTTTCCTTGTCTTTGAGCGGTTTTAACTCCATGTTTCACTGAGTTGTTGATGTTTTATTCTTAACTGTATTGAATGTTTTATGCAAATGAAGAGCCAGAAGGCAAATTTCTCTACACAGAGACAACAAAGTTGTATTGTATTGTACTTTGCTTTCATCTGAATAGCCTGTTGCACTGCACCATACCGATTGTGTATGGCAGCCTAAAGTAACAGGCATGGACCTATATATATATAATGTAAGTCCATGGCAACAGGCTACAAGTTGCTACATAGTATATTAACATGGCACTGTAATGACTTGTAAGACAGCCTGATGCATCAGGCCCTCCTACAGTTAGCTGTAGCTATGTGGAACACAAAATACATTTTTTAATGACATCAGTGCCTTTGTTGGCACCCAATAAGTGGACAATAAATGGGCCCATATCAGGGTTTTTTTAAACTTGTAGGACAGTGCAGTAATTCTGCCTATAAGACTTGTTTCCTCTCTGCGCAGCAATAAATCATTTTCAGTAAATGAAATTTGTATATTATATACAGATAATCAACTACTCTCTCTCTCTCACACAACAACAACAACAACAAAACCAAGTGGGTTACAACTTACAGGTTGAGCTTTGTACAAATGGGTTCCAGTATTTCCACAGTGTCTAGAGATACTGAACTCAGTAGTGCTTCACTGGGGTCCATATTTCATGAAAATCACAAGGGATACAAGGGAATTTCATTTTGCAAAATACTAAAAAAGGTTAAAAATGAAATAGGGGTGGGGGGGAGTGGTCATCTGAGACCAGTGGGTTCATTCTCTTTATAGAATGAAAATTAGAATATTTCTTACACTCAGTTTGGACAAATGGGCTTATAAGAATCAGTATATTTTAGTCTAAAATACTATTTAAAAGCAAGACATGAAGTTTGAAAATACTCCACCAGTGAATATATGACCAATGGAATATTTGTTAAAAGTGCATGGCACTGCTATAAGGAATTCTTTGACTGTCAAAAGTGAACGTTGGACACTATATATATATACACACACACACATATCATTGCAAAAACCATAAGCCTGTTTTTGTCTCATTAGTTCCATTATCTTTTATCAGGCAGATTTTTTAAGTGTGTGAGAGGCTCAGTATAATAATAATTAGAGTGCGTAACCCACACAGGCCTGAAGCGCTTACACATTCTTTACAAGAAATACATATTGTCAAAATTCAATGCATACAACATGAATGTACACACACACACACACACACACACACACACACACACACACACACACACACACACACACACACACACACACACACACACCTGCTCCAATATCTATGTATGTGTCCTGCAGATGTTTGTGTGTATCTCATGTGAATGTGTGGTTTTTGTTTTTGTTTTGCTTTTTAAAAAAGAAAAAAGGCACTCTCATACATCTTAAGTTCTTTGTCACATGAGTTAGTGTCAGTGTTCAAAATAAAAGTATTGCACATTCACAAATATGTACAACAACAACAAGAGAGAGAGAGAGAGAGAGAGAGAGAGAGAGAGAGAGAGAGAGAGAGAGAGAGAGAGAGAGAGAGAGAGATTGGTACTAGAGTTCAATGCCTCTTACACACAGTGTATACAAACACAGTTCAGTGACAGTTTCATTCTTTCCGAAACACAAATACACTGCAGATATGTTGCCAAAATGTTAACTGAGCAAAATCATCTGCATTGCATATCATGGCTTCACTTGTGAAGTAATGACTGCGAATAATAGTGGACTTCGAACCACAGATTATTTGGGTTTATCAGTTTTACATACACAAAAATAAATGTAGGCACACATGAAATTGGCTTACCAATTATGACCTTGCACCCTAATAAGCAAGACAGTAACTTTTTTTTTTACATGATGATCACACTCCAACTTCTAATGATGCACTAGCAGTAGTAGTAATTGGATTTTAATTGTCCTGTCAACCACACAGGGTCACCTCAGGACAGTCAAACTCAGGTCATAGCAAATGCACATTTCTAAACTCTTCTCACATATATATCAACCCTCTGTCAAGTCAGTCTACAAAACCAATCACTCCACAAACATAAAACATACCTACACAAACATCAGACACAAAAAAATTAAGATTTGCTGGTATTGTCAACTATTCCATCGAATTCATTGATACCGGATTAAAGAAAAATATGAAAAAGACATAATATGAAATTTAAAAAATGTTACAGAAATGCATAATGGCAAAAACCAATGCCATATGGCAGCAAGCTGCACATACCACCTACCAACTATCATCTCCTAGCTGCTCAACAAGAGCCATACAAAAAAGCCTACCCCTTAACGAAAAATATTTGAGAATTTTCTGGAGAAAAGAAAGTCAGGAGAATGGAACCATTAGCAGAAAAATGACAAGACAGAAAGAGCAAGAGAACTAGGCAGAAAAAACAAGAGAGGAAATCCCAAAATGACAGCCCTGTGATTCCAGACAGGAGGGGACATCAGACATCCCCGGCCTCCCTTCGGGGCTATGATGCACTGCAAAACCAAGCTGGTTTACGAAAAGGTTGAGTGGTTCAGAAGATATAGTCTGGACATAATGATATGGCGATTCAAATATATATATACAAAACTTCCAGACCTCATTATGGGGGCATAACATACAAATTTTATTGTTACAAATCTTCTATCATATCATCCTATCTGGACAAACTGCTGAAGAGAAAAAAATGTAGTGGCATGGTTAGTGTGTAGAAGGCACAAAGTAAAACCCTTAGCAATAGGCTATGTATGTACAACTGTCAGTAGAATCAGACATGAATGAGATGAAATTTTGTGAAAACATGGCAGGTACAAAAACTAAACACCAGTTCAGATCTTGCCAAAAAAACACAATCTCAAAGTGAATTTAAGTAACCTTAATGTTCACTCTCTGGTAATAATTTTAAGTGCATAAAGACCACAAGTATTGCATAACATTCAGTATTTTGATCATAAAACGTGGACATAAAAATGAACATCAAATACACTTCATATGTTAACAGCTTACACGTTTTTCTTCTTGCAAATGTAACTGAAAAACAAGATTGGTTTGAGAAATAGTTGCATCATCATGACCATGATTTCTGACAGGAAATAAAAGACAATGCTAAGGCTAGAAAAGTAAAGACATCATCTTTTTATGATGCACAACACATAAATCAGAACGAAACTATTAATAAAATTGAATTTTTTTATATATATATTATCAGTTTAACTGTTCACAAAACTAGAACATGTATAATTACAGAATACAGAATCTTTATTGTCTATGAATAACATAGAAATTTGCCTTATGACCGCATGAAAGATATCAGTAAAATAATACACAGTATAATACATGAACATAAGTACACATAAAACACAGAGTACTTTATCTTAGAGTCTGGAGGGCACACACACTCTGAAACAGTCAACCCTACCAGTTACACGCATCAACACATGCACTCACAGGTCAAGCATTTTCAAGAAATAAGAAAAGTGCAACTCATCAAATTCAACCCAGTAAGTTGGTGTTTTATGCCCAGTCAACTGGTAAGGTTATATCAGGGTGATACACATCTCATATATTTTAATAATATGTATTTCTTAAAATGAGTCTATATATACAGTTTTAAAACTATGCTTAAAAGGTGTATAACATAAACATAACTAAAAGTGATCTCAAATTTATATTTTTCCAAAAATACTGATTTAAATTCAACCCAAACAGACAAAATATCTACACACAAACATCTCTATTCAGACCAGTATCATCACATAAACAGCATAGCAAACCCTCACATTAAAAGATGGCAAACTAAAATCACTGTTATCATGTAAAACAGTAACCTAACATACTGACAGTTTTAATACTGAAATAACCCCTGTCTCTCCCTCTCCCCTTGCCTCCCTCTCCAGGCATAATAGCACTATCACAACACAACATGGATTTCTAATGCTACTGATGATATAAAACACTCAAAAAGTGATCACTTACAAACCCAAGTATCACGCCAAATAAGACAGCCAAAAACAAAAGCCATTTAGGTAAATAATATTGGTAACACAGGGGTGGAACAGACACCAAAATAAGAGTCGGCACAGAAAGCTGACCCTGGAGAACAAAATTCTCCCACCACATCCACAACCTTTTGATCACAAGTCCTGTGCTCTGTCAAATCAGGAAACATAAATTTTCTTCCTTGAGGTTGAATACATGCAAAAAACAAAAATAGTGGTATATTCATGATCCAGTCAACCTTGTAATTAATGAAACAGACGAGGTAAAATTTACCCATAATTATCAAGTTCAAGAAAAAGAAAACAGGTGATCTAATTCTATATCCTGAAAAGCTCCACTGTACACCAGCTCTTCCTTTGGGGAGGGTGATCACATCTCATTTGGTCAGCCGGGAGTGTGTGGTGAAAAGAGCTCATTTGTGGTGGGGATGGGGAGTATTATAAAAGGTAATAAAAGAAAAACTGTACACTTTATGCAAAATACTCCGACACACCTGGGAAACACTCTCACACACACACACACACACACACACACACACACACACACACACACACACACACACACACACACACACACACATAGACACACACACACACACACACACACACACACACACACACACACACACACACACACACTTATCATAGTCATATGCAACGGCATGACTGGATGTATTTCAATTAATGCTGTCTCCCCCCACACCCTCACTCTCTCAAATGTCTCTGTGGCACTGAGGTGCAGAATTTACAATCATTAACTTTAGTTTTACCAGACCAGATGATGATCAGAGCTCTATATGTGCCATCATCGTTTGCAAACTTGTGTGTTCGAAGTAGTTAATACATTGTACACTTTCCTCCCACTCCTTTGACTAAATTAAAACCATGAATAAGAATAACACATTATTTAATACATCACACTATGATTATGTGAACAGTGCCCTTACCTTTCGTCTAATTGTCTTTGAAGCTTGTTAACCATTTCCCCCCCATTTAAAATGGACTAGGGAAAAGGAGGTGACTGGTAGCTGTTGCAATCTGCACAAAGCAACACATTTTCTCATTAGTTCAACAACATTCATACCTAGTAGTAGCTAGTACTTCTATTAATACTGCTAATTTACAAGTTTTACCCAAAAAGCAAAACAATATTGCTACTTTACAAGTTTTACCCCAAAAGCAAAACAATATTGCTACTTTACAAGTTTTACCCAAAAAGCAAAACAAAATTCACTTCTGTTCTGATTGCTAACTCACTACTCAGTGTTTAGCATTAATGGATAATGTTACAGACCCATAATTCCCTGACTGGCCAGAGCTGATAATTAGAAAATGTCACAGCACTTGTATTAGTCTACTACAGTCTTATGTTTATTTCATTCGGATTGAACTATTAAAAACTTTCCAGAAGAGCCATGTTTCTGTGTGCCGCTAATGGCATGATATGAAATGGTATTCCATATTACCCTGAAAACACTTTCCTTGCTGTGCATATATATACTGAACATTTTCGCCAAGGCTGTATAGCTAAAAAAATAATTGTAACAATAAAAATAAGAAATGAGATCAAAAGATACAAAATGTCAAAGAAAATAAAGGATAAAAATGGCATTACTTTTTAATTGGTTATAGAACAGAAGAAAATTATGTCTGCTTTCTATTCTTTTGTCTTTTTTTAATGAACAATTAAAATTATGTTCCTGGCTTCAAACGAGTTGGATTTGAGGAATGTCACAGAATGGTCAGAAAAGTCCTGACAACTCTCCGCAGCGGCCACCATCTTGGTGAAGGAAGCAGATGCCAGGTTCCAGCTGCCGACAGCCAACAGGGTCTTCAGGTTGGGGTTGATCTTCAGGTTGTTGAACCGCTCGTTTCCTTGGGAAACAGCATTTTCAAATGTTGATTACGAGTAAACTAGACTATGAATCGATAGAAAGAAGAAGAGAAGAAGAAAAACTGTTGTGAGGGTATTCTTTATTCCATCCCCAATGACAGGACACATAATGCATCCTCTGCTCGATCAGTTCTTCTTTAAAGGACAAGTCCAAGGTTTGGGGTGATTTTTAACACGATTTCCGTTAAAGTTTGCTGAGAACAATGATGTAGATGAAATTGTGATCTGAGGGTTATAAATGCACGAAAACAGGCAGTTTCTGTCATACTGAAAGCGTCGCCATGACGCTGAAAATCATGTGCACATATGCGAACTACGTCACTCTGGGGAGCTGATGCAAAATGGCTAGTAGCCACAGGGTTACCGACTTGCAACACACTGACACCAGCAAGCACACCAAAGCTGCATTAAAATGTCATGTGCTGCATAGTGACATAGGGACTATCTTCAGCTATGATAACCTCTTTGCATAACAGCATCCACCTTACAGAAATGGTGACAATCCTCCTAAGATGGTGGTGTGGGCAGAATAATAAATATTAAAATAAATGGACACACACAATCTTCTCACCCTACAGTATGCGTTTGTCAAGGGGCAACTGCATCAGCAACAACAACAGCAACAACAATAAATTGCGTGATTCCACACATGCAACCCTCTCACCCTATAGAAAGCATGTCCACAAACAACTGTATAGATATATATATATAATGTACCGGATGACACCCACAGTGTTCAGCTGGGGAACGTGACAACAGCAGCTGTTTCTGATGACGACTTACATGCCCTTGGACCTGTCTGTGCTCTCGTCATTCCACTCAAGGGCCACCAGATGGTTCCCTCTCAGCTTGGCAAATGTGTACACCATATGGGTGCACAGAAAGGGACCGACGTTCTCTGGAACAAATCGGCCATCTCCGGGGCTGTACTGGGACCAGTTCGTGCAGTATCACATGCGTCGACTGCAGCCTGAAATCAGATTTGTTTTGAAGTTGAACTTCACTGCTTCAAAAATGAATTGGGCATTGTTTACTGATTGGATCGGTCTGAACTCACAGATCAAAATACACACATACGCAGCTAGGGTTAAATATAAACGCTTTTTAACTGGACACAACAGAACATCGTAATTTCGGCCCTCCGTCTGACCCAAAACTAACCCAGCTACAGTAATGCAACCAGACACCCAAATCATAAATAAGTCGCCGATAGAACATCGTACCAAACTGCTACTACTCAACCGATATAATTAAAAAACCTACCGAAATCTCCGTATACGTTTCGTTGTGAGTTTCTGCATGGCTGTGGATTTCGCAGCAGTTGTCCGAGTGCTTGACACTCCAGGGTCTGACCCGCTGTCAACGCAGTCCATATTGCCAACCCAGTCATAGGCCCCGACGCTGCTGTTGAAGACGGCGTCTCGAGGGCACTGTCGGTGCAGGGGTTCCCAGAAACAGACGGAGCAGTCCTCAGGACTCCGAGCCATGGTGCCTCCGGAACGTCGACACAACTGGGCACTGCACACACACAGGCCAGACAGTCGTGCAGTCAACACAGCTCTGGGAGGCTGAGCGATGTCTGTGTGTGTGTGTGTGTGTGTGTGTGTGTGTGTGTGCGGTATGTGTGAATGGGGGGTGGGGGGGGGGGAGGAGAGAATGGCAGTCGAGAAGTCCACACTGCACTGAGAGGATGGGCAACGTGTGTGTGGAGGGAGGGGGGAGGGGGAGGGGTAGTCATGCAATCAACACACACTGCACAAAAACAGTGATACCCTACACAGTGAGACTCTCTCTCTCTCTCTCTCTCTCTCTCTCTCGTTCACGGACGAGGACAGACACGGAAATTTTCTCTCTGTTCATTTTGATTGAAAATTAGTGATTTTAATTGCTATAGGTGTGTGATTCAAGATGACAGTTGGCATTGAGGCCTACCGTTGTGCGGTGGGCCAATTTGCACCGATTTTTGTGACATTGCTTTTGAAAAAAGTGGTCAAAACATCACGCAAAGTTCATGACAGCGAAGTGTTCACAGGTGAAGTGTGCAGTGGCACGGACATAGCGGTGTTTTTCGCTTGGCTTGTACTGTCAACAACGCTTCTTTTCAGTGCGCCGTTTTGTGTTCACATGGCGTTGTGTGGGGAGGTTTACACTGAAAAGCACAGTATGTATGACAGTTTCCTTCTCATTCCGAACGCGAATCGGCTGTGTGATGCCATGCAGACTGACCTTTTACTGGACAGTGGTGTTTCGGCTTTCTCAAGAATGACTCTGCAGCAAACTGGCCCGCTTGTCTCTCACCCCCCACCCAACCTCAGGTTTCTGCTGTTGCTGTGCGGCGACATTGAACCCCACCCCGGTCCTACACGGATTGAAGACTCTGTCAAGTGCCTGGAAACCAAGGTCGACAGTCAAGCAGAACGCCTGGAAGGAAAACTCAATCAACTGATTGACATGATGAATACGACCCAGTCCCACAATAAACAGCTTGAACGAAATTTCCAGAAACTTGAAGAGAGTATTAGTGCAAACAATGAACAGATACAGCTGCAGTTTTCGCTTCTGAAAGACAGTGTGTCAGCTCTGCAGTCAGCCGTTAGACGGAACAACGAGCAGCTGGACTCCATAGGAAACGAGCAAAACAGCATGTCTTCTCGTTTGAGAAAACTGGAAGAAGAAGTTGAAAGACAGGAACGATATTCACGACGATCGAACGTGCTGCTATACGGAATGAAAGAAGAGGCTGGGGAATCGTTTGACAGGTGTACTGCACGAGTGATCAAAACTCTGCGTCGACATTTTCCACAGAAAGACTGGAACGAGACGGACGTCGAAAGAGCTCACCGCTTGGGGCCCCTTTCCAGGAAGTCTGATAGACCACGCCCAGTGATCATCAAGTTCCAGAGGTGGAGGGACGCCATGGTCATTATGAGGGACAAAGAGGGAAAGAACCTGATGCGAGACAGTGATGGTCTACGCGTTGGAGCTGATCTGACAAAACAACAAAGGGACACTTTGTCACAGCTCAGGAACCAAGGAAAGCATGCATACTTTGCAAAGCGGAAGCTGGTAGTGCAGGAATCTCGTCCACACCCCAACCGCTTCAACAGCCGCAGTACCCACGACCAGAACCCCACCAAACATGCCCCCCCTCTCTCCCCCCATGCAGTCCAGTCCCGCCAGAACAGCATAGCAGCGTTCTATGCAGAGGCAGCAGCAGCGCCCCCAAGAACCCGTGACGGAACCAGTCCACCGCTGGACAGCTGGACCGAGCAGATGGAGGACGCCGCCTTGGAGGAAGACCCCGCTGATGACCAGCCTTCAGATGAGGAGTGTGAGGTGCCTGCCCACCGGAGCTCTTCAGTGGGGGACGGGGCAGAGCCTCCCGTTTCCGGACCATCTGCCAGCCCGGCCGTTAGCATGGATCACTCACCAAGGCCACGTGGCTTTGGTAGAGGCACCCCCACTGGCACCACGGAGCAGAACACCGTCAGCAGAAGTGGAGGCAGTGGCGGGAGGGGCAGAGGGAGACCCAGCAGTGCAGACCTGCAGGCCCGAGGGAACCCGAGATGCCAGTCCCTCTCCTCGCCGATGTTGACCAGGAACCGATCCCACAGCTCTACCTCCTCCTCCTCCCGACAGGGCAGACTGCCCAGTGCCTGGCATCACACCGGCTCGGGGCCCGCCGGAGCACGTGACTCTTCGCCGGTTGGTGAGTCAGCCGGCAACAACGACAGAGACACCCATCGCAGAAAATAATGGTCAGGCCGAAGCCCTAGAGAACTAGACGCTAGGCTGCAGGTAGAAACACCTTTTTCTTTTAATAGTGGCAGTGATCATGTTAACGCTGTATGTTCACAAAAGACGATAAACGCTGATCAAGCTATATCATTCGTTACTTTCAATATCGAAGGTTTATGGAGTGTCTGCAACGAACTAGATCTAGCGTCTTTTGTGCTCAAGTATGATTTTGTTCTTCTGGTAGAAACATTTACTGAGGCAGTTCCGGACTCGATGTTCCCATCTCACAAGCCCTTTGTTTCGCCTGGTGTGAAAGTTTCTGACAGTATACATGGTCGCCTTTCTGGAGGCGTTGTCCTGTTAGTTAGAAAAGAGTTATGTGAGTATGTTGAGCGAATAGATGTTGAAACTGACAACATTATATCATTGCGGCTGTCACATAGACTACTTGGAACTCCAACAGACTGTTTGCTAGTTGGGGCTTATTTGCCACCTGAGAAGTCGCCGTATTATGAAGAAACTGACATTTACAATGGAGTCTCTTTATTAGAAGACTGTCTGCTAGACTTGATAAGGGTGTGTGGCGACATCCCATTTATTATTTGTGGTGATCTTAACGCACGAACTGCATCTATGAATGCTAGAGATGTTGATCCAATCGATGACATTTACGAAATGAACTCTGACAATCATTCGGAAAGTAGAACGCCAGTTGATAATGACACCAGAAGAACATCCAAAGACAACACTGTAAATTCGTTTGGTCGTTATTTGATTGGCATTTGTGAAGAATTTGGGCTGTCGATTTTGAATGGACTGCAATCCTTGAATTTTTCAGGAGATTTCACGTATATTTCGCAAACAGGATGTAGTTTGGTCGATTATTTTATGATATCAGCAAGCATGCTTTCAAAGTGCAGGCGTTTTAATGTTATTCCTATGGTAGAATCAAAACATTTAGCAGTAGAAATGTCAATTGTCACTGTTAATAATTATGTTACTGTAAAAGGAACAGTACCTAAAGCTTTTTCAGTAGTGAAATACAAATGGGATGAAGAAAAAAGTGTCAATTTTGCCAATATGATGCAAACTAGTCACGTACAGGCCCTACTGGATGAAGCTGAGTCACTGATAGATTGTGATATCAACCAAGCTCTTTCCAAACTTAATGAATGTTTTGAATATGCTGGCGACTGTATGAAGAAAACAATATTTATTGGGAGTGAAAAAAGAAAAATTTGGTTTGACCTAGAATGCAGGAAAAGTAGAAAAAAATCTTAGACAGCGATTGCGGAGGTTTTGTAAGTCTAATTGTGACAAAGACAGGCTTAGTTATTCACAAAAAAGAAGAGAATACAAAGAACTTTTGAGACAGAAGAAAAAGTCCCACAAAAATAATATTCTTCATTCTTTGCAGGCTCACATAAAAGACCCCAAGAAGTTTTGGGACACTTCGTTCGGTGCGCCCTAAGTCTGGCGGACATTCTGCTATAACAAGTGAAGAATGGTATAATTATTTTAGTAGCATATTTAATTCTCCACCAAGTGAATCTGAACCAATTGCTGAAGACTTAGGGGATGCGGCATTTGCTGATAACGAAATGAACTGTGAGACCTTGAATCAGCCCATCACCGTAGATGAAATCAAAACGGCAATAAGGGCATTAAAAGATCAAAAAGCAGCTGGTCCTGATGGACTTATCGGAGAGTTTTATAAGAATAGCACAGTACACATTTTGCCACTTCTAGTTAAGTTCTTCAACTTCATCTTTGATCATGGTTTATTTCCTGACGAATGGTCGTTGGCAATCTTGCATCCGTTACACAAGAAAGGGGATATAAACGTACCGGATAATTACAGGGGTATATCCTTGCTCAACATATGCAGTAAACTGTATAGTTTTGTGTTGAATAAGCGGATTACCAAGTGGATAGATGATAATGAGATAATTGGAGAAGAACAGGCCGGTTTCAGGCAAGAACGTAGTACTTTTGACCATATTTTTACTCTGTTAGCGTTAATCCAGAAACAGCTGCTGAGGCACAGAAAACTGTATGTGGCTTTTATTGATTTTCGTAAAGCTTTTGACACGATATGCAGAACAAAATTGTGGACAGTACTGCACAAAAACGGCCTTAGAGGCAAAATCGCGATTGCACTACAAAGTATGTATGCCATTGTCAAGGCTCGAGTTCGTGCTGGGGGGGAGTTAACCGATGTATTCTTATGCCCTCGTGGTTTGAAGCAGGGTGAAGTGTGTTCACCAGTTCTTTTTTCGTTGTTTATTAACGAACTGACGAAGGACATCATTGAAAGTGGCAAGCATGGCATCCAGTTAGCTCCTGATTTGATTGAATTGCTGATTTTGTTATTTCCTGACGACGTCGTTTTGTTGTCTGATAGTGTCTTTGGTCTTCAGACTCAACTGAATATTCTGTTTAACACTGCCAAGCGTCTCGATTTGATTGTAAATCTGGATAAGTCTAATATAGTTGTTTTCAGGAATGGGGGTCATCTTGCTCTGAGTGAAAAGTGGTACTTTGGTAACGAGAAACTTGAAGTTGTAAACATGTACAAGTACCTGGGGGTCTACTTTACCACAAGGCTCACGTTCTCACCTACTCTAAACGACCTTGCAGATCGAGCCAGAAAGGGAATGCTAGCAATTATGAAACTTTTATGGTCCATTGGTGAGCATTCCCCAGAAATCGTCTTTAAAATGTTTGATTGCCAGATACAGCCTATTCTGACTTATGGTTCTGAAGTATGGGGATTATCAGATAACCAGGAAAGTATCGAAAGAGTACACTTATCAGCCTTGAAAAGGTTTTTGGGTGTCAACTCAAAGTCTCCCAGACATTTAATATATGGCGAAACGGGCAGACACCCCCTGTTTGTAAACACGTATGCCAGATGTATAAAGTTTTGGCTGCGCCTGACGTGTATGGATGACGGAAGGTACCCCAGAAAAGCTTATAATATGCTATTAAATCTTCAAAGACAGAACTATACTACATGGGCTTGCAAAGTTCGAAATGTTTTATACAAATTTGGCTTTGGTGTGGTTTGGGAAATGCAAGGTGTTGGTAATGTAAACCTGTTTATTAAAGAGTTTAAGTTGAGGCTTATAGATTGCTTTAAACAAGACTGGCATGCTGCTCTGGGTTCACACGATTTTTATAACGTATACTCTAATTTCAATCAGTCATTAGTACTCAGTCAGTATCTTCGAACTCTTAACAACATAAGCGTGCGGAGAGTATTTACTAGATTCAGAATTGGAATGTCTGCATTAAAATGTCATTACCTACAGTATAGATCCTTTGCTCGCGACAGGGATATAAATTGTCCATTCTGTAATACGCCAGAAACAGAAGTACATTTTTTATTAGTATGTCCAAAGTATACAGCCTTGAGAAATGAACTTATTCCACCAAAGTACCATAGACAACCATCCATGTTTAAATTTTCCCTATTATTAGCTAGCACAAACGCACCCACCATAGAGAAATTATCCGCCTTCGTTTTTAAAGCTTTAAACACTAGAAAACTGAATTTAAGTCCGTCATTGGATCCATGAGAATTCGAATTGCCTGAATGTTCACTCATGTTGTAATGGGCCGGAGGCCTGACAATAAAATAATCTTGTCTTGTCTGTCTTGTCTTGTCTCTCTCTCTCTCTCTCTCTCTCTCTCTCTCTCTCTCTCTCTCTCTCTCTCTCTCTCTCTCTCAGTAAAGTCAGGATCTTGTTCTTACCGGTCTTGTTAGGCTGGTAAGCAGAAGGATCTCGGCTCGATTCCGCTTCGGCTATCCTTTCCGGCTCTTCGAAAGGGTTGTAGTTTGTGGATACTGTCTTGTGACCTTGTCTCTCACAATTAATGAAACAGTAAAATGGCTCTCATCGCGGCACATCTTAATAAAGGAGTCATTGTGGTGACAGTGTAGCGATAGATATGTAATCTCCCTCTTACCCCACCTCCATACCCCCTTCCCCCCAATAAGCAAATTATGGTTTCTGTGGACGTTAAGCACATTGTTTGCTTGCGTCTGTCTTGTGTCTGCGAGAAGCAGATCTGTCACAATCTGCAATAGCCTACTGATTATACTACTATCATTAATCTCATTCTGCCAAACCCATCTGTCACTGCTGGTTCGGAGCAGTCGTGTTAGAGCTGTGCTGTACAATTCATTTGGGATGTCACGGAAGGGTCACGAAATCAAGTCCCGTGACCTGCCCAGACGTAGCTCCAGGTCAGTACTACGTACGCTGCCCAATCTCACTTTCGATTTCATAACCTTGCTCTTTAAGAATGGTCAATTCTGGGTCACAATCTACACACTTTTATAACGATTATAAATATAGGTGCTTACCCCGTCTGCGTCCTTCTGCTGTCTCCATGCCGCAGTGTCCTCAGTCTCCTCACTTCGCCGTCCACCCCTTCACTGTGGACCAGGGAACTTGCGTCTTCTCATACTGAGGCCGAGCTCCCGCCGTGTTCGGTACAATTGTTATATATAGTCACTCGACGTACGACAGCTGTGCCTCACGTCGCCTTCTCCCATAACTCTCCACGATGCCAACGCCTTTTATTGAAGCACTGCTTTCAAACACCTTACGCCTGCCGGTAGTCTGGCAATTATGGACCTTCTTTATGGACATGGTAGCGCTCACATGTATCGAGACACAGCACGTTCACACGGATAAATTTTATGTTTTGTTTTTAAACTGGAGCTGTCAGTCTCGTTGTAGTAGAAGAAATCAAAAAGAATGAAACACTCCTTTGATTTTTATTTGAATATAACCTTCGCTGGCTTTTATTTTTATATATATATATAAGCCCATTATGGGTACTGTATACACATGCCACGCTAAGCAGTACTCATGGACTTGTACATCATTAATTTTATATATAAAAAAAGCATGTAAAAGGACATCAGAACAACGTCAAAAGCATTTAAACTGATAATAAAGCTAGACAGACTGGATTTAAAAATATATATAAAAAAAAGTCAAGAAAGGAAATCCATTATACAAATTATCACAGCAGAAAACTTATCCTCTAACCCACCTCCACAGACACCCATACTTCACCCAACCCACATGCACACATCACTATCATACTCGCACTTCGCTGGATCTCTATACACACCACTCAGTCCTAATCAGACAGCTACCCTGGTAAAACCGTACAGAATGGTTAAGACAATTCAAATGGCTGATCATGCCTTGAGGAGTGAAACTGCAGTGAGGAAAAAAAGAGTTTCCTCTTCTGTTAGTTTTGTGTGCCAGTGATCTGAACCGGCGCCCATGACAACAGCTGACACCAAATTAATGAAAGAAAGACCAAACCACAAAAGCTGGCGGCAAACGAAAAAGGGCCGACCTAATCCGGCAAACAAACAGCTGACACCAAATGAAAGAAACAAAACAGCTGAAACTACCTCAGAAACGCAAACGGTGGCCTACCTGCAAAGATAAGGTGGAAAAAAACATCACCGAATCACAACAGTCTAATAGACTACTGTCTGCAAATAAATGAGTAGACGACTACATTGACTTCATTTGTTGCAGCCATAAGAACACAGAGATAACTGTGCCGACAAACAGATGGAAAGCCAGACTAACCATAACCATAGAAAAATAAAGGATGCAGACTGTTCAAGCAAATCGCTAATCGGGACTACCGATGACAAAGCATCGGGATGTAAACAAATACAGACGAAAAGAGAACTGCAAAAAGGCTGCCCTAATCAGGCAAGCTAACAAGCGGGTACGAAATGGCCAATAAGCCAGAGATATAAAAAAAAAAAAAAAAAGATAAGAAAGAACGCATGGTGGAAAAGAAGAGGAAAAGAGAGAAAAACAAACCAAAACCACTTTCTGAAAAGAATGAGAAATGTCAGTGAGCAACGTAATCCGTGTACACGATACAATCCATTCAGCCGACAACAACACGGCAGGGTAACAGACGCTCACGAACTACCCCACACAAAGAAAGAATGAGCGGTTCGTTAAACATCGAGACTACCCCCCTCACCCGTACATCGCAAATGAACGATATAACTCGAGAAACAAAAGGGCAAGCCAAGAGAAAAAAACAGTGAATGGCAAGAACCGGCAACTTTTTTTCTTTCTTTTTTTCAAGTACATTTGTTTGCTGTAGATTCACCCACTTACCCTCGTCTCTTCGCTTTATTTCGGTCCAAAGTCTACTCTCATAAAGTCAGTAAAATGACAAAATAAAGTACTTCCTAAATAATGTCTGCTTACTAAACACTTTGCAGCTGCAAAGAGATTCTCCATCATAGAGGAGCAAACACTCCATCAAAAACAAAACAAAAATGTCAGACACAACTATGACTTTTTTCATGAAGATTTGCATGCTGTAGATTCACTTATCTACCCTAGTTTGTTGTTGTTGTTGTTGTTCTGCTTCCCCCCCCCCCTCCCCCCCTTCTATGGTCTACTCTCACATAGTAAAATGACACATCAACAGAAGCTGCTTCCTAAATTTCTGCTTACTGAAACGTGTCTGGCTGCAGAGAGGTTACCGATTAAAGAAGAGCTTTTTTCCCTTATGGTCTGTTCTCATACATATTCAGTAAAACGACACATTAAAATAAAGTGCTCCTAAATTATGTTCGATTCCTAAAACGTGTGTAGCTGCCAAGAGATTCTCATTCATAGAGGACCAAACACTCCATCGACAAAAATGAAAACAGTAAAACACAACTATGACTTTTCCACGAGTATTTGTTTGTTTAAGATTCACTCGCCTACCCTCTTTTTCCTGCTTTTCCCCAAAATTGTCTTCTGTCACACACAATAAAATGACATATAAAAATAAAGTGCATCCTAAATGATGTTTGCTTAATAAATCAAAAACAATTTAAACTGGAAGATACGACTATGATTTTTATTTTATTTTTCCTGAAGATTTTTTTGCTGAATATTCACCTACATATTCTCTTTTTTCCCCGTATGGTCTACTCTTACACAAATGACACATTCAAGTGCTTACTAAATCATGATTGCTTACTAAACCATGTCTGGATGCAACGAAAGCTTTATGCATACTGCCGTACAGCTCAGTGCCGGTTATAATCTATAAAACAAAATCTGTAAAATAAAATTCAAAGATCTCCCTTAATTTCTCTAACAAAGTTAAAAGCTTCATGAATGAGGCTCAATTATAAAGACTGAATGCCGCTTATAATCTATAAAACAAAATCTCTAAAATAAAATTTTAAAGACTTCCCTTAATCTCTCTAAAAAGTTAAAAGCTTTATGAATGAGGCTCAATTATAAAGGCTGAATGCCGGTTATAATCCATAAAACATAAATCTCTAAAATAAAATTTAAAAGACCTCCCTGAATCTCTCTGAAAAGTTAAAAGCTTTATGAATGAGGCTCAATTATAAAGGCTCAATGCTGGTTATAATCTGTGAAATAAAACATCAAATCTGTCAAATAAAATCTGTCAAATAAAATGTGTAAAATAGGCAAAGATCGAATTTTCTGTAGTTTGCAGGCCGCTGTCTCAACGTGATCCCATCGTTCCTGCTCGTCTCTCTGACCGCCGTCAGCTGTACTGTCCTTCCCGACCTCTTCACCGAGTGACGACACCGGTCCCCCCATTCCCACCTTGCAGGTGCAGAGGGGTGTGACCGAACATTCACTCGCTTGAACGGCCCTGCCTGGCTACCCCAGTCCACGCCCGGAATGCAGCAACCACCGACAAGGTTAATTTAACTTACTAATTTAATAATTTATTTGACTTAATTTGTGTTTGATTTGCTCACGCACACGCAGACACACGCACACACTCGAACGCACGCACGCCCCCCCCCCCCCACACACACACACACACACGCATGCACACGCAAGCACGCTCGCACACACACACACACACACACACACACACACACACACACACACACACACACACACACACACACACTCATCAACCACGAATTAAGCTGAATAAAACAATTTTAAATATATTAATCTTGAAAAGATAGAGAAAAAACTTGCCGACAGATGGAGCGAAAGTAGGTCAGTGGATTGTTGTCGGTGATGACCTTGAACTTCCCGCCCAACAGGTAATGCCGGAATTTGTCCGTTATTGCCCATTTCATGGCAAGAAACTCCAGCTTCATGCTGCTGTAGAGTGAACTGTTTTTCTCACTGGGCTGGAGGCACCAGCTAGCAAAGGCAAGCACTCTTGACTTCCCATCCTGTTCCTGGGACAGGATGGCGCTGAGCCCGTCATGGCTGGCATCCGTCTCCAAAATGAAGGGCTTGGTGTAGTCAGCGTAGCCAAGTACAGAAGCTGTTGTCAAAGCCCCCTTCAAGGAGTCGAAGGTTTCTTGGTGCTTGGGACCCCAAAGCCTGGATACGTCAGCTGCCTTCTTCTTGGAGTGCTTGGCCCCTTCGCTCACCAGGTCATGGAGCGGCCCGGCAATCCTGGCAAACCCGCTGATGAACCGGTAATAACTGGCAAAGCCAAGAAAGCTGCGCAGCTCTGTTGTCGTTGTTGGTGTTGGCCAGTTCTGCACACACTCCACCTTGCCAGACTCGCAGCTCACTCCATCAGCCGAGATCGTGTGGCCAAGATAGGTGACTTCACGCCTCAGGAACTGGCACTTGCTGGCTTTCAGTTTCAGACCTGTCTCTGTCACCCGCTGCAGGAGTCGTTCTAGGTGCTCCATGTGTTCGTCGAATGTCTTGGAGTAGACAAGGAGGTCGTCGAGGTAGACCAGCAGAAACTGAAAGGCAAAGTCTGACATGGTTACCTGCATCAGACGCTGGAAGGTGGCAGGGCTGACGCCAGGCCCATCGGCATCCTTGTGTATTCATACAAGCCGAAGGGTGTCGTGAACGCTGTCTTGTGCTGGTCCCGGGGATCCATGGAGATCTGGTGGTACCCACTGGTGAGGTCCAAGGTCGAGAAGTACTGGGCAACATCCAGATCGAGGTCATCCAGTGCATCCAGGGACTCCTGGATCCTGGGGAGTGGGTAGGCATCACCAACAGTCTTCAAGTTCAGTCGCCTGTAGTCGACACAGAGCCAAAGACTGACGTCCTTTTTCCTCACCAGGACCACCGGAGCTGCATAGGGACTGTGGCTCTCCACAATGAGTCTCTGGGCCAGGAGTCCCTTGATGTGTTCCTTCACCTCCTGGAGCTGGTTTGGCGGTATGCTCCGGTAGGGCTGCGCGACTGGGGCATCATCGCTGGTGGGGATGCAGTGTTGCACTGCCTCAGTATACCCAAGATCGAGGTCATCCTGGGTAAAACCATGGGCATACTGATTAAGCAAGGCATGCAGCCGGGCCCGCTCGTCATCAGTGCCGTCAAATGCAGGGCAGGGAACAGCATCCGAGGGTGCAAACTCTGCGATGGAGGGTTCCATGGAGACGGTCATCTCGTTGCAGGTCGTCGTAATCTGCACACCCTCATCGCTTTCAATGCCGTCCACTGCGTGTAACACTGCCACAGGTGTGCGTCTGGCAAGGATGTAATCCTCAGCCGACAGGTTAGCGAGGCGCACACACCTCTGTGTCGCATCGCCACTCGCAAGAGTGGGAATGAGGAGTAGCCTTCGGGGGAGGGGTTGGGCCAAGGGTGAGGCCAACAGGGGTCTTGATGGCCGCTGCACACCTGTGATGCAGAGGGTGACGAGGGAATGGGCTGGGATGAGAGTCTGGCCTGCTACTCGAGCCACACCCCTGACGGAGGCGCTTTCAAGGCGAATCTCACGGACGGCTGGCTGCAAGACAGGGGGGATATCTAAGTTATTCAACAAGCTACTCAACCTACCTAACACATTCATCCCCACGAGTGCTGGCACATCACTCTTCTTCTTCCTGGTGGCGGGGTCCTAGAATCCTTAACAACTAACACTGGTACACCCGCACACTTCTGTCCTAAAAGTTCTAAATCTACTATAACTACCCCACTATACAGAATCTCCAGCCCGTTTTCTGCCTTCAATGTCACTTGAGTCAGGGGAAGGAGGTCAGAGTTCTGCAGATTTTCCGCCACCCACCGCTCAGTCACAGTCGTAACCTCACTCCCTGTATCAGTCAGTCCCCTCACTTTCCTACCGTTCATCACAATGTCTACTGTGGGGCATTGTCCAATCATGCCCACAGGATTCATGTCCCCCGTTGTCTGGGTCCTGACAATGGGGACCTCTAGTTTCCCTGATGGGATGGAAAATGTGGTCCAGCGCTGTGCCGCGGAGCGTAGAACCGTGGCTGGGGACGGCTGGGTTTGAAGGAGGCTCGAGGGCCCTGCTGCCATTGGGCGTACTGGCGTCTCTCAACGCAGTCCTGCTGGAAGTGGCCAGGCTGCTTGCACCAGTAGCATACTTTAGGCCGTGGTCCCGGGTTGACTGGTGTCGCAGCTCAGCCTGCAGCTCTGCTGTCTTCGCCGTCAGAGCCGCTACTAGGTCCCGCAGCTCCTCCAGTTCCTTGCTGTGCTGGGGTTGAGCCACTAGGACCTGCTCCGCTCGCACCTCCACATCAGCATCTTCGTGCATCCAGCGCTGAGCCTCAGCCCGTGCCTGATGGAAGGTGACATCGTCATGCTCCCTGGCGTAGCGACGAATGTCGCGACGGAGGAATGGGGGGTGCAGCCCGTCGATGAAATGGTTGCAGAGCATAGCGGGGTTGACGGCGTCCGCCTGCGCTGCGTTCAGCTTGGTGGTCAGCATCAGCAGGTGCTGCGCGTACCCCACTACACTCTCCCCCATCCCCTGCCGCCGGCCGTGGAACGAAGTGAGCAGAGCATAGAGGCCCCGGTGGTCGCCAAAGGTTGCTGTGAGGACTGCCAAAACTTTGGCCGCTGTGTCGCCTAGCTCCCCTGCTGCGCGAGTGAGGACCTCCCTCGGGGCAGATCCCTCCAAAGCCTGGATCAGCCACTCCGCTGCTGTTCCTTCCTCCATCCTGAAGTTCCGGAGGATGCGCTCCGCCTCCTGAATAAATTCATCGGCGTCGCAGCCATCCGCCTCTCCAGTGAAGCGTGGTAGCTTTGGTGGCTGGATCGCTCGCCACGGCGGTTGCTCTGCCATGCTGTTGGTGGTCGGGTCAGCTTGAACGGCCTCCAGACAGCTCCTCTACACTGTATCCTGGTCGGTGTGTGACTCTTCTACTTCCAATCCTGCTTGCAGCACCAGGTTTGTAGGGGAGTGGGTATGGGGAGTTGAGGGGAAGCAGGTTGGAAGCATGGATGAAGAGCCACAAGTCATAGATTGCTATAACATAACTTTTATTTGTACACCCACCAGGAAACACTGTATTGGAAAAGACACAAACAAACAAAACATTTAGAACATGAAAGCAAATGTAAAGTCTAAACAACAGCAATTACTAATCTAATAAATACAGTAACCATGTAGTTTACCTGTGGGTTACTATAATACATAACAAAATGATTAATAATCAAGCACATCAATCGTGTGCTTGACTTACACTTAAAACCCGTATCTCACAGAGTCACGGTGAGTATACAAGAGACGGCCAGTCAATTAACTGATGAACTCCCAGTATAATAGTATACAATAAAGTAACAGTGAAGAATGCGGATTACCAAGCTCATTCTTAACTAAACAGGAAGAGTGAGATAATCGTTACAGCAGGTCCACTTAAGCACACAACGAGATGGATAGTGACATGGGTGGCATCTGGGACCATGCCGTAAGCAGGAGGAAGTCAGTCATAAACTGACCGGCTCCAGCCTCGTTACTCATTACAGCATTACAGCATGTCACTGTTACTGACTAGCAGAGCATATCTGTGAACAACATCAAGCGTCTTACTGTAAGTAAGTAAGTAAACATGGTGCTTAACGTCCACAGAAACCATAAGGCTTATTAGCGACGGGAAGAAGGGGGGGAAGGGGGCATGGAGGTGGGGGGAGAGGGAGACTATATACCTATCGCTACACTGTCACCACCAGAATGATTCCTGCATTAAGATGGGCAGCGATGAGAGCCATTTTAATGTTTCAGTAGGAAGTGATGGACAAAGTCACAAGACAGTGTCCACAAACCACAACCTTTTTTGATGAGAAAGGACAGCCGAAGCGGTATCGAACCGAGGTCCTTCCGCTTACCAGCCTAACGCCTTACCGCTAGGCCACACCGGCTCACAAGCGTCTTACTGACATAGGTAGCGCATCAAGAATCTAAACTGTTGATATGGCTGCGCCTGTCTGCTCGGTCAGTGAACAGAGACAAAGACCTAATTTGCCACCACTGACGCGCATCACCGGCCAGTTCGGGTACACGCACAAAGACCCGGAAAGGGTTTACAAGCTAAGTAGAGTGAAAATCTGCGCGCCCAAGACTCGGTCATACAAAAGCCGGATCAAAACAGAAATAACATGCCCCCGTGGAGCCGGCTTCTCGCGCCGGAGGTGTTTAAACTAAGCTGCTCCACCCCTTTCACTCCTTTCTTACGTCTAGTTTCTGTCTACCGACCCTTTCAACTATATTTCATTTCCAAAAACTCTCTCAACAATACCTCCGTTTTCAGCACCCTTCTTACAGCTTATTTCTACCTAAACGGCCATTCTCCTGTATTTATCTACAACACAACTCTTATTCATATACTTCTTCTTACTCTCTGCGGTCACCTTCAGACCCAGCGTGTTTGCCGTGCGCTGCATCCCGTGTCAGGGGAGGATGGGATCCTGGTGGCTGAGGTCCCCCGTGGGGTCCAACACGCTTCTTCGGCCCGGACTTCTCCTAGACGGGTGGTTGGGTTGGCCCGACCCAATCAATCGGCTGGTCGTGCTTTGCCCTAATTTCGATTAGAAGACAGCGGCTCAGGGTCAATCAGGGGATAGAAATAAACTTTGTTTTGTTTTTATCACCTGAGTATATTGCGTTTTGAGCCCTGGTGCGCACTTTCTGGAATGCCGCTTGTGTGCATCCCCTTGTTGGACTCAGTGGCGGGTGGGGCCAAAACGTAACGAAACATTACACAACATACAATGGCAAAACACCAATCCAAAAAAAGAGTATGTGATGATGATTCAGATACGGATTCCGAAAATGAGATGCTGATAAAAAGTGAAACAAACTGGCCCAGATTTTTGATAGTCAAGTCAGTGAGTGAAGATCTCCCTCTGCAAAAGTTATCCCCTTTTGCAATTCAGAAGGGTTTTCAGGCCATTGCCGAACCCTGAAGAACAACAAAAGACTGAGAGATGGATCCTTCTTGATAGAGTGTGGCAAAAGGGCCCAGGCCCAAAACCTACTCCGAACAAACAGATTTATTGACAGACCAGTCAAGGTTTTAATTCACAAGACCCTGAACACCTCTCGGGGAGTAATCAGATGTCGGGACCTCGCTGACATGTCGGAGGTTGAGATCCGGGATGAACTGAAAGATCAAGGTGTGGTTGGGGTGAACCGAGTGACACTGAAGAAGGAGAGGAAGGTGATCCCCACCAACACTCTTTTCTTGACATTCGGTTCTCCGGAACTCCCGAAAGAGATCACAGTCGGCTATCTAAAGGTGAAGGTGGACTTGTTTGTTCCCAACCCTATGCGTTGCTTCAACTGCAACAAGTTTGGACACACAAGCCAACGTTGCAAGGTTGCTGCAAAGTGTACGGGTTGTGGAAAAGATAAGCATGACGGTCAATGTGAGGGACCCAAGATGTGCTCTAATTGCAATGGTCCCCACGCTTCATCGGCTAAAGATTGCCCTGTCTGGCAGAAGGAGAAGGAGATTCAACGTGTCCACGTTGAGAAACGCGTATCCTTTCCAGAAGCCAGACAGTTGGTTGAAGCCAGGATGCCAACTGTGGTTTCTGGAGGTAAGACCTACGCTTTTGCCGCTTCCACCAAAAGAGAGTCCAGATCTGTTCAGTGTCAAACCTTGTTAACCTGGGTGTTTTCAGATTGTCCACTCAGGACGACTGAATCTAACGTGCGTTCGTCTGGCAGACCCGGATCGGTATCGACCAGCACTCAGGCTTCTTCCGGAAAGTCGAGGACGGTATCGGCCGACACCCGGGTTCCGTGCGAGTCCGCTAAGTGTTCTTCAGAGACGGATAGGGGTTCAGCCGATCCCCCCCAAAAAGGGCCTCTAGGGGTTCCGCCAATCCCCCAAAAATGGCATCTAAGGGTTCTGCAGCTCCCTCCAAAAACGCACCTAAGGGTTCAGCAGGTCCCTTAAAAACCGCGACCTCGAAGGATGATTCGTCATCGTCGAGGTGCTCACCTACTAAGGTACGGGTGGATGGGGTTCTGGCGGATGTCAAGGGGTTTTCGCACCCCAGGCGCTCCACTCCTTCCAGCAGGCCCCAGGTACCACCCAAGCCTGTAGCTTCAGACAGACTGAAGAAGGCAGAGCAAAATCTGGTTCTTTTGAACCATTTTTCTGCCCTGTCCGATGACAAGATGGACTCGTCATTCATCTCGCCTGACTGAAGCAATGGAGTACTCCATTATCCAATGGAACTTGCGAGGCTTCCAAGCCAACTTCGAGGAGCTCGCTCTGTTTACGAGAAGGTATAAGCCGGCCGTGTTTGGATTGCAGGAAACATTTTAAACCAGTTCCAAGACTCCATCATTCTCTGGTTTTAGTATCTTAACCAAAAATTCCCTAAATGATGGAGCTACCGGGGGAGTAGCTCTGTTCATAAATAAATCCTGTTTAGTGAGGTTCATTTGAACACCCCTTTGCAGGCGGTGGCTGCGAGGGTGATGTTGAACAAGGTTGTCACCTTCTGTAGTATTCATCTTCCTCCATCAGATCACGTAGCCAAGACTGATCTGATTAACCTAATTGAACAACTGCCATCTCCGTTTGTTCTTTTGAGCGACTTCAACGGTCATTCCCCGGTTTGGGGTAATGAGTCCTGTAACAGCAGAGGACAAATGTTGGAGGACCTCTTCTCAGAAATGGATTTATGTATTCTAAATGATGGCTCATCGACTTATATTCACCCTGCCACCGGTTCCACTTCCGTACTGGGTCTCTCCATTTGTGGTCCATATCTGGTCCTAGACTATGAGTGGAATATACATGAGGATCTGTACGGAAGTGACCACTTTCCTGTAATCCTAACCAGCAACGCTGTCGAAGAGGAAGCTGCACCTAACAGGTGGAATTTTAAAAAGGCAGACTGGCTGTCCTTCCAAGCTCAGTGTTCCTCTGAACTGACGAAGGAGGCGGTCATGTCTGCCAAGGATCCCGCCGGTCAGTTTACTGACCTACTTATTCAAGCAGCAGACAAAACTATACCAAAAACACGCTTCTCGAAAAAAACTTCCCAAAGGTCCATGGTTTAATGACAGCCGTAAAAAAGCAATTAAAGAAAAAAAAAGCTCAACGAAAGTTTTTTTTCTAACCCAACGCTGAGTAATATTCAAAATTTTAAACTTTTAAGAGCCAAGGCTCGTCATGTTGTCAAACAACAAAAAAGGAACTCGTGGAGGCATTTCTGTAATAAATTAAATTCTAAAACACAAACACAAAAAGTCTGGAAAGCTATTAGGAAAATCAAGGGTAAGGGTGGTTGTAATTCTGTTAATCATTTAAAAGTTAATGGTAATCTCATTACCAATAAAAAGGAAGTAGCAGAAGTATTAGCTAAAAATCTGTCAAAATATTCTTCAACGGATAATTATTCTGATGAATTTCAGAGGATTAAAATGTTAAAAGGAAAACGACACCTGGACTTCTCTTCCAAAAATGAAGAGGAGTACAACCTACCTTTTTCAATGGCTGAATTGAAGCAATCGTTACAGAGAGCCAACGATTCAGCCACCGGTTTGGACCAGGTCCACTACCAACTTTTGACACACCTCCCATATTCTGCTCTATCCGTCCTTTTAAAAGTTTATAACCACGTGTGGGAATCTGGCTGTTTTCCGCCATTGTGGCGTGAGGCAGTAGTTATCCCCATTCCCAAACCCGGTAAAGATCACTCGGATCCTGGTAATTTCAGACCTATAGCATTAACCAGCTGTTTGTGTAAAACGATGGAGAGGATGATCAACGCCCGCCTCATGTGGTCCCTTGAGTCGCAGGGTCTTCTTTCCAAGAAGAAGTGCGGCTTCAGGAAGAACCACAGTACGTTGGATCATCTCGTTCGTTTTGAAACGTTTATTAGAAATGCCTTCATTAAAAAAGAACACGTCTTAACCATTTTCTTTGACCTTGAGAAAGCTTACGACACAACGTGGAAGCACGGCATTCTGGCGGACCTCTGGGATCTCGGTTTCAGGGGCCACCTCCCCAGGTTTATTCAGAGCTTCTTGTCGGAACGTGTTTTTTTTTTGTTTTTTTCAGGGTTAGAGTGGGTTCCACTCTTTCCGAGCTGCACAAAACAGGAGATGGGGGTCCCACAAGGTAGCATTTTGTCCCCGGCCCTTTTCAGCATTAAAATTAACAACATTGTTAAAGCTATCTTAAAGGGTACTGATTGCTCCTTGTTTGTGGACGACTTTGCTTTGTGTGTGAGTGGAAAGACGTTAAACAGAGTGGAGAGAAGTATGCAGCTGTGTGTAAACAGCGTTCAGAAGTGGGTGTCTGAGAACGGCTTCAAGTTCTCCACCTCTAAGACAGTCTGTATTCATTTTCATCAACAGTATGGTTTTTCCCCAGACCCTAACATCCTTCTGGGGAAACACCTATAAAAGTAGTCAAAGAAGCGAAGTTCCTTGGTCTTATCTTTGACACAAAACTTACTTTTTAAAATCACATTCAATACCGTAAAACCTGTCAGAAGGCTCTGGACATACTTCGTGTAGTGGGACATACTGATTGGGGAGATGATCGTATCGTTCTGCGCCTTTACCGTTCGTTAGTCCGTTCCAAATTGGATTATGGATGCATTGTGTACGGATCGGCCCGTCGGTCGATTCTGAAACAGTTGGATCCGATCCACCACCAGGGCTTACGAATCACGTTGGGTGCCTTCCGTACATCTGCTCAAAGTCTGTATATAGAAGCACATGAACCGTCATTAACTACTCGCCGATTAAAATTGTCTTTAAACTATGTCCTTAAACTCAAATCTCTCCCAGAAAAACCAGCCTATAGTTGCGTTTTTGAACCTGAAAACACCAACTTATTTGAAGCAGCGGAGTCAAAGGTTCCACCTCTTGGCATCCGCATTATCCCCCACTTGGAGAAATCCAAACTCAACCTAAATCTGGTAGATGATGCCTCCCCGTTGGACATCATCCCTTGGAAACTTTCTGTTCCTGTAGTCCGTTTTGACTTAACCAGTTTCAAAAAAGATGCAACAAACCCGGAAATATATAAACCGCTCTATTTACAACTTATTTCAAAATACCCTTTATCAGATTTTTTTTTTTTTTTTTTTTTAGATTTTTTTTCACCGACGGTTCTAAAACAGAGGACGGAGTTGCTGCGGCGGCTGTATCAACCAAACGAATTAATAAACCTTTTACCTGTCGGCTTCCAAACGACAGTTCAATATATACAGCAGAGTTGAAAGCTATTGTATTAGCTCTCAAACATGTTTAGGTTAAATATCGACTGTAAAGATGAGAGGGAATCTGATAATATCAAAAACGATTTTCCTTTAGAATAATAAAGTATGACCTTCCAGCCTTAGTTCAGATATTAGACTTATATACAGAAATGACTTTTCTTCTGGGTTCCCGGCCATGTTGGCATTAGAGGAAATTCGGCTGCAGATTCTGCAGCTAAGGATGCCCTTGATGGTGACATCTCGGTTGAGCTCATCCCATTCTCAGACCTAAAATCACGCACAAATAAATATATATTAGAGCTGTGGCAGTCTGAGTGGGATGAGTTCCCGGAAAATAAATTATATAAGATATTTCCAATACTAAAAGAATGTAGTGTTTGTCCCCGGAGAAACAGAAAAGAAGAGACTGTGATGGCTCGATTGCACATTGGCCATTCTTTTATTACTCATTCCTTTTTATTGAAGGGTTAGGAACCGCCAATGTGTATCGGATGTGATAAACGTTTAACCGTAGAGCATATTTTACTTACTTGTTCGGATTTTATTGAAATACGAGAGAGCCATTTTACAGCTAAATCACTGCGCATGTTATTTCAAGATATTTTACCTGAGAAGATTTTTAACTTTTTGAAAGAAATCAATATTTTTGGGAAAATATAAATTTGAGATCACTTTTAGTTATGTTTATGTTATACACCTTTTAAGCATGGTTTTAAAACTGTATATACAGACTCATTTTAAGAAATACATATTATTAAAATATAAGAGATGTGTATCGCCCTGATATAACCATACTGGTTGACTGGGCGTAAAATACCAACTTACTAGAAATAACACGTCTCACAGTTTATACAATCACCCCTATGCATTAAACCATATTCAACTAGTAAACTGAACATTCCACAACTATGAAGTCAACATCTTCAAAGTGTTAGCCATAATATACCACCGATTTCATGTAGAAACATAGATCGGTAGGAAACTAAACAAATAAGTTATGCCGCACTGACAAAGTACCCATACTTTAAACGGATAACTTAATTTGCATCGGCAAAGCATCACTCAAACTGAACATCCAACAATGGCAACATAACATACTAGCTACATATCAGCTAACCAGGGTTAGCTGCATACATTTTGGAAACACAAGTCATCCTGTGGTATAAAGGCTTAACATTCGAATGCACAAACAAGGTACTCTGACGCCATAGCAGCTGCAACCAGGCGGCAATCTGACGCCAAAATTACCCACGTATTCAAGAACCAAAATCAAGGCATGTTGTGAACATGATAACATTATAAACATACATTATTTACATCAATAAGAAACAACAGAACAACAAGCCATAGAAGAATAACTACTTACAGGCTCTCCCTTGAGATGAACACATGGACACCGGCCGCAACAGTAAACAAACAACCTGCCTCTGCAGGGACACTGGGGGAAAAGGGACGCTGCCGATGATGATGAGTTGATGCTTAATGTCCTCAGATGTCAGTTGACATATTAGGGACAAGTGGTGACCAATGCCGAAGCACGGTTCAATAAATCTTTACGTCCACGGAAACCAGAAGGCTCAAGGGACGCTGCCGGCCCAGCACACAGCTTTTAACACCTTAGATAATTGGGCCATAAACCCCCCACCCAATCAAAAAGGAAAAGGAGCGGAAAGAAAAGGTTATAGGGTCATGGCCCGGAACATGTATACAATTAATACATTAATAAAGCATTGTTCTTTGTCCTAATAAGTAAGGTTCTTTTGAACCTTTTATGTGTTTAGAGTTTATTTTAATGTTTTGCTTTACTATGAGCGAGAGTATGGTCTATACAGGATTTTTAAATGGCCATGTGTGCTGTACAATATTCCTAATACTCTTGATTATAAAATTACCCCCAAAGACACTGGGCAAGTTTATATTGTGATACTATCCACCTGGGTCAGTCTTCCTCATTCCTTTATTTGCACCAGTCCAAGTATGGCATATTTTATATATAAGCAGGCTGTTTTTACCAACATTGGCTATTCTCATGGGAAAGAATTCATGTATTATCTGTCTAATCAAGACCATGAGGAAAATGTTTGGCTTTTAACTTTTCTGACAGGTTCAGTGAGGTCTTTGAAATTGACAGATTTAGGGAAGTCTTTGAATTTTTATTTTAGAGCAATATAACATGCCCCCATGGAGCCAGCTTCTCACACCGGGGGTGTTTAAACTGAGCTGCTCCACCCTTTTCACTCTTTTCTTACTGCTAGTTTCTGTCTACTGGCCCTTTTAACTATATTTCTTTCCAAAAACTCTCCCCATGATATGACAAAGACCATCAGGAAAACTTTAGGCTGATTAAGTCTTGATTTTAAAATTATTCCAAAGTCTGTAATTCAGGAAGGTCTTTGAATTTTATTGGACAGGATTTTTAAATGGCCTTGAACTGTGCCATGTTTTTAAAAGTCTTTATTATAAAAATTATTCCAAAGTCAGTGATTCAGGAAGGTCTTTGAATTTTATTGGACAGGATTCTTAAACGGCTTTGAGGTGTACAATATTCTTCAAAGTCTTAATTTTAAAATTATTCCAGAGTCAGTGATTCAGGAAGGTCTTTTAATTTTATTGGACAGGATTTTTAAATGGCCTTGAGCTGTACCATATTTTTAAAAGTCTTGATTTTAAAATTATTCCAAAGTGATTCAGGAAGGTCTGAATTTTTATTGGACAGGATTTTTAAACAGCCATGAGCTTTACAATATTCTTAAAAGTTGATTTTAAAATTATCCCAAAGTCAGTGATTTAGGAGTCTTTGCATTTTATTGGACAGGATTTTTAAACGGCCTTGAGCTGTACCATATTTTTTTTAAGTTTTGATTTTAAAACTATTCCAAAGTCATTGGGCAACTTTGTCTTGTGATACTAAATCCACCTTGGTCAGTCTTCCTCATTCCTTCATTTGCACACATCAGGCAGTCCAAAACTGCAGCTTGGCTTGTAGTCCGTGCACCTCTAACTGTACGCATTACACTGATATTCAGGCAGCCCCCACTAGTTGCCCGCCGATGCTCGAACTTGCATGCCTCTGTTTCAACGCTGTCCATTTCTTCCACTCTTCCTGGTGAAAACACGTTGGGATCACAACACCACCCGTCAGAACACATTCTGGCTTTTTAAATCATGAAGAAATGGCTGATTACAGTTTGTGATGATAAGTCTAATAAAACTAAATGCAATGTAAATGCAAAATACTAGCTTGTTTGTTTATTGATTGAAATCATTCAGCTTTCTTGGGCATGCTAAACCAATCCAGAGTGCTATAAGTTGTGTCAAATTAGAAAGCATTAATTTTTTTAACCCTCGCTGCATGTGTATCTTGATCATACCGATTCAGTCAGTAAACAAAACACAATATCAAGTTCAGTGATGTTCAGCTTACAAAATAAACCTGATTTCTGTGCACCTAGGTGGTGTATGCCTTCACTGAGCTGATCTGAAATCCTCTGGCGGCGTTTGAGTGGAATGATGAGAGAGGGTGGACTGCCCCACTATTATGTATGTCATCATCATCATTGTTGCTGTTGTTTTGGTGCATTTCCCAGCTAACACTGTGGGGGTCATCTGATGTAATATCTATATATATGCAGTTGTATATAGACATGCATTCCAAGGGGTGAGGGTTGCATGTGTGGAATCATGAGATTTGTTGTTCTTGCTCTTGCTCTTGCTGCTGCTGCTGCTGTTGTTGCTGTTGTAGTGTTTCCCAGCGGAACACACTGGGGGTCACCAGTTTGTAGATAAATATGCAGTTGCACATATGTAGCGTCCATTTTTTATTATTCTGCCACTTGGGCACACTTGCCATCTTGGGAGGATTTGTCTCCCTTTCTGTAAGGTGGCAGCTGTTAACACAAGGAGGTTATCATAGCTGAAGATAGTCCCCATATAGCTATGCAGTACATAACATTTTAATGCAGCCTTGGTGTTTTTGCTAGTGTTAGTCAAGAGTGCTGTGACACAACCCAAGCCAAGGTGTACCCAGATAACTGTGCAGAGCGTAGCATTTTAATGCAGCCTTGGTAATTTTGTTGGTGTCAGTGTGTTGCGATGCAGCCGAAGCCAAGGCAGAGTCAGATACCACTGGACCAGTTCTTAAAGAAGAACCGAGCAGAGGACACATTAAAGGTCCTCTCAGTGGAATAAAAAAATACCCTCAACATTTTTATTTTTTCCTTCTTTTTATTGATTTATGTTCTCATAATTGACATTTGATGGACAGGTTTCCCAGGTACAAGCACCTGAACGACCTGAAGATCAACTCCATCCTGAAGACCTTGTTGGCTATCAGCGGCTGGAACCTGGCATATGCTCCCTTCACTGAGATGATGGCCACTGGTGAGAGTCGTCAGGACTTTACTGACCATTCTGTACAACAGAGAATACCCTCACAACAGTTTGTTTTCTCTCCCTTTAAAAAATATTATGGTCTGTCATAATCGACGTTTGATTGAAATGTTTTCCAAGTACTGATGAGTACCTCAACAGCCTAATGAGAAGATCAGTGGCCAGAACCTGGCATCTGCTCTCTTCACCAAGATGGTGGCCACTGCTGAGAGTCGTCAGGACTTTGCTGACCATTCTATGTGGAATAAAGAATACCCTCCCCTCATAAGAACTTTTTTGTTTTTCTGCTCCTCTTTTATATATATATATTTATTGATTTATGGTCCTGTAATTGACATTTGATTGACATGTTTCCCAGGTATGAGCACCTCATCGACCTGAAGATCAACTCCATCCTGAAGATCCTGTTGGCTGTCAGCGGCTGGAACCTAGCGTCTGCTCCTTTCACCAAGATGGTGGCCACTGGTGAAAGTCGTCAGGGCTTTGCTGACCATTCCATAGAATAAAGAATACTCGCACAACAGTTTTACTCCTCTTTTTTTAATTTATAGATTTTATTTTATTTTTAAAGAAAGATTTATGGTCTCATAATTGACATTTGATTGAAATATTTCCCAGGTACGAGTATCTCAACAACTTGAAGATCCATCCTGAAAACCCTCAGTGTTGGCTATCAGCGGCTGGAAACTGGCATCTGCTCCTTTCACCAAGATGGTGGCCACTGGTGGGTGTTGTCAAGACTTTACTGACCATTCTGTACAATGAAGAATACCCTCACAACAGCTTTTTTCTCTCCTCTTTTATGTATATATTTTAATTATTTAAAAAAAATTATGGTCTCATAATTGACGTTTGATGGAAATCTGCTCCCTTCACCAAGATGGTGGCCACTGCTGACAATGGATCTGGATGGGGAATATACCATGCCAGCCACAGCAGCCTGCCTGAAGACAAAGACAAGGCCACCCTCCTGATCAAGGTATTATTAACCCACTTGGCCCCAGACCAGCCGCTGCCCTTTCGCTACAAAATCCCATGCAAAGGGAAGTAACTTTAAAAATCAGTAAGAAACACCCAACGAAAGTTCCGGCTCACTTCATATTTTTCCCTGTTTGCGAATACAGTGTTCTATATCCAACAGGTTTGTTTTTTTAACGCAAAAATAAAAGCATTAAAAAAAAAATCCCAAGTCAGAAATATCCACATCTGATTGTCGGGTTTTGGGGTACCTGCGGGGGTAACCAACTTTGCAAAATTTCCAGTTTGAATCTCCAAAGATGAAGCTCTGTGAGTTTGTTAGGGTGCCCACGTTAAGCGACTGAGCCAAATTTGCAGTTCAAATCTCAAAGGATGAAGCTCTGACGCCATTGCTAACAGTCAGGCTTTTGTTTATTTTTGTGCATCTATCACGTGTCCATTTCACAACTTTGAAAATTCACAGCGTAAGCTCAATTGAACTTCGAACAAAGGACATCGCCGGAAGTAGTAAACAATAGCAGAAACCAGGCTACAAGTCTCGCAAGAATGTCATTGCTATTTGCATAAGCCGAGACGCTAGTTTGTATCGTCTGCTAGCCAGCCGCTACCGGGCGGTCTGGGGTTTCGCGATAAGGCAAAAGAGCGGGCGGTGATGGGCGGTCTGGGTCCAAGTGGGTTAATGGACATTTCTAAGCACCCTACCAATCAAAATTATTTTAACAGCCCAAGGCATGTACAAGAGCAAGAATAGTGGCAATGGGTGATCGCGTTAGACATTTTCATACCGGTGTGTCATCTTAAAGATAGCGAAAGTGGTTCACAGAAACTGGTCAACAATCACTGTAACTGGTCAGATAAACTGCCATCTATAGATACTATACAGCTAGAGCTCTACTAGCAAAACCCCCATTCCCTTCCCCATTTAGAATGCACGCATGCACACACATACACACACACACACACACACACACCAGTGCAATGTGTTTGTTTTCGAAATGGGGAAGGGAACGGGTTTGTGTGTATGTACGAGCATGTGAGAGAAGAGAGAGAACGCCATTACCAGATTGCTTCTGAATTTGGAGAACACATCGCACATTTTGCAGTGAGGACACATTTTTGGGTCAGTTATGTTTAAATTTTAATGCAAGGTAATACTAATGAAGTAAAATAAGCTAGATGTGCAAGAAATAAAATTTTAATCCCCAGGGACTGCGACAGTAGCCGGATTGGTCTGGCCAGATATTGCAAATTAATACATTGCACACTTTCTCGCTGTCTAAACTAAGTTTTTCTGAAGTTTTCACACCACTCTGTAGGGCTCTGCAGCCCCCCCAAAAAGTGCAGCACAATCTCCAATCAACTCCTGCTTAGTGGATGGTGGCTGCCCACATTAAAGGAGAAGAAAAACTTACAGTAGAAGTAAAAAGGTGGGAAAAGGTTAGAATCTAGAGCTTCAGTCTTAGATAATATCCAGTGGTCGGAAATTCCTGCAACAAAAAGTGAGCGTGATCACACTTCAGCATGCGTATGCACCACTGATGTTTTATCTTCATCTAGTTTCCAAGTAACATTGTGGACGCTTCCTTAGTGTTGATGTTGGCAAAACAATCGATTGTGGACAGACTGTAAATGTAATCAAACTAACTTTGCACATTTTGGCTTCATCCGCTAGACATCAGCCTGTTTAATTGATTTTAATATCATTTGTGACCCAAAGTGGTGACCCAGGAATTTCCAACCACATGCGTATGTGTGTGTGTGTGTGTGTGAATTCATTGTGTGTTGTGTGAATTCATTGTGTGTGAATTCATTGTGTGTTGTGTGAATTCATTGTGCACACACACACATGCACACTGTACAAGCATGTTGCACATAGTTATGCTTGAACCCTTGTTGATGTCTACATTATGGGTTAACTTTTGTTGAATTGCTGCCAACATTGTCCATCTCCATGTACATTTTGTTTGTTCAGCACTTTGAGCCACAGGTTAGGCACTTTACAAAATTTCCATTATTATTATTAATGATCAAACACATACGGATATACTGTTCAACACAAAGGAAAAAAAGACACGTTCAGGCTAATAAAACAGGAATGATCAGTTTAAGAAACTGTGGAGTAAAGAAACTGATTGTGGAGCAGATAGTTTACATCTAAAAAAAATAAAAATTTAATGGTGAATCAAGTTTGGTCTTAATCAGCAGCTGTAATTTTTTAGTATTATGATTTACGTCTCTGCACTCAAAATATGTCAAGGGACATTAAATTGCTGTAAAGCTGCACTTTGACTGTTGTAATCAGTGCAGAAAACATTCACTCAACCATAGGTTTTCCCTGCTGAACAGTTCCATACTGGAAATACTACATCCTGATTGTCTAGTCCACTGATCAGCCAGATGCTAATATTTATCTTCTCAGAATATTTCAGTTAAGCAACATTGTAGAGTGGCAGCGTGCCTGATGTCTTTGGGGAGATTGTTCCAGATGTGGGGCCGAAGTGCGAAAGCCATGGGTTTTGCGGTTGAAGCCTTTAGTGCATCTTCACGTCCATCTATCTGGGTGCCATAGAGGTCAGTCAATACAGCATTCTATTCAAATTAGAATTTAAAGGAACTCTCCTTCCCAGGCTTTTTTTCTTCTTCTTCCTTCATGTGCTGGAGCAGGTTAAAGAACTAGCTTTCATAGGTTTGGTGGAAAAACAACAAAATGTGTTTTTGGTAATTATGTTTTAGTCGTGACTTGTTTGCACATTTTTTCTTTTCTTTTCCTGCGATCTTCCTTTTTTCTTTTTCTTTTTTCTTGTTTTCTTCTTTTTTTTAGAATGCTGAAAAACATGGTCAAAATTTCAATCCACAGACATAAAAACAGTTGGTAACAATAATGATTGAAATGCATGTGGATTGCAATCATTTTTGTTACCAACTGTTTTTATCTCTCTGTATTGAGATTTTGATCATGTTCTTCAGCCTTCTAAAAAAAAAAAAAGAAGAAAAAAGAAAATGAAAAAGGAAGTAAGACATGCATTTCTCCCGTGACCTGTACACAGAACTGAGAGCTTCTGATGTTCTGTCCCTGACGCTGGATATTTTGATGTCAGAATGAAGTGTGGGAAAAGAACACACAAAGCAGCAATCAACTCGTGGAAAAAGAGAGTTAAAAAGTATATTTAAAAGTCGACTTCTAAAACCGATATAAAGTCAATGGCACATTCAATCACAAACTGTTTACTGCAGATCATGTTCTTAGGCTCCTGTGCCAGAAGCAGATTAAATGAACATGATCCGTTTTACCGCATTGTGCACTCTTTTGTCATGCTTCATTCTGACGTCACCAAAATGTTTCTGACATCTCAAATAGAACAGGAAGATACCAGTTCTGTGTACAGTTCACAGATGATATGCTTGTGGATTGCAATCATATTTGTCACCAAATGTTTGTATCTCTGTGGAGCGAACATTTGATGACAAATTGCAGCATTCTAACAATTTGTTTATAATATAAAAAAATTCATGGTTTATCTTCATAGACTCTTACTCTTAGACCAGTCTACCTCCAGATGTGCATTTGTTTATATATTTGTGTGTGTCTTTGTTTTTGCTCGATTTGTTTGACCCAACCCCCATGTATACAAAATAAATCCATCTCCATTCTTTTGATATTAAAATATTTGTGCATTTCCTGTCTTCAGTTATGAAAAGTCATTGGGGAAATAAAATAAATGGCATGTTTAAAAGTTAAGTATTGGTGCTGGAACTATTATAAGCATGTAACTTTGTACAAAAGGTTTGTATAATTTTCTGTAAAGCTCACCATGATATAAATGTCATGGTTGACTGGATGTTCCAAATTAATTATCTGTCAGATTTTCTAGAGGGTAGTTACTGAGTAAACATGTATGCTTATGAAAGGACCAGAGCATGTTCCTTTTCCCCCATCATGTAAAAGGTGTCATTGCATCATCTGTGCAGGTCCTCCAAGCCCAGCATCTTATGGTTTCTTTGTGCTTGAAATGGTGCAAGGGTGATAGCTTAGATACGCAGCTTGCAGATGCCAGATTCCTGTCATTCCTGTTGTTATTGATCAGCCTTTGGGGCTAAGAGTGAACTGCTGTCGGGTGCATGTGTTGTTTGAGTTGTCACCCTTGCAGGGTTGCCCCTTTGTTAAAGCCTTTGAGCAGGTAATTCTCACGAAGCAAGCTGAGATTTGTTGTTTGCTTTGTCTTGATAAGTACCATTAAAAACAAATGCTGTCTGATCTGATGCACACAGACCCTGGTGGAAGTGGTGGCAGTGCCTTTGGAGCCAGACTCTGATGAATACCTCAGTGTAGCTGCGCGTTTCCATGAGCATATTCTCTTTCCCATTTCCGACATCACCACGATTGTCCGTATCAAGAATCCCAACCTGGGGAAGTCCTACTCTCTCTGTAAGTGTATGTGTCTGTGTTGTGGTGGTGTGTGGAGTACTGTGCAAGTGGTGGTGGGGTGTGTGTGTGTGTGTGTGTGTGCATGTAAGTGGGGGGGGGGGGCATAGGAATAGCCTGTGGAGAACCTTTTAATGTTGTCCTACTCATTGTACATGCATGGGACAGCCTATGGACATGGTCAGTTCATTGTCCCCCTCATTACACAAGCATGAAACAGCCTATGAATGTGGTCAGTTCAACTTTCTGGTGTTGTCTTCTTCATTACACAAGCATGAAACGGCCTATAAAACATGATCAGTTCAACCTTTTTGTGTTGGCTCCCTCATTACACAAGCATGAAACAGCCTGTGGACATAGTTAATTCAGCCTTTTAATAATGGCCCCTTCATTACACAAGCATAAAACAACATGTGGACATAGTTAATTCAGCCTTTTAATAATGGCCCCTTCATTACACAAGTATAAAACAACATGTGGACATAGATAATTCAGCCTTTTAGTAATGGCCCCCTCATTACACAAGCATAAAACAGCCTGTGGACATAGTTAATTCAGCCTTTTAGTAATGGCCCCCTCATTACACAAGCATAAAACAGCCTGTGGACATAGTTAATTCAGCCTTTTAGTAATGGCCCCCTCATTACACAAGCATGGAACGGCCTGTGGACTTTGTCAGTTAAACCTTTTAGTGTTGACCCTCTTCATTAAGCATGGAACAGCCTGTGGATGTAGTTAATTCAACCTTTTAGTAATGGCTCCCTCACTACACAAGCATGAAACAGCCTGTGGACTTTGTCAGTTACACCTTTTAGTGTTGACCCTCTTCATTACACAAGCATGGAACAGCCTCTGCACATGTTCAGTTAACTTTTCAGTGGTCTCCTTCATCACATAAGCATGTACAGTCTATGGACATGGTCAGTTCAGCCTTTTGGTCCTGCCCTTCCTCATTACGTAAACTTAGAACAGTCTGTGGACATGGTCAGTTCAGCCTTTTGGTCCTGCCCTTCCTCATTACGTAAACTTAGAACAGTCTGTGGACATGGTCAGTTCAGCCTTTTGGTCCTGCCCTCCCTCATTACATAAACATGGAACAGTTGGTGGACATAGTCAATTCAGCCTTTTGGTCCTGCCCTTCCTCCACTACACAAGCATGGAAGAGCCTTTGAACAGGGTCAGTTGAGCCTTTACTCCCTCATTACACATTTCTTTAAGTTAAGAGACAAAACAAAAATCTTTGGCTTTTGCAGAGTGTCTCCTTGGATCTAAAAGGTGAATGAAGGTTAAAAAAAAAGTTTCTAAAGCTGACAGTCATGAGCGAAGCTCATACCCTAGGTTTTGTTTCTGTTTTGGAATATCATGTAGATGATGTATGCACAGGGCTTGTTTCTGATTGTTTTCATAACTAGCCAGTTCCTGCTGATGGAGGTGACATGGCCATGTGGTTAGGGAAAAATGGACTTGGCATCAAAAGGTTGCAAGTGGAACTCCCATAGGCAATATAATTAACACTATTATTTGACTACCAAGTAACAAATACAGTTGCTCAAAAGGTGGAGCATGATGTCAAGTTGATTCACAGTAATAGGTCTGTAGTTGGGAAAGAAAACAATGGCCAGGAATTGTGCCTTGCTGAATTCTGCCTGCCTGGTTCATTTGAATTCATTTGTGTTCCTCAACACAAACATAAAGGGACACTTGACTTAAACAGTCAATCAGACTTGCATGTGGTTTCATAATTTTGTTTCACTATGATGCTGCCTTCACTGGTACAAATATAAGATGTGTATCGCCCTGATATAACCGCACCAGTTGACTGGGCGTAAAACACCAACTTACTTACTCACTGGTACGTGGGCATTACATATCTACAACTAGTCAACTGTAAAAAGGAGTAGTAAAGATGGTCAGTGGTACAACTGAATCATTATATTATTATTATAAGCTTAGAACCTTTCGCAAATCACACTTTGTATTCCTGGTGCATTTTAACCGAAGTGCAAAGAAAGTGGACATGTCCTGACAGTGTACTTGTAAACACACCAGGAGATATTTTGCTTTGCAAGGTAACAGAGGTTATTTTTTTATGTTTCAGGCTGCTACTTTGCAGGATACAGCCTGTACTCCAACACCTACACAGACAGAGGTTCTACACCCGCCAATGGTTCTTTGTTTCTTAAATCCATAATGCAAGTGAACAGCAGTCACAAGACGGACTCTTCATACAGCTCAGCTGCATCATTATTGGCCCCTCCACCTCCGGCACTGCCCCCTGGTCTTCAAGTTTTCCAGAGAGCTGCACCAGCAGTTGCCGGGTCTAGCACAGTCATCAGTGCAGCCCATCACACCGCAGACAGGCACTGGTCTGATTGTGCCAATGGGCAACTACTCAGCCGGTCTGTCGGTGGCTTCCACCGCTGTCATCTTGCCTGGTGCTGGAGCCCAGTCATTGGCTCTACTCACAACCAACCCTGGCTGTAGCATTCAGGGCAGCAGCTACCTGCTTGCGGCACCACTGGCCCCTCCTACTCGAGCTTCTCGCCCCCCCCCTCCCCCAATGGTGCCCCTGCCCCCCCCCCCCCCCTTGCTGGGCCAGCCTGGACCTCTCCCCACTGCCCTGCCCTCCAAACCATCTCCCTGGTCTGGGCGCTTCTGGCCAGGCTCTGGACTTGAGGAAGCAGAGTTTTGGCCCGTGCTACATGTTCCTGGCCATGGTGCTTACAGGCCTGGCAACTGGTGGGGGGGTTCTGATTTTCGCCACCCTCATCCCCTGGATCCTCTGGACCCACTTGGGAGGTGTTATGATTCCTGTGTGGACAACATCTATACCCCCAGGATCTGGGTCATTTTTAACAATACCCAGGCTTACCCAGAGTATGCAACTGAGCACCAAGTTAATGGTGATCTATACTGGTAAACCAGTAAAACCCATTGTGAACCCACTAATCAAGAAGAGTGGAATATTACAGGAAAATAACTTGTCTGTCCAAGCACTGTTTGTTTTTCTTTTTCTTTTTTTTTTTGGTGTTGTTTTTGTTTTTGTATGTGTTTTGATAGAGTACTGTGTATTAGACAAACTGGTGATGTAAGGTTGACATTCAAATCAGTCACATCCACGGATGTGATCAGAAACACCAACACAAGGTCTTTCTGTGTATTGTATAATGTGAATTTTGCAAATATGCCCTTTTCAGTGTTATTTTGTTTTAATGGAAATGATTTGTTTAAAACTGCTGAAAGCAATGTGCAGTTTTTCACAGTAAAAGAAAATGACTAGTCCAAGCCTTTTCAACAAAATAAGTTTAAAAAGGTTGTTGTATAGCACATGCAAACATGCAGGGATGCTGGTTTGCATCTTTTGGACATTTTTATTTTAATTTTATTATTTGTTTTACATGTATATATATGTACTATTTATTTACACGTTACCTGTTGTTAATCTCTCATAAAACATAGACTTTACACAACTTGTGCATAGTGCAACAAAAGCAGGGCATGGTATAAAAGTAAAATAAATGGGAGCATGCAGATTCACATAGTTCAGGAGCTGTGTGAGAGTCGAGGTGGACATCCTGGGCTGTCCATCCAAACCAGCCTTCTGGTTTCCGTGGACGTAAAGATTTACTGAACCATGCTTCAGCATTGGTCACAACTTGTCCCTAATATGTCAACTGACATCTGAGGACACTCAGCAACACTTCAACAACAAGCATGCAGATGATTCATTTTCAGGGTTGTGGATTTCTAGGATTCAGGGAATCCTACAAATTACATGCAGCACTCAAAGATAGTGCTTTGTGGGGATCAAAAATCAAACAAAACTTTTGTTGGACTCTGATACTCTTAATTATCAGCTCCATTTATGTGGCATTCTAACCATTGAGTAAAATGACAATAATCTGTAGTTTCGTGGTTACAAAATGTTTAATGAAGACACAGTAGTAAAGGGCTGGATATGACAGTTGTTAACTGGGGCAACCAGGTTGAAACCAGCATATTTTATTCAAGGTTGTGTGTGTGTAGGTTTGTTTGTGCGATCCTTAATATGTTATGCCCCATCAGCTGCAAAACAAAGGTCATATCAGGGTTCACCCAGTTCACACAGTTTATCGGCTCACGAATTACTGTCTGACTGGCTCTTTATATCACACAATCCATGATCCATGTGGGAAGAGGGTAAGGGGAAGAATAAGGCTGAGTGTACTTTGAAAGCAAAACTTAAGCAGAATTCATGTAATAGGTGAAGTATGCAAAGCTATTTTACAAGACATGCTTTGGTAGCTCTGTATCCTTTGCTAAATGGACCTTAATTTTAATCTGTGTCCATGGTACCCTACCTTGGGATGTGTCTAGTTTTAAGTTTCAGTTTCACAAATGGAATGCTCACATGCACATATGCATTTAGCAAGATTCACATATGCACACCATCATGTCAACCATGGGTGCTTTTGCACTGCACAGAAACATTACAGTATTATGACAGTGCATGTATAGATGTGTGTGTGTGTGTGTGTGCATGTATGTATGTTTGAGGGATTTGATAACATTTTATATATTACATATTTTGATTTTTTTTTCTCCCCCATGTTTTGTTGTTGTTGGATGAACTGTTTTTACACACACACACACATATTGCCTTGATATAACCGCAATGGTTGACTGGGCGTAAAACACCAAGTTACTAATACACACACACACATATCACCCTGATGTAACCGCAATGGTTGACTGGGCATAAAATGCCAAGTTACTAATACACACACACACACATATCGCCCTGATATAACCGCAATGGTTGACTGGGCGTAAAACACCAACTTACTAATACACACACACACACATATCACCCTGATGTAACCGCAATGGTTGACTGGGCATAAAATGCCAAGTTACTAATACACACACACACACACTTTGTTTTCTGAGATTTTTTACAAATCTGAATGCTTTCATGGGTATATGATCTGTATATTCTTTGATACACACATACACACACTCACACAGTTACAAAGGTGCATGAAACAATGGTTGAAAGAATGAAGCATGTTGAATTTCAAAATTATTTGTAATACCCGACTATTGCTGTAATTATGTCCACCTTGGAAAATAATGCTGGATAGTTTCCATGTAGTATTATAATTTATGTTGTTGTCACACAGTTTTCCTCTTTGAGACAAAGAGGTGGTACTTGGCACCCTTTAAAGAGGATATAGAATTTGTTTTAGACAAAAACAAAAGAAAACCAAATTTATAAAATCTGTTTGATGTAATTGTGATTTTTTTAAAGATATGATCTGATGCAATTTTGTAGCAATTGAAAGCATCAATATACTTTTATCTGATGTAATTTGTGTACAAACTTGGTGTTCATTCTTAATGTATCATTGTTTTGTTTTGCAGTCATGTCAATCCTCACTTGAAAACTTTTTCTCAGGACATGATTGCTGTGTTGTGCAAAATAAATCAGTTGAAAATGGACGAGTGTATTTAATAGTAATAATAGTAATACTAATAACAGGGAACTTACAGAGCACTTGTGGAGACTCAAAGCTCTTTACAACTTAAAGAAAAACATATAATGCGCAACTATACAAAGCATGGCAAAACATGCACACACAAGATCATGCACGCATGTGCACATGCACACACATAGGATCATGCACACACACAATGCCAATAAAGAGCACACACACACAGGATTGTGCATACACACAATGCCAATGCAGAAGAGCGTGCTCACATGCCAACACACACATACACACAGGGTCGTACACACACATAATTTTGATATAGGAATATCTTATTTTATAACACACTTTCATGGACATGTACATACACCTACCCTTCACGCACTCTCTTAAAAGAAAATGTCGACATCGGTTGGCAGTGAAGAATAATGGTTAGGTGCCATTATCCATGCAGATATGTAATATATGTAATGACTAGTCATTAACATAATAACAGCAACTTGACACCATAGATCTAGCCAGTGATAGTTCTTTCATACCAACAATGCCTGTGCAATCAGAATGAGTGGTTTTCTGAGTTGGCCCATTGTATTCAGCTCTTCTCACCCTAAAAAAACAATATGAAACAGAATGACTGCTAGCATTCTAAAACAAGATCCAAAGACGAAAAGGTTCAAACGAACGCTTATTTATCTTAACGCTGACACACAGTATGCAAACTTTTGGGGAAATCTCCTTTATCAAGCCACAAAACGACACTTGAACAACAGATAAACGGTTAAAAATGATGAAAATTGAAAGAAAAAGACTTGGTTGAGTTTTTGCAGCTTGTTTGGTGCTTCAAAAAACAAGATAAGTCTTTTTCTTTCATTTTTCATCATTTTTAACTGTTTATCTGTTGTTTAAGTGTCGTTTTGTGGCTTGATAAAGGTGTTCTCGCCCTATTCAGGGCTATACAAAATCATCACTGTGCTGTTTGAACCATTTGTCTAATGTTTGGTGGTACTGAGAAGGTGGTTAAAAATACAAAAATACGTTCCAGCATGGCTGAATAACTGGTTTTGTTAAAAACAAATCTTAATTGTTTTGCTGTACTTTATTCCCCAAAGTGGATGGTACCGTAAACATTTAAATCTGGCAGTGGAGACCATTCATTTGATCTTGTTGATTAGTAATCATTGGTTGCAGAAAGGACTTCTTAATAACACATTCTGAATAATGAAACACTTCTTAGCTTTAAGTGTTGTGTTGTTCATATGATATGTGTGTGTGTTTGTGCTTAAAGTAAATTTATTTTTCCATCTTCCCATGATGTGGGACATGTTTTGATGCAAGTGCTGTTGTTGCTTGTATTTCATCTCTGTGAACCTTCTTCGAATTCTGCATAGATCATGCACAAATGTCACATTGGTATTTTTGAGGACACACCTAGCAACATGTTCAACACTTGTGATACAGAAATTGTGGTGAGCTCTACTTTTTATGGCATGTTTTCTAGTGAAGGAAAATGTGAAAGTTGTTCCATACCTTTTGTTTTTGGCAAACCAAGATGAAGAGAAAAAAGTGTTCACTCATGCATGCACACACGCATGCATGCTCATATAAATGACATGTTTGTTGTTGTTTAGGGGTGACTTTTTAACAGAAAATTTGATTTTTTGTGAGTTAACTAAGCATTCGTCCATCATGTTAGAAACAAATGCCTGATACATTTTTTAGGAATGGTTTGAGGCATTTGTAGCAACCATGCACTTTTATGCTGCAAGCTTTTGCTGTTGAGGAGATAAGCTGTAGTCGGGAGAAGACCACACTGCAGCTGAACCAGAATATAACGCTGTTTTACTTGAAAGTAGATGATGAATGATCCAGTCTTAAAGGCATGTATGAAAATAAACTCGTGATTCCCAAACCTGTTTTGTGTGGTTGCTGTTCTGTTCATGGTCTTGTGAGCATTTGAATACATGGGATAAAGTATTATGTGTCTTCTGTACACGAGTTTCCCAACAATGCCTAACCAAATTTTAGTGACCGTTTGTGTATGAATCAATGGATTAAAACTGACACAGTTTACCTTGTAGTGACACAGTTTAGTGATTGTATTTCTCTCCAATTCATCAACTGGACATCTCATCAGAAAGCACTCCACACTTCTGAGTTCTTAGCAAAGACTGGAAAAATTGTTGTTTAAGTGTGGTTTTGTGGCTTGATAAAGGGGAAATCCAAAAAAATTTGCTACTGTGTGTTCGTGTTAAAATAAATAAGCATTCGTTTGAACCTTTTTGTGTTCAGAAAAAGTACATTAGAAGATGCCAGTTTTCGTACCGCGAGACATGCTATGCATGATTATGGCATATGCTGAGGGTATTAGCTTAATCCGTTTCTAGAAATAAGTGGGGGGAGGTCATTATACTCAGTCAGTACCTTTGTCATAAACCTTATTCTTGTCCACTAACTGCCCATCTTGAAAAATAACTCGCTGTACAAGTGAGCATTCAAGAGATAATTATGAATATCGGGATGAACTCTTGCAAAAACAATTTGTGAAACAATAATAGAATAACCTGCTTTCTGGACAAAAAAATGGCAGTTATGTAACTTCTTCCAATGTTTGACAAACAGAAAGATTTTGGCCAGAACTAGGGCTACATCAAACGTGGCTTTTTCACTGTACGGCCTGATACATATACACTGACACGAGCTAGATCTTATACCGGTGTGCCCAAAAGAGATCACATACTGGTGCAGCACCAATGTGAGAGAAAATGTCCATCTGGAGGGGTCTACAGTGATTTTCTGTAAGAAAAACGACCTGTTTTGCAAAGATGCCACCTCTAGGTCTCTCTTCTTAGTGGTTCTGTTCTTGTCAGCACTTAGTGTAGCTCCTTCATCTGTTTGGAATGCTTCTTTTCATTCTTTTTCTGAGGCCTTCAACCACCCAGCTCTTCTTTCTGTTCTTTTTAGCTCTTCGTAGGGCTCCTTTGACTGGGTGCTTTCTTTTAGAGTTTTTTTCTTAGGCCTTTTTTTCTACAGAGTTCTTTTGATTGTTGAACTTTTTTTTATATTAATATATTTAATCTGACATTGACTACAGGATAATAATAATTAAAGTATTTATAAAGCACAAAACCTTGTCTGTAGAGAATTACATGCAAAAGAGCTTGCCTCTGCTATGAAATCATCACTGGCACTGCCCCTCGGTACTTAGCTCAGCTTGTCCAGATCTACATCCCTTCTAGGTCTCTGCGCTCTTCTTCAGACCATAGAACTTTTCACATCCCCACCTTCAAAAGAAAACATTATGGTGGTCATGCCTTTTGCTTCTCTGCTGCCCAAATCTGAAATTCTCTTCCTTTCGCTCACCGTCACAGTCCTTCCCTCCCTGCCTTCAAAACTTATGGTTCATGGCAAACCCCGTCAACCGTAACGTCAGGAATCTGTTCAACGATCAAATGATGATATAAAAGACATGCTGGTGGCCTGGCCAACAATGGGGCGGGGATAGCTCAGTGGTTAGAGTGCCGGACTCGTGATTGAAAGGTCGCGGGTTCGAATCCCTGCTGGAACGGCGGGAGAATTTTCTTCTCCAGGGTCGACTTTCTGTGCTGACTCTTATTTCGGTATCCGTTCCACCCCCGTGTTACCACAGTAGCACGTAAAAAATCCCGGTCATTCTGCCAAAAAGTGCAGGTGGCAGGTTACAGCTAAACACGCATACACGTGACCTTACGTATGTGGCTTTTATTGAACCGTGCTTCGGCATTGGTCACAACTTGTCCCTGATATGTCAAATGACATCTGAGGACATTAAGCATCAACTCATCTGGCCAACAATTCATAGTCAGGAGCTGTGTGAGAGTCGAGGTGGACGTCCTGGGCTGTCCGTCCTAACGAGCCTTCTGGTTTCCGTGGACGTAAAGATTTATTGAACCGTGCTTCGGCATTGGTCACAGCTTGTCCCTAATATGTCAACTGACATCTGAGGACATTAAACATCAACTCATCACTGGCCAACGACACTTCTAAGAAGAGATCAAGAGTAGAGAGGTGGCCGGTGCTGGGCTAGAGAGAAAGTTGGACTTTTTTTGTTTTAGTTTCCCAACGGCGGAGATACGGACATTGTCTTTGTGACTGAGTTCTGCATAGCGGTTGGGACAGCAATTGCGTGGTGCGGTGGTCGTTGCGCAATGCCGGACGGACTGACACTGCCTAATTAACATCCTGTTGTTCCGCTGGCGGCGGTCCACGGCAGCCTTGGTCTTCCGGGTTGGCGCCTGTTTTGAGGTTTTACGTGACTCTTCTGTCCCCCTTTTCACACGTCCCCGTCCCCAGTAGGCCTTCTCGCCTCCGTGGACGTTAAGCAACAAAAACTCGCTCACTGGCCAACGACACGCATGACTTGGTTGCAGAGTCAAGTTCAGTTGTGCAGTTCCAGAAGAACTCTGCCCATCATTCAGGGATAGCGCTCTCCATGCTCAGTGAAGAGGTTCGTCAGTGTGGGACTCACAACCAAAGTTAGTACAGCATGTAGTGTATAGTGTCTCTGATTAATCAAATACTATGCACTGTGACCCCCACTGATAACAGCAGGCAAAAGAGTATCGTTGGCGGACACCGTAGGCGCACGGGTATCAACCGGTTTTCATGAATGGGGGTGCTGCCAAAGCCGCGGCCACACGGGGTCAACGTGGCAGCCTACAGTAAACGATAACATGGCAGTGGCCGCGCGGCACTCGCGATTCGGAACACTTCATTAGTCTGCACCGTCAAGAGTCTTATCACAAAGTGAATTTCAGTGGTGGCAAGGTCTGTAGGTCACAAGGCCAACAGCGATATCGCACTCTCTGATTTCCGGGCCGGTTCTTTCATTTGACAGCAGCACGTCAGTCGCCGGAATTATCAAGGTCGTTAATTCCCATTCAGGTATTCCCGCAGTCGGAGACCGCGGATGCAGATATTAAAGTCCGCTCATGCGGAGATCGCAGACATCTCACAGGCTTCCTCAGTTAAACAACAATAGCTGCCTTCTCGAAACACGGTTTGTCATCAGGTCAAAGAAAGCTGGCCTTTCTCCAACAGCGGGTAGATCAGTGAGAGCAAAACATACCAACGGCAGTGTGATCATTCTGATCTCCACCACATCCTAAACAATGCTCATTGTGGATTTAGGAAGGTGCGTTCATATTAGACCCAACTCTTAGTCACTGCGCACAGTCGCTAAGACTGACCACTGAGTTTAAGAATCAACATACAAGGGAATTAACTAACAACAAAGACCTGAGCTGCCTACGGTAACTCTCACCTGGCATGTGAGTAGTCAGCAGTCCTCAGTATCTCTTAAACTACAAAAAGTTCAAAACAACGCTGCTCGCCTTGTCCAGAGTTCCCCAAACTGACCATAATTATCTCTCCTCAACTTCTTTTTCTCCACTGATTGGCTGCCCATTGAATTCACGAATACAGTACAAACTCGCTTCTCTGTGCTCTGTGCTTCTCTACCGCTCCTGTCTACTTGACTGAAATCCTAATAGTTTACAAATCAACCCGTCATCTACGATCTTCTTCTGATACTTCGTTCTTTGTCTTACCTCTGTGCGCACGCACTCGCCTGGTCAGAGATGATCTTTTTCTTATGCTGCACCGTCTACCGTTGAAGTGTTGCTTTACATCCACAGAAACCGTAGGCTTATTAGGGACGGGGCCGTCTACCTGGAACCATGGACCTATATATAGGCCCATGCCTGGGACAGTCTCCCTTGCACAGTTACTGAGATCATCAAACACACACACACATCTTTCGGATCTCACCTCTTCAAGATATCATATTGACTCTGTGTCTGTTTGCACGCGCGCGCGTGCAGCGGTGCGTACGTCCGTGCGTGCGTGTGTGTTGGGGGGGGGGGTG
>OY757546.1:6890678-6905678 GCA_963584105.1 Alviniconcha strummeri
GGCGCACAGTCAGAGGGTGCTTGCACTAAACCGGAAGTAGCTTGCACCACATCAGAGGAAGAAGCTTGTGCTAAATCAGAAGAAGGTGCTTGTGCTAAGTCAGAAGAAGGTGCTTGTGCTAAATCAGAAGGTGCGCGTGCTAAATCAGAAGACAGCAGCATGGCCGTGACGGGGAGTGGATTATCAATCACCGTCAATGACAGGCCATTCTGCTCCGACGACAGAGGGGTGCTCAGGTCCTCGTACCGGGACTTCATGTCACCGGAGAGTCCCATCTACGAGGATCGCGAGTTCAACTTCACCAAGGCAGAGCTGCGCAAGTCCACCTCCCTCAAGTCTTCCAAGACGCCGCCGGGCACGCCGAGACGTAAGAAGGTGGTGCGCTTCGCCGATGCCATGGGCCTGGACCTGGAGTCAGTCCGACACGTCCTCAACCTGGAGTCACCCCCCAAAATCCCGCCGTCCGCCATGAAGGACCTGCAGACGGGGCTGGGGGAGGAGCGCAAGGAGATGGGTACCAAGTTCATCGTGGAGACCTTTCAGCAGCCTGGCGCGGATCCCAACTTCCGGGAGCGGGTGATTGCACAGAAGGTTGTGCTTGAGAATGCGCTCATCGTGTCGGGTTCCATCACCGGCGTTGTTCGCGTGGCCAACATCGCCTACCACAAGGCCGTGCGCGTCCGCTTTACCACCAACGACTGGAGCACCTTCCATGACATCGCTGCCTCCTACATGCACCAGTCCAACGATGGCCCCACTGATCGCTTCGCCTTCACTATTGTGCCGCCACCAGACTTCGGCCCCGGCTCCAAGCTCCAGTTTGCTATCTCCTTCAGTGCGAATGGCGCTGAGTACTGGGACAACAACTACAACAACAACTACGTCTTTGAGTGCTTTGCCAAAACTGTTCCCACGGAGACAGAGAATGCCTGGATGCATTTTCTCTGAGGGTCTGCTTACAGGGAGACTTGCTTTGAAACGTATGTGAGTGAGTTTGTTTTCGTGTTTGTTTGCAAAGTTCTCTGGAAAATCAAAGGAACAAAAATACAAAATGTGAAAGATCCTTTGAAGATTATTTTATGGGACATGAAAAACGTAACCAAGTCTTTCAATTCTGTTTCGACACGTGTACCATTTGTGAAAAATAATCGTTGAAGGGTCTTTTGCTTTTGGTGTTGGATTTGGATGAAATGAGCATGAATATGTGTGTTTAATTAAGATGGTAAATTTTGCTTCTGGAGACTAAAGTTCTTTCGTCTAGTTCCTACTGTCAGTCTTTAAGAGCAGAGAAGAGAATACAAGGAAGGAAGTGCTCTGAAAATTGAGCCATGTAATCACAATGCGTTGAGAGGTGTGTGGCCAATGAAGATTGTGCTGCGTCTCGCTTGTCTTTGTTGATCTTGCCATACAGGCGTATACCTGACTCGGACTTGTATAAAGCAACGTTCGGCCCAGCTCACAGTGATACTGATAACATGCAGACTCTGTGTTTGTCTGTGTGATTCTGTTAATAACAATTACAATATGCCGTTCTTGTTATTGTTGCTGTGATGAACGTTTACACACTGTTTTACTTTTAATGTTTACATGTAAATATAGAGAGGTTTAGCTATCTGTTGTTATGGTCCCTGCCCCACCCCTTCTCTTTGAGTGATGATGGAGTCTTACGTGTGTATAAATGCTAAAACTTGCCAGAGATCTGCTTAGCGCTAGTAATAGGTTGTAGCTGTGCATAGCTGATGACAGTGCTATCCGCGCTGTTCTGTTATAAACATGATTATGTACACCTGTAATTAGGTATATATATTACGATGGACTGCAACATGTGATTGTTTCGTTAGGAGAACCCCCCTCCAGTCCTTCCACCCACCCTTCTGGGTTCACACGGGTATCGACATTCTTGTTCCCCTCCTGAGATTGAGAATCCGTTGGGAAGGATGTGGAAATGGGGGATGATAAGGGCCACCCTTAAGCAGGGGAGGGGTGTTTTATGTTACTGTGCATGTGTCTTGAGAGGGAAAGATCTGAACAGTCTACCGGTTGCCACTTTGAAATTATGTCTCTGTGTGACTGGGGTCACTCATGACTTTTGACGGGATTCACTCATTGTCTTAGATATAACCTTTGGTAGTGTGGCTGATAGCGATCAAAGGCCGTACTGTTGTTAGTGTTTATAAATATGTGATGTTTTAAATGGTAAACTTAAGAAAGAAATGTTGACTGTATTGAAATTACATGTTCTGTGGATTGATCAAAATGTTGTCAACAGTGTTTCGATCAGATTTAGTTAATTTACCGCTTCTGATGGGGATGACCGCCTACCTCCAACCGGCTTGGTGAAAAGTTCACCCACAAATCTAACAGTGTTAGCCCCCCCCCCCCCCCCCCCCACCCCCCCACCAACATTGGTAATAGGCCCCTCCACTCGCCACCCCCAACATTGGTGATAAGTACGGCGTCATCCCCCCCCCCCCCCACCCCACCCCCCAACATTGGTGGTAATTGTCCCCTGGCCCCCTCCACGCTCCCAACCCCCTCCTCTGAGTCTGCGTTGGTGAGAAATACCCCCATTGCCACCAAAACTTGATGATAAGCGCCCACACCACCACACACCCTTTGTTGATACCCCCCTCCCTTCAGCCTAAGACGTTGATGTATTAATAACCGTTGCTGATAAATTGCTGCGTCCAAAACGTGACTGATCATGAATCACCGGCTTCCCCGACAGAGGCCCCGCTTTTTCGCTGGTTTCAGAAAACCAAATCCTGAAGTCGTTTGTGACCTTGATCTTTTTAAAAGCATTTGAACAGCTCGGTTTTCGCTCCAAACCGGTGGCCCATCTTGTATTTGTAGCCCAACAACTATCACTGTACCAGAATACCAGTATCAAACTGTTAACTTTAGTCTTTCACGTGACGAGTGTTTTCGAAAGACACCCATCATTTATAAACCGTTTCAACGTTTCATTACTATGGACAATGTTTTTGTCGTCTTTTTTTGTTTTTGTTTTTGTTGTTATTGTTGTTGTTGCGCGCGCGCGCGTGCTTGTATGTATGTGTATATACCTGTACATAGCCAGTGATGGACTCGGCATAATGGCTTCAACAGAGGAGGTTCTAAAACCCGTCTATGAAGATGAGAAGCATGTGACTTTGTGATTTTACAGAGCTGTCAATGCTCTGTGTTTTGTCAGTGTGAAACAAACTCATGTTTTATATTCAGAGTTTCCGCTGGTACTTTCATGGCCATTTGTATCGAAATCCATGTGTGTACCACTCTTGACTTGGAGAGCTCTTTTTTTACGCTGTTTCTCTGATCATTTCTAACATGTGTGTGTTTTACAGTTTGTTTGGTTTTTTTACTTCGTATTGTCTTTATTAGGATTGCTAAAGCAGCGCTTTTTATGCTTGTGAAGTGATACACCCCCACCCCTCCGCCATCACCACCTCCACCGCCGCCTCCTTCTCTTCTTACCCTAAGATTTGACTGATCTGGTGAACAACTTACGCTAGGGAAGCTGTTGAAATACGTCAGTACGTCACGTATCTACAGAGACAGAGAACACACGCGCGCACGCGCGCACGCACACACTGACAAATACGGGCGCGGAGCTGGGGTCCGTTATTCGGCATAGTCTCGGTGTTTCGAATTTTATGTCGCTGTTACAGCATATTCGTACCGTAACTATTGCTGTGAGAACTGTGTGATAGTATATTACTGTCACGGGTACCTATTGCCCCAAGCTAGATAGCCTATTATGTGTGTGGGAGAGACACTGAGACGAGACAGAGCCAGAGAGGGTGAGGGATAATCGTGAACATACTCCACAGATTGGTTTTATGTTCTCACTCACATGTCTTAGTCTGACCGCGTTCGTTGCAGACGGCAGTTGATGAGGGCCGTGCTGTTTCGATCACAATTTCAGCTGCACCTCCGCAACGAACAAATCAGAGCCGGAAAAGCAGCAGTCGCAGTGACGAGCGTTAAGTGGCCAATGATTACTTTTTAAAGTTCGTGGCGGATTGTTCCTTGTGTGTCCCGATGCTGCCAGAACAAGCCCCTAGTTGCAGGCGACGCCGTTGACGTAAAAAAAAACGAAACGAAAACCGGGTGGAACGAACGAACAAAGCGAAGCATACAGCCAGGAGAAGAGTGTGCGAAAACCGGGTGGAACGAACAAAGCGAAGCATACAGCCAAGAGAAGAGTGTCGCGTGAGAGTGTGCACTCCTACCCCACGCCTCGCTTTGCGCCATCGCTCCTCCAGAGGATGTCGTAAGCCGATGCTTGGTTTTAAAAGTGTGCACACGCAGGTGCTTTTAGTGGACTTTATTGGCGTTCACCCCTCTTCCGCCCTCTTCACCCTACCCCCTGTCGTCCGCCCCCCGCCTCCCCCACCCCCCACCCCCCACCCCCGCGCCCCACCACCCCTCTTCTGCCCTCTCCCTTCAGTGGACCCCGCTCACTTCAAAAAGACGTTGGCGCACGCGCATCCGAGTGGTAGCTATGGTAGGCCTACTGTCTGTGTTGCTCACGGAAGGTGTTCCATAGCTTCATAGCGTACTATGCATCCTAATTATGGAACCCACGTGGGGGCGCGTGCGTGAATGAATGTTGATTTACTAGACATGTGGTGTGTGTGAAACTAGAAGATGGGAACAGACAGTACGGAGGAGTGAGTTTTGTTTTAGATTATATATACAGGTGTGCACGCTTTTTGTTCTTTGCATTCATTTTGTATCCTTCAGTATTGTGGCGGTCGTGTATGTAACCAGACTCTGTAGCAGTTTACACGTGTGCTGCTTTTTCAGATGAATACTGAGTATTCCAGAGTATTTTTTTGTGGTACTTGGTGTTCCTAAGCTACCATTACTGAGAATTATGATACTGATTTTGCACGCTGACCGTTTGTTGTTGTTGTTGTTTGGTTACCCGATTTCCTTGTCATTCTTCAAGTAACGAATGTCGTCCTTCGGTAGTATGGACGTAAAAGGTGGCCTTCGTAAGGACGATGGGATGACCTGGTCTATGACTGACCTTAAGGAGGACGATAGGATATATATGGTCGCTGCTTGAACACTGACATGTTGGAGTGTTCCTGATGTGTTTCTTGGCACCTGCTTCTGGGTGTATTTATCCCTGTCTAGTCCTTTCTTTCTTTCCTCTTTTTTTTTTTTTTTTTTTTTTTAATCTTTCTTTCTAACACGGCGTCTTTGACGAGGACAGTAAGCGCTGCGCCAGGAATGCACAGGGAGCACTCATTGTTGTTACTGCTAGTTGCTTAGTTAATTGTCACCGGGTGAGTCGGTCACACCAGCCACGCCTTGAACAAAATGGCGATGAATTCAACAGTTTGAAGGAGCTGGTCAAAACCCCAAACGGATTTTTTCTAACGGGTAACAGGGATCAAAATTAAAACCCAAGATTAAGGAGGATCTTCTATAACTGATAACAGGGATAAAATTTAAAATAAACACCCCACAAGATTAAGGACTTTTGTTTGAAATACCCCATGGGCTGCTTAAAAGGAGTTAAGGAAATAGGCTTCATGAATGATTGTTTTCTGGATCCCCCACAGCCCTGATATAAAACGCCACCAAGCGTCAGCCGGTCTGACACACACTAACGGCCTCTTTAAATGTTTGGCACCAGGCTATGTGATCACGTGTTTCTGGTTGTCCAGGAACAACTTTTCAATGCCATATAAAAACAACAGTCATTTTGAAACAATATCTTCAGCCGGGAGCTTTTATTTTGCTGGATCTGTTCTAGGTAGAACAGATCCAGCAAAATAAATGCTTCCGGCTAAAGTTTTTAGCGAAACATGTTTTAAGGAGACTAGTTCCACTGGCCGGTTCTAAGATTAGCGCTGTTGTGACACCCGCTTTGACTTTGAGTAATGATGACCTCAGAGCTGCTGAATCCGGATGGGCAAGATCGTCCTCAGTGGCCTGAAGGTCACAGCCGGTTCAGTATTTACCCGGATAAAAAGAGTGAACAGTAGGCACGGTATTTTAGTTTCGTGTGCCCATCCATGGATAAAATTTAGTTGTCAGTTTTGTTCATTGGTTTGTTGTTGTTGTATTATAAATATCTGTGTTAGCTTTTTTCTTTTTTTTCTTCCCCCTCTTGTTGTAAAGAAAAGTGGACTGGAACTGACAAACTGATATGGAGGAAATATGTTTGAGGCCAAGAATGTGGCGTTACTTGAGTAACCCTGGGTGTCGATTATTTGCTACGTATGTACATGTATAATTAATTTATTCACTTTCCTAGCAGCTGCAGAACTACCCAGCCCACTGTGATAGTATTATGGTCTTGCTAGAAAGGCCCATATGGAAGCTTTCAAAATATAAACAAGGTGTGGGGCATTTAGTATTTCTGTTCAAATCTGTCTTTTGAAAAATCTGCAAATATGTTTACAAAGATCCCACACCTTTTTGTTTTTGTTTTTAGTATTTCTTGTGTTTACAAAGACCTCATGCCGTTTTGGCTGTGTGGGTTTTTTGTTTTTGTTTTCTTTTTTCTTTTTCTCTCCCCCTCCCCCATCTACCCTGTGATTACTTTTGGTAATTTTTTGTTTGTTGTTGCTTTGTTTTAAATAGCACTCCTATTGTCTATGCCAAGTATTTATCTTGAATTCTACTTCCTTTGGTTTTCACCCAAAGTTTAGTTGGGGAGGAACACAAGGAAACGATCAGTGTCAGTAGCTGTAGCATACCGTGTACAGTATAGTGTTTGTACTTTATCACTGTGTTAAGATCTATATTAAAGAGTCAGAAAGTGTTCAGTTCTCTTGTTTCTTTCTTTGATCTTGTGCCATATTATTTGCTTTGTTGTTTTACTCGCTGTACATGTATTTTTGCCTATTTACCTTTTGTACCTTTTTAAAATAATTTCAGTGTATGCATGCATCAAATGTGGTCCCAGCTGTCACACTCAGAATGTTGATTTTCAGGGGAAGGTTTTGCTCTTACAGTCTTAGGCTACATAGCCTTACTTAATGAAGTCGTGATCACTGTGACATAACGTCAGACAAAAAGTTGATGACAGTAATACAGTAACAAGCAAGGGACTACAGTGAACACAATGCCGCGACGCGAGTTTAGCGTACATTCAGTGGCGATGACTGACGCAGTCTCAGAGTTTTTCAGTCTGAAATTTCTTGGATATTGTGTAGGCGGGATTCACAATTGTCAACTGTAGGCCAGCCAACGATATGGAACCGTTGTCAGGCTTCACGCTGACATTCGGCGTACTCAGTCGTCACTGACGTTTTGGTCACTCTGGCTCCTCTCATCACAAGAGAAGTCTGAAAGCCATTGGACACTACAGTCCCGTTTTCCGGCAGTGAGCGTCAGTTTAACAGCTCGGGCCTTTGCTGTGAACTGCAGTCAGTCACGCCTGGCTACATGCTTTTCTTTGTCAAGCCTGGCTCGGCTGCCAACACGACCGATGTGTTAGCTGAGGTCAGCAGTATCTGCATGCCCTGAGCTTGGGGCCAGTCATCTCACTTGGGTCGATCCCTGCACAGATTCAGGTCACGCCTCAACACCGGCACACATCGCTCTGCACGGTTCGTGAATCACGACTAGTCAGTGGCTACAATGGTTCCCCCGCAGCTGCTACAAGAAAAGCACGGCAATTATAAACAGCCGTTTAAAAGTGTTGTTCTCTTTAAGTCTTTTTATGTGCCAATCGCAGCATCACAGTTTAGTTGAGTTTTTTGGCTTATTGGGTGGGCAGGGTGGCCCGGGGGAAGGCAGCAGTACTCTTCAAGTAAAACTTTGGTGTACTCAAGGAACATGAGTAGAAGCCCGCTCGCCGTTTCTCGTAAGGCTAGAAAGCGATAATGGTGTCGGAACGGTCCGGTTTCCAAGACGTTCTTTATGTCATTCATGCAGACTGCCGTCTCGAACATGTTTGCATTTATTGATTTGGTAAATGACACGACCGTTCACTGCTGCGCACTGCTCTTCCGTGGCTCGCGAGACATGGAACGGTTTGGTTGAACTTGTTCAAGGCCGGGTTTTCTCGGAAGTACTAGTGGGGACCGAGATCTCAGGAGGTGGGGTAGGAGGGACACACACACACACACACACACACACACACACACACACACACACACACACACACACACACACACACATATATATATATATATAGAGAGAGAGAGAGACACACACACACACACACACACACACACACACACACACACACACACACACACACACACACACACACACACGCGCGCGCGCGCACCTAACGCTGTGCTGTCATCGCTACTGAGAAAGTGACTCCTGCAAAGATGGACAGCGATGGGAGCTATTTTAACGTCAGTGTTTCATTAATTGTAAGGGACAAAATCACAAGAGTGTCCACAGACCACAACTTGTGAAGAGAGCGGAGAAGACTATAGTTCCTTTAAAACGTATTCACCTCAATGAATGCCCTGTCTATGTGTGTTTGTAGTACAGACGTAACTGTACACCCACCCGCTGCATTGAGAGAAAAGCTGAATGGTGTACGTGTGACTGGGGTTGGTGGGGGTTAAGTAGCTCTATGTCTGTCCCACTTGTCGGTCGGGGTACTAGAAACGATGGGAATGACTCGGCGGGAGTCACTGTAGTGAGATTTGTACCAGTTATGCGGCACCCGATATATTTGTGCGTGCTTCGGTACACAACGTAATATCCGCATCGAGGATGTGGTAATTAAGTCACAGCCACAGTAGACCTATTGTCTCGCTGTACTTCGTGGACTGAGGGGAGTGGGTCTGGCCTTTTTCTCAAATTTTGGAGGGTAGGGTAGTGGGGGATAACACGTACTGATCCTGAAGATAATGATACTCATTATATCAGTTTTTTTGCGCCGCAAACGTGCTGTGTGTTATGAAAGCGGTCGCACGTATAGCACGTAATAATATTTCCGTTTGGAGGAGGCCATATGTTAGATTTAGGAAGACTGTACATGACTCGGGGTCCTTTTATTGTCGCACTGTGTCTGCGGTGGTCGATAGACATTACTGCACTGAGTGAACGTGTCACAGGTCGAACTCCGGTGCTGACTTCCGCTGCAGTAATGTCTGTTTTCCCAGAAAGTACTCGTACGGTTTTCGTAAATGGTGTGACACATCTACCAACGGAAATAGCCACGTGATTTGTGGAAACTACCAACGCAACATGATTAGTGAAAGTTGTCTGCGGCACTCCGCAAAAAGTTTAAGTGTACATAGTCACAGCTCCTGAACGTTGTACAACCAAAATGTCTAAGTGTACATAGATTGTCACAGCTCATGAACGTTGTACGACCACAATGTATAATTGTACATAGATTGTCACAGCTCATGAATGTTGTACAACCAAATGTCCAGGTATACATATTGTCATAGCTCATGAATGTTGTACAACCAAAATGAATAAATGTACATAGATTGTCACAGCTCATGAATGTTGTACAACTAAAAAGTCTAGATGTACATAGATTGTCACAGCTCACGAACGGTGTACAAGCAAGGACTATTAGGGACGGGGAGCTCAGGGCGGCTACCTCGACTTTCACACAGCTCCTGAGCTCTGGGTTCTACAGCCGCCTTGCTTCTTTTTTTGTTTTTTGTTTTGTTTTTGAGACGATAGGTTTTGAGTTTAACTGGCTGGACACACTACGTCGATATATATATATATATATCGACGTAGCCTGCTGGTCTGGTGAAGAGGGCTTTGCCCCCGGGAAGTTTTCTGAAGGAGATGCGACTCTAAGACTACAGTATTTCCGAGTTTGAATTGTTTATATACGTATATGCTTATACAATACGAGCTCGAAGTTTTATTGTTAAGGCCAGCTACGGCAATATATTTAACATGAAACATCAGTATGAGTGTATTATGTTCGCGCTGTTTTTTGAATATGTCTACCACCACCACCACCACCCACATGCACCCTCCCCCGCCTCCCTCTCTCTCTGTTTGCCTCTCTCGCCCTTTTCGTTTTGTGGGCGTGCGTGCGTGTGCTGCCGGATGCTGTACATCAAACTCCAAGAATCTGTGTAAGTGTTTTAACCCAGTGTTGTGATCAGTCGTATCATTTACATCAGACGATTCTCATTTTATACAGTTGGACACGTTTCTATGTTTCTTTTTCGTTTCGTCTTATGGTTTATTTATTTGACACCCCCACCACATCCCCATATATGTCGCATGCTGACACACATATAATCCGCTCTAGCTTGCTACCAGAAATGTGTGTGTGTGTGTGTGTGTGTGTGTGTGTGTGTGTGTGTGTGTGTGTGTGTGTGTGTGTGTGTTATTTGTTCGATTGATTATTTGTTCGGTGTTGTTTGTTTGTTGTGGGGTGAGAGGGGGCACCGAAATTGTCAGTCTTTCAGTTTTGGTCTGTGAACACATCCCGCCCCGAACACACACACACACACACACACACACACACACACACACACACACACACACACACACACACACACACACACACACACACACACACACACACACACACAGAGTTTCTGGCGTTTGACAGTCTCGAAAGTGAAGATAATTACGTTTATGCTGTGCTGGTGTGCTTCATTTGGACATTTCATTTGCTACATTTGTCGTCACTGATTTACTCTTGGCAGGACTGGACTTAATGGGATATATGCGCAGTCTGCTCTTGGTGTGTGTGTTGGGGGGGGGGGGGGGGGGGGGCGGGGCAGTGACACAGGAGTCATCGTTACTTCCTTGGCGGACGACAGGACGCAACACAAGCACTGCACACCGCTCCAGACCGTGGACGCCGTTCCTTTCCGGACCCGCGTGGATCGTCGCAGCACTTGCCAGCTACTCTCCCTGTCCGGCACCACCTTGACCTTGGCCGACCACCTTGACCCCGGGCGGCATCGAGACTGAGGGCACATTTCCAGCAAGGGCAGAGGAGTATCGCTTCGCTGATTCACCGCCGTGAGGGCACGTGACGTGACGACTGGCGATGTGCGACAAGGCCGGCAGCAGCCGAGGTGCCAGTCTAGGAGCCGACGCGCTGACGTCATAACAGGTCAGTGACATGACGTCATCTGTGTCATAAACTGTTACCTCTCTCTCCTTCTCTCTAAACCCCCACCCCACCACTCTCTTCCCCTCGCTGTCAAGTTCGCGGCTATGCGGACTTCGTGTCACTGTATGCGCTGCAGTGACATTCCGTTGTAACTTCCAAAACTTAACGTTGTGACAATCGGTTGTAGCGTGCGAGCCTGTGTGCGTGCGTGCGTGTGCGTGCGTGCGTGTGTGTGTGTGTGTGTGTGTGTGTGTGTGTGTGTGTGTGTGTGTGTGTGTGTGTGTGTGTTTCTTCTTTTTTTTTTGTAGATCTATGTTTGTTCGTTTTCAGTATTCTTTTGTTTATCATTGTTATAAACGTTTCACGAATTTTACTCCGTGCTGTGTTTGAAGTAATACGTATCAATCACATTAATTCATGTCTGTGAACTGTTTCACCTGTTTACCTAAAAGACAAAACACAGAGTCGTGTTAATGAACTGATATTCATCATAGCAAAATGAAATGAGGTCGGCGCACGTGTCGACAGTTCCCTACTAAATATTGTTAGAGGCCGACAGTAGCACTTTGCGTGACGTTCGGTCAGAGAGCACTCGCTCGCTGGTTCAGTGATCAGCCCTGTCTGAAGATGGTTCGTGCAGATAGTTTCCACTGGACAGACAATCATTGTGGGGACAGGTGGGCCGAGGTTTTAATTACTCAAGGCAACACAGGCAGTTGCTTTCAGATATGGTGAACTCAACTGGTGAGAGAGAGAGAGAGGGAGGGAGGGAGGGAGGGAGAGAGAGAGAGAGACTGGATAGGGTGTGTGTGTGTGTGTGTGTGTGTGTGTGTGTGTGTGTGTGTGTGTGTGTGTGTGTGTGTGTGTGTTTTCTTCTTCTGTGTAGGCGACCAACTTCGTTAGAGAAAATGGAGAGAGAGAGAGAGTGTGTGTGTGTTTGTGTGTGTGTGTGTGTGTGTGTGTGTGTGTGTGTGTGTGTGTGTGTGTGTGTGTGTGTGTGTGTGTGTGTTCTTCTTTTATGTAGGCGACCAACTTCGTTATAGAAAATGGAGAGAGGAGGTGTGTGTGTGTGTGTGTGTGTGTGTGTGTGTGTGTGTGTGTGTGTGTGTGTGTGTGTGTGTGTGTGTGTGTGTGTGTGTTCTTCTTCGATGTAGGCGACCAACTTCATTATAGACAATGTGTAAGTTCATGCTGAGAAACTGTACGTGATGATAAGTTATAATGCGCATTAAAAAAACTTCCACACAAGAATATGCATGTCCGCAGGCGAGGGGTTGTCGGGGGCGGGAGGCATAGCCTACATTTCTACACAGGCACATCGTAAGAAGCGCAGAGAGTTAAGCACAGACACGCACACGCAGAGAGAGAGAGTACTACGGACAAGTGGGAAGGAATAAATACGAGGATGGGGGTTTGCGTGTTTTGTTGTAATTTGCCACCTGCACTTTTGGTACTGTGACTAGGATCTTTTTTCCTGCCACAGCGGTAACACAGGTGTGGAACAGATACTGAAAGATAGGTCGGCGCAGAAAAAAGTTAACTCTGAAAAAGAAAACAGTCCCGTAGTTCCTGCCGGGGATCGAACCCTCGACCTTCTGATCACGAGTTCAGCGCTCTACCACTGAGCTATACCGCCGCCTCCAGTGTGTATGTGTGTGTGTGTTGGGGGGGGGGGGGGTATTCTTTGTATCGTCTAACAAAGAGGAAAAGAGTTATTTATCGTCAGTGTATAAAACAAAATGTGCGCATAATGGATGATTGACAGGTGACAAATGTACTGTCAATGACGAAACGAGATCAGACCGACACAGTTTTTGTTTTGTTTTCGGTCGTTGCTTCCAGTTGGTGTCAGCTACTGCCCATTATTAATACGAGTCCACGACACTTTCAGTCGTGTGCTGAATCTCTGTCTGTCTGTCAGTCTCTGTCTGTCTGTCTGTCTGTCTGCCTGTCTGTCTGTCTGTCTGTCTGTCTGTCTGTCTGTCTGTCTGTCTGTCTCTCACACACACACACACACACGCACACACACACACACACACACACACACACACACACACACACACACACACACACACACACACACACACACACACACACACCCTTCAATGCAGCTGTGGAGGGCTGGATGTGGCCCACCCCTTAACCCCCAGCAGACCCATGCTTTTAACAATTTGTTTTTAATTGAACAGTCTCTACATTGCTATTATCCTGTTCAGCCTACGCATGGGAATACATTCCTCTATACACACAGAGGTTTTCACACTGTTGTGAAGAAGAAGAAGATCCTTCTGTCCTTCTTTCTTGTTAGATCTCGGTTCTCACAAAGAATACACGGTGCCGCACTGCGGAGTGAAAATGTGTGAGGAATCATTTAAGATTCTATTTTACTCGACGCCAGGGTGAATGGCTCAACTGTAGGTTGTGGAAGGAGAGGATGGCTGACGTGACGGCAAGAGGAATAGGCAATAGGATGACAGACGTTGTCAGGGTGAAGTGGTGAATATATAGAATATGGTGTAGAATGAGAGGATGACGGACGTTGTCAGGGTGAATGGGTGAATGTACAGGATATGGACTGATAGGGTGACAGACGTTGTCAGGGTGAAGGGGTGAATGTGGATGATTAATATTGTGACAGACGTTGTCAAAGAGTAGGGGTAAATCCAAAATGTGGATGATTAAGATAGTGTGAGACGTCAGAGAGAAGGGGTGAAACCAGAATATGGATTGGTAAAATAGTGTGAGACGTCAGAGAGAAGGGGTGAATCCAGAATGTGAATGATTAAGATAGTGTGAGACGTCAGAGAGAAGGGGTGAAACCAGAATGTGGATTGGTAAAATAGTGTGAGACGTCAGAGAGAAGGGGTGAATCCAGAATGTGAATGATTAAGATAGTGTGAGACGTCAGAGAGAAGGGGTGAAACCAGAATGTGGATTGGTAAAATAGTGTGAGGCGTCAGAGAGAAGGGGTGAATCCAGAATGTGAATGATTAAGATAGTGTGAGACGTCAGAGAGAAGGGGTGACACCAGAATGTGGATTGGTAAAATAGTGTGAGACGTCAGAGAGAAGGGGTGAAACCAGAATGTGGATTGGTAAAATAGTGTGAGACGTCAGAGAGAAGGGGTGAATCCAGAATGTGGATAATTAAAATAGTGGCAGATGTCAGAGCCGGAGACGTTGGCTGCTTCAGAAGGTATGCAAGGACAGTCAAACAAGTGTACGGTCTTTAACATGCTAATTCAGTTTCTGGTCACGCACCTGTGTCGGAGGCTGACGTTGATTTGATCGACACGCGGGACAGGTGTTAGGGACCAAAGCGGCTGTTTCATTGTTGGGGGTGGGGGGTGGGGAGGTTGGGGTAGTCATGCCTTTATTTATCATGTGAGTTCCTTAAAATAGCACTATTACCGCCTGCTGCCCCCACCTCCGTCCGCTGCCGCCGTGTCCCGCTTACCACGCGTCACGAGGCTCCGTCCCCTTACCGCCTGATGGTCCTTTGAACACATCAGGATAATGACTATTGACTGATTGATTGATGATTACTTATATAGCGCTATTCTCCGCTCTCTTGAGCAGACTCACTGCGCTCGCCTGTGGTTCTACATGAGTGACAAGCTTTTTATAGCGCTTTTTTTTTTTTTTATATATCCACCGAAGTGGTGTACTTAAGCGCTGTCATGGCTGGTGCCACATGAAACTGCAGCCATCTCGGCGCAAGTTCTGTGTACACCATACAACCATGCACCATGTCACTTCATGCAAAGCCACATACGTAAGGTGTATGCGAGTTTAGCTGTAACCTGCCACCTGCACTTTTGGCAGAATGACCGGGATCTTTTACGTGCTACTGCGGTAACACGGGGGTGGAACGGATACCGAAATTAGAGTCAGCACAGAAAATCGACCCTGGAGAAGAAAATTCTCTCGCCGCTCCTACAGGGATTTGAACCCGGGACC
>OY757546.1:6907301-7097301 GCA_963584105.1 Alviniconcha strummeri
TTAGATTTTTTAAAAAGCCTAATCTTGATGTTCCCTTGGGCACTAAATGACTTAGAGGGCACCCACTGTCCTGGCATGAATTGTATTTGACCAGAACTACGCAATCAAAGGTGCCAGGGGCAATATCGCCGTGCTCCTTTGTGAGTGGAGCTGCTACCAGGCCTTTTATGCCTGTTTCATTTCTGCCGCTTTTCTCGGTCTTCCCAATTCATAAATTTACTTTTGATTTCCCCCATCGCGATTGCCAGTATGACTGCACACCTTCGGTAAAGTGTCCTGGGATGGAGGCAGAAAAAGACCGCTCACATAATACAGACTACAGAATGCTTTATTCATCCCATTACGGGAAATTAGAGTGTCAACTCGCACATAAAAAGCATATAAAAGCAATAACAAACAAACGAAATAAACAAACATAAATCATCACAATGTGTAAAAATATAGAGTGTGAATCAATATATGTATGTTTATCATAGCATCGACACCCACCCATGCCGCTACGCGCTTTAGCAACAGTTTGAGGTGAATTAAACACCAACACACAAAAGATTGAAAAGAACACTGATTTTGGACAACACAAAACATGTGCAACATTATTTGAGTGAAAACACCTTTTTCAAGAAAAAGACTGAGATAATATACTAAGAAACGAGTGTGTGTGTGTGTGTGTGTGTGCGTGCGTGCGTGCGTGCGTGCGTGCGTGCGTGCGTGCGTGCGTGCGTGCGTGCGTGCGTGCGTGCGTGCGTGTGTGTGTGTGTGAACTATAAAGAACGAGGACAATATACGAACCAATACAAAAGAACTAAGATGACCAAACAGTTTCGCTAATGTGATGCTGTCTGTGCTAGGTACTAACCTTGTTTGAGGGTCAAAAGAGCGTGGAACTGATATTTTTCATACTGTTTCTTGATTGTTTGTCTGACACTGAGCCATTGGGTTTCCGCCTCACTAATCCGTATGGAAGCTTGGCCACTCTTACGCCTAGCTCACCACAACATTAAGTTCAGCAAACAGCTCTTTGTTGTTTTGTTGTAGCGTTCCTCAGCTGAACACTCTGTCATCCACTCGGTATCCATACGGTATCCTTAAAGTAAAAGACCAAGGTTTTTAAGTATGCAAAATGACCATCGAAATGATTCACAAATGAGTCACTAGTTTCAGATTTAATGAGAAAAAAAAAAGAAAAAAAAGTTTCACTGGTTTTTTTGGGGGGGTTTTCTTCTGTAGTTCGCAGCAACACAGTGGCCGGCATAATTAACTTTTTTGTTGACCACACGCGTACACAGTTTACTGAAGAATCTAAGATGGCAACCGCACTGACTCCCCAGACTGACGTCACTTCCGGGAAAGTCACGTGACTGATGGAGAACCCGAGACTGTAGTCTCGCTAGTCACGTGACTTTCCCGGAAGTGACGTCGGTCAACAGTCTCGAGTTCTCCATCAGTCACGTGACTTTCCCGGAAGTGACGTCAGTCTGGGGAGTCAGTGCGGTTGCCATCTTAGATTCTTCAATAAACTGTGTATGCGTGTGGTCGACAAAAAAGTTAACTATGCCGGCCTACTGTGTTGCCGCGAACTGTAACAATTCGCAGACGACCCCAGGTATAACAATGCACGAGCTCCCGCGCAATCGACCCGCAGTGAGGCGAAAGTGGATTAAATTTATACAATTCAAACGAGCTGACTTTCTTGCTGCGCCGCATCACGCCCATTTGTGCAGCGAGCACTTCAGTGAGTGCGATTTCGCAAACCCCATGGAATACCGCATGGGGTTTGCTACGAAGCTGACACGATGTTCCGGTACTTATTTCAAAATCCTGCCTGACAGGCTCAAACTGATAAGGCTGTATCCTTGTGGGTCTCTCGGGCAAAGTATCATTTTCGTCTTCGGAGCTCGAGTTGGCCATTTTGCAGCGACTCCCCAGAGCGACGTAGTAGGCATATGGTCACGTGAATTGGGCGTCATGGCGACGCTTTCGGTACGACAGAAAATGCCTTTTTTCTCCCGTGCATTTATAACCCTCAGATCACAGTTTTACCTACATCATCGTTCTCAGCGAGCTTTAATGGAAATCGTGTCAAAAATCACCCCTAACCTTGGACTTGTCCTTTAAGGGTGAGAGGGTTGCGCGTGAGACCATTTTTGTTGTTTGTTTGTTTGTTTAAACTTTTTTTAATTACCCCAACATATGGGCAGCCACACACCGTCTTCAGAGGAACGCGAGCTGCATCACCCAAACGGCCTCACGTGCTACAGGCATGCATCGATGCATACAATGAAGAAACGCAGTGCCGTGGCAAGTTTCTGCAATAACAACAACAAACAAACAAACAAAACAACAGTAAACACACACACACACACACACACACACACACACACACACACACACACACACACACACACACACACACACACACACACACACACACAAGAGAAGAAGAAAGAAAAAGAAGAAGAAGAAAAAAGGAAAAAAAGAGAAGAAATAAAACGAAACAAGAAAAAGAGAATTAAGTGTTAAAGATAAGCCGTACCTTCTAGAGTCAGTGACGCCAGCAAGGCATTGTGCGATGAAGCCAACTGGGAACAGACACAATAAACCCATTTTGGCATTTATGGTCATGTGGGGTTCTCGCTCGGTGCTCTACAAGTGCAGACGTCCACGAATCATTGATCCGTGACGAAGCACATCCTTTCACCGCGCACTGCAAGCAGCAACTACCGGCGTGCTGAAGGGTGAGCCGGAAAGTCGCCGCCCCCGTCTGATATCAAATGCACATCGTTCTCACTATCGACAGCCAAATCGGCTATCCGCTCTGATTTCCCCGCCTCCCTCTTCTTTTCACGACCGATTAATTTGTCGTTTGGCTGCAGTGGTGAGTCGATTTCTGTGCTTCTGCTCCAAGACGTAGATCAAAAAATGATTAATTAGCCGCAAGCCGTTGTCGACCAAAATGTCTCGTTGATATTGGCTCTGTCCTTTTGTCCCTCGAGTTCCAGCCGATGCTGTCTCTGTGCTCTAAGACAAAGTATACACTCGACAAAAATGTTTCGTTGATATTGGTTCTGTCCTTTTGTCCCTCGAGTTCCAGCCGATGATGCCTCTGTTCTTACAAAGTATACACACGGATACTTCGTATCCTCAGTGTTAAAACTAAAACCTCTGGCCAACGTTCTTTCTCTCACTGTGGTCTAAAGCAATGGAACTAATTGTTCTCTCTATTCTGACATCCGTGACTTTTAACCCCCCCCCCCCCCCCCCCATGACTTCAAAACCACGTTAAAAACCCACTTCTACAAGGAATGAGTGAACAACTGCTGGTGAGGCTGACAAAATAGAACAGATCTAGGGAAATGTACTCACGGGGGGGTTCTGTGCATGCTATTTGTTGATCTTGTAAGATTGGTGTGCTCACCCTATGGCGATCTAGAAAGGACTGCTATTATGATGATTATTATCATTTTTATTATTATTAAATGTCAGCTCTATTAATAAATCACAGGAATATCAAAACCCGCCTTCCTTTCCTCCCTCCCTCCACACTAAACCCTCATAATCAAGGATTATGCTCTAAAATGCCCTGACACGAACGACGCTTGTTGGCATCGCTGGAAGTCCAGTTCAGTTCAATGTTGCTGTGTGTCCACAGAAACCATCAGGCTTATTATTACAACTGTTCAGTGTGGCTAACCAACTACCAGGAAACAAAAAGCCATCTCCTCTTCCAACAGTCTTTCCTCTGATCGATCTTCCGAAACGCTTTCTCGACTTTTTCAAAGACAAGATTGAAACTATCAGAAACAAACTTGATGTCCTTTCATCTAGTCCACCTGCTTGCACTGAACTTTCTTTCCATGGCAGACCCCTCACTCATTTCAGACCTGTAACCGAGAACTTTGTCAGACGCACCATACTCAGCTCACCTTTAAAAACATGTGAACTTGACGCGTTTCCTACCCCTCTGTTACTTGAATGCCTTGACTCTTTGTTACCTTGCACTACTGCTGTATTCAACAACTCCTTGGTATGTGGTGTTTTCCCATCTGTCTACAAGTCTGCTCTAGCTAAACCCCTTTTGAAAAAGATGTCCCTTGACCCTGATGACTTAAAGAACTACCGTCCTGTGTCAAATTTATCTTTTCTGTCAAAAGTCTTAGAAAGAATAGTTCTGTCTCAGCTAAACGAACACTTGAACCACAACCTTCTCAGTCCTCTCCAGTCAGCCTACAGACCCAACCATAGCACTGAAACTGCCCTGCTCAGGATCGTTAACGACCTTCTAACATCTATGGATAACAACAAAATATGCATTCTGACACTCTTAGATCTCTCAGCAGCCTTCGATACAGTAGATCACCAAATTCTCCTTACACGACTTCAGCACTCTTTTGGCATTTCTGGACCTCTCTATCTTGCTTTTCGTCTTATCTTTGTAACAGAACACATGCAGCCACCATAAATAGTTTGCAGTCTGAGCATACTACGCTCCATTATGGCGTTCCCCAGGGTTCTGTACTGGGCCCTGTGCTTTTCATCCTCTACACCCAACATCTCTTTAACCTAGTAAGCAAGCACGCAGTCAATCACCATGCTTTCGCTGATGACAACCAACTTTACAAGATTAGTACACTAGACAGAATTCACCAGTCGATAGAAACTCTCCAGAACTGCACTACAGATGTCAAGTCTTGGATGACCGCAAACAAACTTCAACTAAATGACAACAAAACTGAAGCCATGATCATACTTTCAAATAGAATGTCTGTCCACAGTCCTTTGCCGTCTGTCATTCACATCGGAGACGCCGATGTCCCATTTGTGTCGTCTGTTAAAAACCTCGGTGTAACCCTGGACTCGAATCTCAGCATGTCTCAACACATAAGCTACACGTGTAAGGCCGCATACATACAAATCAGGCATATAAGTTCCATACGACACCTTCTCACCACTCAAGCAACCCAAACCCTTGTATGCTCTCTTGTCCTCTCTCGCTTAGACTACTGTAACTCTGCTTTCAGGTTGCCCTCAGTACTTACTAGACAAACTTCAAAAAGTTCAGAATGCAGCAGCAAGGCTTGTGTGTAAAGCTAAAAAATCTGACCACATCCATCCTATTCTTGAAACTCTGCATTGGCTACCAGCAACACATCGCATTCAATACAAAATTTCAACTATCTGCTTCAATTCCATCTCTGGAACAGCCCCTCTATATCTGTTCGATCGCCTTCAACCTTATACTCCAGCAAGACAATTACGATCTGCATCTGATACACGAACCTTTGTCACCTCCGTGTAAACACAAAAACATTTGGTGAAAGATCTTTTTCTTATGCTGGCCCATCTGTCTGGAACTATTTGCCTCAAACACTCCGCCACTCTGATTATACCTCCTCTTTCAAAGCCGCCCTCAAGACGCACCTGTTTAATAATTATTTCTAAACTGTTTTTCACAGCCCTGCCCATCCCCTCGTCTGACACTGTGTGTGTGTGCGTGCGTGCGTGCGTGCGTGCGTGCGTGCGTGCGTGCGTGCGTGCGTGAGTGTGAGTGCGTGCGTGTGTGTGTGCGCGCGCGTGCGTGCGTGCGTGCGTGCGTGCGTGCGTGTGTGTGTGTGTGTGTGTGTGTGTGTGTGTGTGTGTGTGTGTGTGTGTGTGTGTGTGTGTGTGTGTGCAGAGGCTGCAGAGCGAGTATTCAGTAGTCTGACGGGCAGGACTGCGGATGCCTGTTAGTCTTACCAGTCTACTACTACGAATGATAAATCCCACCCCCTCCCCATACCGAGACTACCACAGTTCCGTGTCACTGACCAAAACAGCCTAACCGCGCTTTACAACAACTACCACTGCTAGTAACCCTCTTCGTGGAGTGGCAAGACCAAACCTCTGAAGGCGGAATGCCGCTGCCCGAACAGCGGAAGACACTCTGTATCATATTTTCACGTGATGGCAGCAAAACAGCCACACACACGATATCTCACCCGGATCTGATCTGGAACCCTCTAGACCAAGCGAGGAAACAGAAGCAAACAGAGGCACGGATCTCCCCGGCTTGTAGGCACAGTTCTCTATGCAACGCCTCGGGCCCATCCAGTGCAGACGTGTGTATGGAATGCAGCGTTGACTTACAGGGGACCCCAGTTCCATAAAAAGCCACGGAGTGACTTTCAGGCACAGAGGACGCGACAAAGCGGTGTAGGCTACTTGTCAGCCACGGCCATTGGTGTCTAGCTTTCCGTAAATAGCAACAGTTGACCCACAACAAATCAGCTCAGTGTACTGGCAGCGACGATTTCAGTCTGAGGCCCGTTCAGCACAGACTGCATGGTACGAACATACCTAGTGCTCGTTGTTCATATTTTACACTGCAGCGATCTATAAACAACAACAGTAAAAAATAAACACACACACACACACACACACACACACACACACACACACACACACACACACACACACACACACACACACACACACACACACACACACACACACACACAGCTTCAGAGGGAAAGCTGGGTTTATGTTTGTTTGTTTTGTGTGTGTGAGTTTGTGTTGTTCTTTCTTGAGGAGGAAGGAGTGTTTCTATTTAATGTTGAAGAATTGCGCGATTAATTACTAGCATAATATAATACGTTTTCGTAATAGAACAGATCTAGAGAAGTGTACTCACCTGTACGACGACACACAAGAATAAATAAACACAAGCGCTTTCGACAGAGTCTTCGTCGGATGGAAGGAAAGAGATAGAAAATAAGAGAGAGAAAATCTGTGTGTGTGTGTGTGTGTGTGTGTGTGTGTGTGTGTGTGTGTGTGTGTGTGTGTGTGTGTGTGTGTGTGTGTGTGAAATGCATTACTTGCCGATTGTTTTAATTGATTGATTGATTGATGATCACTTATATAGCGCTATTCTCCGCTCTCTTGAGCAGACTCACTGCGCTCGCCTGTGGTTCTACATGAGTTACAAGCTTTTTATAGCGCGTTTTTTGAATATCCACCGAAGTGGTGTACTTAAGCGCTGGCATGGCTGGTGCCATATGAAACTGCAGCCATCTCGGCGCAAGTTCTGTGTACACCATACAACCATGCACCATGTCAATTCATGCAATGCCACATACATAAGGTGTATGCGTGTTTAGCTGTAACCTGCCACCTGCACTTTTGGCAGAATGACCGGGATCTTTTACGTGCTACTGCGGTAACACGGGGGTGGAACGGATACCGAAATTAGAGTCAGCACAGAAAGTCGACCCTGGAGAAGAAAATTCTCCCGCCCGCTCCTACAGGGATTTGAACCCGGGACCTTTCAGTCTCGAGTCCGGCGCTCTAACCACTGAGCTATCCCCGTCCCCTGTTAATGTCTGAATTCGTATTTTATTCTAAATTCTATGTTTTAAAACGTATCTTGAATATGCGTGAATTGATAGAGAGAATGTATCTTTTTCAACTGTTGTTTTAGGCTAATTTAAGTAACATATTGAAGTGTCTTTTATTGCATTTGTTGATCTGTACAGCGCTAAGAGCTCATATAATTGTTGTTGAGGCGCTATATAAAATAAATGATTATTAATTGTTTCTTGTGTGTCGTCGTATAGGTGAGTACACTGAAAGTCCCAAGACCGTGTCCACAGACCACAACTTTTCCAGAGAAAGGACAGCCGAAACGGAATCGAACCCAGGTCCTTCCGCTTACCAGCCTAACGCCTTACCGCTAAACCAAACCGGCTCACTAATCTCTCCTTCTGCGGGATCAGGGGAAATATTTAATCGTCCGTAATGCTTGAGTCAAATGGTTCTTGACTTACGGACTTAGGCCAGCTACTCGTGCGGCGTTGGGAGTCGCTCTAGAACTTTGTGCACGGCTAGACGGCCTTGTTGTTTGTACGTCGTGCATTCCACACTGAACAGTACGTGCAACACAGCTTTATTGTGTGTTGTACAGACACTTGCATTCTGGCTTGGCATTTCCAATAATCAGTAAATATTACAGTGCAATATTTCTTTCACATATTTTCGCAGAAGGTGTAAAAAATTAAACGTGCCCGTGCGCGATTGCGCCCGCGCGCACTCACTCCCTCCCCCCCCCCCCCCCACAGACACACACATACGAAATACTTGTCCAACACACACACAAACGCGCGCGTGCGTGCTTTTATGATAATAAGAACAAAATTAACTATTCTTGTACTCTTGTCGCAATCACCGTGGAAAAAAAAGTTTCTCGCAGTTGACTCAGTTATAATTTCCAATGTAAGTATGTGTATGCATAAGTGTGGTGGGCATTTATTGAGCGTGTATGTCGTGTGTGTGTGTGAGTGAGTGAGTGAGTGAGTGAGAGAGTGAATGTGTGTGTGTGTGTTGTTGTTGTTGTTGTTGTTGTTGTTGTTGTTGTGTGTGTGTGTGTGGTGTGCTAGAGAAGTAGAGAGAGGGAGAGTGTGTAGGGGTGTTTATGTATAACGTACAAAACGCACACATGCGTTTAGAGCAAAGAGCACTGTCAAAACACTCTGCTCAGTATGTGCATGCTAAGAAGGTGACATTTAAAACGATGACAGTAAAAACTTTCCATTGAGGCGTCACCTGCAACAAAGGCGTTGCTGACAGTTTGTGAACAGCAGTCGTGTTATTGATGGCAATACATAGGTAATGCGCGGCGTGGCGGAATTGGGCGCGGAAAGCCACGAATGGGTGTTATGGAGAACCAAACAGTCGTAGAAACCTAATCTCTCTGTGGCCCAAGGTCCCTCGGAGCGCCCGTGGCGGCACAAAAATGCAGTCTACAGTGACAACCGACCTTTACAACTTTGAACTCCGACAAGTATTGGGGTCGTAATTATCTCATGTTGTTGCACCTCTCTCTCCGTGTATATATATATAACTTCTTCCCCTGGTTAATACGAGCTGAAAGATTCCTACCTAAAACTACTGCGTGTAGCAGGAATCCAGCGACCGGGCAGGCCTGGACAAAGCCCTCCGATGGGCGAAAATTTGGAATAAAAGTTTTAAAACCAGGACATGCTTGGACTGTCGTTATAGGATCTCTCTGTCTGTCTGTCTGTCTGTCTGTCTGTCTGTCTGTCTCTCTATCTATCTATCTATCTATCTATCTATCTATCTATCTATCTATCTATCTATCTATCTATCTATCTATCTATACTTAATCTGCTATCTCTCTAAATGTCGGGATGATGCGTGTGAGTGTGCGTGAAGAATGCTCGCTGAACCTCTATTAAAGGAGAGCCGAACTGAAGCAGTATCACTGGCCCTATCCATGGCACTGCAATAAATAAATAAAAATCAATGCTAAATAAAAACAAAATACACGCAGAGCAATATTTTTTGTTTTGTTTTTAAATTCGATTTCTCGTCCGGTTTGTGAAAAAAATCGGCGTCATGAACAACGCGAAAACACGACCGCGAATGCTGCCATATTGTACCCAACAGTCTCTGTCAGTAAGACCAGAAACGAGGCCGGAATGTCTTAAGGCAAAAGTAGGCCTATTAACTACGTCGGGCACCAACCTCTTTCTAATCTTTATTGTTAAAGACAGAACCAACATGGCGCCCAACAGTCTCTATCAGTAAGACCAGAAACGAGGCCGGAATGTCGTAAGGCAAAAGTAGGCCTATCAACTACGTCAGGCGCCAACCTCTTTCTAATCTTTACTGTTAAAGACAGAACCAACATGGTGCCGCCTTGACCAGCTCAAATTCGAAGCAAAACAAACACAAAAACAACCGAAAGAAGTACTCCTTTTGCATAAGAATAATTGGTAGAAGAGCCAAGCAAATCGTACAGGTGGAAGTATTTGCACATTGTGTACGTTATCAGGCCAACTTCCGCCTTTGCTTCCATTCATCTTGGACAAAAAGGTTTATTACTGCTTGCTGTCTGCCTTGTGTGTGTGTGTGTGTGTGTGTGCGCGCGCGCGCGCGCGTGTGTGTGTGTGTGTGTGTGTGTGTGTGTGTGTGTGTGTGTGTGTGTGTGTGTGTGTGTGTGTGTGTGTGTGTGTTTGTGTCTCTGTGTCTGTGTGGTTTGTGAGGCTTTAATGAATTAATTATGACATCTGTTTTTAAACCGATCGACTGATCTCAGGTACTGGTCTCAGACTGTAATTCCTGCATTTAAAGTTGCCACTGATATCAAAGGCCTCTTGTTGTCTTTGATAGTCCGTTAGTCCCGTGTAGTGTTGACTTATGCTGTGCAGCGTAACCCGCCAGTGCCCTACTGAGCTTAGTCCTCGCAACAAACCCTCGACAATCGGCATTAGTACTGAAGGTGTTGGGGTGTTGTTTCTAGCAGTGGGATTTGGACTCGAAGATTCGACATACCTAGCCAGGTGAGAAGATCAAACTTAGTATATCTCGCAACAACAACAACACCAAAAAAGTGAATATGTATCATTTGTCTGCTTTCTTTCCGTCTTAGCATTCATTTAAAGACATGTGTGTGTGTGTGTGTGTGTGTGTGTGTGTGTGTGTGTGTGTGTGTGTGTGTGTGTGTGTGTGTGTGTGTGTGTGTGTTGGTATGTGCGTGCGTGCGCGCGCGCGCGCGCGTGTGTTTGTGTAGGGGGGGTGGGGTCTGCATAGTTTTATTGCTTTTACACATTATCAGCGCTACTTGTGTGTGTGTGTGTGTGTGTGTGTGTGTGTGTGTGTGTGTGTGTGTGTGTGTGTGTGTGTGTGTGTGTGTGTGTGTGTGTGTGTGTGTCCGTGAACGATTGCGTATAACTATGCGTGAATTCCCGCGCCTCGCCAGTGTGTAAGAATACAGAAATGTCATCCAAGAAGACCCCTGCGGACGTTGCAGTATTGTGCTTCGAATTATGTAACCAAATACATTATTGCGTAAACATCACTTATGTGTCTTTTCTGTTATGGAAACTTCCCATGCACATGGCATGCTCGTCGTTCAGCCTTACCAGATACAAACCAGTTGTTCGGAGAGTTAACATTATCTAGGTACTAGCTATCTGACAGGCCATCAAGATCGACCTGGAAATGCGAACCACCCGTTTAAGCCCAGTCAGGGGCACGGCAGGCTGTGGCTGTGCGCTCCTAATAATAACTTTCAAAGATCGCTGACACGTAATTGTACACATCATATGCAGAGACATGCCAATAAGTAGATTCCATTTCACCTTAGTGCTCACGTAGTCAGCTGGGTAAACTATCTGTTCAACCGCTGTGTAAAAAAACTCTTAATATTTGATACTACACTACGCTGTTCAAAGTAAAATATCACTATTAATACAATAAAGTCACACTCAAGCACGCACGCATGCACGCACGCACGCGCGCACACACGCACGCACGCACTCAACCCCCCCCCCACCCCCCCCCCCCAACCACACACACACACACGGCTTCCCGCGGCCTGTTTGATGCATAGAGATCCTGACTGTGACTTGCTTGTTCGTGTTTCACACGTGTTTGCACCTTGGTTATCTTTTCTGGTTTTCGATCTCTTTAAAATCTCTTTCGAATCTCTTAAATGATTCAACGAATACTGAGCGAGAGCGGCACTTTGTTGCAAAGCAATCGATTGGCTGGATCAAAGACAAAACCTATCCTGCTATGCAAACAAGGAAAGGAAAGTATCAAACATAGTTTTCCTTGTTGAATCGATCTCGGTGTTGATCTTGGGTCACTTGCAAAATCTTCTTTTTCCAGATCATTCGAAACACTTCTCTGCAACTGCTGTTGGGAGAATGTGACGATAAATGATTGCTGTTTACTCGGCTCGCTAGTCGTTGCATTTCGAAATGAAAAGAAAAATTTGCAAATATATAGGCAACACACACAACAACTCTACATCTCTAGACGTTAAGATTTAAAGAGAGACTATTAAAGAACGAACCAAAATTATTTACGAGGGTAATGAAAAAAGTCCAGAACATAGTACTTTTTCCCCTCCATCCAGCCCTCAGGGATATTGACAGTTTTCAGCAGAAGGGGCCATAACCTTGCGGGTCCTCAGTACCCCGTTACGGGACTCTGGTAAATGGGGAAACCTGTAGGTGGCAACACAACCACGAGAAAGTTACATTAAATCACATTAACATTGCAGAGGCTGTGCAGGTGGGTGGGTGGGTGGTAACCCAAGCACAGCAATAATTGTCCAAAAAGTTCTAGTACTTTTCCCGTTGGGACTAAGCCCACCACTAAGCATGCCGAGTAAGCGGATACATAATCACGCCAGCTGCAGTCTGCTCACGCGCGCACGCTCTCTGTCCATTATAAACACGCAACGTCACTTCAGGCCTCGCGGGGGTGGGGGTGGGGTGGGGGTGGGGGGGGGGGGGGGGGTAGCTCAGTGGTTAGAGCGCCGGACTCGTGATTGAAAGGTCGCGGGTTCGAATCCCTGCTGGAACGGCGGGAGAATTTTCTTCTCCAGGGTCGACTTTCTGTGCTGACTCTTATTTCGGTATCCGTTCCACCCCCGTGTTACCACAGTAGCACGTAAAAGATCCCGGTCATTCTGCCAAAAGTGCAGGTGGCAGGTTACAGCGTGACATGCATACACCTTACGTATGTGGCTTTTATTGAACCGTGCTTCGGCATCGGTCACAACTTGTCCCTAATATGTTAAATGACATCTGAGGACATTAAGCATCAAGTCATCACTCGACTGACACACATAGTTCAGGAGCTGTGTGAGAGTCGAAGTGGACGTCCTGGGCTGTCCGTCTTAACGAGCCTTCTGGTTTCCGTGGACGTAAAGATTTATTGAACCGTGCTTCGGCATTGGTCACAACTTGTCCCTAATATGTCAACTGACATCTGAGGACATTAAGCATCAACTCATCATCATCAGGCCTCGCGGAACTCAGGAGCTGTGTGAACGTCCTGGGCTCCCGTCCCTAATAAACCTACGGTTTCGGTGGACGTAAAGGTGATTGAAAGGTCGCGGGTTCGAATCCCTGCTGGAACGGCGGGAGAATTTTCTTCTTCAGGGTCGACTTTCTGTGCTGACTCTTATTTCGGTATCCGTTCCACCCCCGTGTTACCAAAAAAAGTGCAGGTGGCAGGTTACAGCTAAACACGCATACACCTTACGTATGTGGCTTTTATTGAACCGTGCTTCGGCATTGGTCACAACTTGTCCCTAATATGTCAAATGACATCTGAGGACATTAAGCATCAACTCATCATCACGGACGTAAAGCAACACTTCAACAACAAATGAGACCTCATCCCACCGTGTTCCAGGACAAAAGAGGGGCAACCGGGGGGTCTGAAGTGTAAAAACCGGTCGATTTAAAATCGTACTGGGGATTTGGGCGCTCATATACGCAAGCATACAGAAAAGTCACGTACGCAACTCGTCGTAAAGAACAAGGCAAACGTACTGACCAAAACGAAACAACGCCACGCTATTCTTTTCTTCTTCTTCTCTTTCCCCCCGAGTGAAGCGAAGCGGTGTCAAAAACTGAACGATCTAAAGCCGGACGGGGATGACAGGGAAGGGCTGATTGTAGCAGGTGTCCATGTGCGGACGTCAGCAATCCTCATTATTTTTGGATTCTCGCCGCCTTTATCTTTACAGTGTAAAGCTTTTCAGGAGCTGCAACACACTACATGATCTTCTGCCTTCTCTGTTTCTCTCTGTCTCCATCGGGCCGTTACGAACCAGCGCTCTCTCTCTCTCTCTCTCTCATTTTCGAATCCCACAAACCAGATCCGTATTATTGTATTTTATGTGTGTGATTCAGTGGGTATGTAAGCGAGAGAAAAATGGTCGCTGGCGTGATGCCTGCGTGAGTGTGTGCATGCGCGCGCATGTGTGTGAGTGTGTGTGCGCGCGCGTGCGTGCGTGTGTGCGTGCGTGTGCGTGCGTGCATGTGCGCGGGCGTATGCATGTGTGTGTATGCGTGTGTGTGTGTGTGTGTGTGTGTGTGTGTGTGTGTGTGTGTGTGTGTGTGAATCCGCCGTGCATCGAGCTCCGTGCGACTGCAGGTCATTTCAGTACGTCCTGTAGAGTCAGCCGACAGGGGAAGGGAAAGAGAGGGCCTGGCCCACGGAACACCAAGACCAAAGACAATTCAGTTGCCGCATTACACGTGCTCGTATCAAGCTGACGAATTCATTCGTTTACCTTCGATTTTGCACCCCCCCCCCCCAACAACAACAACAACAAAAAAGAAGAAAAGAAGAAGAAGAAGAAACGAAAAAACTCAAACCAAGCAACTCCCCCCAAAACAACAACAATAACAAAGACTTGAGTGTTATATTTCAGTGTGACGCCTGACCATGAACCTGTGCTACGGAGACAAGCCAGTGCCAGCGTCCTCTGTGACGTCACTGCACCAGTTGTCGGCCCTGCTGAATACGGGCCACATGGAGGCGCTGTCGCGTTACGAAGGACGGGTGTGTCTGGTGGTCAACATGGCGACCGGAGATCCTACCACCAGGCAGGAGCTTACACAGGTAGTTCCGTCTCTGTATCTGTCTGCTGTCTCTTCTTCTTGTCGATCACACAAATGGAACCCCCCGAACTCTGTACGAAGGCTGTCGTGCACTGCAGGTCGTACAGGCTAACGAAAAGCTTCCTCGTCACCGGAGTCTCCACCAGCTAGAACAGATTCATGAAGCTGTGAAGTGGGCAGGTGTTCTGTCAGCACGCTGCCGGTCAGATATTGGCAGAGCTCTGATTGAGCAGTTCTAACATTTGTGAAGAGATGGTGTTTCAGGTGGCTGAACAGTTCCAAAATTTGTAAAGAGGTGGTGTTTCAGACGACTGTGGCCCAGCCACAGATAGACACTGACGGACACCTTCTCTGATTTTGGCAGCAAATGGTAGCTAGGGGTCGAATCTGTTGTAGCGTGGATGCTGCTGCAGCCATGCACTTGCTGCGCTGCGTTGCCTTGGTGATGGTCTTGGTTACTTGGAAAGTTGTTGACCTGTCTTTCTGTCCTTTGGTTGTACCCTTCTTTGCCAGAGTGTCTCTGTTCAGTCTCATTGCCAAGTTCGCTGCAGCTGGAAGGTAGGCTATCCATTGCAAGGCGACTGCCCTGACGGGAAGGTGAGGGCGGATTACACCCGAGTGTTCACAATACCGTCTTTCCGAACAAACTTCAGTGGTCAGAGCCCTTTCTCTTACCACGCTCCAGCTACCTGGAACCAACTCCCTTTTTCTGTCCTTTATCTTGAAAACCTTTCTGTTTCCAAAAAGCTGTTCTTCAGTCCCATTCCCCTGATATACAACTCTCTCTCTCTCTCTCTCTGTTTTTGTGTGTGTGTGTGTGTGTGTGTGTGTGTGTGTGTGTGTGTGTGTGTGTGTGTGTGTGTGTGTGTGTGTGTGTGTGTGTGTGGTATGCACTGGATCTTGAAAACATGCACTTTTAAGGGTTAAGGTGCTCTAAGTACCCTTTATTATTATTATTACAGGTTGTCCGGTTCTTTTTTCTTTCCATGGCTTTGTTTTGTAAATATTTGAAGCTGCTCTCTTAACTGAATAAAAAACATATATATATATAAATTATAATAAAAATGAGCTGATAATGATTTGCCTGTGCTGATCTGGGAAACACGACTATGATATTATTATGCTCATACTTAAACTGGCGGAAACCGAGAAAGCGGGCAGTAGATTTTTCCTTACCCAAGTTAAAAAAAAAGAAGTAAAAAAGGCCCCATCTCATTTTTGTGGACGGAGTTAACTGCTGATACAGTGGATACGTTGCATGCAGTCAATCCTCGATAGGAGGATCATGTGACGGCAACACTTTGTGACCTGTGCAGTCCATTTAAGCCTTGACAGACATTCGCTTACACGGTTGCTTGTCTAATCCTTACGCCATCTGTCATCAAGCTGAACGTGAGTTGTGTTCTCGGGAGACTGAAGGGGGTTATGATTACGGGGAATAGCCTACTGTACAAACGGTGTTCAAAGTGTACGAACGAGGTGAGCAGGAAGTGTGGAGGGTGGAGAGAAGTGCCGAAGGAGCCACGTGATGAGTAAGTTACTGTGGCTAAACCCAAAGCGCTACGCATAGACTTTCCTTATTTTTGTTACTTTATTCTAAAGTCTTGACCGTTAGCCAGCCTTTCTGATGGTGTTTCTGATTATTCGTGTGTCCAGCTGAACGAGCTAGTGACTGCACTGGGCCCCCGCGGACTCAGCGTACTCGTCTTCCCTTGCAATCAGTTCGGGGGACTCGAACCCTTCAACAACGACGAGATCCCGTTGATCATGCAGCACGTGCGACCGGGTGGCAAGTTCGAACCGCGCTTCCAGCTCTTCGCCAAATGTGACGTCAACGGCAGCCGAGCCAGCCCCGTGTACGAGTTTCTGCGCCTGCGCATGCCGCAACCAATCGACGACAGTATGGTGCTGTCACGTGACTGCAGCCCGATTACGTGGCGCCCCATCACACGCTATGACTTGGGCTGGAACTACGAGAAGTTCTTGGTGAGCTACGACGGGCAGCCAGTGAAGCGTTACACCTACAGAGTTTCCGCGGAGCAGATTCAAAAAGACATTGAAGTTCAGCTGAGGAAGATCCCCAAGGCAGTTCGCGAGCACCTGGGTCTGACGCCACCTGAACCGCACCACTTGACTTTTCGTTAGTCGCCCATCCCTCGATCCAAAAACAAAAACAAACAAAAAAACTACAAAATGGTGTGTGTTTTATTCCACTGTCGGGTACTCAGGTTGCAGCAGTTCGGATTCCCTCCGTCCTGAAACTAGGGCTTGCGATGGTTCTATTCTTTACGTCTGGGGTAGGTCATAATCACAATGTAGCATTTGCACCTGCTCTGCTCAATGAAGGGAACTCTTAGTCTTCCTTCCTCACTTTCCTAGTTCATTCAACTCCAGTTTTTGTTGTTTGTGTATTCCACTGTCAGGAATACAGCGTGACGGTCAGAGGTCACTCCATCCAAAGTTAGAACTGCCAGAGGTTCCTAGTCTTCGTTCCTCACTTTTGCTTTTTTGTTTGTTTGTTTTGGTGGCCTCATTTTGATGCAGCCTGACGGTCAAAGTTCGCCCCAAAGCTAGAGCCACCAAAGGTTCTCTCCTGTGTGTCTGGTTTATGTCACAACTATGCAGCATAGAACCACCAAAGGTTCTCTCCTGTGTGTCTGGTCTATGTCACAACTATGCAGCATAGAGCCACCAAAGGTTCTCTCCTGTGTGTCTGGTCTAGGTCACAACTATGCAGCATAGAGCCACCAAAGGTTCTCTCCTGTGTGTCTGGTCTAGGTCACAACTATGCAGCATAGAGCCACCAAAGGTTCTCTCCTGTGTGTCTGGTCTAGGTCAAAACTATGCAGCATAGAGCCACCAAAGGTTCTCTCCTGTGTGTCTGGTCTAGGTCACAAGTATGCAGCATTTTCATGCATCGCCACCTGCTGTGCTCAGTGAAGGAAATTCCTAGTATTCCTGCCTCACTTTCCCCACTTCGTTCAACTTCATTTTTCGCTTTTCGTTTATTCCACTGTTAGGTATTCAGGCCGCAGATACAACTTGGCGGTTAATGTTTGCTCCATCCAAAGCTAGAGCCACCGAAGGTTCTCTCCTGTATGTCTAGTCTAGGTTACAGTGTAGCATTTGAATGCTTTGCCACTTACCTGCTGCTTATGGGAATTTCGAGTCATCTTCCCTGCTCATCTTTTGTCATCCCGTAGTTCATGTAACTTCATTTTTTTCTCCCAACTCTCTTCTGTCAAAGAAAGTGATGCATTACACGAACAATGAACTAGACTTTCACTTGCAGCGAGGTGAATTGAGTTTGCCCTAATCTGGCGTGACGTCGCGCCCAAAGAAAGTTGATGCGTTGCATGAACAGTGAACTAGACTTTCACTTGCAGCGTGATGAACTGAGTTTCGCCCTCATATGACGTGAAGCGGCCGCTGAGACTGAGCATATCAAGTAACGTAGTTGTCTCTCTTTGGTGTTCACGTCATCATCAGTGAATAGATCTATGTATTCATTGGTAGACTTACATATCCATATATTTGTTTGGACACGAAACTTAGCTTCTTCGTTTATTTCATGTTATTTTTATGGTTTATTTGGTTCTGTTTATCCCTGTTCAACATATACTTTATAATCGGATCTTCGCTCGATTAGGCATTCATCTCTTTCGTTTTTTGTTGTCTTCTTTGAAATGTGTGTCCATGTATTAAATAAGTCAGTTCGTCCTGATTAGGTGAATCGTATTTGTTTTTAGTCATGTTTATAATGCTTATCTGATATTGTAAGATTTTTCTAGACCGCCGGTCACAATACCATTGTACACTGATGATAATGATGATGTGGGGCTTCATGTCCTCGGATGTCGGGTTGACATATTAGGGACAAACTGTAACTTGTACACTGATAACGTAAAATAAAATATGACAAAAAGCTGTGTCACAAATAAACAGGGTATGTGTTCATATCGTACTGCATGCATTTGTGTTGCGACTACAGTTAGCAAGATTGACTCATCTGATCACGACTTGACGACAAAACAAATCACAGTCAAGCGAAAAATGTTGTGCGTGTGTTCACGTGCATCGTGAGGACGACTCTCTTCCCCTCCTCTCGCTTGTGTGTGTGTGTGTGTGTGTGTGTGTGTGTGTGTGTGTGTGTGTGTGTGTGTGTGTGTGTGTGTGTGTGTGTGTGTGCGAGTGTGTGTGCGTGCGGTGTGTGTGTGTGTGAGACAGTTACCGCAGGCGACTCATGTCTTTGTTGTTTTTGAGCAGCGCTAATTAACTCCCTTGTGTGTTGATTCTGCACGAGAGCTCTGGGCCTCGTTCCATTTCAGATCGCTATAGCACTTAGTTTTGCTCCTTCGTCTGTTCTGAGCGCGTTTCAGCCTTATCTTTCTCTTGTCTCTTCTGACTGTTTCGTTTCCAGGTCCTCTTTTTAATGGTACCGTCCATTTGAGCACTTATTATGTCTCCTTCATCTACTTTGAGTTTCTTTTCCAGTCTTGCTTTACGCCTTCTTCTACCATGCTCCTCGTCTAGGTGGTTTTGTTCTTTTTAACGTTTCGTATGGCTCCTTTCTTCTCACAGCGCTTTTTCGGGCGTAGAATACATACATGTGTCACAGCCTGTGGCAGTGTGGTTTCATTCGTAATCGTAAACGGGTTGTAAACAGACTGTGTGACCTTTAAACCAAACAAAAAAACTAACAAATTACTATCCCACCACAAGAGCACCCATACGCCGTCTCCGGAGATTGATCTCTATTTCTGGAGGGTGGATGCTGTTAACCCTTTCACTGCCATGATGTCACTTAAGAACGACCAATAAAAGTGCGAAATTTGAAATCATTAATCCTTTCTGCTTTTTTTTTTTTTTTTTTTTGCATTAGCATGTGAACGGACTTCCAACAAAGCACACAGTATTGAAAGCAGATTCAATCTAGGGCCAGAAAATAGGCTGTTCCACAGGCGTGGGCGTGCACTTTTCACCCCGCAAATTAGGATGTGGCAGTCAAGATGTTAATCAAGGTGTTTATTAATTTCCATGGCTGAAGATAGTCCCCACATAACTATGCAGTGCATAATAGCATTATAATACAGCCTTGGTGTTCTTGCTGGTGTAACTGTTGTGACACACCCCATGCCAAGGGCAAATGAAGTCTGAGTGCCTGCAAAGGCTTACAGGATAAGAATCTACACCACTTTATTTGGGGTTTATCAAGAAGCAGCAGTACAGACCAAACTGGTGGAAAAAGCCATGAAATGGGTCTTGTTTCCCAACAGGACAAAAGCAATTATTGACAATGACAGACCTGCCACGTCTTATAACAAATGTGTATTGTTCTCCAGTGATGTCAACCAAATAATTATTAACAAAACACCAACATGCAAAATCCACATGTAAGATGTCAGATGCTGACCACAGCAGTAAAAGGGCTGTGTGTAACCATCTCTAGGTGGAAGTTTCCATTGTGTCAAATACTGAGGATAGTAGTGGAATCTACTAGTAATGAAGGGGTTAGTGCAAAATGACACCACAAGGTTTTACTAGGAAAACAAACTGCAGCATGTTGTAAATCAAAACAGTCATTTTGGGGGATACATTCAGACAGTAGTTCACTTGCTCCCACATTTCCAAGACAATTTTTCTGACCATGCTTCATTTGAGTTTAATCCATTCAGTTTAAGATGGTATTTCCACATTTGGGAAAGCTCATAATCATATGCTCTACCCTGTCATATTTCAGTTCAAGGTCTCAAGAAAAAAAAAAGAAAAAGAAAAAAGAATATTAAAATATTATTTGTTACTGTGTCAACACTGAGCAACATTCATTCATAATTACCCTCATTTATGACAAAACCAGCATCCTGTGACCATGACTGCAAACAACATTCATCTATTATACAAAAAAGAACAACAGCAAGAAAACTGGCCAAACAAAGCATGCACACATGCAAATATGCATACATGTATAACTTAGATGGTATGTGTGTATGTGCAGTTATGCATGCATGTATGTGTGCATGCATAAATTGCATACACACACATTCTAAGGCTAAACCCATATCAAGATCAAGACAAGAGGTGCATGTGTATCCAATCCCAAAAGATTGTTGATCCATGTGGTTATTATACCAATGTGGCAATGGTTGCAAACATAAAAATAAAAAATAAAAAACACACACCAAGATTATAGATCCATGTGATTATTATACCAAGGTGACACACATTAAAACTAAGTTCAGTGTACTACTTTTTCTGACTAAAAAGACTGGACTGAGACACACCTATGTTACATAATCATACCTGACAAATAGCAAATGACTGTTTCAAAGCAGTAAAAGAATCCATTGTGCACAACAACTGTCCTTGTTGGAAAATGACTGGCAGGTGCTGGAAAAACCCAGAGGCAAAATATTGTGAAAGGTGGCTGATGTCATGCTGGTAACGAGCAAATGTATCAGAGTTGCCAGCTGGGATTGTGACATATTATCATTGCATTTGATTTACAAGGTTTATGACACAGATAATATTATTTATCAGTCCTGTGAACTGGACAGACTAGTGGCAGACTGCTGTTTGTCACTAGGAATAAAATCATAGAAGAGACTTCTAACAAGTTTTGTTCTTGAGTCATGGTCTATTTTGTTAAAAACTGATACTAAAAAGTTGCAAGAACATGGCCGTGAGTGCTGCCATTTTGTGATAGGCAGTCTGTGTCTGTGATGTCATGAACAAGGCCAGCATATGTGACACAGGTGTCCCTGACATCATGAGCCAACACTTTTCTGCTTTTCACTGGTTAATAGCTAACCAACATGGCTGCACCCAGAGAAGCTCAAGTTTGAAGCAAACAACAACAACAACAAAAACAACAACTCAAACTACTTCTGTACCAGAAATACTGATAGAACAATCGATGCCAGCAAATGAAAATATTTTCACATGTTCTCTGTTTTTAGGCTAAAATGAATTTTTGTGTGGTGTCCCCTTTAATGCTGATTTTGAGCACTGCACTCAGTCCATCTTCTGAAGATCCTGACACTTTTTAACAGGTAAAACCTGAACAAACCTGCTTAACCATGCAGACAATGGTGTGAATGAACTGGTAATGAGCAAGCAGTTGCTGATCTAAAAATTGGCTTTGCAGTTCACTCGGCATGACATTCTGTTAGTACAAAGTCAAGTGAAGACTAGTAGTAGTAGTATTAGCTAGTTAAAAAAAAAAAAGACTTTGGGTTCCAAGGAACTGCTGTGTTGATTAATGTTATTGCAACAACCCACAAGGCCTATGCAGCCTTAACAGGTATAACAATATTAACATGGAAACAACAGAAACTAACATAAAAATATGTTTTACAGACTCTATGGAAGACAAATGGCAACAAACAAAGCAGTAGTTAACGTTCATGAACAGATTAAAAACCACAGACGTATGTCCTGCATTTTGTATGTTTATTAGTGTGTATAAGCAATTAAATTTAAAAGACTTTGAACACAACCAGAATATTGTTAATCCTAATGAACATTTTAGTATATTTTTCATACATCTAGCAAACTGAGCATTATTTCTGCTAAGGCATCAGAAGTCAAGAGCAAGATGTACACATATATACAGAGATCATTGCTGCCTACAAAGTGACTAACACTAGTCACATAGTGTTGCTACTTCATCTTATTTCTTATAGTGTGCTCCTTTCACATATATATGATCATATCACACCAGCTTTTGATTCATAGACATAGACTAGTTCAGTAATTGCAAAGCTTGGCTTCAAAGTTTTCATGTACTCACAGCCAAAGCTAACCAGAATGAAGAGATTGTATAATATATACATACAAATGAAGAGATTGTATAATATATACATACAATCTGCCTCATGAAGTTAGACACATTCAATCAACTACAGCATTTAAAACTACACAGAGGTTTAACCCTACTACTGCTAGTACACATTCTATCCCCCCCCCCCCCGTTCTTATTTCAGTTGACTGATGTGCGTGTGTGTGTTATGCATATGTGTGTGTAATTTAGGTCTTACTGTTTGGCTTCTTGTATTGAACTGCTTGTAGTTACTGATTTTCTGTTACAGGTTTGTGCTTTACAAATATTTCCACTATCATCATATAAAATGTACATGGGATGAAACATAAAATGTGCAGTCTGTACACACTGTATAATGATTTAAGTACACAGTTGCTAAAATCTTGTCATTTGACCTATGTGCATTCTGTTCTCACACAATGTAACAACAAATACTAGAAATGCTAACAAAATTGTACATATATTTGACACAAAATTGCAAAAGATTGTAAAAATCACAGCAGAAGACAGAAAAACAGACCAACACACAGAACAAAAGGAGCTTTGGGAAAGATGAAAAGTTAGTTTTGAGGCCGCAAAAGCCACTACTATTGTTAAGTGTTATCAAACCTTTCTCAAAGCCCACATCACAGGTGTAAAGAATTACTGTTGACTGCTCAGGTGGCTCATGTTGTTCTGCAAATGCTCATATATAAGGGGCAAAGCAACTGCTCCATAGGAGAACTGCTTGCATAATTCATGTGGATGTGAGAGGCACCAAGTTTTTATCACTGCTTCATGCCACCACAAATTTATTCGATGATAATAATACAGATCTGTTGAGTGCTATTTCCCCTTGAAGAGCGGCTCAAAGTGATTTTGCAATGACAAAAACATGAAGACTAAAACAAGATGGCACAATAAATTACATATAATGAGAATAACTACAATGTATGATGATGTGACTGTGAACAGAGCAGCAGGAAGAATTTAGCTGAATAAAGAAGTCACTTTTCAGAAGATGTGTTTTGAGAGACAGTTGCCTGAATGCAGGAGCAGGCTTTATGGAGCAAATGTCAAAGGGGGGACTGTTCCAGCCTGTGAGACCAGAAGTCTTTTTGTTTGTAGATGGCACACAAAGAGTGAAACTTTGACACAAATGGTGTTGACTGAAAAGATGTTTATCACCCTCTCTGTGATGATGATTATGCTGGCTATGTCTGGGTCAGAGGAGTCTCTGTGTCATGCCTGGGTCAATGGGTCTCTTCACAATGCCTGGGTCAGTGGGCCTCTTTGTGTCACATTTGGGTCAATGGGGCTATATCATGCCTGGGTCCTGGGTCAGAGGGTCTTGCTGTTTCATCAGCAGGTCTCTATTACTAAAAGAGATCACACAAAGACACACTAACACTACTAGTCTTGCCTGGATCAGGTCTTTGTGTCATGCCTGGGTCAGCAGATCTCTATGTGCCATGCATGGGTCAACACATCTCTATGTGGCATGCCTGGGACACTGGGTATCTGTGCTATGCCTGGGTCAGTGGGTCTCTATGTGCCATGCATAGGTCAACACATCTGATCTCTATGTGGCATGCATGCCTGGGTCTGCAGGTCCCTCAGTGCCAAGCCTGGGCCAGCATCTCTTTGTGCCATGCCTGGGTCAGCAGGTCTCTGTGCTATGCCCTGGTCAATGAATATCAGCGTCATGTGGGCCCACTACAAATTGTGAGAGAAAGGCACCTGAGCACACCTGAATAATACCCTGACAAAATGAACTGTTCAAAAGTTTTGTTCCATGATACTGGTATTCACCCAATGGGCCAAACATAGACCAGTCCTAAGATCACCCTTAAAATCAAACACAAGTCACCTTAACATGGGGTGGTTCATGGTCACAGGTTCATTTAAATGAAAACATGAAGAGCATGCATGGTTTCACAAAAAGTGATCTTGAAAGGGGTGTGGTATCTCATCAGGATGGTCTTTCACAAAGGACTCCACTCTATCATATCCCTAGAAAGTACAGTAAGCATTTTTCATGTTTCCATGTAGGTCATCCTTGATCCTAAGTACCTGTATCATAGAGTGATTCATATCTGTAAATGTAAGACCACTAATGCGTACTATCAATAAAATTATTAGCACACATTTTAGTAACATTATAAGTACTTGCATCATATTATTCACAGTAGCATCAGTAGCATTATTCATAATACATGCATACAAGTGAGAGTATTAGTAATGTATCAATAAGACACTACTACAAGTATCAGTAAAATTACTAGTGACATTATTAGGACATGCATCAGTAAATTCATAATGAGTACACATATCAGAGATTATTAGCACATAACATATCAGAAACATTATTAGTATACATATTGGCAAGACAGTCATTGCATAATAACAATGGCAACGACTCTAAATGTGTTCTTGTAGGATGAACCCTGACTGCCACAGGGTAGGAAGCTACTGGATATTCAAATGCTTAGTCAACCACAATGATCGTAACAGGGTGAAACAAAAGTCACCAACTCACAGGTAAAAAAAGTCTGATTTCACTGGTCATGGAGTGCCACTACCTTAAAAAGAGGGCTGGGAAAAGAAAGAAAATATTCCATAAACCAGTGAAGCAGAAATTAGGACAGCAGAATTTCTGTCCATAAACAAAATCCAAACAACTAAATGTCCTGCTCCAGGGAACTTTTCTAGCTCAGGATTGTCAGCAGAGGGGGCCTAAATTTCTGACCTGCATTACTCCATTGTGAGAGCAGCAAGCAGCTTAACAACAAAGAATCAGCTATTATCAAAACAGCTGTCAGTCAGAAAGCATTTCAATGTCTAGTATGAAAAGCACAGCTGTAAGTCTGACTGCACTTCATCATCTTATGAAATTTCGACCTGCATTACTCCATTGTGAGAGCAGCAAGCAGCTTAACAACAAAGAATCAGCTAATATCAAAACACAGCTGTCAGTCAGAAAGCATTTCATTGTCTAGTATGAAAAGCACAGTTGCAAAAGTCTGACTGCACTTCATCGTCTTACATGAAAACACAGTTGTCAGTCACAGAGCACTTACGCTTCTAATATGAAAACAGCTGTCAGTCAGAAAGCACTTCATTTTCTAATATACAGCTGTCAGCTGAAGAGCACTTAATATAAAAACACAGCTGTCAGTTGGAGAGCATTTCACCTTCTACAGGAAGCCTGAAAACAGCTGTCAGTCGCTTTGACTACAGTGTGGTGATTCCGACTTGGGCACGTGGGAATCAGAAGCAGCTGACTCTGGTTTGGGTTGTGAGTTGGTCACTGGGCTGGCAGATGGTGTGGCTGGGTCCACCATGCTGTCTGGGTCCAGAGTGGAGTGTCTTTTTGGGGTGTAGGCATTGTGGGGCAGTGGGTAGAGTCCTTCATGCTCATCTTTTGGAACAACTGAAGAGCTTGTAGTTGGCTCCCCAGTCAGCACGTAGTGCCTGAAGCAATGCAGCAGCTGGCGGCAGTCGGCCTCATCATTGAAGCTGTTCTCTGGGTACTTCTCCTTGAACAACCGTCGAGCCTAAATGAAAAAAAAGCAAGAAAAAAAGCTGCATATTTATTGGACTAATTTTTCTTGCATATGCATGCATGAAAGCGTGTGTATGTGTGTGTGTGTGTGTGTGTGTGTGTGCGCGCATGTGCACATGACAGAGCGTGAGCATGCTTGAAGATACTTTGTCAAAGATTTTCAAAATGAAAAATAAACTTTTTACACTACAACAGTCCTGTAGTTGTGGTTTATCACAAGTTTCAATCTGAATGGTCCAAAGTAGAAATCAACAGTAATAACACTTCAGTTCTATTCAAGATAGCATCAACATGCTCCTAGAAAACCTATAAGCACTCCATCCATCTCAAACTGAGAATTGCATAAAGCAAGACCAAACAAGGCATAGATATACCTTCTTAAGCTTTTCACTTTCATAGGCCTGCAGCTGCCGCTGGAAGCCAAAGTTAGGGTTAGCAACATTGCGTGCTCCCCGAATAGCATTCAGGGCTTCTCTCCAGCCCAGTGTGGTGACTGTCATCAGATACGCTGCTGTCACGGTGACACTTCGTGAAACACCCGCCAAGCTGCAACATCACAGATGGAAACAGGAATGAGAGGCAGGGAGGGAAAGTGCTCTTCTCAAAGTACAACATAAACATTTAAAATAACGAAAACTAAAATGTTCCCTTTTTGTTTTATTTTGAAGCTAACCATCCACACAGATGCCTCTCCCACATCCATTTAACAGGTGTGCCATGCAGATACAAGCTGACTGCAAGAAAAGAAGAACAGAAGCAAGGTTAAGACATTTGTTGCAGCAGGGTACAATTGACACTGGTTGTGGTTTATGGACACCTTGACCTTTTGCTCCACACTTTATGAAATGTTCCTGCCCACCTGAGTCATGCAACAATCCTATGGTGGTGACTGAGTAGTCCCCCCCCCCGGTTTTTCAGTCATGCCAGTATAGTACTTGGGCACGTGGGAATCCTCCCTGATGGCCTGATGGGAGCTCTGACCAAGAACCACCACTCTTCTAAACTTTAGGAGCTTTGGTCTTGAAAGATGGGTTTCACAGTACCTCTGCAGAATCAACTTATACAGCCCAGCAAACACAGGAGTGCAGAGTGCTTTAATTAGGTCAGACAGACTGAGGAGTGCTGAGTGCTTTAGGTCAGAGAGCAGTGTTTTAACTAGGCCAAATAGACAGAGGAGAGCAGAGTGCTTTAACTAGGTCAGATAGACAGAGGAGAGAAGAGCAGATGCAAGGACATACCAGTGCACCAGAACACCACCACCACTGAGCCGAGCCTTGTGAATGAAGTCAATGCATCGTGGGAAGAACTGGATCAAGTCTTGGCTGGGGTTGTCACCAGCATGGATGCACAAATATTCTTTGTCCTGCCAACAGATGATGTCTCTTACAGCACAATGATGAGGTCAGCATGTATATCATTGAATTAGTCAACACGCACTCATACAATTTTACACAGCACGGTGATGTGGTCTGTTGTTTATTTAGTCAACAGATAAATAGCATGTACTGTATCAGAATTCTATATATGTATACAGATATTCAGGTTATTGTTACCACAAAGAAAATAGGATGACCCCCCCCCCCCCAAAAAAAAAAGAGAAGACACACAAGATGAACTGGAATGACACCATTACTATTACTAGTATTAGATAAAAAGCTCACCAAAAAAAAAAAAATGTTAGTGTAACGCTTACATCAGTCAAGTATCATCAGAAACAACCTGGCCAAAGCCCACTGGAAAACTGTCACCTTCAAAGAGGCACTGTCATTGCAACGACACTCCCTCCAAAGCCCCAAGACAAAGGCACTAAATAAACTCCCCACTGCATTGAAAGACCTAAGCACACACACAAATGGAACTCTTTAATGGGTTCCTGCACAGTGAACCTCTTTGGAAATGAAGCAGATTGCCTTCAGCAGGAAAGAGGAAGGCTGAAAAAGGAAGACAAAAACAAAACAAAAACAAATCCTTTCAGGACACAAAGACCATCCTCAAAACCTCAACAGACAGAATGGGATGCCAAAACATCCCCATTGCTGTAAGTCAAACAGCTACTACCATGTCAGCAGAGCTGATCAGGTTATCCTGTTCAGACTATGAACAGGGCACAGCTGAATAACTGCCCATTCATTTCTTTAAACAACAGAACGAATCTTGGAACAGCTCTGCACCACTGCCTATAATGACAAGTGAACTCCAACTCCAGTATAGCCTTCTCTATAATTTGCCAAGACTGGCCAGATGAAGTGTCTCTCGGGGACAATCTATACAGCAACCTTATGGCCTTGAGGAACATGGCAGTGTTTGTGAGTGCTACTGGACTCATATGATGAGTGTAAGAAGATGAAGTTCATGTAATTACACACACACACACAGATCAGCAACACGAGCCAGTCAGTTATTGAATCAATTAACTTGATTTGACAGGAAAAACTTCATCCCTCTCCCCCCCTGCACCCCCCCCCTACCCCTCCCTCCCAACCCATAAAATCTCAAAACAATACCCCCCCCCCCCCCCAGCTAAAAGACTTAAAGCAAACAAAAAGACAAATTAAGACAAAAGAAGAAAAACAAAATAAAACAGATTTTATTTACATCCACAAGTTTCAAACAGAAATACTGCTTACATCAAAAAGTTTTTTTGCATTCTCATGTATAGCAAGGATGTGCGTGATGTTGTTGGCATTGAGTTTTTCCAGGTCCTTGGCATCACGGAAATTGCCCACATACAGACCAGGAATAATCTGCACAAAAGACATGTTTAAGTTCTTCAACTTCAGCTTGTTTAAGTACCAACAAGATGCACATTAAATAATGGAACTGACCCCAACAATGACATGGTCATGGAATTTTAATATAATATACATTCATCTGTAACAAGTAGAAGATACTTTATAAAGGTTATGCTTCCAACAGTACAGTTTACTGAGCAGTTATCTTACAATGTTCAGTTGATTTTATATTATGTATATTATCAAATCTGCATAATGCTAAATGTACATGTTAGCTATGTATCTGCTGCAGTTTGACTTTTATATTTTCACCATACTTTGATATAATCATGCATATTTTGATATTGATAAATATATATTTAATAGATCATGGCTGGCCAGGTGTCCAGACTCACACAAGCAGCAGTGTTGAAGGTAATCAGTGTTAAGTGTTGAGATTGTGTGAAACAATTTAAACATGCAGTACTTAGTACTGCCTGGGTCTAGGTAAGAATACATCTGAAGGTTGCATCAGTACAATATAAGTTATTATAACTGACAAAATAAGTAGTCTTTTGTTTTAAATTTGATACAAAATGGGTCACTTGAAATCAAGGCAACTGGAAATATTTGCTTTCATTTTGATTCCTGTCTGTTGGATGGCAAAACTTTTATTGCCTTTGACTTTGAGGAGGTCATTTTTATTCGCTAAGTGGTCCATAATAAAAATATAAAATAAAATAAAAATCAGTATCAGTGGCAGTGCTATCACAGTTTACACAGAGATAATGTTAAAAACTTAAATTCACAATTTAATGTCAGTAGCATTAGTCAATACAATATCACTTATCAGGTGTCTACAATAATGTCAATACCATATCAAGCATATACATAAATCAATTCCCCATCTCTGCCCTAATGCAAACACACATGCAGAGAGAGAGAGAGAGAGAGAGAGAGAGAGAGAGAGAGAGAGAGAGAGAGAGAGAGAGAGAGAATGATTTATCAAACCTAAAAGGTCAGTAAAACTACAAATCAAAATGTAATGTCACATACCATACTCATTCCACTACCCATGATTTCAGATGTTTCTGCAGCAGCAGCTGAGAGTATTCACAGTGCCGGTGACTTCCCTAACAACCACTGTTGGAGCCTAGTAGTAAAATCGGACACCCATCTGAAACCAGCAGATTTATAACTTATATAAGGAACAAGAAACACATGTATACACAGTCACACACACACACACACACACACACACACACACACACACACACACACACACACACACACACACACTCATACACAGTTTTTTTCTGTTTGGTGAAGTTGTGATACATGTATAACAGTGCCCTGATTGTAAGTAGAGTGAAATTTAAATAAAGCTGAAATAATCAGTCCTACAGTAAGAAATCACTTTGTAGTTTTGGAGAACTTTAAAAAAAAAAAAAAAAAAAAAATATATATATACTATTAGTATTACTAAAATACAATAACAATAACATTTGCACTAATGAAAAACAATGGCATATATATATGATATAATTACCAGGTCAGCTGGAAACGGTGGAACTATGCATTAGTTTTGGATTTCTAGTGTGGCTTCAGAAAAGGACAAGAGTCTATTTCTTTTATTGATGACTTTTGAACTGCCTTGCTAGGGTTGGAATAGAGACATAACACTTGACAATGTTAGTACTAAATAGCAAATCCCACGTAGAACAGACCTGCTGATTTGTGCCACATGAATGATGAGAGCGTGAAAGAAGGGGACTGAGGGTGAATCTCAGAATCATTGTAAATAAGATGTCTTTAATTAGTTTTTTAAAAGTGCACACTAATTACTATATATAGAACATGACGAAGCCTGGTAGTAGTAGTAGTAGTGGCAATGTTTCTAGAAGTATTATTAGAGTATAAAACATCAACACATGCACACTTATAATCTGCTGGTGCACTGCAGCACACAGGCATGGCATGTGCGCCCACATGCACACTCACACACACACACACACACACATTGGAAGATGGACAATTCTGAAAATGTCTTTTCCCTGTCTGCCACTAGTGCCAGTGGCAGTGCCACAATTCTTGTAAAATGTACTAAAAGAGACAGGACAACACAAATATATAATTATATATTACTTGTCCTCCAGATCACAGGATCAGGAGGGTGCAACTCCATCACACCCCTAAATGGTGCCCCCATTTAAAAATAAAGTTTTATTTTTGGAAACTGTTTAGAACAAGTTTACAAAGTCACTATTAAATTCATACAAATTTTGAGAAGTAAACAATGAAAGACTGTATTACTATTAGTCATTAGTGTATTATATATTACTTTCAGTGGTATACATGTATATAATTATATAAGTATAAACAACCAACAACTCAGGAAAGAAATACCTTGCACTAACCCAAATGAATATTTTATTTGACAAAGACTGCAACTGTGATTGTGAAAGTACTTTTGTCTGACACGAGTAATCTCAGTTGTTGTTTTAGTTTCACTTTTATAACAGTAGACAGTAGTACAAGTGCAAGCTTAAACTATACATAATGTTATTGTTAGTGATAATGATAATGGTAAGCGTAAATCATGAAGAACATGTATACATACATGTGGAAGTCATAATAGTCATTTGTTTGATCCATGACCATGCCCATTTTCCAGTGGTAATTGATCTAGTGGTCATTTGCCTGCAATTTTCTTTAAACCCCCCACCACCACACATGCAGTCAATTATGCCTAATGGTCCCCCAAACCCCTACCCACTCCATAATTTGTTTTTATTACTTAATAATAATTATTATTATACAATAGTTAATACCGTGAATAGTGCTTCATTCAAATGCTTTTCTTTTGCATTTTGTAACGCTAATTTAGATACAATCCCGCATCCCTAAAGGTTGGGATTACTGACAACTTTGCACATATTAAAACTGAATTAAGAAGTGACTTCGTAAGGAAAACATAACACAAAAGCGAAAAAGCTAAACCGTTCGGTGACACTGACAAGTAAAAAGTTTCGAAAAAGTTATTGATGATTTGATCAAAGGCACCTTTCAACATACCAAGAAACAATTGAAGTCCAGGTAAAGACGTCTACAGTGACGGGAAATCTTCAATAATATTTCGCTCGTGGCTCACGTGTGCTTATATTATTGAAGCAAACGCACTATTACTCAGGTATTAAAAAGAGAAAATGACTAATGAACCGTACGCATTCGCACTTCAGTTCTTTGTGTCCTTATTTGGAAAAATCCACGAAATGTTTCCTCAATCATTCAACTTCCTGTTCCATCTGAGAACAGCGGAAGTTTTAAAACATGTTTGGGCAGAACGAAAATGGCAGGCGAACCGTAGTAGCACTTCGCACATTAGTCGTATGAGTTTGTTTGCGCACCATGGCAGTGTACAGACAAGATATTGATTTTCAAAGTTTATTTAGAAAATTGGGTAAGACCAGAAGCCTTTGCATTTGTCTACTTAGCACTCACGTTCTCTCATTTCATTATTAATATTAAATATTAATTATTACTGTATTATAATCTCTCTCTCTCTCTCTCTCTCTCTCTCTCTCTCTCTCTCTCTCTCTCTCTCTCTCTCTCTCTCTCTCTCTCTCTCTCTCTCTCTCGTCTTAGTCTTTGTCTCCGTGTGGTTCTATGGTCTAGACTGAACATGGCTTACTAAGTTACTAGCAAAAAACTATGTAATGTCACTTGTCAGCATACTAAATTGCTAATACTTTAGTGTCCCAACTCCAACAGTTTGAAAACCGATACTTTTAGTTTTACTGTAGTTTTATTGCATGCTGGTTTTTGTTTTGATGTTTATATATTCACCAAACCTTGATGTAGTGTGATGGACTTAATCCAAAGGACTTCTGTGAAGTCAGAACAGAATTTGAATCTTTTTGATACTTGAAAAATCTTGGGGTGGGTGCAATTGCTGAAAAGTCTAGAAATAGTAGAATACATGTAATGGTTACTCGGCCATCCATGTAATGACCATGCTCGATAGTGCTTAACTTGTTTGAGTAATTGAGAGCAACTACTCTCGCTCTGTGCCACTGGCTCTCCATCTCCAGCCTGGATAGTACTGCAGTTGGCTCTGTGTCTGTTTTGTGTGTGTGTGTGTGTGTGTGTGTGCGTGCGTGCGTGTGCGACTGATTAAATGCATGTGAGTGAGTCTGTGTATGACTCAATGAATTTCACAGTCACATGAGACTCCAGCTTCTGATCCAGCCATCACCTGGCTAGTGTCACCCAGTGTTACAATCTACCCAACAGTGACACTGGTGATGGAATGCATACATGTACGCTGGAAGTGGAGCAATCAGGAGACAGCTCAGTCTGTGCCAAGACAGTTAAAGGAAACAGAATGAGGCCCAGAGCACCTTAGCAGAATCGACAAGGGAGTAGCGTTTGAAAGATGTTACACAAATACATCAAAGACCTGAGTTATCTGGCATGCAAGTAAAATAATACAAGGGACATAAACTCCACCAGAGGTACATCCTCATCTCATGCAGCTATGTGAAGAACTCACTGCAGATTCACTTGTGTATGCATTTATGGATGTGCCTCTAGTAGAGTTTATAAATTATGCAAAACCTCCAGGTTTAACAACTGGCTGTTTTATATTGAACTGCACTGTCGTAGAGTTTATGAATTATGCAAAACCTCCAGGGTTTCTCAACTGGCTGTTTTATACTGAATTGCACTGTCATAGAGTTTATAAATTATGCAAAACCTCCGGCTCCAGGTTTCACAACGGGCTGTTTTATAGTGAATTGCACACTGTTTCAATTTGAATAAACAGAATCTGTGTTTTGTCGCTGTCAATCAGGCCACAACTTGGAGGAGATTCGGGTGAGAGCATTAGACAATATCAACTCCAAGCTTGAGCACCACCTGATCTGTGAGCAGGACATCATCCATGAACGTCACTTGATGATTCGCCTCCTGGAGTGGTTCAACTTTACACCATGCAGCAAGAAAGAGGAGGTTCTGCGACTGTTGTGTCGACTGTCCCAGGTATGCATAAGTTGACTGTCCCAGGTATGGATAATGGATGTCACAGAAATGTCATATGACATATAGTCTGTGTATTTGTACTGACTGCCTCATGTGTAGATGTGTCACTTGCCCCAGGTAATAGACCTGTATGGATGTGCTGACTGTCCCAGATATTACTTAATTAGTATGTTTTTGGCTTAAACAAAATTTATTTGTACAACATAATCACAAACTCAACAAAGAAGTACTGGAAATACAAAAGCAATATATGAGCCTGTGACAAAAGGTGCTCCCGCTTAACCCGGGTATGTTTGTATGCTCCTATTTATTTTCGTCTTACTAGAGTTACATGAAACTGTGGTTGCTTTTATTCAGTATGCATTGATGAGTAGTTAAAGTAAAAATTGGCAGCTTTGGTCCCCAAGAAGAGGATTAAAAACAAAAATACTTGACGAAAATCGACGAAAAGCGGCTTCCGGAAAGTGGGACAACGTGGGTTGTTTGACTTCAGCTCAAAACCGCAACTAACCAGCTGAACTATTCTTCACAACTTGTACACCATTTGACTACTGAATAATCTAAATTTAGTATCCAGTCGAATTGTAAGCCATGCGTGACGTTTCATAACCAAAAAAACGAAACTGAAAATACACTGGCCGTTCGTAACGGACTGTGTCCAAATTTCCCGTAAGTTTAAAGATCGTCTGCTACCGTCCGCCATTGCATTCACTGCGGACCTTCGCTTCTCTTATTTGCATATCAATCGCGCACCGAAAGCAGTCGATGTTTTTACTGGGGGCATTTCCGTGTTTCATTTTTTTTACCCAGACGTAAAAAATCTGAAACTTTGTCCATTTGTTACGAACGACCTTTTGCAAATTTTATCGGCATCGCAAACATTTAATTACTGCTGACCGCTTCTAAAACTACTACTGGCCTTCCTGTTGACATCACATGGCCGCTTGTCGCTGACAATGGTTTCGTCGAAGGGGTGGCGGTGAGTATTCTGACTGTGTCCGGTTATTTTGTTTTGTTACGTATGTCCTAAATGTTACGAACGACCCACATAAGTGTCGAATTTCTGTCCTCATCATATATTTTCCCAAACAAATGCTTTCTTAGCCCCTAGTAAGTGATATAAATGGCACTGGTAGTGTGCTTTGTTTACTTCATCGTATTATGGCGGGAAGGGGGCAATTTCAGATTTTGGACACAGTTTGTGACTGTGTCTGTGTTACGTGTGTCCAGATGTCTTTTCTTACGTTAGTCTGCAGTCCGTCTATGTCTGTAATTATTGCTGATTTAGGTAAGCGGTCGATTTAAAAGTTGAAATGGCTCACAGCTTACTTACCCTTCAAGTGGTTGTTTACAAACTTTTACGTCTGACTGGAGGCTTGTGCATATTAAACAAGTACTCTGTAAACTTTGTAGCAGGTGAACGTGACATGGGCACAGTGCTACCCCCCGTCCCCCTTTCCTTTGTTTTGCAGTCTTAATTTTGTTTCCTTTCCGCGTTACATGTAATAGTTGACTTGCCACTGTAAATTTATTTTTATTTTTATTGATTAACTGTGCATGAAGGCCGACTTTGGGGGCCGGGGGTGGGGGGGAGGGGTGAAGATTGTCTTACAATTTATTATAAAAATTGTCACTGCTCTTGTATAAATAAAGACCTTTGGTATGTAAGGGCACTTTAGGATTGTTACAGTCCAAAGTACATGTATCATTTTTCTGTTTTCCTTTTTTACATACTGAAAAAATTAATACAGGTATCTGACTTAAAGATGCCATACTTTGTGACCTGATCACATTTTTAATGTGTTGTTTTTCTTTTAGTTTTAGTAAGCATACATTAGATGACGTCTGTCTGTCCCTGGTATTCAAGTCTGTATTAAATTATGTTACTTTTGATAACTGTGGCAGGTTCTGGAAGTGTGCCAAGCAGAAAATCATGTATGGATCCAGTTCTTCACACACAAAAAGGAAGCATGTTCTTCAGGCTCTCACCACCGGACTTATCTTATTGGGATTTCTTGATTGCAAACAGAAAAAAAGTTTCCCTGACACTGAGTGCAAAGTGAGGCAGCAGTTTTTCACTGACAGTGATTGACAGGTTTAGTTTGAGAGGATGTCTTTTTTTTTCTTCTTTTTTTTCTCTTTTTTTTGGGGGGGGGGGGGGGTCTTATAAATTGTCCTAAAGTTTTAATGTGATCTGCATGTTCAGAAAGTCGCTCCTTTAAGTTTAACCTGTCATATCATACTGTTACTGTGCCTAGATTCACTACAGTTGTGTGCTGTTTGTTCAGTCTGGGTGAAATAGTATCTTGGTTTTCATAGACTGTTTCCACTGCCATAGTGTTACGTTCGTCCACTTAAACAAGCTGGAATGTGTGAATATGCCTCCTGCCTTGCATTTTTTTTGCATTTATCATTACAGTGTATACTATGAAATAAAGTGTTCCTTGTTTGAAAACTTTACTGAAGTTGTTATGTGTTTGAAATGATTATTTGTAGAACTAGATTCTTGAGCGCAAAATTTGGACACAGTGATTACATAATACTTTACATTTAAAGCAGAATTTGTTTGTCCTGCCTGCTCTGATTTTATTACTAGCAGCTACTTAAATGCACCAGAAGCATTAAAATTGCATACAAATGGTTTTTCTCTGTATTATTATGACATTCACTGTGTCCATTGTTACAAACGTCCACACCTGACCTGACCCCCGTTTTGATGCCATACAGCACACACTTGGATCAAAACCATTTTTTGATGATTGAAATAGTTACTTGAAACATACCACTTTCTAATGGTAAGACTGAAAATAGCTTACTGGGAGTTTGATTTTGAGGCAGTGTGTCCCACTTTAGATCACGACCTTTTGTCACAGGCTCATATGCTTATTCGAGTGTTACCTAGTATTAGTATGTTGACTTCCCCAAGGATATGGGGTCTATACTTGATAGATTGATTGTCCCATATGTAACATGTAATGACGTTATTGATTGTCCCATATGTAACATGTAATGACGTATGTCAACTGTCTTGGGTGTGGTTGCGTTGACTGTCCTAGTTATAGCCTGGCTATTGACTGTCCCATGTGTGGCTGTAGATGTGTCCCTGTCCCAGTTGCAGATATGTTGACTGCTCCATATAATGATATATGCAATCTATACATGCATGTTCCTGGTATGGATATATATATATATCCCAGACATGGTCTACGTACTGACTGTTCCATGTGTGGATGTGTCAACTGTCCCTGGTATGGATGTGTGAACTCTCCTGCATATGGTCTATATACTGACTGTCCCATGCATGGAAATGCCGACTGTCCCAGGTGTGGATGGTTCGGTCCATGCATTGACTGCCTCATATAATTATGGTTTCCATTTTTGACAGCCTCATGTGTGGATGCTGACTGTCCCAGGTGTGGATGTATTGACTTTTGCAGATATGGTCATTGTGTTGGCTGTGCTGACACTACAGGTGTGAATGTGTTGGTGGTAACACTAACAGGTATGGGTGTGTTGAGTGTAGCAGGTAGCAGACTCTTGGGTCTGTGCTTTCCCAGTGTTTCTCTCAGACAGTGTTGTCTCTCCAATAGGAATAATATCTGTGTTTTCCCTGTGCTGTATAGACTATGAAGTATTTTGATGTTTGTGTGTTTTCACTGATTTATTTGTCCAACAAGAGCAGTGATAATATAGCTGTGATTATTCCATGCTGCAGCACTGGGGAGCGGCAGAGTTGATTCAGGGTGTTGGTGGCATAGAGTTCTTGACGCAGCTCAGGGAGGACATTGAGACCAGCCTTCGGCCAATCATTGACCAGATCCTGGAGAACATTATGCGCTTGCCAGAGGCCAAGGGTCAAGAGCATGCCCCAGAGTGTATCTACCATAAAACAACTGACAGTGGTTTGTATATATATATTTTTTTTTCTACTTTGATCCCAGTTAGGAAGGATTGGAGCAAAAAGGTTGTAAGACATAAACTATGGCTTAAACTTAAAATCCTTTTTTGATAGACTAATACCGATAGTGATGTTTAGATTTGATGTTTTGTGGTGGTATTTGCAGCAAATATATTTTACAGTTGTAGATCCTAGATTGATACACGCACAAAAGTTACAGTGTTTTGACTTTCTCACTCTTTTCAATTCATGCTTGTTTCATGTTTCCCATAGCTCTTTGGGGCAACACATTGACATCTGTGGATGAAGCCAGCCGATCCCGTGTCTCTATGGCAACAGCAACCTCCCAAGTGTCCGGCCTCCCATCAGTCACAGCAGAAAAACTGGGTCGTCAAGACAACATGGCACAGGGATATTTTGAGGGTGGAACAGAGGGAGATATACCGCAGGGGCCTCAGCCAGATCTCAGTGAGTTATTTTTGGTGATGGTAGCATTGTGGTTGGTGTTGTGATGGAGATGGTGGTGGTGATGGTGTTACTATCATTGTGAGAGTTGTTGTGTGACAATGATATGTAGTTGTTAGTATTGTTGTTTACTGATGTTGTAACAGATTTCTGGGATTGGATTGGTCAGCTTGATCTCCTTTTGTTTCACTTTGTCACAGAACCTGAGCAAGCAGCAGTGGGGTTCAAGATGTCCACATTTCCATGGTTACCATTGACCATGACAGACCGTCATGTTGTCCAGTCCACCAACAGGTTAGAAGAAGTGGTTCTTGATTGATTTTTCTGCTGAAAATAAATTACTTCTTCAAGGTTTCTCTTTGATTCATGAGACAGTCATACTGGATCACTCACTGTTCAAAAACAAGTTTGTCCAAGCTCTTTGGTGACACAGTAGTGTGCCACTGAGACAGTCTTAGATCAACCAGTAGTTGTCAGCTTTGCTTCCCAGCAAAGAGGATCACGGCTGTTCCACAGGCTTAAAATCGGGCGCTTTAGCGGCTCACTGGCTGAGCTATTTTTAGCTCCCCCACATAGCTGCTCTGTCAGTGGAATCTAGGTCAGTACCAGCTGTGGTCAGTACTAACCGGCTGCTTCTAATTTTTAACTTGTGGGCTGCTGAGTGTACACGGTGCTTTCAGTGTTTTAAGTGAGTGTTTCCAGTAGTGAACATATTGATGTTGTGATGCATGTTTCCTGTTTTTCAATGTTGCTTTGTTTTGTACATTTTATGTGTGTACTGTGCACATTTTCATAGTTTGCATGAAAGGCCTTCTTGCCAAAATGGTATACTGTTTACACCCCCTGTGAGTTTTTCTTTGAGAGTTGGGCCTGATTTTAAATGAGTGCTTCCTGTAGCAGATATATTGATGTTGTGATGTACATATGTTGTTCTCATGAGAGAAAAAGGCAGCACCTCACAATAATCGTATACGTTTCATACTTTTTGTGTGTGTACAGTGTGATGTTTTGTGTGATTTTTGCATGAAATGGTTTTGTTGCAGCATGAAAACTTAAACTATTGTACCAAGCATATTTGGTGTCTGTGTAAACTTCAAAATAAGAACTTTTCAATGGTCTACTGTACAACTCTGTGGTGAGATGGCGCTGGGAAAGGGAGGGGGTGAAAGACGGCTGCTATAATTTACTGCTGGCAGCAGCAGCATGTCCGTGGCCGGACCGCTCAGCTCTCGGATATCTCAAGTGGGGCACCTGCATAGCTGACCTAGATTCTGGGGCACTGGCTTTAACTAAAGAGGCGTCTGGGAACAGCCGTGGGATGTAGCATGCACCAGTAGTGGCTGTTTCCCAAGTACAGTGACCCAGTATCTGTTTTCCTGTACGTGTCTACAGCATTTCATTTAGAATAGAAGTTGATTTTTTTTCTTCTCTCTCATGGACATTCTAAACAGATGCTAACTGTTTAAGTGAAGAAATAGTTGCATGCAGATTCTTCTGTGTACATTAAAAAGTAAAGTGTGTGTGTGACTGGTCCCATTCTGGATAAAGGTAGAGAAGCAAACAAAGAGAATGCACATGAACTGGTGTGTGTATTGGGTGTAATTTCAACAGGAGAGATTCCAGCCTTAGCCATCAGAAGACTGATACTGTGCAACAACCTGTCTTGGGTTTCTGATGTTGAGATGTAAAGCTGCAGTTGAACTTAATGCAGCCAGTTGAAGCATGTTCCAAGAAAGTAATATTGTGAGATGTGACAGTGTCTTTGGTAAGCCTCTGCAGAGCTGGGACATCCCAACATACCAGCGTGTCCCAAGAGAGAGGTGTTGTGAAGCGTGTTACTCCACTGTTACCTTTTCTGGAAAATCTCTGCAGTGTGGGGATATTTTCATGTATATATACATGGATGTATATCAATATGCCAAGAGTTAGATGTTTTGGGGCATGGTACCATCTCTGGTAGATTTCTGTAGAACTGGAACATGACCATGTACATGTATATATCAAGGGAGTAAAGCTGTGAAGTGTAGTACTTTCTTTGGCAGATCTCTTCAGAGTAAGGATGTCACTATGCTTGCCAGTGCCTGTGAGTTCCTGAGTGATGTTGTCTTCCAAGACTTCCCTGCAGAGATTTTTCTCCAGCGTCCTCAGATTGTGAAGGTGATTAAACTGTTCATGCATGCATATGTTATACTGTATACATGTTTGTATACGCAGATCTGTGATGCCAGTCATTCTGGTAGTGCTTTGCTCTGGGCTCTTTGACATGCATAACTTGGGCAAAAGGTCATCATGCTTATAATGTGAGTGAGACAGTCTATAGTGACAAACAGGCATGGGAATTGTCTGAGTTCTGCAGTGTTCAGAAGTTTGCCCAACAGCCATCCAAGGGAGAAATACTGAGAAAAAAAACAGATGGAAGAATTGTTTGTGAGCTGTCTTCACGCTGTTTTGTTTCAAGGTCTAGAGCCTTGGGAGGAGAGACTTGTGGTTTGATAGTGACAACCAGTAGCTGTTTGTGAGCTCTGTCTTCATGCTGTTTTGTCTAGAGCCTTGGGAGGAGAGACTTGTGGTTTGATAGTGACAACCAGTAGCTGTTTGTGAGCTCTGTCTTCATGCTGTTTTGTCTAGAGCCTTGGGAGGAGAGACTTGTGGTTTGATAGTGACCACCGATAGCTGTTTGTGAGCTCTGTATGCATGCTGTTTTCTCCAGAGCCTTCTGTCACTGCTGGGCCTGGGGCAGGCGGGGGAGGAGAGACTTGTGGTTTGCGCTGCACGCACCTTGTCCGACCTGTGTCGCTGTCTGCAGAGTCGTGTCAGGTACTACCAGGATCCTGTGCTCTACACTCCCAAACAAGGTCAGCACAGCACCTGTCCCTCTTGTGTCTGTCTGTGTCCCAGTGTCTGTCAGTCTGGCCAGCTGTCCTGATATTTGTTTGTCTGTGAATGCCTATGTCTCAGTGTCTGTCTACTGAGTGTGCCTGTGTCCCAACATTTATCAATCTGTCAACCCCACAGTCTCAGTCTGTCTAACCAGTGCCTGTGTCCCAGGGTCTGTCAGTCTGCCCAGCCAGTGCCTGTGTCGCAGTATCTTTCTAACTGTTGTCTGTGTCCCAATGTTAGTCTGTCCAACCAGTGCCTGTGTCCCAGTGTTAGTCTGTCCAACCAGAGCCTGTGTCCCAGTGTCAGTTTGTCCAGCTGTTGTCTGTGTCCCAATGTCAATCTGTCCAACCACTCTCTGTGTCCCAGTGTCAGTCTGTCCAACCATTGTCTGTCCCAATGTCAGTCTGTCCAACCACTGTCTGTGTCCCAATGTCAGTCTGTCAAGTCACTGTCTGTATTCCAGAGTCTGTCAGTATCTTCAGCCACTGCCTGTGTTCCAGTGTCTGTCAGTCTGTTCAGCCACTGTGGTCCAATGTCTGTCAGTCTGTCTAAGCATTGTCTGTGTTCCAGTGTCAGTCTTTCCAATCAGTGCCTGTGTCTCAATGTCTGTCAGTCTGTCCAGCCTGTGTCTGTGTTCCAATGTCTGTCAGTCTAAGCATTGTCTGTGTCCCAGTGTCAGTCTTTCCAATCAGTGCCTGTGTTCCAATGTCTGTCAGTCTGTCCAGCCTGCATCTGTGTTCCAATGTCTGTCAGTCTGTCCAGCCTGTGTCTGTGTTCCAGTGTATGTCAGTCTGTCCAGCCTGTATCTGTGTCCCAATGTCTGTCAGTCTGTCCAGCCTGTGTCTGTGTCCCAATGTATGTCAGTCTGTCCAGCCTGTTTCTGTGTTCCAATGTCTGTCTGTCTGTCCAGCCTGTGTCTGTGTTCCAATGTATGTCAGTCTGTCCAGCCTGTGTCCCAATGTCTGTCCAGCCTGTGTCTGTGTCCCAGTGTCTGTCAGTCTGTCCAGCCTGTGTCTGTGTTCCAATGTATGTCAGTCTGTCCAGCCTGTGTCTGTGTCCCAGTGTCTGTCAGTCTGTCCAGCCTGTGTCTGTGTTCCAGTGTAAGTCTGTCCAGCCTGTGTCTGTGTCCCAATGTATGTCAGTCTGTCCAGCCTGTGTCTGTGTTCCAATGTATGTCAGTCTGTCCAGCCTGTGTCTGTGTTCCAATGTCTGTCTGTCTGTCCAGCCTGTGTCTGTGTTCCAATGTATGTCAGTCTGTCCAGCCTGTGTCTGTGTTCCAATGTATGTCAGTCTGTCCATCCTGTGTTTGTGTTCCAATGATGTCTGTCAGTCTGTCAAGCCAGTGTCTCTGTTCCAATGTCTGGCAATCTGTTCAACCAGTGTTTATGCCTTCAACCTAGTTGTTTGATGCTTGAAAGCTATTCAAGAGTTCACGGATCTCATCTTGTTATAAAATGTGGCACTGTTACCTGCCTCACTAGATTATTAACCAGTTAGTAATAATGCAACAAGAAAACAACAAACAAAATTGCCTCCAGCAAATGTGCAACAAGTAAACAATAAAGAAAATTACTCCAAGCAAATGTGCAACAAGAACAACATTATTTCTGGTGAAAAGGCAACTAGTGAACAACAAGTATTAACACAGGAGATAGACACTTCCCAGATAGTTGTCAGACTCTCTTGTACCTTTAAGGTAATTTAATTTGATATTTCAGCTGACGCCCTTGAGTGCATTCTTAGACGTGTTTGATTTGCTTTATTTCAGAGTTCAGTTCCTCTTCCCCGTCCACATTTTCCCTGACCGGTAGCTCATCTAGCCACTCAGTGCATTCAACTGATACTCGGCCGTCTCTGATTGGCTGGAGTGATAGACGTCACCGTGGGGATGGTAGAGATGGTGACTCCTCTGATTCTGCAAGCAGGTGAGTGCTTGAACACTTTCAGAGAGAAAGAGTGTGTCTGTTTGTAATTATATTGTGGTTGGTTGGTGTGGAATGTTTGATTTTGTTACTGTTGATAATGTACAGCACAGCGCTGTGAGGTTGTGCATTTTTACTGGATATAGCGCTATATAAAAGCAATTATTGTTATTATTATTATATATGTTATATGTGTACACATTTCTTCTCACTATTTCAGTATTTGCTGTGATACGTACAAAAGGTTCACATCAGCTGATGTAATGCTTTTTCTGTTATGATTAAGCAGGAAGTTTTGTCTCTGTTATTGATATTTCCCAACACTTTCTACTTGATCATAGTTGATAAAGATTGTATTTCAGTCTTTTTCAAATGCTCACCATGCTGCTTTGGAAAGTCAGCTGTGCTAGTTGTGTTCAGCTGAAACCTAAGTAAGAGCACCAGACAGTGCTGACGGACTCACAGTTCTCCATCAGTCGACGCAGTTTTCTGTCAGTCCACACAGTTTTCCGTCAGTCCACACAGTTCTCTGTCAGTCCACACAGTTCTCCATCAGCCCACACAGTTCTCTGTCAGTCCACACAGTTCTCTGTCAGTCCACACAGTTCTCCATCAGTCCACACAGTTCTCCATCAGTCCACACAGTTCTCTGTTAGTCCACACAGTTCTCCATCAGTCCACACAGTTCTCTGTTAGTCCACACAGTTCTCCATCAGTCCACACAGTTCTCCATCAGTCCACACAGTTCTCTGTCAGTCCACACAGTTCTCCATCAGTCCACACAGTTCTCCATCAGTCCACACAGTTCTCCGTCAGTCCACTTGCTCTCTTCCTCCTGCAGGGATTCCAGTGTGGGCGCAGAGGTTCCAACAGATGGTGCTGGGAGGGAAACAGACGCAGAAGAAGTGGACAGCCTGCAGTATTTGCAGCTGTCGTTGCCGCAGTTTGTGGCGACCGTGCTGCAACAGACGCTGCACTCGCTGCGCACTCTGCAGCAGGTGGTTTCCACTGAGCTGTTGAGATTAGGGTTCGAATCCTGGAAAATCCTGGCTGTTGTGGTGGCTGATGAAGTGTGGAGCAGCGGGTCGGAGTCAGCCAAGGAACTGGTGAGTTGGGGCTCACATCTTGTGTTGATGTGTGCTGATGACACCAAATTGCTCAGCAGTGGAAGTTAGTTACCTTATGGTTAACCATTCAACAGACAGACAGAAACCATTGGAACTCTGCTAAACTAGTGCTCTAGTTTGGGATGAAAATAAAGGACTTGTGTAGGGGTTCAAAAGTTACATGAAGAACCTATGGAGAGGGAGAAAGAGATAGAGAGTGCATGCATGCATGTTTCTATGCATTTTATTCTGTTTACAGTCAAAATACTGCAGTAATTCTGGTGGTGAGTGATTGATATTCTTCCACTTTGGTAAAATCGAAATCAAGGTGCAGCTCCATTTGGAAGCTAGATGAACAAACAAAAGATAGGTTTGCTACAACTTCAAGATCACAACATTCTGGGCTTTCAACATTTCAGCAGGAGTCTGAAAGAGGCAGTGTTGGGCTGCAAGACTCCCAGCACTGTTCTGATGAATTGGTGCAATCAGCCAGCTGATGGTTTTGCCACTAGGACTTCATTGTCAGGATGTGTATAGTCTGTCTAGACTGCAGCCATGTATGTGTGTTCCAGGTGTCCAAGCTGAAGGATTGTCTAGAGAAGTGCGCAGCCTTGCTAGACTACCACCACCACAACCGCTGCAGCAGCAGTGGTGTCGGGTCAACAGCTAAGGAGCACGGGGATCCTGCCCATCATCGGCAGGTGTATCTAGGCGTGGCCAGCCTCCTCTCTCACCTGCTGCACCTCATCCCTCACAGCAAGGTCTCTGTGATTGTGTGTGTGTGTGTGTGTGTGTGTGTGTGTGTGTGTGTGTGTGTGTGTGTTGTGTGTGTGTGTTGTGTGGGGATGAAGTGGGGTAAGTGCATGGTGTGTATGTAGTGTGGTGGGGTATCAAAATGGGTTTTATGGGTGGACTGGTTGGTGAATTGAATGAATGCAAGCAGAAGAGAAGATCAGATGTATGTAGCACAAATTCTTCACATAAGCGAAGAACATGGAGTACATTAGGTGTGAAGGCAGTAGATGTGGCAGGTTTGGGTGTGAGCACAGTGGAGAGGTTTGATAGGGAAGGAAGTTGTCTGGCTGTCTGGTGTGAGTAATTGATCCTGGGGAAAGTGTGGTATAGTTGGTGTGAGGCAAGGGGACTCCTGTGGGATGTGCTGAGACAGTGGAGTTAGCACAAAGTGCTGAGGGATAAGGGGTGGAAAAGCTTGGATGTATGTGTGTGTGTGTGTGTGTGTGTGTGTGTGTGTGTGTGTGTGTGTGTGGCGGGGGGTTTACATGGTAATGTTGAGTGAGGTGGAGGAGAATGCACCAAGGTTTGTTGACTTGAAGTTGTTGTTTTTACTGGGAGTTGATGTATTTGCAGGCAGTGGAAGTGATCCCTGATCAGCTTCACAGCAACTTGGGCACCATATTATTTGATGAGAGCCTGGCTGTCAGCTACCCACAGTGCCATGCAGTGCTAACACACTTTGCGCAGCTTTTGGACTTGGATGCCTATCGCCACTACTGCCAGGCTGTCCACATCCGCCAGTCCATGCTGGACACCTGTCGATTTGTTCTACAGGCCAAGTCAAAGGTCTGTCACTGAGAGAGAGAGATCACCGATGTGGCTGATTTGGGTAGTAGCCAAAAGGAGAGCATTGATGTGGCTGATTTGGGTAGTAGCCAAAAGGAGATATTGATGTGGCTGATTTGGGTAGTAGCCAAAAGGAGATATTAATGTGGCTGATTTGGGTAGTAGCCAAAAGGAGATATTGATGTGGCTGATTTGGGTAGTAGCCAAAAGGAGATATTGATGTGGCTGATTTGGGGAGTAGCCAAAAGGAGATATTGCTGTGGCTGATCTGGGTAGTAGCCAAAAGGAGGTACTGCTGTGGCTGATTTGGGTGTTAGCCAAAAGGAGATGTTGATGTGGCTGATTTGGGTAGTAGCCAAAAGGAGATACTGCTGTGGCTGATTTGGGATGTAGCCAAAAGGAGGTACTGCTGTGGCTGATTTGGGTAGTAGCCAAAAGGAGATATTGATGTGGCTGATTTGGGTAGTACTAGTAGTCAAAAGGAGATACTGATGTGGCTGATTTGGGTAGTAGTCCAAAGGAGATCATTGATGGGACTAGTTTCAGAGCTCAGGAGCTGTGTGAATGTTGAGGTGGATGCCCTGGGCTCCTTGTCCCTAATAGTCCTTATGGTCTCTGTGGATGTAAAGGAACCTTGAACTTAACAACCCCAGAGCTCAGAAGCTGTGTGAAAGTCAAGGTGGATGCCCTGGGTTCCTTGTCCATAATAGTCCTTATGATCTCTGTGGATGTAAATCAACAATTAAAGAAGGATTAGTTTGGGAGCAGTCCCCCCTCCCCACCTTCTCCCTTCTCCATTGCTGCCATTTCTTTTTTTTTTACATAAGAGTTGGTCCCAGCACCTCTTCCTTTTGTGCACAGACAGAAAATGGTTATCAGTCAGTTTTCAAAGCCACAGTGTAACCAGCTACAAGGCCATAGCATAAGCATCTCTGGCAGAGATGTGTAGGAGGGTAGGCTGCTTGACGCTTGAAGTGTGAGTGTGTGATCGTGAATAGGTCATTAGAAATTCTAACACAGCATCACAGGAAGTTTGTCTTTAAGCTGATGTGACTATTTTCATGAAAAGTAAAGGTTAGATAATAATAATAATAATGTACATTCATTATGCATTTAATGACACCCTGTGTGCTTCCAGGTGACATATTAACCTAAAGATTTTATTCAGTATGCATGTACAGTGCAGACTTATACTGTTTCCATACACACAACAACAAAAAAACATTAACTGAAGCAGAGAAAGTAAGCTGCTGTTTGCTTCAGGTGAAATCAGCACATGTGTATTAGGTACTGACAGTGTGCCAGTGCAGTGTGTAGCTGTGGTCATGACGCATGTCCTTTTTCCACAGGCTCTGCAAGCAGCAGAAGCCCTGGTCTTGGTGGACAGTGCTGTGACAAGTCTGCCGTACCACCTGCATCTTAACTTCATTTCTGAGTTTGTCGCCTTCTTCTCTCACCTGTAAGTACCAGTCCGCCTTACCACCTGCATCTCAACTTCATTTCTGAGTTTGTCACCTTCTTCCCACACCTGTAAGTGCCAGTCCGCCTTATCTGCATTTCAGCTTCATTTCTGAATGGGTTGCCTTGTCTCACCTGTAAGTACCAGTCTGCCTTATCACCTTCATCTGAACTTCATTTTCAAGTTTGTCACCTTCTTCTCTCTCCTGTAAATAGCTGTCTGACAACAGCAACCTCCTGTCTGAAAGGACTGCACCTTTAAGGCCATGGTCTGACCAGCTGTTGCAGATATTGCAGAAGGATAGGCCAGAAGGCAATGCTCGCACAGGCAAGGCAGCAAGCCTTTGAATGAGCTGCAGCCCACCAGAGTAGGGGACTGGACATGGCTGTTCATTCTGCCAAAAGGGGTTTGACAGTAGGTGCTGTCATGCCAGCTTAATCATTCAATCAGTTCTTGTTTTCACAGCTTCCACAGAGTAGGCTGCGAGTATGCTGTGCGTGTGTGGGTTTGTTTGCAACCAAGCCTCCTTTGTTGACTGATGTGGAATGTTTGTGGCTACAGAAGCAGCCGAAAGAGCACTGACAAAGGAGTTCAGTCACGCTGTGTGGGTACCCTGCTCAAGCTGCTCTCCCACCCGCTGATGGAGGTGCGGCAGCACACCTACCACACCCTCCTCACAACCATACAGGTGAGACCATACACATGCCACACTGGCCTTCACAAGCACTACAGGTGAGATAACACACTCACTACACACTTCCACACACAGGCTGTTGTTTATCTACCATCACCATATGGACGTTTTAAGGAAGGAACATCTAAATTTCAATGAAGATCTTGTAATGAAAAAATGTATCACAGTCCTGCAAGTGATAGGAAACATGAATAAGCATTATGAAGACTGTTAGACTGTGTATGAGCAGTGTGAAGACTGTCACCCCATTAATGACAGTGTGAAGACTGTCACCCCATGAATGACAGTGTGAAGACTGTCACCCATGAATGACAGTGTGAAGACTGTCACCCCATAGATGGGCAGTATGAAGATTGTCACCTTATGAATGGCAGTGTGAAGACTGTCATCTCATGAATGGCAATGTGAATGAAGACTATCACCTCATGAATGGGCTGTATGAAGATTGTCTCCTCATGAATGGCAGTGTGAAGACTGTCACTTTATGAATGACAGTGTGAAGACTGCCACGTCATGAATGGCAATGTGAATAAAGACTGTCATTTCATGAATGGGCCATATGATGATGGTCTCCTCATGAATGGCAGTGTGAAGACTGTCCATAGGCAGATTTTCTCCCAGTTGTGTGTCCTTTAGGCAGCCTTTGTCTGATTGCAGTCATGCCTGAATGCAGACAATGAAGCAGCCAGCCCCAACTGCACAAGACACCTGGAGGCCAGGTTCATCCTCAACAGCGACATCCTGTATGAAGTCATCTGCTTTGGGCTTGCGGATGCAGACAACAAGGTGAGAATTTGGTGCACAGTTCAACAACTATTGAGAGGAAAATACTGCAGGTCTTCTCAAACTTTCCATGTGCTCCCCTTCAGCACGCTCACCCTCCTCCATGTGTATTTTTTTTTTTGTTTGCTGTTCAAACTTTCAGCAGAATGGCCTTTATTGTTTTGTGTGTGCTTATTGAAATTTCAGCAGTGTTCATGAGCCATTCTTGCTCAGCCAGGAAGAGGCTGGTGAGGAAGAATTTTGTCATCAGACGCTGACTTGCCATCATGTTGACAGGTGAGCAACCTGGCCACGGAACTGCTGTTCCACCTGCTGCAGAGTCACCTGTTGCTGGGGGACGTGCTGTGGGGGGAGCTGGTCTTGGCCCTGCTCAAGTCCTTGCCCATCCTGCAGTCCTACACCGACATGAAAACTCGCTTTGGCCGGCGCCTCTGGAGCATGCTGGACCCCTCCGTGGCCTCGGACAATCTGTGTCTGCTGGACAAGCTGAGGGGAAACCTGCGTCTGATGCTGTCTGCTGACTCAGGGTGAGAATGGTTAAGGTGGGAGGAAGTCTAAGTCTGTGCTTCTGTTTGCATCTTTGTTCTGGATGCCTTGTAGTTTGCAGAGTGTGGCTGAGGAAAACGGTTGTGATCTTGAGACATGGTTTGTGTTTCATAACAGGGAAAGAATGTGAAATTTCTGGAAGTTGATATGAGCATTGTTGAATGCTTTGCTGGAGGTGACTGTCAAGCGTTAATAAACAGTTTGCTGGAATTTGATATAGAAGATAATTGGGTGATTTGCTTGAGTTGACAACAAACATCAAGCAGTTTGCTGGGAGTGGATATAAAACAATGCTAATTGATTACTTGGAGCTGGATGTTGAGCCTTACTGAATTGTTTGCTGAATTTGACATGATTATCAAACATTATTATACCATTTCTTGGTGTTAGACTTTAAACAGTAATGTCTGTTTTGCTGCAGCTGAATATCAAACATTAGTGAATGATTTGCTGGAGTTGGCAGTCAGACATTAATGATTTGCAAGTGTTTGGTGTAAAGCACTGATGAGTGATGTGCTGGAGCTGAGAGTGGTGTGTGCTGTGTTTCAGGCTGTGAAGCACTGATGAGTGATGCACTGGAGTTGAGAGTGGTGTGTGCTGTGTTCCAGGCTGTGAAGCACTGATGAGTGATGCACTGGAGTTGAGCGTGGGGTGTGCTGTGTTTCAGGCTGCGTGAGGAGGCTGTGAAGCGGCTGTGTTGGTTTTTGGCCAATGAGTCGGGCGGAAGTGAGCGGCTTCCAAACATGAACCAACTTGATGTTCGCCAGCTGCCGGCATTGTTCATTGTGGGGACACCGCACTATCTGGATGAGGAAAACACCAGATCTGTCTTTCAGGTCAGCACATGTGCCTCTGCCAGCTTTTCGGAAACAAACCCAGCAAGACATTGATTTGCATCAGAGACTGGGATGACCAGTTTTGGAGTTTGGGATAAATCGTATTAATGGTATATTTGGAATACCTTCTGTCAAAATAAAATCTGTGGTCAAAGGTCCTTTTTATATGCTGGTCTTGGGTTCTGAACAAATCTGTACATGATGTCGAGTCTTCACTTCACAATCAAAACTCCATTCAGGCAAAGCCTGGAAACCCATCTCTTTGGCATCCCCTGCTGAATTTCACAGTGTTCTGTCATCTTTGCCACACATGTTGTGGCTTGTGTGTTTCCCTTCCACATCCCCCATGAATCTCACTTTCTGTCTGTAAGGAGCTACTGTACTGTTGGGTTGGGTGCCTGTACTGCACTACTGTTGGGTGCCTGTACATGCTTTTGTTGTCATCCTGTGTAACCCAATGCTACTGTAAAGTGCTGTGAGCCCAAATGAGACAGGGCACTCTAGGAATCTTTGTTAGTATACATATATAAAGTAAATATGGAACTGTGTAGAGATTTGGTGTTTTAGTGTTGTTGTCATTGTTTCTTCCTGCACTATTTACTGCCTGCTGGATAATTGAAACTTTACTGATGTAAGTAAAGAGGCAGTATTTTGTAAAGCAGTTGCCAGCTTGGTCTGTTGGTGGCTGTGGGCATTTTCTTTTCCTGGTAGGGGTGAATGTTGTCATTTCCTGGTGGGGGTGAATGTTGTCATTTCCTGGTGGGGGTGAATGTTGTCATTTCCTGGTGAGGGTGAATGTGTCATTTCCTGGTGGGGGTGAATGTGTCATTTCCTGGTGGGGGTGAATGTGTCATTTCCTGGTGAGGGTGAATGTTGTCATTTCCTGGTGGGAGTGAATGTTGTCATTTCCTGGTGAGGGTGAATGTTGTCATTTCCTGGTGAGGGTGAATGTGTCATTTCCTGGTGAGGGTGAATGTTGTCATTTCCTGGTGAGGGTGAATGTTGTCATTTCCTGGTGAGGGTGAATGTGTCATTTCCTGGTGAGGGTGAATGTTGTCATTTCCTGGTGAGGGTGAATGTTGTCATTTCCTGGTGAGGGTGAATGTTGTCATTTCCTGGTGAGGGTGAATGTTGTCATTTCCTGGTGAGGGTGAATGTGTCATTTCCTGGTGAGGGTGAATGTGTCATTTCCTGGTGAGGGTGAATGTTGTCATTTCCTGGTGAGGGTGAATGTTGTCATTTCCTGGTGAGGGTGAATGTTGTCATTTCCTGGTGAGGGTGAATGTGTCATTTCCTGGTGAGGGTGAATGTTGTCATTTCCTGGTGAGGGTGAATGTGTCATTTCCTGGTGAGGGTGAATGTTGTCATTTCCTGGTGAGGGTGAATGTTGTCATTTCCTGGTGAGGGTGAATGTTGTCATTTCCTGGTGAGGGTGAATGTTGTCATTTCCTGGTGGGGGTGAATGTTGCAAATGTGTGCTGCAGGAAGACGGACTGAAGCAGGTGTACGACATCTTCACAGCTGACCCAGTGGACCCCGGTGTGAAGAAATCAGCTGCTGACCAGCTGGCCATCATGCTGCAAGGTCTGTTGCTGATGCTGGTGTGGATGTTGTTCTGAACAGTTCTTGCTATAGTTGGTGTCTAATGTCACCTTGCTGTGAACAGACATAAAATAAAACATTCTTTGATTGATTGCTATAGTTGTTGTTACCATCTTGACTATGGTTGTAGTTTTTGGGGTAGTCCCCTTCGTCAAGCGACAAAACGACACTTAGACAACAGCAGCTTAACTGTTGTTTAAGTGTCATTTTGTTGCTTGACGAAGGGGATTGCCCCCCAAAATTCGCAGTGTATGTGTGTGTCATAATAAATAAGCCTTCTTTTGAACCTTTTATGTGTTTGGATCTTGTTTCAGAACGCAAGCAGTCATTCTTGTTTCAGCTTCTTTTTTGGGGAGCTGTGTTCAGTACATGCAGTAGCACTTTATTCATTCCTCAAGGGGCAACCCCATAAAGCTGAAAACAAACAAAAGAAAAGAAAATTAGCGAATGTAAAAAGGAGCAAGAAGAAAATGAAACAATAAAATAAGCTAAGACAACAGTATGAACTTTGGGGGTAAGAGACATGGTGTGTCGTGTAATGGTGACAGTCGTGATGCTGAGGGTGAGTGTAATGCTGAGGGTGAGTGAATGCTGTCTCTGTCTGCAGACGCTCACCTGCATGCTGTGTTCCGTCAGAGCGGAGGGCTGGAAGTGGCTCTGTCCATTCTGCATCAGGCCATGGCTGCTCTGTCAAGCACAGAGCAGCAGGTGAGCATTTCTTCTCTCCCATTGAACCTATAGCTGAAAACAAAAGTATTGGAACACACTCGTGTTTCAGGGAGCAGCACAAATATATTGAATGAATGTGTGCATGTTGTAGCTTCACTGTGATTCATGGTCCTCTTCTCTTGCTTGTGAGTGTGTGTGTGTGTGTGTATGGGTATGATTGTGTGAATATAATGTGCTGTGTCATGCAGTGCCATGTCATGTCACATTATACTGGGTTTGTACATGTGTGTATGTGTACCCATGTGCTGTTCTGTGGTGTGCAATGCAGTGCCATGTAATGTCACATTATGCTGGTTTTGTGTCTGTGTAACAGTGTGTGTGTGTGTATGTGTGTGTTGCTGTGCTGTGCCATATAGTGTCATGTCATAGCACGGTTTGTGTGTATGTTTGAATGCATGCGCTGGCACATGTGTAAGATTTCTTCCAAGCCATCACAGTTTAATCTCACTGCCTTTGACCCTGTGTATGCTGAATAATGAACAGTGTTACTTTACCCGTCTTTATTTGAAATTTCTGTGCACAATGTATAAATATGGCAGTGTGATGCCCTCTAATTCTACACAATTAGCCCCTGGCTTTGTGGGAACGTGATGGAGTGTTTTCCTGTACCTGTTGGACAGAACCCCAACATTCCACTGGTGCCAGCCTGCGTGACCATGCTACGACACCTGCTCCATCATGACTACACGCTGCGTCACAACTTGAGTCATGACCCCACCATCTACTACGACCTTGTCAGAGGTCAGTGTCAGCTACTCAGAGGGGCCAAACAGAAGTTGTTTTGACACTTGTTGTTTGTCATGTTATGAATAGAAACAGTTGCCCTATGGTACATGGATGAGAAATTGTTCAGCTTGACAGAGTTCAATGATCGTTTGCTGTTGTCACTGTGTGTTGTGTGCAGTGAGCGTGATGCTGGTGCGGGATGAGAGCGTCAGTTACCAGGTGTCCCACATCCTGACGCTGCTGCTGTTTGACGAGGTGGCCAAGTTTGACATCAGGTCAGCGCAGTGGGTCTTGCATCACAGCCAGCTTGACCATGATGCACATAAGTTTAAATGGTCGTCATTCTTTTTCTCATTATAGGCAAAGCTTTGATTTTCAGTTTTTCTCTGTGTATGTTTTTGTTTATGTGTTTGCACATGTCTGCATGCATGTGTGTGTGTATGTGTGTGTACATGCATGCATGTTTCTGTGTGTATGAATTTGCATGCATTTGTGTTTTTGTGTGTGCACATGCACACTAGTGAATGTGTGTGCACATTCATGTCTGTGCATGCATGCGTGTGTGTGTGTGTGTGTGTGTGTGTGTGTGTGTGTGTGTGTGTGTGTGTGTGTGTGTGTGTGTGTGTGTGTGTGTGCGCGATGGCAAACACTGTTTACAAATTGTGTACAGCAAATGCAATGTCTTGAGAAAAAAAAAGCATGCAACCAAAACATGATGCTGAACACAGACAACTATTTTTAAGAATAATCCTGTTAACTGCAGGTGGTAGTAGTAAATGACGCTGAAATGATCAAGATATCAGAATATTAGGACACCCCAATCCCATGTCACCCCCCCCCCACCCCCACCCCCTAGCTGTGATTTACATTGGTTGTGTTTGAAGGACTTGCAAGTGAGAAAGGAAGGGATGGTTGAAAGTGCACACTGACATTGTGGGCACAGTTTTGGTACCTGTCTCATTCTGTTGGTCTGTTTCTCTCTTTTTCTCTGCATCTCCCTGTTTTTGTTTCGCTGATATTGATTATTGTGTATGCATGAGAACTGAGGGTCAGTTTTCCAAATGTTACAGTTCAGCCCAGCGTGGCCAGGCAGAGAAAAACTTCTCACTGCCAGCAATCATCACTAAAAGGTGAGCCCCTACTGCCTACCCCTCCCCACACACCACACACACACACATCACACACACACACACACACACACACACACACACACACACACACACACACACACACACACACACACACACACACATGTTTTATGTTTAGAGACACAGCCAGCCAGCACTGAGAAAACGGAGACCTACAGTGGAAGTTAATGCCTCCAAAATGGGGGGGGGGGGGACTAGGGGAGGATTATGATAGCTGTATTGTGACTTTGCAAACACAGAAACCACAATATGTATCCTGAAAAAAGGCGGCAGACTATTGGACTGGAATAGACGATCTTTGGAAATCCAGGGGACTGCACTCGGTAAGTGCCTGTGGGCATGGAGCTGTATATCTATATATAGGTTCATGCCTGCGGGTGTAGCGCAGAGTAGGCACACTTTTGTTGGGGGTACAGTGAGCACGTGGGCAAGATGATGAATACCCCCAGGGGCAAAAAGTGCAATAAAACCTTGGAACCTTGTAAACAAGGCAGAAAAGGCATCAGAAATGCCGATCAAGCGCTCACTGTTCATGGGGAACAAGCAGATCGGATAGCAGGTTCTCCCAGCAGGTAGTCTAGTGTAAATTATAATAGGTCCATGCCTGAAGATCTAAAACTGTCGCAGATTGGCTCTTCTACACTGCTGCCTCAATTTAGGGGACTTCACTTTCCTGGAGTAAGAAAACACTGTAAAATTATCTTTACCTGTTATTTCCGGAAATATATTGCATGGCTGTGCCAAATGAACTGCTGCAGACACCCCACCTGTCCACAAAACATAAGAAGCTGTTCTGTGAAACTCCTGATGGCGGTTTTTGTTGATGGGGTTCCAGGTATCGACTGCCGTTCCGACCAACCATTCACCACTTGGTCAGCCCCAATGCACTCCTGTCTCCGCCGGAGCATGACATCTTGAAGACAGCAGCACCACAAGAGATGCTGCGTGTGGCATGGAACGTGGCATGGTGTGGTGGCGTAGACAACCTGCTGCAGCTGATGAAGACTGGTGGGGGCGAACTGGAGCAGCTGAGAGAGTAAGGGTCAACGTTAGGTGGTGGTGTGTTTTTTTGTGCCTGAAATACAGTGACACCTCTGCAAACTCTGAGAATACTTTCCGTCACTTTTTACTTGCATTAACCATATACATGTCATACACTAGTGTCATGTAGAAAAAGCTCCAAACAACAGAAGTTTTTGTTAGTTTAAAAATTTTTAAACAAATTATGCCTTTTGATTGTGCAGGTACCGTAACAATTTTTATGTTGTCAGTATGAAGGCATCTGCACCAAAAATGTGCACATAGTTTTGTCCTGTCATAATGTGTTCATTTTTTAACGCTATGAATAATATGTTTTGATCATTGTATGATGATGCTTTTGGTTGAAAGGACATTAAATGTGAAGTAGAAGCAATGCTAGGGAAACTTCTGAGAAATGGGACGTAGCACGTTTGGGCTTTCCTGTGTACCCGTCACACAGGCCCGAATCTTTATTTCTGTACTTCATCAAAAACGGGTCAAGAAATGCTTTCCAAAATGCAGCAGACTGTCAGCATTGCCTACAGCACTTATTCACATAGCATACAGGCCCCGTAAAATATTCATTCTCCAGAGTTGCCCTGATATAACCGTCTTGATTATCTTGGCATTAGCAACCAGTTTCCTTCCTGTTTACTGAATAGACTGTTTTCCTGTTTTAACATTTCGTACCTCACCCAGCAGTGGGGTCTGCAGGAAGGGGCATAGAGTGTTGATGTGTTCTTGTCCTCTTTCAGCTTCAGCAGAGCAATGGTGCTGACCCCAACTGATCGCCTGGTGGTGCGGTGGTCAGCGCTGCGGTGGTGTCTGCAAGAAGGGGTGCACGCGGTGGCCAATGCCACATCACATGGGGATGTGGTCAGTGGACTGAATGGCATCCTGACCACCATGGCCACCATCCCATCCACTGAGTGTGCTGAACTCTTGAACAACCTCAACTGGACCACTGTGCTAGACAGGTGTGTGTGTGTGTGGGGGTGGGGGTGGGGTGGGGGGGGTGTATGTGTGTGTGTGGGGGGGTGTATGTGTGTGTGTATGTGGGTTGCATTTGTTTATTGCATATATGTCAGCTTTACATTTAATGTGGAAGTTGCACTGTTAAGTGAACTTGAGTTTAAACACCAAGTGACCATGGCTAGGGGGGAGGGAGGGAGGCGGGGGAGGGGAGCATGAGAGCACTGAGGTGCTGGGGTGTCCAGAGGACAGGAAGCGGGATGGAGGGAGGGGAGGGAGAGGTGTAGTGGTGAGAAGAGGATGGGAGGGCCGATAAGGGCTGCTTGTTTAGGTGAGGAGGCGGAGAAAACGGGTAAAGGGACAGGCAGGGAGAGAATCTGGCACTCTGCGCAGCGCCAGCGAAATCCTGAGCGAAATGTATGTGTGTGTGTGGGGGGGTGTATGTGTGTGTATGTGGGTTGCATTTGTTTATTGCATATATGTCAGCTTTACATTTAATATGAATGTGTTACACTTTCAGTGCATATTTGTAGGAGATAATTAATTCAAGAACAGCTGGCAGCAGACATTGCTGATGTGTGTGGCATATTTTGGTGCATGCGTGTGTACTCTGCATGTCCTTAACCTGTTCTTCCTTGACCCTGACAAGGTTTCTGCAAGTGACCCCCTCATCTCCGCAAGATGAGAATCTGCTGCTGGAGGTGCTTGGCTTCATCACCAGCATCATCAGGATGATGTCCTCCATCCCCCAGCCCATCGCCCAGTGGCTGGCTCAGCGTCTGGACGACTGCACGGGTCCCTTGGTCGGCCTGCTGAACCGCTCACCAGGGGGAGGGGAAGGCGATGACATGGCCGACATCTCTGTCTCTGTCAAAAGGTGACATCCGCAAACACAGTGAAAGAGAGGAAACTGATAGGGCAAGAAGTCTTGGATTTGTAGCTGGTGGTTTAAAAAGATAAAAGAGGTGTAGAGAAACTGAGCTGCGTTTGGATGTTGTTGAAGTAATCATGGGAGCTAGCTGTATACGGATTTGCTTGTCTCAGCTGTGTGTGAGAGAGCATTGCAGGGAGGGAGTGGGCGATGTATGGTTTTTGTGTGTGTTCTGTATATGCATGGGTGTGATTGTGTTTGTATGTGTGTTCATTTGTGCATGCTGTTTGATGTGTGTATGCATTTAAGAGTTCTTTTTTAAATGTGTGCGTGTGAGACTGGCATGTACAAAGTGCGTGTATGTGAGTGTTTGCTGCAGGTCGCTGGACAAAGTGTCCCTGCAGTTCATCGCTACCTTCATCTCCCATTCTGTTTGAAATGTGGGCATGAGACTGGCATGTACAAAGTGTGTGTATGTGAGTGTTTGCTGCAGGTCACTGGACAAAGTGTCCCTGCAGTTCATCGCTACCTTCATCTCCGGCCTGCCCTACAAGCTGCACACCAGGTGAGGTCCTTACAGTTGGCCTTGTCTGCCACAGGCAGCTTGCTGATCTTCACCACAGCTCACAAACATTGAACTCAATCTGAAGCAGAACGAGGCTCAGTGATTCTGCAGAATCAACAGACAAATTAGCACTCAAAAGACATCACCTACAGTAACTCTCACCTGGCATGCAAATAAATACACAGTACATAAACTGCACCAGAGGTGCATCCTCGTAATAGGATGCCCCCCCCCCCCCCCCCCCATGGCATGTACATATATAGGTATACCCTCCATTTCAGGTCCACTCAGTGACACAGGTGTGTCCAAGCATAAGGCAGTACCAATTTTTATTTAAGACTGGAAATAGTCCCTTGATCTCAGAACTGGCTTGGCATATAAACATGCAGAGATACGCACATTTAGACATTAGCCTCAAGGAGAATACTAAACACTGAACAATTTTTGCTTTAATGGAACTGACTTCTGTCAGTGAGTACCATTGGTTAGAGTGAACTTGTTGTGCTGCCATTTGTTGTGATCATCATACCAGACAAAATGGAAACAGTAGCATGCAAATGTATTCTGTGTTAAGCCATTGTGTGTTATATTAGATGTAAACACCACCGACCTTTGCAGTCAGTGACATGGTTCTATAAAAAGCTTAGTTTGTTCAGGATCAGTTCACTCAGTTGTGCATTCAGTCCTGTAAATTTGCTTTTGATTTCCAGTAGTACAATATTTTTGTAAGGTGTTTTGTAAGCCCTTTAGGTTCACATGAGAAGGGGCCCATACACATCTTATTTGTCAGTAGTATTTATATAACTATTTGTGTAACAGTTAAAGATCTGCTGTTGATTATTATTATTATTATAATAATGTAAATTTATCATGCACTCATCAACACCCTGAGCAGTCCCATGATACATGTTAACCTAAGTACAATATTCTATATACATGTAGAGCACAGTCCTGCCAAAACAATTTCCATAAAGTATTATATGGAAAAACAAACACATGCATGCGTGTGCGCACACACACACGCACACACACACACATGCCCAAACCACAGTGAATTCAGACATGTATGGCACTGATCTGTGGTATTGATATTAGCTGGGGCAGAGATTCTGTGAGAAGAGGAAAGTTTTCAGTTTGGCTTTTGGCTTTATTTCACAAATCAAGCAAGGATCATGTGTTATTACTGATGCACTGTTTCAGAGTGCTGTGTATGTTTCATTGTATGCTTGTGTGTGCCAGACTGGGTGTGTGCCAGGCAAGGGGAGACCTGGCTCGCAGGCTGCTGCTGCGTCTCAACATCTCCGCTGCTCCCCACTTCTACAACCTGGCTGCTCTGGAGGGCACCCTGGTCTGCCTGATGCATCTCACCGCTCGGTGAGTGGTTGTTAACACTGGCACCCTGGTCTGCCTGATGCATCTCACCGCTCGGTGAGTCGGGGCTGTTGGGGATAATCTGTCTTCACTGCACAGTGAGTGGTTGTTAACACTGGCACCCTGGTCTGCCTGATGCATCTCACCGCTCGGTGAGTCGGGGCTGTTGGGGATAGTCTGTCTTCACTGCACAGTGAGTGGTTGTTAACACTGGCACCCTGGTCTGCCTGATGCATCTCACCGCTCGGTGAGTCGGGGCTGTTGGGGATAGTATGTCTTCACCGCACAGTGAGTGGTTGTTAACACTGGCACCCTGGTCTGCCTGATGCATCTCACCGCTCGGTGAGTCGGGGCTGTTGGGGATAGTATGTCTTCACCGCACAGTGAGTGGTTGTTAACACTGGCACCCTGGTCTGCCTGATGCATCTCACTGCTCGGTGAGTCGGGGCTGTTGGGGATAGTATGTCTTCACCGCACAGTGAGTGGTTGTTAACACTGGCACTCTGGTCTGCCTGATGCATCTCACCGCTCGGTGAGTCGGGGCTGTTGGGGATAGTCTGTCTTCACCGCACAGTGAGTGGTTGTTAACACTGGCACCCTGGTCTGCCTGATGCATCTCACCGCTCGGTGAGTCGGGGCTGTTGGGGATAGTCTGTCTTCACCGCACAGTGAGTGGTTGTTAACACTGGCACCCTGGTCTGCCTGATGCATCTCACCGCTCGGTGAGTCGGGGCTGTTGGGGATAGTCTGTCTTCACCGCACAGTGAGTGGTTGTTAACACTGGCACCCTGGTCTGCCTGATGCATCTCACCGCTCGGTGAGTCGGGGCTGTTGGGGATAGTCTGTCTTCACCGCACAGTGAGTGGTTGTTAACACAGGCACCCTGGTCTGCCTGATGCATCTCACCGCTCGGTGAGTCGGGGCTGTTGGGGATAGTCTGTCTTCACCGCACAGTGAGTGGTTGTTAACACTGGCACCCTGGTCTGCCTGATGCATCTCACTGCTCGGTGAGTCGGGGCTGTTGGGGATAGTCTGTCTTCACTGCACAGTGAGTGGTTGTTAACACTGGCACCCTGGTCTGCTTGATGTACCTCATGGCTTGGTAAGGAGTCAGTGTTGGGAATAATGGTTTTTTTATCACTGCACATTATGTGATTGTTAATAACTGTCATTCTTGGATCTGCCTGTTGTTAATAATTGTCATTCTTGGATCTGCCTGATGGGTAGGTGATTGTTGTTGCTGGTCATGGTTCACTGCTTGATGAGTGCTAGCTGTTGTTTTTGTTGGTCATTGCTGACGGCTTTAGCGAGTGCTTGTTGTTGGCAATGGTCATTGCTCACCATTCAGTGAGTGGTTGTTGGTGGTGATAATTAGGTCATCCTCTGTCTTGTCTAATCATGTTGGGTGTTCCTCACTTCAGCAACATTATCACTTAAATGTGGGGACATTGATTCTGTTTAGAATCCACGCTGGCCTTTTTCTGGCCACGCATACCAGTAAGACTGCTGTCTGTCTGGAGACCAGGCTGTAACTATTTGTGTTGTGTTCCCCCACAGGCCCGGATGGAGCAAAGAGAGTGCTGAGATGGAACCAACAGCCTTGTGCTCCCATGTCCTCAACTGTCTTCTGGAGGTCAGGGTCTGGTGACTTTTTTGGATAGAGTGGGGTGGGGGGGGGGATGGAGGGGGTATTATGTATTGAGAAATTAAAAATTCTGTACTTGGGTAAGTCTGCATGGGCAGCACTGTCAGTTCCTGCATTGTGTCCAACGCTTGGGTTAATACCTGGGCAAAACTGGGGTGGCTGCAAGGGCAGTGCGTACAAGGTTTAAATGTGTACATGAGTAAGGCTCAGCGGTTGCAACAACAGTGTGTACACAGTTTAAGTGCTTACCTGAGGAAAGCTGCAGCAACTGGAGGAGCTGCGTGGACAATAGTAAGGTTACAGCTACATGTTTAAATGTTTACCTGAGTGTCAAAGTGTTCATGTGGTTTACCTGGGCAAGGCTACATGAGCAGCAGGAGCAGTGTTATTCACTCCCAGCTGTATAGGTGAAGGTTTTAGTGTTTACCTTTCATTGTAGCGTTGCGCCGTTGTGCCACATTATGCACAGTGAAGGGGGGGGTTGTTGGTTGAAGGGACACTGAATTGGAACTGAATGATACGGATGGGGTAAGAGGTGAAAAGGAGCATAAAGACAGCAAACAGAGCTGAAAACACAGAAGTGTGTGATTGTCATTTTAAACTGAACATTGCATAGCTTTAGAAACATTAAAAGATTTTAATTTATTGTAGGCATCTATGTACAGCTATCTCCATTGTTTTATCCTGGATTCTTGGGCGAAGGCACTGAGTTAGGTAGCGGAGGCCGTAGGCCAGTCATCATTCAACTCCTTACAGGACTGGCTTTGAATTATGTTATGCGTTGACACTATGGCTTGATTAATGAGAACCTGAATTGTTTGTTTGTTGTCAGGTGGTTTCAGCATTTCACATCGGTCGTGGCGGCACGTCAATGTCTTACATGGGGAGGGGGGTCACCAAGGCAGCGACACTGTGCCTGCGACAGCTGGCTCATGAGATGGTGACCTGCACTGAGGACAAGGTGTGTTTGTCATCTCCTGCCCCCCCCTCCTCCTGTGGCGTAGGCATCGCCTTCATCGTGCTCTGTGTCCTCACCTCGCCACCACCAACTTTCCCTTTTAACATTCTTCCTTTGAACTGGCTCACCTGTCTATCAACCTTCATCAACACTGTCTACAACTCGTTTGCCTCTAAGAGTAACTTCCTGAATGAAGTGTCATAGTGTGTGTATGTAATTAATAGGGTTCACTGTGCTCTTGGTGTGTGTGTGTATGCACCTGCATGTGCCTGTGTGTGTGTGTGTGTGTGTGTGTGTGTGTGTGTGTGTGTGTGTGTGTGTGTGTGTGTGTGTACCAGCATGTGCCTGTGTGTGTGTGTGTGTGTGTGTGTGTGTGTGTGTGTGTGTGTGTGTGTGTGTGTGTGTGTGTGTGCGCACCTGCATGTGCCTGTGTGTGTGTGCATGTGTATGCACTTAGAATAGTCTATGTGGACAAGATTTTGTGCTTTACAAAATACTTTTATTATCATAATCATGGCCTCTGGTTGGGGTGGGGGGGGGGGGGGGGGGGGCGAAGGTGTGTCAGTTTTGTGCCTTGATCATAATTAGGTCAGTGTTGCCTTTGCATGTATTTGTGTAAGCATGTCATCCATGTGGCTTGTTCATGCCTGTATTTGTATGAGGAAGCATCAATCCAGAAGGTTTGTTCACTTGTATTTATGTAAAACTGTCTGTCCAAAGTGCTTTTTACCTGTATTTTTGTAAAACTGTCTCTCCAAAGTGCTGTTTACCTGTATTTGTGTAGAACTGTCTGTCCAAAGGGTGTGTTGTTCACCTGTATTTGTGTGAAACTATGTCAGTCCAAAGGGCTTGTAGTTCACATGTATTTACATGTAACCATGTCAGCCCAGAGGGCATGTTCGCCTGTGTTTATGTGAAGCCATCTCAGTCCAAAGGGCATGTTGTTTACCAGTATGTGTGTGAAACTGTGTCAGTCCAAAGGGCATATTGTTTACCTGTATTTATGTGAAACTGTCAGTCCAAAGGGCATATTCACCTATATCTGTGAGAAAATCCTCTCTGTCCAAAGGGCTTGTAGTTCACCTGTATATGTGTGAAACCATGTCAATCCAAAGGGCATGTTGTTCACCTGTATTCGCTTGAACCTCTATCCATCCAAAGGGCATGTTCACCTGTATTTGTGTGAACCTCTGTTGATCCAAAGGGCTTGTTTGTTTCAGGAGTGGGCAAAGAACTGGCTGTACAGCCGACAAGGAGCGGATGCTGTTGCGGAGCCAGGTCTGAATTGGATGCTGACACTGTGGGCCTATCGCGATGCAGAGGTAAGGACATGTGACCCTACTGTGTTGGCCCTGGTGGACCTAAAACTGGAATAATTTTGGGCAATAAATGGCCCAGTAACAGTTCCAGACCCAGTGCAGTTTGGTCATAGTGACCCTGCTTTGGGACTTGTGGCAGACCTCACTGTAATCAGATTGGGCAGTAAATGACCTGCTTAAGTTTCAAAACAATACAATTGGGTCATGTGACCCTGCTGTGTTGGTTGTGGTGAAACTCACTGTAATTACATGGGGAGTTCTGCACTGAGCTGTCACCTCCCAGAACTGTTCCCGCAAGCTTTCTCATCATGTGGTACTATGCTGACTGGTGGTGGTTTGAGCCTGTTGCAGCATTCAAATGAATTCAGGTCAGGTGATTCGTCGCGTTTGATTTGAAGCTGACAGCTGTTGCCATCAATAAATGTGCTCCATTAATTGTTTTGAAGTTTTTGTTCAGAATCCACCAGGCTTAGACTATGTTGCTGTGATTTTTAGCTTCTGGGCCAGACATAGTGGTCACTCTTAAGGTTTTTCATGCCAGATAGTATGTGTGACGTTCTAACTGGCTGAAGCTGCCCAGGCGATCAGCAGCCTAGAGCCCTCTCTTGGACTGTGAATGACCTACTGTTAGTTCCACGCACAGTGTGGTTAGGTCAGGTGACTGCACTGTTAGACATGGTGGACCTCAGAGGCAATCACAGCAGAGTGTGAATGGCCTACTTTTAGCTCCACATGCAGTGTAGAAAAGTTTCCTACCGTTCACTGTTTGTCTTCAGTGCTGGAGAAAAAGATTTGTTTGTTTGTTTCTGGTTGAGCCAAAGAAGTTAGCTGAATATTTAATTGATTCTGAGGTGACCCTGTGCAATTGAGGGGATGTTACAATCCAGGAACTAAGTAACAGTCTGAGTCAGGCCTGACATGACAGAGGCTCTGTCTGAAAACGTGTTTTGTCATGTGCCTGGTCACAGGTGCGGGCAGCAGGACTGGGTATTGCAGTGGCCCTGACGTCAGCTGAGGTTGGTCGTGTGTTGGTGACCAGCAACTGTAAGCACATACCAGGGGGAATCTGGGGGGCTGCCTTCAGTGTGCTTCTGGACCCGGCTGAGTGCAGCATTGTCAGGCAGCAGGTGTGTGTGTGTGTGAGAGAGTGTGTGTGTGTGTGTGTGTGTGTGTGTGTGTGTGTGTGTGTGTGTGTGTGTGTGTGTGTGAGAGTGTGTGTGTGTGTGTGTGTGTGTGTGTGTGTGTGAGAGAGAGAGAGAGACAGAGAGAGAGAGTGTGTGTGTGCATGAGAGTGTGTGTGTGTGTGTGTGTGTGTGTGTGTGTGTGTGTGTGTGTGTGTGAGCATGTGTGTGTGCATGTGTGTGTGGATTTATGTTCATGCTTGCATGCACACAAGTATGTTGTGTTGGTGTGCATGTTCTTACAATTATGTGACGTGTGTGTTTCCATAAACATATGTGGAGGTTTTGAGGCATCCTCCCTGTAGACATTACTGCATACCAGGGCAGAACAGTTTTGATTGTGCAATGATGAAATGCTCCCAGTGCATTGATGTAAATCCTGTTGCAATGTTTTCTCCTTGCAGGCTGCCTTGCTGCTGGTCAACCTGACCTCACAAACCATTCCCAGCATCACTGGCGATGCTGCGTCCGCCTCAGTGTGGCAGGGACCTGTCGTCATGGACGTAGAGTCCAACGTGAGTACAACTCTGCAGTGTAACTGTATACTTACTACTTTCAGCTGGAACATTCTTACTTGCAAATATTATGTACCATATTATGTAAATGAGAGCAATGTTACTAATATTATGTACCATATTATGTAAATGAGAGCAGCATTACTCATTCAGGTGTGATGGGCCTGAATGCTGTGCTACAGATGTAGATGTTGTTGATAGGTCTGAATGCAGTGTTACTGTTTCACATTCAGGTATTGTTGATGAGTCAGGATACTGTGTTACACAACCAGGTGTTGGTGGGTCTGAGTGCTGTGCTACTTGTTCAGGTGTTGATGTGTGTGAATGCTGTTACTAATTCATGTGTTGTTGATGAGTGTCGTTGGTGGGTTTCAGTGCCATGTTACATTTGCAGGTGTCGCTGGTGGGGCTGAATGCGCTGCTGGCACTGTTACACCACAGTTACTTCTACCAGCAGCTGGCGGCCATGCTGTCCTCCTTCTTCCCTGCCACCGTTCTGCAGCCCGTGCTGGTCACCACTGAGGTCCCCCTGCACTCTCTGGACACCTCGCAGGCCACCATCACCTCATTAGGTCAGTGTGGGGCTGACCGTCTGTAGGCTGCAGCACACTTTATTAAACACAGCTCCCTCCACCCCTCCACCCCCCTCCTCCCCCTCCTCCTCCGGCCCCAGTTTGTTTGGACAAAGGAAAACAGTGGTGAGCTAGAAAGTAGTTGTATTGGAAAGGAGTTTGGAGGGGGGTACCCCCCCCCCCCCCATCTCCTTTTAAACTTTGCTCTCTGCATATCAGCAGGGGGAAGGACTTGTGCACAGAGTTTTAGGAGGGGTGGCTGCACAAGCCTAAACAGTTCTGACCGAAGGGGGGTCAAGGAGGACCACTTGATAACTTGCAGTGCTTGTTTTCAGAGAGCAGCACCCCGAGAGCTGAAGACGAGCGAGGGCAGCTGACATCCCACAACACCGACCAGGAAGGGGGACACGCCTCCACAAGGGTAAGGCCTTGGAAATGTACCGCAGTAGACCGGCAGTCATACAGTCTTCAGCAAGTGTTTGCTCCTTTCACCCCCCAACCCCTCATCTGTCTCAGATGTCTGCTGTGTAAATTAAGTTTTGTATAGTCAGTATGCTCATGTGTGCTTGTAGGCACTTAGAATAGTCTCTTTGGACAAGATTTTGCACTTTGTAAATGCTTGAATTATTATTATTATTTGCAACACTTTCATCTTCCTCAGGAGGGGGTGTTAAACTGTGGTTAAAGGGTACCTGCCTTTGATCTTGTGTTGGGGAGAGGGGGAGGGGATTACTAAGTGGTGAGTGAGTACCTGCATGTTGGGGAAAGTTGACATGTGATTCCCTGGTGTATCCAGGGAGCGTGTCTTGTGCCCTGTTGCACCAAGGAGACCAGGTCTGAGTGCTGGCCCTTTGAGCCCCTGTGCTTCAGGAAAAGAGTTAACTCACTGATTGCTGTGTTCCATAAAACACGCTTTTCTTTAGTGCATATGCAAATGATTAGCTTACTGGACTGCTCTTTTGATTTTTTTTTAAAAGAAGAAAAAAAAGTGGGTCCGTACTGAACATGTGCATGTAAAGCCTGTTCTTAACTTGGTGAATATTTGTTCGCCAAACATACTTCAGACACTTTGATGAACTATTATTCATTTCTTAATTGAACTTTTAGTTTGATGAACATGGTTTGGACAGTTCGATGAACTTTACTTCATCCTCAACTGGCTTGTAATGAGATTCAAGCTTTGGCTCAAACTTGCAGCAGACACGTAGCAGACAGCATGATCAAAAATATAGGCTCAAGTCAAGTCAAGTCAGTATACTTTAATCATCCCTCACAGGGTAATTCAACTAACTACATTCTGGGTCCCCGAGACAAGGCTGCACCTCCCACAAGTCAACAAATAAACAAATTCCCTCCGAAGCGAGTGAAGCACCTAGCGACACCGTCATCCATTTTTATTTTTATTTCTTCTTCATCCACAGGAGAGCTCTGCTCTCAGCCAATCAGAGGCAATGTTTATCAAATAGGGCGAATGTTCTTAGAACATGTTGAGTGAAACTTTTTGGACCCCGAATATAGCTTCATTGCAGTTCGACAAATACTCCCAACTAGGTTCGCAAAGAAAAGTTCACCCAATTAAGAACCAACTAGGTTCGCTGAATACTTCCAGTTAGGTTCACAAACAAACATTCACCCAATTAAGAATGGGCTTAAAGAGTTGCTGTGTACGTCAACAGAGTACAGGTCGCTCAACTCACACCACGGTCAGCCGGCCAGACAGCCAGGCATCAGTCACCAGCAGCAGCTCAGGTGCCACTCGATCAGGTCAGTCCACTCATCAGCAGGTTTCTGGTTGATGTGAGGCATACACATGTCCTTGTCTCAGGTCTGCTGTGATGTATCAGACAGCAGAAAACTGCTGGATCTCTGTGTTTTGCTGACATTGTGTCACTCAAATCTTGGTGCATGGCAAGTGGTGTACTTTTCAGAAGTGACTGCACATGTGTGTCTGTTTGCAAATGGTGATGTTTCATATGTTGATGGTGTGTCAAAATTGCTGGGTTGATAAGACATCAGATTTTTCCATCAGTAGACAGAATTCCATCAGTTGAGTAGCAGCAGAGGTCATTCTGGAGAAGAGAAAAATGTACAGAACAGTAGTTGATTACTTTTTGGGGCAATTTTTTTGGTAACACATTTGTGAATTTCCATCAGAATTGATATTTTGGAATCTGATGTGTGGTGTAAGCATGTCCTTGTTTCAGTGCTAAACCTCCTTCAAGTTTTGTGGATTTTGAAGCAGCAAACTGTGTGTGTTTAGGGCTCCAGCTGGACTCCTCGTCCTCCTCCTCCACCCAGGACGGGGGTGTAGGTAGGGGTGGGGGTGGCGAGGAGGAAGGGATGACGAGCGTGGTGACACCTTGCCTTCTTGCTGCCATCAGTCAGTTGCTAGGCAACTTGGTGATCATGGCACCACATGACACCTTCAACAGCATGGCCAGTCACAACATCCTGAACACTCTTGTCAGGTGAGTCACTGCATCCTGAATGCCCTTGCCACGTGAGTCACAGCATTCTGAGCACCTTTGTCAGATGAGTCGCAACATCCTGAACATTCTTATCAGGTGAGTTGCAACATCCTGTTCACCTTTGTCAGGTCAGTCACATCATCCTGATAATTCTTGTCAGGTCAGTCACAGCATTGTGAATTCCCTTTGTCAGGTCAGTCACATCCTGGATATTCTTGTCATGAGAGTCACAACATCCTGTCCACCTTTGTCAGGTGAGTCACAGCATCCTTTTCACCTTTGTCAGGTGAGTCACAACATCCTGAACTTTCTTGTCAGTGAGTCATTACATCCTGAGCACCTTCATCAGATGAGTCACAACATCCTGAACATTCTTGTTAGGCAAGACACAGGGTACATTTGTCAGTGAGTCACAACATCCTGAGCATTCTTGTCAGTGAGTCACAACATCCTGAGCACCTTTGTCAGGTGAGTCACAACATCCTGAATAATTTTGTCAGGACATTCCAAGGTGCTTTTTGTTAGGCCATTCACAAAAATGGACACTTTGTGAGGTCAGACACATCTTGAACACTTTTGGGGCCAGTCACAAGTTCGGAACAGTGTCAAACTCTTGATACTCTTGTCGGGATCATGTGATATGTTTGTATCTGGAGTTGTGTTGCCATTGTGGCAGTTGCCAGAGAGCCCTGCCACCAGTCACAGGATCTTAACGAGCTTACTCTCATCTTACGCGTTGCAGCATGATTGACGCAACACCACTGCAGGTCTGACCCACCCCTGTTTTACATGTTCCAGCATGATTGGCACGACACTGCTGTAGGATTAATCCACTCTTGTATTATGTGTTCCAGCATGATTGACACAGCACTGCTGCAGGACTTGTGTCGCCAGCTGGCTTCTGGGCCTCACCGCAGCAGCAGCATGCTGACCTTGCGAGACCTTCTGCGTATGTACAATGCCGTGGTCTCTCTCTTGCGAACCAGCGTCAAAATGAACTCCCCCACCAGGGCAGCACTGCTGGGAAACAAGGGGGCACTGAAAGCAATTGTGTCGCTGATGCTTCTGCAGTGTGACAGTAGGTAGAGCTTTATTTTGCCCCCCCCCCCCCTGATTTTTTTAGCCGGGCTATGGCTATAGTAGTAACATCAGCCATGACCAGGCTATATTGATATAGTTCATATATGTGTTAATTATTTTAGGAATGGTGATATAAAGAAACACAGGCATCATAAATATCTGTTGTTTGGTGATTCTTCACCACCTTTATCTTATAGTTCATATATGTGTTAATTATTTTAGGAATGGTGATATAAAGAAACACAGGCATCATAAATATCTGTTGTTTGGTGATTCTTCACCACCTTTATCTCAGATTTTGCTGGAGAGAGAAAGAAAAAAATGTGCAGGGAACTAATCCTGCTCTAACATAAATAAACTGTGATGTTTCATGTACTGCTGATCCAGTCATGGTAACCATTGTGGGGTTATAGGTACTGGTGATGTTAACAGATGAGATGTTTCAGGTACTGGAGATCTGTCATGTTAATGGCTGTGATGTTTTAGGTACTGATGATCTGGTCACATTAACAGCTGTGATGTTTCAGTACTGGAGATCTGTCATGTTAATGGCAGCAATGTTTCAGCTAATGATGATCCAGTCATGTTAACAGCTGTGATGTTTCAGTACTGGAGAACTGGCCATGTTAATGGCTGTGATGTTTTAGCTACTGATGATCCAGTCATGTTAACAGCTGTGATGTTTTATATTCTGGTGATCCAGCCATGTTAACATCTGTGATGTTTCAGGTTCTGATGATCTGTCCATGTTAACAGTTGTGATGTTTTATGTTCTGGTGATGGTAACAGCTGTGATGTTTCAGATACTGGTGAATAGCCATGTTAACATCTGTACTCTTTCAGGTACTGATGATCAGCCATGTAATGTTTCAGGTACTGGTGAACAACCATGTGATGTTTCAGGTACTGGTGAACAACCATGTGATGTTTCAGGTACTGGTGAACAACCATGTGATGTTTCAGGTACTGGTGAACAACCATGTGATGTTTCAGGTACTGGTGATCAGCAGCATGATCTTTTAGGTACTGGTGATCAGCCATGTGGTATTTCAGTACTGGTGATCAGCCATGTGATGTTTCAGGTACTGGTGATCTGGTTATTGAGTGCCGGCAGTTGTGGCTGTCTGTGTTAAAGTTGCTGTGCACCCTCCTTCAGACTCAAAGTGCAGCCACTCTGCAGTGTTTGACAGATGTTCTAAACTCCATCTGGATAGACTTTTGTGGTAGGTGGAACAGGAACAGCACTCTTTAATCACCTCTAGAAAAAATTGTTTACTGTTTGATCAGCATGACAGAAAAAATATCTGTCTGAGCTTCTTCTGTACTTTTACTTTTGTTTTTATTGTCATTGTACTATGTTTGTAGCTCTGCTGAAAGCATCTATGGCAAAAATGTGCACCTTGTTTTGTATGATCCTACTAAAAAATTAAAAAAAGCAAGGTTTTGTTTTTGTTTTTGCTTTTATTGCCGTTTTTATGCCTTATTCTTTAACTAGTAGAGGTATAGTCAGGCAAGAAGCAGAATGTGTTCATTGGAGTAACCACTTCTTCGCGTGCGGTGTTTGAGGAATACAATGTTACGTTTATTATTTTTGAGGTTGTGTGCATACATTGTTGATCTTGTAAAGTGTGGTGTGATCACCCTTGTTGGTGAGGCACCTTGCTATTGCAGTGACCATTATTGTTGTTATTATTGTTAACTGTTTGCTCGACTTACCTGTAGATGCTGTGGTTCACCTGCTGGAGGTTCGGTCAGGCGAGACGCAGGACCTGTTCAGTGCAGTGACCTCCTTCCTCTCCTTGCTGCTGACGGAGGAAGGCAAGCATGTGTCCAAGGACCCGCAGCGTTGTGATGATGTCACCACTCTCACCCACCTGCTGGATGTCAGCAAGGCTAAGGGTAAGTGTGAAGGGGGGGAGGGTGGAGGGGGGAGTGTTGTGAGTAGTCAGTGGGAGTGAAAGAGAGCAAGGGAGACTCGGAGACACAGGGGCAAAGGAAAGGGGGGCGGGGGTGAAAGAAAGAAAGGGATGGACAGAGAGAAATAGTGAGGCATGGAGGGGGGGGGGACAAAGAGATGGACAGGAAAATAGAAGAGATGTGGGGGGTGGGGCGGAGGGGGGCTTCCTGATAGAGTGTGGGAGGAAGGGAGAAAAAGGGAGTGACAGAGAGATGGAATGAGTGAGTGGCAAATATCAACATACTTCCAACTGCCACCATTCAAGGGTGACAGTGGTAGTGTGCCAGTGTGTATGTGTGTGTCACGCCTGCCTGCCAGTGTGTATGTGTGAGGCAGGAGGGACTGGCTGTTTTGGTAGCCAGGCAGGAAGATCATGAGACAATGCCCCCGTGACTGATCCCCCATGGTGTCCTGTGATCTGACCTTTGCTCACCTCTGGCCACAGGCAAACTTTCCCCAGAAAAAGACACACGCAGGGGAACTTTTACAACTGGGGCCTCCCTCAGCAAAGTGCTGGTCGCCACCTATGAGCTGACCTGCGGGTCAAAGGGTCAGTCGAAGGGCAAGGTCAGTGGCGATGCGCTGCAGGTCATCAACACTCTCAAGTCACTGCTGGCTGTCAGTCAGTCCGCTAGAGACACCGCCTTGGACAGTGAGTCAAGCTTCCGTTTTGTCCCAGAGTCTGTTGAGTAGTTAAACGCATGAAGATGCTGGTGGCGTAGTGAATGTACAAATATTTCCTTTGGCTTGCTTGTATCGCTGTTCTATCAGCATATTTGCAACTCAGGTGCTTTCTTTGCTCAAATTTGAGCTCCTCCAGATGCAGCCATGTTTGTTAACTGTTTGCTGATGAAGGGCAGGTCAGGCTTAGCTCCTGGTGTAATGTGTGCTTCTCCCAGGCTTGTTCATGACATTGCAGACTTTGTCAGAATAGCATAGCTGACACTATGTTTAGCTGACACCATATTTAGCTGACACCATGTTTTCTGTAATCACACAGAGAAAAATCTGTTGTGCATGGTGGTGGATTCTTTTTTTCTTTAATTTTTTTTTCTGTTCTTGTTTATAGGACCTGTCATGCTTCTGTTCCTGGGGTCCCCTTTAATGCAAAATTGTTTGAGTATATGTGCCATTCACCAGTTTTGCTGGTCTGCTTTTGGCTGTGAGCAGGAACTTAGATACATGTGGTGTTACTTTTACTGATGCTATCAGTAGCATTTTGTTGTGTTGTTCTGTTATACATGTTTTGTTATTTCTCTCTCTTTCTCTTTGTCCCCTCTCAGTCTCTTTTCAGTTTATTTATCTGTATGTATAACTTGACATGAAATATTGTTCCTTGAAAAACAGAATAAAGTCATTGTTTGAATTTGATGTGAGTGTTTTCCTCTCAGTCAAATCAGTGCAATAACAAAGTAAAGCAGTTTGCTGAATTGTCCTGGTGTGTTTCAGTGGGGCTGGTGGAGATGCTGATAGAGACCATGAAACAGAGGCATGCCAGCCTCAGTCTGGAGTCACTGCAAGTCGGCAAGGCAGGCAGGAGGAAGGTCATTGTCAAACATGGCTACTGGAGGAGGAAGAAGAAATGGGGGGGGGGGGTGCAAGTGGTGGGGTGATGTAAGGGAGAGTGCAAGAGGTGGGGTGATGTAAGGGAGAGTGCAAGAGGTGGGGTGATGTAAGGGAGAGTGCAAGAGGTGGGGTGATGTAAGGGAGAGTGCAAGAGGTGGGTTGAAGAAAGGGAGAGTGTATGAGACGTGAAGAAAGGGAGAGTGTAGGAGGTGGGGTGAAGAAAGGGAGAGTGTATGAGGTGGGGTGAAGAAAGGGAGAGTGTATGAGGTGGGGTGAAGAAAGGGAGAGTGCAAGAGGTGGGGTGAAGAAAGGGAGAGTGCAAGAGGTGGGGTGAAGAAAGGGAGAGTGTATGAGGTGGGGTGAAGAAAGGGAGAGTGCAAGAGGTGGGGTGAAGAAAGGGAGAGTGTATGAGATGGGGTGAAGAAAGGGAGAGTGCAGGAAGTTGGGTGAAGAAAGGGAGAGTGCAAGAGGTGGGGTGAAGAAGGGAAGAGAGGGAGAGTGCAACAGTTAGAATGACAGGAAGAGAAGAGGGAGCAAGCAAAAGGAAGGGAATAATACAAAAGTTAGCGAAAGAAGCAAGTGTTGCAGGGAAATCAGGAGGAAGGGCGCCAGGCAAGAACAGTTGTCTAGTCAGCTATCTTCGCTCTTTGCCTGTGTTGATGCCCTCCTCTCTGCAGGAACAAATATGCATAGGTTATATAACCAGGTATTTGGGGTGTTGTTGCTTTTTTAACAAGGTGATCTAAAGCTGTCATTTGTGCGTTGCTTCATAACCTGTCATTTGCCTTTGTTTATTCATTGATTTCATTTCTGAAAGTGACTGTCATCCTGCTGTCCTGGCTTTGTGCAGGATGATAGGATGCTGCAAGAACTGATTCTGACAGTCAACATTCTGCGCAACATGCTCTGTGGCAATGAAGCTGTCAAGGTAGGGCGAGCCTTCACTGTCTCTGCCATCTCTTCCATAACTTACCAACATTCATGTCTTTCTGCTTTATTCCACATGCATTGTGCTGACAATGCAAGCAGTAGCTTTACTGCTGCAGTGCAGTTTGCCATTGGCTGGGAGTGCAGCACAGTGCAGTTTGCCACTGCTGGCTGGGAGCAGTTTGCCATTGCTGGCTAGGAGTGCAGTTTGCCATTGCTGGCTGGGAGCACAGTGCAGTTTGCCATTGCTGGCTGGGTGCTCAGCACAGTTTGCCATTGCTGGCTGGGAGCACAGTGCAGTTTGCCATTGCTGGCTGGGTGCTCAGCACAGTTTGCCATTGCTGGCTGGGAGCTCAGCGCAGTTTGCCATTGCTGGCTGGGAGCTCAGCGCAGTTTGCCATTGCTGGCTGGGTGCTCAGCACAGTTTGCCATTGCTGGCTGGGAGCACAGTGCAGTTTGCCATTGCTGGCTGGGAGCTCAGCGCAGTTTGCCATTGCTGGCTGGGAGCTCAGCGCAGTTTGCCATTGCTGGCTGGGAGCTCAGCGCAGTTTGCCATTGCTGGCTGGGAGCTCAGCACAGTTTGCCATTGCTGACAGCACAGTTTTCTGGGCCAAGCAGTGTGGACAGGATTTATTGCCCCTTCCTGGGGCAGTCCTCTTGAACAGGGCTGGCCCACAAACAAAAGGAAAGGGAAAAACTGGCATGTAGTCTGTTCCTTGAAGAGAGCCAAGTACAGAAAGGCTTTAGCATGATTTTCTTAGAGAAGCTTATCTGTTTTACTTCACTGCTGATAATCTCACCATTGCCACTTGTTATCTCTCTCTCTCTCTCTCTCTCTCTCTCTCTCTCTCTCTCTCTCTCTCTCTCTCTCTCTCTCTCACACACACACACACACACACGCTTCCTCTCCACCCCCATCTGTCTCTTCCCCTCTGTCTCATTTTCTCACAATCTTTCCATTTCCTTACTCTTTCACTTTCTTGCTGTCACTTTCCATCTGTTTCTTTTCCTCTCTCAGCCTGTTGCTCTGTGTCTCTCTCCTCCTTGCCCCAGTCATGTGCTGATGTGATTTCTCCATGGGTGAGAGTACGTCCGTATTTATACAGAGATTCGTAAAATTGAAATGTGCATACGGAGATTTCCATATTTTGACAATTTCCAGAACAAAAAGAATTTAAAAAAAAAAATTTGTTTTGATTTCGTTCCGCAATCTGGTCCGATCCATACACCCGACCACTTGCAGATCCATGTTTTCTGAAGCTAACCCGTGCGCACACGATGCCGGAAGTGGTGAAAATTGTTGTGAATTGGCGGGATCCCTGCTTTATACAACTGAGAAGTCCAGAGCAGTTTGAAAAGAAAAAAAAGAGCCGTGTTTGTCAGAGGGCTATGAGCTTTCCGTTGCCATTGACAAAAATTTGAAAAACAAATGGAACTGGAAGTGAATTCAGGAGGTGAACGCGGACGGAGTACCGTTTCAACACTCAGTGATGTCGATAGTTCGATGAGCCGAGGGTTGCAACTAAAAAATTAAAAATTATCAACTAAAAAAAAACAATGAAAAGGAGAAAGGAACTGGGCTCGGAGGTGGACATAGATCCTTCTTAAAGAAACCTCGTATAAATTGATACCCATAGACAGGACTCTTGCAACCTGAGAACCATAGACAGAGGATCAAGAGCAGCGACTTAGAATAGTTCAGGGAAAGTGAAACAATACTTTGACAGATTTTTTTTTTATAACCAGAAGTTGAATGGAAATTCAATGACACTGACAGTGGAAAATATGCATGTTGCAAAGAGAAGGAGTGTATCCCACCGAAAAGTAAAATTCATGAATTGCAGTAGTTACTGTTATAGTATTAATAACTTTGGTGAGGCACATTCAGTCTGGAGTAGGAAGCAGGCTACATCTGTTAATGTTATGTGAAGTAAGGTCAGTATGATTATGTAGTACTATTAGTACTAGTAAAGTTATAATACTTGTATACTAATGCAAATGAGTCTGAAGTAAGAAATTTCTTGGTTGTGATTTATTTCAGTTTGTATTACATTGAGAGTCCTGTCCAAATGTCTGGGGAGTGAGACTTGGTTAACCCATACTTTGTTCTGTAACTGTTCATGATATACACTTGGTGATATTAGTTATTCAGCTTCATTTATACATCTAATTTAAATATTCCCAACAATAGCCTTTGATGTGTTCTCAGTTTAACTTTTGTTGCAAGGAGAAGCCACAAAACAACCACACATTTGTAAAATTGCTCAGTTCTAAAAGGGGCGTTGCCCCCTTTACCCCCATCAGGGGCCTTCGCGGCCCCGGGACCCCGGCCTTCTGTATTTCAAGAATTAACAACTTTCACCCATGTTTCTTTGTGGTGACAGCTGGCGTGTACACACAGTGGTTTGGCAGGCGTGGTTCACAAGCTATGGGCCTGGTGTCTACAGGAGTCCAGTCTCATGTCTTCCATCCTTGCCCTCCTCATCAACTTCACTGCAAAGTGCCCTGCAGGTAGACCCCCCCCAACCACCAGAAATAAGTGGTTTGTGTGTGTGTGTGGGGGGGGGGGGGGGGGGGGGGCATGCGTGCGTGCGTGCATGTGTGTGTGCTTGTATGTGTGTGTGCATGTACAGTGTTTGTGTGTGTGTGTGCACTAAAGTCCTTTCAGACATTGACAATCATTATTTACAGTGCTCATCCCCTAAGAAAATGAATGCCTTCATGCCAAATGAGCAAGCAAGAAACGTACACCATGTGGATGACACAGATGGCTTCAGCAGAGTCTTTTTGTTCTCAGTCGCTACATCGTTAGCATCAACCACATCAGGTGTGGTCTTTCTGTCAGCTGCTACATTGTTAGCATCAACCACATCAGGTGTGGTCTTTCTGTCAGCTGCTACATCGTTAGCATCAACCACATCAGGTGTGGTCTTTCTGTCCACAGCCGCTACATCATTAGCATCGACCACATCAGGTGTTGTCGCGCCCAACGCAAGCCGCCAGCAGCAAATTACCAACTCCCTTGTTCTGGCCATTGCCAAAGCTACTCAGCGAGAGATTGAGAGAGAGCTGTCCGCTTCCTCATCATCAGGGTCGCTTCTGAAGCTGCTCTTCACATTGCTGACATCACTGTCACTGTCGCCAGAGTGTCGCAACCTTATGTGGAAGGTGGGTGGAGACTGCAGTGGTGGGTGCTGGGTGGTGTTTCTTTCCACCGCTGTGCAGGGAGCAGTGTGGCTGAATGGTTAAGACACTGGATCCAGGAGCAAGAGACTTTGGGTTTGGATTCTGGCTAATGCAGCCCCCCCGCCCCACCCCTCCACCCCCACCTATTCCCTCTGCCACCCAACCCCTTCTGTTCTTAGTGTTTGGTGTCTGACAACAAAATATTCATACCAAGCTGTGGATACATCGTCATTGTGCTTCAGTCAAAAAGACTCGAGCAGTTCATCCAAAGTAAGATAGTTTCAGCAAACAAACCTGCACCGTTGTCATTTGCCATATAGTGTTTTCTTTCAAAACCTGACAGTGAGCTTGTGTTTTCCTTTTGGATGAAGCAGACAGGTATTGAGAATGACTTTATGTTTGTTGTTTCTGGTGTATTTATTCTTCTCCAGGACAGTTGAGAACTCTTTCTGACCCAGTTATTCTTATGTTATTGTCTCATTCAGATCACTTGGGTGTTTGCATGCAGATTTACTTGTATGTAGTGTCCTTTGTCATGTGTTGTTTTCTTCCTACTGCCATTGACCTTCCAATGACTGTGCTGCCTGCTTTCAGAGTAACCTGCTGCAGGATTTCTCCAAGCTGTCTCCAGGTCGCAGTCGCAAGTCGCGCAGTCGGCAGGTTCTGGACGCCTTGTGGCTTGAGCTGGCTGTCGGTCTCTCCTTCTCTACTGATGGTCAGCAGATGCTGCTACGTATTGACGGTCAGTGTCGTGATGGCCAGATCAGGTTGTGAGATGAAAGCTGGAACAATGAGCCCTGTGAGGATGGTTGTGGTGCAGTGACAAGCCCTGTGAGGATGGTTGTGGTGTAGAGTGACAGAGTTGTTGGATTTGACTGCTAGTGTTACAGTTTTGTTACATGTGACTGCATGTCTGACAGTGTTGTTGGATTTGACGGTTACAGGGTGTGATTTGTCTGACAGTGCTGTTGGGTTTGACTGTTACAGAGTGTCTGACTGCTGTTGGGTTTGACTGTTAGTGAGTCTCTGACAGTGCTGTTGGGTTTGACTGTTACAGAGTCTGACTGCTGTTGGGTTTGACTGTTAGTGAGTCTCTGACAGTGCTGTTGGGTTTGACTGTTAAGAGTGTCTGACAGTGCTGTTGGGTTTGACTGTTACAGAGTGTCTGACAGTGCTGCTGGACTTTGTGGAGAATGGGTTTAGCTCGCCTCACTGCCAGGAGTGTGCCATGATGGTTCTACGTAACATGTGCTGCCACGCTGCCAACAAGCCCAAGATTCTGGCCAATGGTGCGTCCCTTCCTTACAAACATGACCAGGTTTCTTTTGAAGCAAATACTTGTAGGTCTTAGTTTAAATGTTGCCGCCACATAAAAAAATTAAATATTTTTTTAAAACGTAATTGTGATGATGTTGGTGTGTTTCCTTTCAAAGTGTCCCCTCATTGGTATACTTCCTCTGTGTCACTGTCCCAAGATAGTCCTGTGCATCTGACGGGACATTAAATCCACTTCATTCGCTCAGTCTACTAATGCTTTTCTAACATGGGCATTGTTTCTTCTTTTCATTAAAAGAGTGTTAGTATTTTATTGTCCCACTGTGTTCAAAGTCCATTGTTTCTGCTGTTTTACAGATCAGGTGATTCCATGCTGCATGGATCTGGTGGAGTCAGCTGAAAACAGTCGAGTCCAGACTCTGGCAGCTTCTGCTTTGTGGGCTCTTGCCTACAACAACCACAAGGTCAGTCCTCTGCTTCTCTGGGAGTCTTTAGGTACTGTGGGAGGGAGACCAGGGATGTTGGATGTTACCCATCCTGTGTCAAATATTAGGGCTGTCATTTGATTCCCCTTTCCTATCTCCTCCCTCATTTTTCTGCCTAATCCTGTGGTATTTCTGCCTAATCCTGTGGCATTTCTGCCTAATCCTCATCCTGTCTTGTCATTTTTTTATTGTTTCTGTTCATTCCTTTTTCATATTTTTCTTTAATCTGGCATTGATTAATTAAACAGAATGGTTAACACATCATAACCTTACCATATATGCTTTTTTAACAAGGGCAGTGTTCAAGAAGCTAACTCTTTGAAAATGTGCATTTGTTTGTCTGTGTATGTTTTGTTTCATATTCTTGTAGGGATCAATTTTGTGATTTGACTTGAGGAAGGGTTTACATATATGAGTGGAGTTTTCAAATGTGTATTTTGCTTATGACTAGTTTGATTGTTCTGATGGGACTGCATGTGGAGTTGACAGGTCTTTGAAATCCAGTTACTAACTGGCTTTTCTTAGTCAATTTCATTTTGACTGTTGTTCTGTTCTGTACATCACGCACATTACACTGTGCCTGTGCATGCATCAGAAAGTCTTGAATGGTTATGGAGGGTTGGGACTGTTTGCCTGGCGCTCTGGAGGGACTGTTCCCATTTTATTGAAGATGAAACTGTTTGCTTCCGATTCTTCTTGTTGATGCAAGTAATCTTTAGTTGGCAGAGCAGGGCAGGATGGTGTCAAGTTTTGTTGTTGTTGCAAACAACAGCTTAATTGTCTGACAACATCTAACAGAACAGAAATGTTCAACCCAACATTCATTTTGTAAGTGAAAGCAGTTAAAGTGTGCTTCCTCTCTTTCAGGCCAAGATGGCCATGAAGAGCGTCAATGTGATCCCTCGCATGCGAGCATGTTTGAAGAACATTCAGAATATGGGGCAGAGCATGGAGGACGTTCAGTGTTCGGAGAACATCCAGGCTGTTATTTCAACTGTCAGCACGTAGACCCATCAGGCTGGTCTGCTGTGGAGCTGACCCTGGTCACCATCATCTTGTGTCTTGTTGGAAGCGCTGTGATTCCTTCCCTCAGTTGATGATGCTACATTTGGCTCAGTGCCATACTTTTTTGTCTGTGCACTCAGGGTGTCATTTAGCACATTATAAATGTACCTTATTATTATACAGTGCAAGATTTTTGACGAAAGGTATTTTGTAAAGCGTTATCTTCAAAAGGTACCCAACAGAAGAACGCTGGACCAAATTGCACAAAGGCATCATTTGAATTGTGCATTTAGGTTAGGAAGTAACTTGGTGTTTTACACCCAGTCAACCATTATGGTTATAATAGGGCTAGATTTAGCATGTACTGTGGTGAAACTTGACAATGAAACATTATTGCATGTGATGAATTAGCCTCTCCCCATTCAGCTGTTTTAGTTAGGATCACAGCGTGTACACCATGGTCTCAAAGTGTTATTTTCTGCTGCTGGTTACCAACATGTTATCTCATTTTCTGCTGCTGGTTACCAACATGTTATCACATTCTCTGTTGCTGGTTACCAACATTTGGATCAGCACATACTGTGAGACCTTAATTCACTAGTTATGTTACACAAAGATCCTTTGTCATTGGGATCTGTCGTTTTGTTAACATTGTGAACTGTTCACTGGCAGGGAGAATGCATTTAATTTTACATTTGAGTATTTGATTTACCGTCTAAGCAAATGGTTGTACAAGGGGTTGCAACCTCAATGATTCCGTCCAGTAGCCCATTTTAATATCATATATATAGAGTTGTATTTAGGTTGAGTATTTTGTTTTATTGCATTAACTATTTAATTATTTACTTTCTGTGTGTAGTATTTTGAATTGCCCATTGTGCCCATCAGTTTTCTCTCACCTGTGCCTGCACCCCAGAAACATCAGTTAGAACTGGAATGTGAACTAAGAAGCAGCTGATTGTCACCTTTTTCAGATTCAGTAAATGTGATGAATTTTCAAACTGTATTGGTGCACACACAGTGTAAGACATGTCAGGGTGGAAAGTTTATCACCATTTAATGTGGAAGAGTTTTTCACTATGTGGTGTGGATTCTGTCTCAGCATTGTAGGTTTCAAGTCTTCAGCATCATTCTTCCCAGACCTGCCAAATGCTGCCAAAAATTTGTTTGGCTGCTGGTGTTGAATCCTTTTGTTTATTTACTTGTACACTTTAAGTAAGGATTGAGTGTTGAAATAGAAACTGTTTTTTGTGTACATCTTTTTGACTGCGCGTGCTCTTGTGAGTTCTGTGCAAAACACTGATGCAGATGAAGCCATCCGGACCCCAACCTCTGCACAGCCAGGACAAATGGGTTTCACAAACAACACAGCACATGCTCACACACACACACACACACACACACACACACACACACACACACACACACACACACACACACAAAAAGACAGAGAGACAGTTCTTCTCAGTTTTATTGTTGCAACACATGAACGGTAAGAGTGCACCTGGCCTACAAACAACCCTGCTGTCAGAACAATGGACACTGTCAGGGCCCCAAACAGCAATATTTTTCCCACCCTCACTCAGTGATGGCAATGTCTACTCCTGCCTGATCTCTGCCACAGTCCACTCCTGCCTCCTCTCACAAGGACTTGGTGGTACAGCATGTCAGACAGACAGATGCACACGCACGCATGCACAAACACACACACACATTCACTTCATTGAAATGTCATGCATATACTGAACATTCACATTATCCTTTTTGTAATTTTTCTGTAATTTTCCTCACCCAAAATGTCATGAACTATAAACACTAACTTACTTTTTGCAAACTTCATACTGAGAGAATACACACACACACACTTGCAGAAAATGACTAGCCAAAAACTGACAAGAAACACTGATCCAACAGATGTAACCATAAACATACTGAAAACAGGCTAAAAACAGACAAGGAAATGACCCAAAGCGTTGAGACACAGCACACACACACATGCACACACACAATTTATTTTTTTTAAGACCGGAAACAGCCCCAGACAGGAAAGAACCCAAAACACAGGAAATGGTACACTGGTAGGAAAGGTATCCAAAAACAAAATGCTAGGAAACAGCAAAAATACATACTGACACAAAATGGCCCAAAGGAAACAAAGCAAAAAAACATATTGACAGGACATGCTGCAATCATAAAACATGTTGATAGGAAAGAAAAACATTGTGACAGGAACACAAACACACCAACTGAACATGGCTGTAGCCATAAACATGTTGATAGGAAACTCACTGTAGCTAAAAGAATGCCTACAGGAAACAAACTTAAGGCAGCTATAAAGAAATAAAAAACTACAGGGAAACACATTGATGGGACACAACTTCAGGGCTGACAAAAAGAAGAAAAAGAAACTATAAAAATCAACAATAACCAAGAACCCACCTCTCAAACATTTCTGATGAAGGACTATGGTTTTGTAATTATTAACGGCAACAAAGCTGCAAGATTTTTCACCAGGACTTTTAGCAATCCGTTTTCAGACCTAGGGATATTCAGTACTGGTTGGGTTCGATCTGCCTGTCAGTACAATGAACCAACTTTCAACAGTAGTAACTTACAGAGTCAAGAGGCTTTTGTTCTAAACAGTTGTGAGTAATCTCATATAGTCATGCAGAGAAAGTCACAATGCATGCATAAATTACTCCACACCTAGCAGTACTTCACTACAAACTCCAAAACAATAAGATCATGTATGATGCACACTCTGGGACCAGCAAGAGAGACCTTAGCTAACAGTAGCACAATAGCCTTTGACTTCATCTGTTAAAAAAATGTATTTTTTATTTTGAAACTCCAAGCACAGCAGAGAGATCAGATGCATTCAGCATGGAGGAACATTTTAAGTCACTGTCAAAGTAAGTAAGTAAGTAACTTGGTGTTTTACGCCCAGGCAACCATTACATATTAAAAATAAGTACATGCTAAAACTGATACTAATCAACGTCAGAACACAACCCAAGCCCAGTCTGCAGTTGCCTGACTGACGCCGCCATCAAACACATGCAGGTGTTTCTTCTCGCAGTGACGCTAAGGGCTTGCAACCCACTCCTGTAGCTGCAGTCTGGACAGGGCTTTCCTGACCTCACAAAAGGCTGTAGCTGCAGTCTGGACAGGGCTTTCCTGACCTCACAAAAGGCTGTAGCTGCAGTCTGGACAGGGCTTTCCTGACCTCACAAAAGGCTGTAGCTGCAGTCTGGACAGGGCTTTCCTGACCTCACAAAAGGCTGTAGCTGCAGTCTGGACAGGGCTTTCCTGACCTCACAAAAGGCTGGGAGAAAGAGAGATCTGCTGAGACAATCAAATTTGAGATTGTCAGCCTTTGTTTACTGACATGAAAGAAAAATGCGACATCTACAGCTATAAGTTTCAACCATCAGAAGTTTTGCACTTAATTACACAAAGCAAATTAAAAAAGGTACCTCCCAAAACACACACACACACAAACTAAAACAAGAAACAAGAAAAATACAAACCACCACCACTGAACAAATAAAAACACTAACACATACACGAAAAAGGCCAAAAACAAAAAAGCAACAGAGAAAATAACCCAAATGTTACAAAATAAACTGTTGGAGTGTCTTAAACTTCATTTGCTCACAGTCGGAGCCTTTCGGTCAAGCATTTTGAGAACAAACCCCTTTCAGTGAGTAGAAATGCAAGGTCACATCAAAGTGTCATAGCTGATCATGCTGTTGGCAGGAAATGAAGAGAATGTGGTATGAGATTCCACCCACCTTGCTGGCTGCATGAAACTGACTGGCAGCAAATTTAGGACAGGCAAACTAGCTTCCTGACTGGCCAGTTGTCATCTCATTTTTTATGCACATGACCCACCAGTCAGTTGACAACTTATTTTCAGTTTTGAATCAAAATTCTGGGCTCCTTTTGTCAGGGAATTTATAACATTCAACAGGTGTGTGAAGGGCCCACTAGTTTCTCTGGCGTTCTTTGCATCTCATCTATGGCAAGGCCTTGGATTCCTTGTATCGCATCATGGAAAAATACCAGGTAAAAAGTTATTTGCATTCAAATAACTGATGTAAAGGGTGAAAGGTTTCCCACTCACTGACCACATGACATTCAGTCTGGCTCAATCATACTGCAGAGCATATCAGGACATCAAAGTTGGGAGTGAATACATATTAGGAACCAATTTTCTTTGCAAGCAGTACACACTTGACTACACATAGGAAATGACTGGTGAGTGAAGGCAAGGCTTATCAAACCTGCCACTGGTTCTCAGAAAGGATGAGGCAGGAAGGGGGAGGGGTGGGGTGGGGTGCAAATGGAGGAGGAACGAAACAATCAGTGGCCGCTATCCCACACCAGAAATCTCAATCCTGACCAACATGTCTTCCTCAATCACTGTTTACACCAACACTGCAGACTCCTGGAGAGATCAACCCATTCTTTGACTCATTCTAACTGGCAACAGCAGCTGTTATGAACGGCGCTTGGGCAGCAAGTCTGAAGGTCTATCCTGGGTTGGAAAAGTCTTTGTACCCAGGCTGGGGAGTCAGCTGTATAGGGAAGAAAAAGAAGGGTTCAGCCCTGTAGCAGAAAGACTGAAGAGTAAATCCTTGTTTAGTCCCTCTGTGCTGGTCTGTCTGCATATCAATGTGAATGTGTGTGGTGTTGTGTGCACATGTGCAAGTTTGTTTTGACTGTTTTGCCTCTTCGCTTTGTAATGGGCTATGTACTCCAGTTTGGTGAAATAGGACACAGAACAGCACCTTATTATTATTATACCAACACTGACCCAGTAATGTCCATGATGGGTGGGGCTGAGGTGATGGGTGTGGCTAGTGTAATATGTGATGGGTGTGGAAGGTGATGGGTGATGTGGTGGCTGCTGGTGTGATGGGTGTGACTATGACTGATCAGTGAGGCCAACGTAAATGGTGAAACTGATGTGATGGCTGTAGCTGGTATGATTGGGACTAGTTGGTGCAGCTGGCTGTGATGATGTGACTGGTGGCTGTGGCTTGTGTGGCTGATGGAATGGTTTGACTGATGTATTGGGGCTGATCTGATGACTGGTGTAATAGAGGTGATGGGTGTGCCTAGAATGATTGGTGGGGCTGATGTGGTTTGGTGTGACTATGTAATGGGTGTGTCTAGAGTGGTGGGTAGGGCTGATGTGGTTTGGTGTGACAGAGGTGATGGGTGTGCCTACAGTGGTGGGTAGGGCTGATGTAGTTTGGTGTGACAGAGGTGATGGGTGTGACTGATGAGTGGGGTTGTAAGGCCAATATAAAATAATTGGTGTAATGATGCAATGGTTGTGGCTAGTGTGAGGAATGTGACTAATGGATAGGGTGATATAGAATACATGATTTAACATGTTTTTATTTAACAAGTTCTTTTGATTTATAAACATACCAGTGTCAGCTAAGGTCTCCCTAGGAAGGGTAATGATCACTAAACAGACAAAAGGCTGGTGTCTCACATTAGAGTACAACAGTTCCCATTTACAGGAACTGAACCATCAGCTGGAAAATGAGATCTGGGCAACTGAGCTTGCACTAGCTGTCAGGCAATTTCATTGGCCATAGCAGGTGTTTCTCTTCAGATAAAAAGGTCACAGTATAGGCCATGCATGCTAGATCCCCCCCCCCCCCCCCCCCCCAATTACACATTTTCCATAAGGAAATAACATACATAACAACACTTTAACCAAATATCTCTCAACAACAATGTTTTTAATCATCACCTCAAGATCTAGCAGATCAGCATTCATGTCACATGCAACAATAAATATACACCACCCAGATTTATTAACCAACTATGTTCAATTGCACATACACATCCTAAATATTGCAATAAATCTCTCAGTGACCATTATACAGTCCTAGTCACCACAAAGAAGAAGGGAAGAAAAGAAAGAAAAAAGAGAAAAAAATCCTGACTGTAAAACAAGCTCAAACAAGAGCACTGATTCTAATCACAGTTGTCTTTCCTGTAAGATTAAAAGGGAGTCCTGCATGTGCATGTTTGTGCTTTGCAAATACCTTCCACCACCTTTGATCATCTCACTCAGCAACAATGGTGAAGCAGTGCCCCCAAAACCCCACTTGTGGAGGGGAAAAAAAAGAGCCGAAAAAGAAAACAACAGTTGGAAATGCAGACATCTCCTGTGGCAGTGAAGGTAGTAGGGAAGGGAGAAAATTCTGTTTTAGTAAAGTGTGGGAGAGTGTTCCACACAAGGCAGAAACACTGAGACCAAGGACAATACATGTGGCAGGGACATGAGACCAAGTACAATGGAAGGGAAGGAGTGTGTGTGGATGTGTGTGTTGGGTGGGGGGTTGCATGGTATATGTCTGTGTAAGGGGTGGGGTGGGGGGTACATGTGCAAGTTTGAGACCATAACACTGGTAAAACCGGGAGTCATGCACACGTTCAAGGCAGAGAGATGCTGAAATCAGCACTGGAAGAGAAGGATTTAAGGGGAGAGGTGGGGTTGGGGGGTCAAGGCAGAGACACCGAGATCAACAACAACAATGGATTAACAAAATGAGGGGTTGAGTGTATATGTACAAGGCAGAGATTGATGGGGGGGGGGGGGGGGGGGGAACATGCAGAAAGCTAAACAACAGAACCAAAAACACTAGAAGGGGTGAAGGACAGGTAGGGGTCTGAACATACTGGAAGCAAACACAAAGATAAATGTCAATGACAGATTCACAACTACTGCAGAAGAAAAAGAAAAACCAAACATCTTCCACCTTAAGTCAGTCCCTTACTCTGCTTCACCTGAGAATGCACAAAGGACTTCATGCTGTCACACAGACGAAGGGGGATTATTTTGCCAAGGGCATCATGTGCCTACGTTGTTGGGTTTTGTTTGTTTCGTATTGTTGTTTGGGGGGAAGGAGGGTTCAGGCAAATATACACATGGGGGAATTATTTTGCCAAGTTCATCATATGATGTTCTGAGATTACTTTTGCCAGGGATGTACTGTCATCTGGAATGGAAAATTGCAGAAGTCAACTGTAGATGTCTTGAGGTATTTTAGATCTGACATATTTTAAGATATTTTAGATCTAACCTTATTTCGGGCTAGGGGTTTGAATGGTATAATCCGTTTCTTAATTATTTTCTTAAATCTGAAGTTCAGAATAGCTCAAAGTAGCATTTGAAATTGAGCAGCAGAATAAGTGGAAAATACTTCTCAAGGAAAATTGCAAGTCTTGGTGTGCAAAACTGCTCAAGTCTCACAAACAGTGAAACGCATTACAAAATTGCTGGAAAAAATGATGCAGTCATCACCATGGAAGCCTCCACAAAACTGCATGACTCGGAAGTAAAAAAGAAAGATAAAAAAAGAGTCTATGTTGGTATTTCTGAAGACATTTTTTACAAGATAATTGGGCAACTTTTGGCAGAATCTTGCTCATTAGCACTTCTGACAGTATCTTTTGAAAAAATTGCACACCTCGATGGGTATTGCTGATGAAAGTACAATCATTTTCACACACAAAATACTCTCATTCATAATTCTGAAGAAGAAAGGAGTCATCCACAACATGTCAGTGTGGCATCAACAAACCCCCTTTTAAAACAGTATTTAGCATCTCCTCAAACTACTTCCATAATGATTCTGTGTGGACAAGGATAAAACTACCTAAAAACAGCCTTGCAATCCAAATTCTACAAACTTACTGGCATTCTTAAAAACCTTGAACTCTGCATCTTCTACTTTCCTCACACTTGGTCCCATGCTTTCAGTTTGACATAAACTCCAACAGAAGAAAACAATATCTACCGTTACATAACCGTTGCACCAAAACCCCTAGTTCTGGGAGGAAGGCACAAGCACATGCAGAAGAAGACAAGCCAGTTGGACACTGCTATCCACTCTGACATTAATTCATCTGAGCTAATGCAGACAGCATGACATACAATTATTAAGAAAGCAATCAATCCAATGTAGTTCCCGCTTGCAGTCACGCTTTCATTATATATGTACACTCACTGAAACCAGCTACACTGTGCAAGTAATGCCATCAGCCATTTGATTGTGTTCAGCTCCAGACACATCTGGAGGAGTGTGTGCAGGCTGTGGGCATATCTGTATCCCTAACTAACACAGGTTAAAGTACAAAACAACAACATCACCCCAACAAGAGCAAGATGGTCAACAACAGCAATGGGGCACTGGCATACCAAATCACGAAAGTTTGACCAGTACAGAAGAAGACTGAGCAAACAGGTGAGCCGATTGCAACTACCCTCTAACCATTCATTCAAGGCAGGAAGGGGAAGGTGGGGAGAGGGTTAGTACAGTACTGAAAACGTGTGCATGCTCTAAAAAAAAAACCTCACAAACCATGCCAATGGGCACAGCCATCAATGACCACCATGTTGTGTCAAAACAAATCTACTGAAGGACCATAATGCAATGTAGGAAAAAGGTAACATTATAATACCGTGTTTTTCTTCACAATAACAACAAAAAATTGCATTCCATGTCACATCACAACAGAGTAAAGAAAAACATGGGGTGGCGGGTGGGGGGTGTTCTCATAATCCATTCCATTCCAAATGTAAGCCTACTGTCATGATTCCTGTATTATTTGCATACATCTGCTGTCTTCCTATTTTAGGCCATAATTGTTTTCAACACCCAGTCAGCTATCATGTATAGCTGGGCAAATCTCAGTTTGTCAGAACACAGCACAGCACACCCAGTCAATCGTGACGTGTAACAGGGAGAAACTCAGTTTGTCAGAACACAGTACAATAAAAAATAGATAAAATATATGATAACAACAATCAAACGCATCAGCAATAATCAGGAGAATCTAGCCAATTTATAAATGATGTTTTAATTCATCTAGTTGCATTGTAAGAACAGAAGGTTTTCATTGTTACACAGGAGAGTTTGAGTATTTGTTACATGCTTGAACTGTGGCTTTAGAACAATGACGAGCAAACGTACAAGTGAGCCAAGGTGTGGCAGGAAAGGCGTTGTGCTGAAAAAAAATCAGTAGAGAAGATCAACAAAACCAATTTTTATTTAGTGCTTTTTCAGGTGTAGGACAAATCTGACTTCTCCCTCCAGCCCCCAGCCCCACCCACAACAAGCACACTCACTTGCTCACCTCATTCTGACCTGCTAAAACTGTGCACTATCCAGCCTCACATAATTTACAGGTAGCCAGAATACCACAGGTATCCTCCATTATACTATACTATCATATGGCAAATCTTTTTCGCCTGGTGCTTTGATGGCTCGCTCCTTGGCACGTGAAAACCACTTCCGGATCTCAGAGAAGATGAACACAGTGGATGTCAGACACACCAGGAAGACCAGGTCTGTAAAAAAAAAGAAGAGAAAAACAGGAACTTGAACTTTCCCCCCAAAATGCAAATTTTTGGGGTCATTCCCTTTATCAAGCTTTTGTTTAAGATCCCCAGCCCCCCTCCCCAACACATCAAACACAATGGACAACACAAAATGTACATCATCATGCAGCAGCATTTACTGGGTCAGTCACTGCATCATTGCAGGCTGTGCCACACGCCCATGTGTGACACCATGAAAAAAGTTCTGCCATTGAACTGCTACTAGTAAAGGTGATACCACTTCTACTATCTACTGCACTGGAGGTTCAACCACCATAAGCAGTGAAAAACTTTGGTGCTACATTCTACACAGAAACCTCATCAGCACTGGGTATTAACAGAGATGGATGTAAACAAAGATGGTGTAAACAATGATGGGTGTAAACAAAGGTGTAAAGAGAATGAGTTGGGTGTAAACAGGGGTGGGTGTAATCTGAACTGGAATTACAAAGAGCTGGGTGTAGACTGAGCTGGATTAACTGCACTCGGCTTACACAGTGGTGGGCGTAAACTGAGCTGGATTAACTGCACTCGGCTTACACAGTGGTGGGCGTAAACTGAGCTGGATTAACTGCACTCGGCTTACACAGTGGTGGGCGTAAACTGAGCTGGATTAACTGCACTCGGCTTACACAGTGGTGGGCGTAAACTGAGCTGGATTAACTGCACTCGGCTTACACAGTGGTGGGCATAAAATGAGCTGGATTAACTGCACTGGGTTTACAGTGGTGGGTGTAGATTGAGTTGGTTGTAACTGCACTGGGCTTACAGAGTGGTGGGTGTAAACCAAACTTGGTGTAAACAGGGGCTGGTGTAAACTGAGATGGCTGTAAGCTGGTGGGTGTAAACAGAGCTAAGGTTTTTACAAAGTGCACAAGGAGGCTTGGGGTCCAAACAAACTGTGTGTACAGACCTGAAACATACAATGCCTCTGTCTGGAAGATGGCCTGCAGAGGTGGGAAGTAGATGACCAACATCTGCCCCACCAGTGACCCAACCACCGCCAGCAGAAACACTCGGTTTGTGAAGAATCCCACTTTGAAAATGGACTTGGACTGCAAGAGATGGTAGATAATAGTAAATCATGCCAGTGGAAACACCGGCTTTGCCAAGAATCTCACCATGAAGATGGGTTTGGATTGCACAGGTGATGGTAAAAAAATCTGCTAATTTGGACTGATAATCGTGACAGCAGAAACATTCCTCACGAAACCCACTTAGAAGACAGACCTAGACTGCCAGGATTTTTAAAAATTGTTTTACATCAGCAAAGTTTTCATACCTTGATGGAGAGGCTGTGACTGCAACCTTTTTGATACACGTCCCACAGCCCAACCCACAATGATTTCAGTACAGTGGTAAAACCTTTATGGATTCTCTACATAGAGTTTCAGAGTTTTTAAACCTCAAATAGTGGAGCATGTGGGAAAAGGAAGCAGTCACAGTGAGAGAGTGTGGATGCACAGGACAGGGGGAGAGCAGGCAGGAGTTGTAACAGACTGTACACTCTCTTCTTGCCTTGACAGTACTCACCTGAGATCTGCTCCCAAGGGCATTGAACATATCGAAGAAAACAAAGCAGGTGAATGTCATTGTGGTGTCTCTTGGTGTGATCTTGTCATCCTGCATCTGTCAGCATCAACATAAAAATCACACAGCTTAGCTGGTTCGATGTGTCCACCATATAAACATCAAACATAAACACAATACAAAGGAGTTTGCTGTTTACATCTTGTCAGTATCAACACAATCAGAACACAGCTGAGTTGGACAGTACTACCAAGCCACCATCAACACGAACATGATACATCCAGTTTTGATCAGGTTTTCAATTTCTGACAAATTTTCATGGAACTGACCCCTTCAGAAAGGTGATGGGGGCTGATCCCCATGTCCTTTGTGAGTGACTGGCGTACCAGGACTAGCTTACCTCTCTCCAGAAGACCCACAGCGTGCCACTGACAATGACAAAGGCTGATGACATGACGTTGATGATCAGCTGACGAGTAATGATGGGGTCACGTACATGACGGGGTGGCTGTTTTATAACATCATGGTCCACTGGCTCTACGCCAAGACTGTAAGACAGAAGTAACACAGAGTTAGTAACAATGAAGCCACATGTACTGACACAGTTGGTGAACTATAAAGGGACATGTTCTTCCATGGGGAACCAGACAGGGACAAGCATTTACCTGAAATCCAGTGTAAAACAGTCCGGCACAGAAATGAACACAATCACACAATCTGGTTTTCCCTAGTCTTCTTTGTGGAATAACTTTTCACCAAAGGTCCATTTCAAAAGGTAGTGTAGTGTAAGTAGGTTACAAAAAGTTGATCCATTTGGTGAAACAAGGCAGATGCAGGTTGAGTTGACTGAAATGTTGGCTCTATACTGTATCCAATGCTTCTCATTAACTTTCTACAGCTGAAGGTTTTCAACTAAAATTCCAGCCAGTCTCTTGTTGGAAAAAACAAATAACCAAACACAAGTAAAAAGGCACAACAGAACAACTGTATTGTCTATAACACTAAACTATCTAGCATGCAGGTAGAGCAAGATATGGTATACTGGGTCACACCCGTTTGTGCATGAGTCACATTTGCTTGTGGCAACTAGAAATAACAGTGAAGTCAGTGCTCCTTCAGCCTACAATAACCTGCTTCTTGTATGTGTTCAGAAGTCTAGCTGAGATCAAGACAGTATCTAAGTGCTCAGGAAAGCCCATATGCCATCTAGCCCACCTTTCAGAAGACTGCTCAATGTTTCACTGAAACAGCTCCAGTGCTTGTCTGGACAATGGCAGACTGTGAAGCTCTTTTCTACCTTCTATTCTAAACATGATCACATGAACTGGAACTGATCTAACAGGTAAAACATGAAGCAAAACAACAACAACAAAACAGCATCTAACCTTTGAGCAGGAGGCCCATCCATGATAATGTTGATCCACAAAATCTGCATGGCATTGAGTGGGTTAGGTAACCGTAGCAACGTTGATACTGCTATCAATGACAAAGCTGCTATGCTCCTGAAACAAAAATACATACAAACAATAATAACAACAATAATAACAGACGGCTCTTATACAGTGCAAATCTTCTTGCGTAACAAAAACTCAATGTGCTAGCCCACACCACTCATGCATGTAAATATTATATTCATTCACATAGACAAGTATTACCATTACTGATATGAAACAGGACGAGTAATACCGCTATGAACAGGATGACTATTAATGCCAAGAAACAAAACAAGTATTACAGTACGAAACAACATGAGTATTACTATTTGTTTTGAAACAAAGTGTTAATGTTATTAAGTTGCTGAGCACTCCTGAAAGTCACAGTTCTTTCATATACAGTGAATCAATGCAACCAAAGTTCATGTATTTGCTTACAAGTTTTGCATCAGAAAGCTACTATATTCTTTTTCTGTTTTTGGTTTCTTCACTATCATTAAAAAAAAAAATCTTTTATTTTATTGATATCTATTAAAGCCAAGTTCATCCTGTTCATCAACTATAACATCTGAACCATGCATGTTAGGGGGTAGGCAACTTACGTGCTCATCTGGAACCTGACAAAATTTCTGATGTTGTAGAATATCCCTTTCCCTTCCTCAATGGCACTCCTGCAACAGATACTTCACAGTCAGAGCATTCCTGAAAAAGACAACATCCCACTTGCATTGCAAGCAAATAATGCAAACAGACTGTGGCAACCCCACTCTCACACTGGGTTTTGACACCCCTCTGTCAACACTGTCATGTAAATGAATTTCTCAGTAAAGACCTCCATCAACATCACCAGGTAACTGAAACCCTCAATAAAGACCTCCATCAACATTACCAGGTAACTGAAACCCTCAATAAAGACCTCCATCAACATCACCAGGTAACCGAAACCCTCAATAAAGACCTCCATCAACATCACCAGGTAACTGAAACCCTCAATAAAGACCTCCATCAACATTGCTATGTAACTGAAACCCTCAATAAAGACCTCCATCAACATCACCAGGTAACTGAAACCCTCAATAAAGACCTCCATCAACATCACCAGGTAACTGAAACCCTCAATAAAGACCTCCATCAACATCACCAGGTAACTGAAACCCTCAATAAAGACCTCCATCAACATCACCAGGTAACTGAAACCCTCAATAAAGACCTCCATCAACATCACCAGGTAACTGAAACCCTCAATAAAGACCTCCATCAACATCACCAGGTAACTGAAACCCTCAATAAAGACCTCCATCAACATTGCTATGTAACTGAAACCCTCAATAATGACCTCCAGCAACATCGCTATGTTCAAATGTTTTTGACATTTACTGGTGAACCCCTTTTTCTTTTTTAAAAATTAATAAGCCTTAGTAGTCAGCTGAATTGCCCTGTGAGGGATTAAAGTAACTTGATGTAAATGAAACCCTCAATGACCTCCATCGACACAGCTATGTAACTGAAACCCTCAATAAAGACCTCCATCAACACCACTATGTAAAATTAATAAGTCCCTCAATAAAGACCTCCACTGACTCTGTCAATGAGCCCCTCAATAAAGACCTCCACTGACACTGATATGTAAATGAGTCCCTCAATAAAGACCTCCATTGACACTGATATGTAAATGAGCCCCTCAAAAAAGACTGCCTGAAAGTCAGATCTGACCTAAAGCAACAAACTGATCAACTCACAGAATGGTGGTGAAGTCATCATCCACAAGGATCATGTCAGCTGCTTCCTTGGAAACATCTGTGCCAGACATTCCCATGGATATGCCAATCTCGGCACTTTTCAATGCCACAGCATCATTCACTCCATCTCCTGTCATCCCAACAACTGCACCATTCTGCTGCAACGCCTGTGAACATACACCACCAGTCAGAACCTGACAGTCTCTGAACATACACAATCAGATACCTGTCAGTCTATGAATGTGCACCAGACATACACACCTACCAGTCTGTGAGTGTGAGCACACACCACAAGTCAGTCAGACATACACACCTGTCAGTCTGTGAACATACACAGGTCAGTCAGGCATACACACCTGTCAGTCCGTGAACATACACCACAAGTCAGTCAGGCATACACCCCTGTCAGTCTGTGAGCATACACAAGTAAGTCAGGCATACACACCTGTCAGTCTGTGAACATATACCACAATCAGTCAGGTATACACCCCTGTCAGTCTGTGAGCATACACAAGTAAGTCAGGCATACACACCTGTCAGTCTGTGAACATATACCACAATCAGTCAGGTATACACACCTGTCAGTCTGTGAACATACACCACAAGTCAGTCAGGCATACACACCTGTCAGTCTGTGAACATACACAAGTCAGACAGGCATACACACCTGTCAGTCTGTGAACATATGCAAGTCAGTCAGGCATACACACCTGTCAGTCTATGAACATACAGCACAAGTCATACACACCTGTTAGTCCGTGAACATACCCCACAAGTCAGTCAGACACACACACCTGCCAGACTATGAACATACACCACAAGTCTGTCAGACACACACACCTGTAAGTCTGTGAACATACACAGTCAGATATACATACCTATCATTCTGTAAACATGCACAACTCAGCCAGACATATACACCATACATCACAATCCATTGGACACACACACCTGTCAGTGTGCGAGTATAACTATTCCTGACGTCATTTTGGATTTGCACCATTTAAATGTCACTTGAATGGTTGATTGACCATTACAGATGTGAAACACTGGTTGTTCCAGACACATCTCTATTCATGAGTCACACAACAACAACAAAAAAGGAAGAAAAAAAGAAGAAGAGAAGAACTAGAGACAAATGTCAGCGCTAGGGTGCAACTTACTTTCACAATCTTTAACTTGTGTCGAGGTGTGGTGCGGTAGAAGACCCCCACTTGTCCAATAATTCTGCGCAGTTCACTGATATCCATTGAATCCAACTCATCTCCTGACAACGCAGCAGCACCAGATGCATACAGGCCCAGTCTTGCACCTGTCAACACAAACATAAGACAAAGCTGCTGCACCTGGCACATACAGACCCAAAGGTGCATTTGTCACAATGCCTGACTCTAGCTGCTTCTTCAACAAGGCTACTGCATGTGGTAATGTATTCAGACTAGGTTATGCACCCATCAACAGACTCCGGTCATGAGACAAAGCTACTGCCCCTGGCACATACAGGCCCAATAACCTGTCAAAACACCTGACTGATTTTTGCCGACTCCAGCTGCTCATTCAACAAGGCTGCTGCACATGGTACTGTATTCAGAAACAAGTAATGCACATGTCAACACACACACACCTGTCATAAAAACCTGACCAATGCTCACTGAATCCAGCCCTGCAAGGCCTCTGTACATGACACATGCAGGCCTATTTGTGCACTTGTCATCCGACACCTGTTGGATCCAGCTCCTCTTATGACAAAGCCACTTCACCTGCCTGACTTTATTATAACAAGCATACTGCAGGCCACGTTGTGCATTTGTCAGCATACATCTTGACACTGTTTGGCATTTTCAGATTATTCAAAGAATCCCATTGATGTTTCCATGCCCCACCCTTTTTTCCCTGGAAGATTGATGTTCGATTGAATTCTAGAGAATGCGATGGTAACTTTCAACTGTTGAAACCAGTGATCCTTGGTGCCATCAACTGATGATTTACATTACTGTTGCTGAGTACCTTTTCTGTTCATTCAAACATTGCTCCACTTCAGCTAACAAGCTTCAGCCATGGAACATGGCCACATATTTAACATAAAGTTGACCTATTCTCTTACATCAGGCCCTCCTCCAGCCTCGACCCCACTGCCTCCCTCACCACCAACAAAAAGAAAAGAAAATGAGGTTAGCCATTTTTGCACCAGTAAAGTTGAACAATGGTCATCAGCATTCACTTACCCACAGCTTTCGCTGTCTGTTCTGAGTCACCGGTCACCATCTTGACATTGACCCCTGACCCCATCAGTGTGTAGATTGCCTCACGCACGCCCTCCCGGGGTGGGTCCATGATGCCCACCATCCCAGCGAATATCAGAGCGTTCATGTCGGCCCCATAGGCCAGGGCCAAAACTGGTACAGTAACAGACAATTAAATCACAATGCCTTTGTTTTAGGACCTTACCGTAGGCAGCTAGTTAAAATCAGTCTGGTTTATGGCAGAGAAAGAGAGAGAGAGAAAGAAAGAGAAATACCTCTGCACTCACCATTTGCGAATAATAATTACATCTGTCGCCATGCACACACGCAGACATAACACACACACACACACACACACACACACACTCACACAACCACACAAATACACACTGTCTCTCTCTCTCACTCTCACACACACACACACACACATGCACATACACTGCCTCAGATACACACACGCACACACACACATACACACACACACATACACGCTCTCTCTCTCTCTCTTACTCCCACATGCACACACTGCCATGTACATACACACACACACACTGCCACGTACACACAAACACACACATGTACACACTGTTTTACATATGCACTGTCTCCCACATGTAAACATAACACACTGTCACGCAAGCACTGTTTCCATGAACACACATATGCACACTGTCTTTGTCACACATCCACATAAACACACATCCACACACACACACACACACAAGCACAAACTTGCAGCTGACCTCTGAGACCCATTGTGCCGAGTTGTGCTGAGCGCAGCACATAGTCCCTGCGGTGTGCCTCTTGTATTGGTACCAACACCCCGGCAGCAGACATGAAGTGGGTACATTGCTGCAGGATTTTCTCCAGGGCCCCCTTCACAAAGTACTCCACTCCCTGGGCCTGTCCAAGCAAAACCAGGTATACACCAGGTGATTACAGGACTGCACAGCTCCTTTTACACAAGTACTCCACCCCCTGGAAAACCAGGCATACACCAGGTGATTACAGGACTGCACAGCTCCTTTTACACAAGTACTCTACCCCCTGGAAAACCAGGCATACACCAGGTGATTACAGGACTGCACAGCTCCTTTTACACAAGTACTCTACCCCCTGGAAAACCAGGCATACACCAGGTGATTACAGGACTGCACAGCTCCTTTTACACAAGTACTCCACCCCCTGGAAAACCAGGCATACACCAGGTGATTACAGGACTGCACAGCTCTCTTCACAAAGCCTGTGCTCAACAATGCTTATTAAGAGTACAGGATGACTGTGGCAAATTCTGATGGTGACAGGAGGAGAAGGAAGAGGAGGCAAAGGAGGAGTGAGAAACATGGTGATAATGATGCTGATGCCAACAACAGGTGCCAATGCTCTATGTCAGCTACATTCGCTGCAGGGGCTGACAGGGAAGACAGCCCAGATGCTTATTACCTGCCCATGGTTGACGCAGCACTTGACAGCCATGAACTTGGTCTCGGAGCTGAAGGGCCACTCCTGCAGTCGTGTGAAGCAGTTACGACTGTCGCGCATGCCAGCCTGTTACACACACAGTTGTCAGTCAAACATAAATCTGTCACTGTCTTCATCTCTACTTGCAACACCCATCTTCTTTGGTAGTCAGTTCAGGTGCATGTACTTTAACTCTTCAGCTAACAGCACTACAACTACAATCACCATATAACTGTAGCTGAGCCACAACACTGCAAATGAGAATTTCAATGCCAACAGTTATGCAATGAAACCAAACTGGGTTCAGAAGCACAAATGGCTGCTGAAGAAGTATAACAAAAGGCAATGAACAGAATTTTTAATTCAGCAAGAGTTGTCAATGAATGAGAAAAACCCGGAATTCATGTACCCAAACAAAGTTTTTGCTGTTTGTCATGAACATCACCCATAAATATATGCCTACTAAGTATTTTCTGTGGAACTAGTCCATTGGTGGTAATCAGATATTGGGGCCATTCAATAGGATATATATGCTGTGTGTCCCTTCAGTTTTGTCTGCAACTGTTTTTTACCGTCATTGAAATGAAGACAAAACTAGCTCAGACCTTGGATGTGATGGGTTTGCAGATTCTTGCAGAATATGGCATTCGTCTTGAAGTTCTACTAATCATCATGTCCAAAGTCTGAGCCTTAATCATCTTACTGTGTCAGTCACATATACACTGTCCATCATGAATGAATGTGAAAGTTATGCATACACCTGTCAGTTACACATGAATGTGAAAATCAAACATATACCTGTCAGTCACACATGAACAAGTACGTTATGCATAGGCTACTATCTATCAATCATCTAAGGCAAATGTTTCATTCGTCTAAAATCAGTCTTGCATGAACTTTCAATCCAAGATTTTGGTTAATCAGAACCGTTTCCATTTGACTGATTTTACACTTTTGTAATAATAATGATGAAATACTCATAAAGCATGAACCTGTAATATGAAAAAGATGGGTCTCAAATGCAGTGACTCGCTGAAACTGTCTAATTTCATGGGGCATAGGTTTCCAGCACACATTATCATTCGATTCCAGCAACACTACAAACTCTTTGTAGACCATCTGCTAGAGAGAGTCTGGAGTAGCGTTCAGCTGGAAAGGATGCCTGTCCATGATGGACCACCTTCACTACAATAGTACTAATGCCTGCACTATGTGTGTGAAAGGAAGCCTGTCCATGATGGACCATCTTCACTACTAATGCCTGCACTATGTGTGTGAAAGGAAGCCTGTCCATGATGGACCATCTTCACTACTAATGCCTGCACTATGTGTGTGAAAGGAAGCCTGTCCATGATGGACCATCTTCACTACGAATGCCTGCACTATGTGTGTGAAAGGAAGCCTGTCCATGATGGACCATCTTCACTACGAATGCCTGCACTATGTGTGTGAAAGGAAGCCTGTCCATGATGGACCATCTTCACTACTAATGCCTGCACTATGTGTGTGAAAGGAAGCCTGTCCATGATGGACCATCTTCACTACGAATGCCTGCACTATGTGTGTGAAAGGAAGCCTGTCCATGATGGACCATCTTCACTACGAATGCCTGCACTATGTGTGTGAAAGGAAGCCTGTCCATGATGGACCATCTTCACTACGAATGCCTGCACTATGTGTGTGAAAGGAAGCCTGTCCATGATGGACCATCTTCACTACGAATGCCTGCACTATGTGTGTGAAAGGAAGCCTGTCCATGATGGACCATCTTTCACTACGAATGCCTGCACTATGTGTGTGAAAGGAAGCCTGTCCATGATGGACCATCTTCACTACGAATGCCTGCACTATGTGTGTGAAAGGAAGCCTGTCCATGATGGACCATCTTCACTACTAATGCCTGCACTATGTGTGTGAAAGGAAGCCTGTCCATGATGGACCATCTTCACTACGAATGCCTGCACTATGTGTGTGAAAGGAAGCCTGTCCATGATGGACCATCTTCACTACGAATGCCTGCACTATGTGTGTTACCTTGGCAGCAGCGGCCAACAGTGCCCCTTCCGTTGGCTGTCCTCGCAGTCCTTCTGGGGTAATCTCTGCATTGTTGCACACACAGCCAATCTGCCCACACATCCCAGCCAATCAAACATGAAACACTTACACAGTCTTCATTACAGTAGTAACTCGATATTTCATCAAGCATAAAGGACATGATAAGTGGGGTTCTGTTTCTCACTCATTAACACAAGTTTTTAAAAAAGCACACATCATGTTCTAAACACAGGCAAGAGGGTACCTACAATGCCCACAGGTCAAAGATGAAAGAAGATGTTTTGCCTTCTCCTTTTTTTTGCGTGCAACACATAAACTAAACCAGAGTTTGAAATAAGGATGTACCTCTGGTGGAGTTTACGTACCTTGTATTAAATGCATGCCAGGTGAGAGTTACCACAGGCAACTCAGGTCTTTGTTGTACTTGTGTTATGTATTCTGAGCGCTAATTAACTCCTGTGTGTGTTGGTTTTGCCTTCTCACCTAACTATTGTGGTAATAATGACGGTCATGACAAAACAACAGGTTCCCTCCAGTACTCACCTCCATCAGCTTGTACATAGAGTTTGTGATATCCCCAGAAGAGGGAATAATTGCTCCAGGTGCATCGTACCCCACTCCTGTCACCTGCACACCACACAGAGCACACATAGCATCAACAGAGTTAGTGCCCCCAACATTAAGCATGACTGTTCCAGGCACAGCCACCCCATATTACAGCACACCCTCTATTAAACAACACACACAAACTAAACCAGAGTTTAAAATGAGCACTTACACAATACTGATGACACCAATGGCTCAAAAAGACAGCTGAGTTTATTTAAACTTCCCATAACATTTTGTGGTCAGTACTCAATGCAAGCAGGTACTGCAGACACTAGTTCTCGTATACCCTGGAGCATCCCACAGCTTCCACAGCTTTCCCTGCTGCAGTCACTTGGACCCCTGCTCAGCACCCTCTGTGAAGAACGTGTAAGTGCTCACCTCAGCCTGCTGACCATCAGCGGTGTAGATCTGGGTGACCGTCATGGCATTCTTTGTTAGTGTTCCTGTCTTGTCAGAACAAATCACGTTCACACACCCTGAAACAGCAAAGCAATGGTAGGTGTCAAAATGCATGTTTGCAGTCAGTGTCCCACCTCATGATAACACAGAGCACCCACAACCAATGAAGCACAACCCAATAATCATTGGAGAGGGGAAAAGACCTATATTTGCCCCTCAGTGTGTCTATTAAGACTCACCCAGTGTCTCCACCACAGGCAGTTTTGAGTGTGTCTAATCAGACTCAAACATTGTCCACCACAGGCAGTTTTGAGTGTGTCTAGTGAGACTCAGTGTCTCCACCACAGGCAGTTTTAAGTGTGTCTAGTGGACTCACCCTGTGTCTCCACCACAGGCAGTTTTGAATGTGTCTAGTGAGACTCAGTGTCCACCACAGGCAGTTTTAAGTGTGTCTAGTGGACTCACCCAGCGTCTCCACCACAGGCAGTTTTGAGTGTGTCTAGTGAGACTCAAACAGTGTCCACCACAGGCAGTTTTAAGTGTGTCTAGTGGACTCACCCAGTGTCTCCACCACAGGCAGTTTTGAGTGTCTAGTGGACTTACCCAGTGTCTCCACCACAGGCAGTTTTGAGTGTGTCTAGTGAGACTCAAACAGTGTCCACCACAGGCAGTTTTAAGTGTGTCTAGTGGAGTCCAGGGGAAGACACCACAGACCCAGTGTCTCCACCACAGGCAGTTTTCAATGTGTCAAGTGAGACTCAAACAGTGTCTCCACCACAGGCAATTTTCGAGGGCCTAGTGGACTCACCCAGTGTCTCCACCACAGGCAGTTTCTTGATGATGGCCTTCCTCTTGGCCATGCGTATCACCCCAATGGCCAGCGTCACAGTGACCACAATAGGCAGACCCTCTGGAATGGCCGCTACTGCCAGACTGAAACATCATAACACAATATTATTGACAGGCTCGAGGCACCACACAAATGTTCAGCTTCTGTTCATAGTCAGGATTCAAGCAACTGTAGCAATGAAAGTTGAGGAGGCTGATGTGTTAGATGTTAGGGTACAAGCCATTGTAGTTGGGGAAGCCATGGAGGCTGACCTGTTAATATTTGGGGTACAAGTGACTGTAGCAGGGGCTGACCCTGTTAGTAGTTAGGGTACAAGTGACTGCAGCAGGGGCTGACCCTGTTAGTAGTTAGGGTACAAGTGACTGCAGCAGGGAAAGCCGAGTAAGATGACCTGTTAGTAAAGGTACAAGCACCCGTAACCAGGAAAGCCATGGCAGCTGACCTGTTAGTAGATAGAATACAAATGACATGGGGAGAGCTCTGAATGCTAACCTGTAAATGGGTACATGCTATCACAGTAGGAAAAGCTGCTGAGGCTGAGGTGAATATAGAAACACAGGGATGGTAGGGTTGAGTATGACTTGGGTTGAACAAGAACTGCACAGCAGACCATATAAATTCAAATTTCCCCAACTGTTTTGAAATGTGGTCAAGGTCACTAAAAAGTGGCATGAATGAACTGTACATCACAAACTTGCCACACATACCTGACACCTATGGTGAACACGTCAAAGGTCTGCACCCATCCCAGCAGTATGATCAGGCTGATGATGCTGACCCACAGTGTTGACTACATCATACAATACAAACCACGCTACACATACCTGACACGTGGTGAATGTGTCAAAGGTCTGCACCCATCCCAGCAGCGTGATCAGGCCGATGATGCCAACCCACAATGCTGACTACATCATACAATACAAACCAGGCCACACATACCTGACACCTATGGTGAACATGTCAAGGATGCCCCGGCCCTGCACCCATCCCAGCAGCATGATCAGGCCGATGATGCAGAAGGAGTAGAAGGACAGCTGCTTCCCCAAGGTGTCCATGCTCTTCTGCAGGGGAGTCTTGGGGGACTGGCAGCAACAACAAGCTGTGTCAAAACAGGTTTCACTTGCCTCTACATTCCCCTTTGCCTAGTCCCACATCCCTCCCTGATCACTTCAGCATGGATCTTCACTCAGTATTTAATCTCGACTGAGCTGAACTCGACTGATCTCAGTGAGTACATCCACTTGTAAAAGTGTTCCTCAAATTGCAAAGAACTGAGGAGGGACTGAAACATAAGTGACACTTTGTAAGTGACATTTCAGGTACTGAACCAGCTTTCACTGGTGCATGCTGAGGAGTCTTGCTCCCCCCCCACCCCCCACCCCCAGATATACCAGTGTACCATATGCAAACTCTCCAAACCAGCTGCTTCAGTAATACTGCATATCAGAGACGGGGCCCAGGGTGGTTGCATAGTTTTGTCTGGCTCCAACTACAGTGGACTAAATAAAAAGTAAAATCAGAAAGCAGATGTCAGTGTACTGCTTGTTATGCAGGTTTTCCTTGGAGAATCTGCCCTGTGACCAGTATGCTGCAGTTTCATGTATGTCCCTTACTTCTTCTCCCTGCATCATCTTGAAGATCTCCCCGAACTCTGAGTCATGGCCCGTGCCAATCACAATACCCTGCAACAAAACATACCACATCAGAACAGAATACAACCAGAAGAGTAAACAGTAAAATGCCTCACATTCAAACTAAAGAAAAGTTACTCCAGGGACACAAGCAGCAGTCACAGTTTTCCAGCATTACCATGACCTTGAGAAGAAGTAGTAGCAGGCATGGGCCAGTCTCCAAAGACTATGGACCACTACTACTGTGACCTTGAAAGAATGTCAAGGTGACCAAAATTAATATCCAATGCAGAACTCAATGAAGGTTATCACCATGCAGAGTTTGGAAAGAAAGACACCCTCACCTTTCCTCTGCCACATCGCACAAGGGTTCCCATGAAAGCAACATTCCTGCGCTCAGAGATTCTGCTGGAGACTTTCTTCGGTTCCATGTCAGTTGACTTAAGCACCGGCTCTGTTTCACCCGTAAAACTGGACTCATCTATTGCCAGCTCCACTGCCTGAAAATCATATTTACCATCATCACCAGTGGTCAATCAGTTAATCAGTCATTTGTCAAATGACCCACCCATCATTATCTACCAGTCATGAATCAATTGACCAAATACCATCACTGTTTTCATAAACCAGTGCCAGCATGGTCATCCTCATCAATGTCAACAAAATTAGATAACATAAGTAACACAAGTCCAACACCATACTTAACTTGCTCTTCTTTTTTCTCTTTTCACCAAAAGTAACAGACACGGTCCCAACTATATATATATAGAGAGAGAGAGAGACAGACAGACAGAGAGAGAGCACTGGCTCATCTTAATTCTAACCCTCTCTGACTTTCCACTATGTGCCCTTTCATCCCAGTATTGTGAACCAGTGAAACATTGCAGAGATGGGTTACTGATGAATCAGTGAAACACTGCATAGTTGGGTTACTCATGAATCAGCAAAACACTGCATAGTTAGGTCACTGACGAACCAGTGAAATATTGCATAGTTGGGTCACTGACAAACTACTGAAACATTGCATTGTTGGGTTACTGATGAACCACTTAAACATTGCATTGTTAGGTCACTGATGAGCCACTGAAACATTGCATAGTTAGGTTACTGATGAACCACTGAAACATTGCATAGTTGTGTTACTGATGAACCGCTGAAACGTGTATTGTTGGGTTACTGATGAACCACTGAAACATTGCATTTTTGGTTACTGATGAATCACTGAAACATTGCATTGTTGGGTTACTGATAACCACTGAAACATTGCATAGTTGGGGATGAACCAATGAAACACTGCATAGCTGGGTTACTGATGAACCAGTGAAACACTGTATAGTTGGGTCACTGTTTCCTGTCACGATATGAACACTGCCTGTTGTTTACAACCTTAAAATTCAAACTAATCCATCAATGTTAACATGCATCCCCTTTTTTTGCCCCATGTTTCAAACAACATGTCCATAAAGCTTGGCAACTGAGGAATTCATACTGACAGAGTAGTAGAATGCAGAACAGTACAGACCTCAAAGAGTCTGACATCTGCAGGCACACGATCACCGATGTTGAGAATGACGATGTCACCAGGAACCAGCTCTTGGGCCAGAAAGGTCTCCACCTGTCCATTGCGCATACTGGAAGGAGAAATGGTGATGATACACAGTGCATCCGTCAGTCACACTATGCTTCCCACCCCCCTCCCTTCCTCCTCCAGCAAATCTGTCTCATCCCAGACTCAGTAGCATTTACCGTGGTCTCCCTGTTACCATGCATATTTATTTATCTAAGTCAGGCAATTTCACCAACATACAAGCACGCACACGCACATGCACACACACACACACACACACACACACTGACTGAGACAGAACAGGAGGCTGGGTGCAGAAAGCACATATAGTTTCTACCATTTGCCCACAATTTTTAAAATGATTCACATTTTATGTTGTTGTTTTTACTAAACTGTAGTGAGAAAAATGCCCCAAGAGCCAGAACCTGACACCAGTGATAAGACAAAAATAGATTCTGACCAGTGACAGGGCAAATGTGTGTGTGGGGGGGTGGGAGGGTGGGGGGGTGAATGGGGGGTAGGAGGGGTCCAATGCTACTGGAGGTGAAGCCAGAACCAAGGTGTGGTGGACAAGGGGTCTTACCAGTGGCACTGGGGTGGAACCAGCTTGGTTAAAGCTTCCAGTGACTGTTCCGACCTGTACTCCTGAAATCAGGAAAATAAAGTGAGAAAGTCCTATTAAATGTCAATATTATTCTGATAACATATTCAGCCCAAATCCTCCCCTCTGCAACCACCTGGGCACATTGTGAGCCAGTCAAACATCAGTCCATCCCTTGGATCTTACATCTGCCTCCTCCAAGCATGTCAGGCATATGCAAAATATTAAAAGAACAACAGACAGAGTGGACAAAAAGTGTGTCCTTTCTTACATCAACAGTGTCATACTGTCACAAAGCCAGCCACTTCTCTGCATAGTCTGTGTCATTGTTTGCAGCACAGACCAATGTAGTCATCCATATACGCACCTCTCTACCCCACCTCCCACCCCCACTTAGTATTTGTCCAATCATTCACCCATTATCCAACTACTTACATCCAGTCATCCAGTGTCCAACTTACCTGTACAAATGCCACAGTGACCACAATGATGATTGCCTGTGGAGGGAAAAAAGAACAATCCTAATCATGACCAACACTATTTTTCAGTACTTTTATTGCCAGCAACAGTAGCACTGGCAAAAAGCAGTACTACTACAACACTAAAAAACAAAAAACAAATCATCAACAACAAAATATACTTACTGATAATGCTACTGCTACAAACGTTGGTACTAGGAGTGTCTGCTTATTCATCCGTTTATTTCAATTCTCTCTTCAGCTGTTCATTTTAAAGTGTGTGTGTTTGTTGGGGGAGGGATGTAAATTTAAGGTAACAAAGGTAGAACACACTAATCAGAAAAGTGGCTATGATGGCAAGCTGTAAAAAACCCATAGCTCCAGGGCAGGGTGGTGCAGTCTGTTCCTCTGTAACCCTTAGTCCCTCCAACCCCTCCTTGCCCTACCTTACCACATATGTGTGTGTGTGTGTGTGTGTGTGTGTGTGTGTGTGTGTGTGTGTGTGTGTGTGTGTGTGTGTGTGTGTGTGTGCGTGCATGTGTGTGTGTGTGTATGTATGCGTATGCCTGTGTGCATGTGTGTGCGTGTGCATGCGCATGTCCATGTGTGCATGTAAGAAGAGTCAATCATAAACATATCAACAGCCACATTTCACTTATTTACAACTTATCAAATGCATTTTAAAGCAGGTTCATCACCTGGGTGTATTAACAACAGCAATATACTTTACTCATCCCAACAGGAAATTAAACAATATCTGTGCTTAAAAGAGACATATATATTCAAGAAAGTAAAATCACATGCGAGTGCAGTGAGTCTGCTCGAGAGTGGAGAATAGCGCTATATAAAAGCGATCAATAATAATAATAGGTACTTGTGCTTAGAAGTTAAATAAGTTAAAAGGTACAAAGTCAAAACACACACCCACGCATGCACGTGCGTGCACTGTAAATATTCACAACCTTCCCCAGTGCCTGAAGCAGACATAATATAAATCATTGTCACTGTCAGTGTCAGTGACACAAGCTTCCTTTGACAGTATAAACTACAAACATAATCGGAAGTCAACATCTCATACCTGTAAACTAACCCTGCTTGGTATGAAATAAGCTGTGCCGATGGATGAATAATATAATGCAGAGTATCAATGCAATGGCACAACCTTCCATTTGTACAGCTGGTAGCACTGAATCAACAGGAACAAAACCAGACAGCTGTTTTTCTGACAGTGTACAGCCTGCACAGTTTTATTTCAAACAGATTTACTATTAGAGTTAAGAGTATGTCTAGAAACACAACTTTTAGTTTCATCTCTTTCCTATGGCTCTGTCAGCTTAAAATTGATCCAAGGTCACTGAAATGTGCACAAAAGTGTCACACAATGCAAGTTGTCATCCTGAAAAGTTAGAGCTACTTAATACAATAATAGTTTATGCCACAATAAAAATTATAAAAATTGTTTAAAGCCCCAAGATGATTTTGTGATTTATCTGATCCATGTACAGTAATTATGCAGGCCTGCAGAAAGTGTTCACTGGCTAGTGAATATGAAAATCCGCTAGCCTAGAGGAATTGTTAGTATATTAGTTATTACCAACCTCAGATTTTTGTTTCCTTTATTCTTATTTTTTATGAAAAACATTTCTCCATTTTACGCTTGGTCTCATTTTCAATTTTAGTCAAGTCAATACTGTTGTAACATTGCATTTATAGACAAGCTACTTTGGGATGCTGGACAGAGAGGCAGCAAGTACTGACATAGGATCATTTTAATGGTTTTCAATTGATTGTAGTTACTTCTGTGCATATGTATGTTTCTCTCTCTCTATATAAGTGCATGTATGAATATATGTGTGTTGGGGGAGAGGGGTCTCTGAATGAGTGTTGGAAAGCAATAATGTTAATTTGACTTATGAGCAGTTTTACATACTTCTGATGTTTTAATGATATATTTTATTTATATATATTCACCTGCCTGATGTGAATTTGTTTATTTCAGTTTGATTAGCTTTCATTTTAAGCATGTGCAGGAAGCGTGAATGTGTGCATGGATGAAGAACACCATCCAACTTTCCTTGTGCCTTTATTTGTTTAAATGTCACTTGGCACAAACAAAGCATCTGACTCAGCAAAAGTTTCCATTTGACTGAATAAAACTTGCTCTGTCCAGACAGCCTGATGTTTGACCTTTCTGACATCTTCATGACCTTGCGATTTGATCAAGACCACCCAAACTGGTCAGAAAGGATATCAAGCTCAATGGAGGTCATCACTATATGCAGTTTTTGAAAGATCTCATTTGCAGTGTCTGAGAAACTTTAACACTCATCATCACTGACTAACAGACTGATGTGGATCCCTATGCAAGTCACATGTTTGATTTGACAAAGTCAGCCCATGCCTGCAGGGGAAAACAGTCTGAACTTCATGTGTGAACAGTGAATTCCCAGCTGGGACAGTGATGTGTCAAACAAAAAAGAAGAAGAAAAGAAAAGAAAAAAAGAACACAAAAGGCACAAGACTCACCACTGTAATACTGATTGCATCATCAACTTGTCGCATAAAAATACTGACAACTGCAGAGGCCAGCAGAAGGAGGATCAAGGGGTTGTTAAACTGAAAACAGATCAGCATAGAGATCAAGGGGTTGTTAAACTGAAAACAGATCAGCATAGAGATCAAGGGGTTGTTAAACTGAAAACAGATCAGCACAGAGATCAAGGGATTGTTAAACTGAAAACAGATCAGCATAGAGATCAAGGGATTGTTAAACTGAAAACAGATCAGCATAGAGATCAAGGGATTGTTAAACTGAAAACAGATCAGCACAGAGATCAAGGGATTGTTAAACTGAAAACAGATCAGCATAGAGATCAAGGGATTGTTAAACTGAAAACAGATCAGCATTGAGATCAAGGGATTGTTAAACTGAAAACAGATCAGCATAGAGATCAAGGGATTGTTAAACTGAAAACAGATCAGCACAGAGATCAAGGGATTGTTAAACTGAAAACAGATCAGCACAGAGATCAAGGGATTGTTAAACTGAAAACAGATCAGCACAGAGATCAAGGGGTTGTTAAACTGAAAACAGATCAGCACAGAGATCAAGGGGTTGTTAAACTGAAAACAGATCAGCACAGAGATCAAGGGGTTGTTAAACTGAAAACAGATCAGCACAGAGATCAAGGGATTGTTAAACTGAAAACAGATCAGCACAGAGATCAAGGGATTGTTAAACTGAAAACAGATCAGCATAGAGATCAAGGGATTGTTAAACTGAAAACAGATCAGCATAGAGATCAAGGGATTGTTAAACTGAAAACAGATCAGCATAGAGATCAAGGGATTGTTAAACTGAAAACAGATCAGCATAGAGATCAAGGGGTTGTTAAACTGAAAACAGATCAGCATAGAGATCAAGGGGTTGTTAAACTGAAAACAGATCAGCATAGAGATCAAGGGGTTGTTAAACTGAAAACAGATCAGCATAGAGATCAAGGGGTTGTTAAACTGAAAACAGATCAGCACAGAGATCAAGGGGTTGTTAAACTGAAAACAGATCAGCATAGAGATCAAGGGGTTGTTAAACTGAAAACAGATCAGCATAGAGATCAAGGGGTTGTTAAACTGAAAACAGATCAGCACAGAGATCAAGGGGTTGTTAAACTGAAAACAGATCAGCATAGAGATCAAGGGGTTGTTAAACTGAAAACAGATCAGCAAAAAGATCAAGGGGTTGTTAAACTGAAAACAGATCAGCACTGAGATCAAGGGGTTGTTAAACTGAAAACAGATCAGCACAGAGATCAAGGGGTTGTTAAACTGAAAACAGACCAACACAAAGACCAAGGGGTTGTTAAACTGAAAACAGACCAACACAAAGACCAAGGGGTTGTTAAACTGAAAACAGACCAATACATTACCAAGGGGTTATTAAACTGAAAACAGACCAGTACAAAAACCAAGGGGTTGTTAGACTGAAAAACCGACCAGCACAAAGACCAAGGGGTTGTAATGTTAAACTGCAACAGACCAACACAAAGACCAATGGGTTGTTAAACTGAAAACAGACCAACACAAAGACCAAGGGGTTGTTAAGCTGTGAACAGAACAACGTAAAGATCAAGGGGATGCTGAACCCCCCAAAATGACAAAAATGACCAAGGGGTTGCTAAAATGCAAACAGACCAACACAAAGATCAAGGGGTTCTAAACTGAAAACAGACCAACACAACGATCAAGCACTTGGTGAACCAAAGTATAACCAACGCAAAGACCAAGGGGTTGTAAACTTAAAACAGATTATGAACACAAGAACCAAAATGTTGCTGAGCCAAAAATGGACCAACATAGAGATCAAGGGGTTGTACAACTCAAAACAGATCAGGCGAAAAAGTCATGAACAAAAGGAGGAGGGTTGAGCTGAAAACATATATATATATCAACACAAAGATCAAGGGGTTGCTAAAATAAAAACCGATCAGCAGAAGGATTGAAGGGGTGCTGAGCTAAACAAAATCAATGGAAAAGTCATGGGGGTGTTAAACTAAAAAAAAGACCAAAAATGTGAAGGGGGTGCTAAACTGAAAACAGATCAGTGGAAAGGTTAAGATGGTTGCTGAACATGAAGCAGATCAACAGAGCAATCAAAGGCTATCTGACCGAAAACAGATCAACAGAAGGAACAAGGCACTGATTTTTGTAAAACAATAACAAAACATGGCCATGGGCTGCTCAATTAAACAGTTTAACACAGACCAGTGCAGCCTGAATTCTTTCATAATGTATGCAATCATACATGTAGTAGAAGAATTAACAAAACCAGGTATGATTTTAAGCAATGCACAACAGCAAGTTAAAAAGACTCCTTTCTGCATGCAAATAGCAGCAGTTCCATTAAGTCCATTTAATGAAACATAAAATATTCTGCTAAAGCAAATTTTTGATGAATGTTTGCACCTCTTCATTAAATGTGCATGAAACACAATGAGAATAACTCAGAAAGAATAGTGCTGTGTATATGTAGATATAATTACAGTATAATGGCTTAGTCAATACATCATTTACCTGGCCAGCAAAAGAGAAGAAAGCAAGTGACACATGACACACCCTGAACACAAAAACACTAACCTGGTCCAGATATTTTTTCCACAGTGGCTCTTCTTTGGTAATTTCAAATGTGTTAGGACCATGCACAGACAATCGATGTTTGGCCTCATCAGGGGAGAGGCCCAACTGCAGACTTGTGCGACATGCCTCAGTAACTTCGTCCACTGTCATGGCTGCTGCCTGATCCATGCGCAATGATGCCATCATGTTTTCTGTAGGACCCTGCAAATTATCACCAATCAGACATATATATTCTTTGAACACAGGTTAAATGACATTAGTTAATACTTCCAGTAATTAGTGTGCATCCATACTGTGTATTGAAAATTTGGCTATGTGACAGGTGTGTGAGTGTGTGTGTGTGTGTGTGTGGGGGGGGGGGGGGTGTGCATGTGCATACAAAAATGTATATATTTATGTATATGTGTGTTTGTGTGTGAACACATCAATGTTGATCCTAAATGAAAATTGTCAAATGGCATACAGCTCAATGAATAGCTTCTGAAAACACCTGATGATGCGGATCCTCTCTCTCCTCTCTTGATTTTCTCCCTCTCTCTGTCTGTACAAGTTAATAACTGCCAAGAGGCTGCTTTAGTCAGTAACATGGCACTATAAAAATCTCAATTTATCATTAATGTTAATAAAGCTTCATTTACATTTAGTAAATGTAGATGATTTACATACATATATTATGTAAACCCCTTCTCAAGTCAAATCCACAAAATCAATCCATACAGAAATATTAAACAAAACATGCATACACTATGATGATACAGTGATACACAAGCATCAAATGAAACTGTTTGAAGAATTAGTCCCTTCTATACTGCCCCTTACACACACACACACACACACACACACACACACACACACACATACACACACACACACACACACACACACACACACACACACACACACACACACACACACACAAGTCAGGAGACTTGACCAGAAAAACAAGACAGAAAGAACAACAGGATTAGGCAGGAAAAAGAAGAAGAAAGGAGACAGGAAAGGGAAGTCAAATGACAACCCTGAGATTCCACACAGGAGAGTGATATCAGACATCCTTGGCCTCCTATAAAGGGAAAGTAGGTGCTATCTGTTGATCACTTTCGACTTTATTATATAATATATATTTATAAACAAGCAGGTGTTAGTAAAACTAATTGTATGGAGGTACAATAACAATGCCAATGACACTCACCTGCAGTTTTGTATCACAAAACATTTAAAAAAAATTGAAGAACAAAACTCAAAGTTGAAACAAACACTGAACAGAAACACAGGAATGAAATAATTACGAGAATATGTTGTTCCTTATATTATAGTGAACCTACACTCCTACAAGGAAATTTTGCTATAATGGGCCAGCACATTATATAAATTTGACAAATTTCATCTGAATTAAACTAACATTCTGGTATAATACCACACAATTCACATGTATATATATATATATATAGATCTACAGTGCGTCAGTTCATGCATGGCCAAACTTCTAAGTGGTAACACGTGTTACTGACAGTGACACAAAGGTGTAGAACAAAACACCATTATATTACACTTGGTGATCTGCATGGCCTCATAGTGAAACATCCACGTCACCACATAAGCACATATAAATGTCTCTTTTTCAGCTGTCATTGCTCACTCAATATAGCATACATTGTTACTGCGATCATTCACGAATCACATAGCGGGTCAGTTTTTTTGTTTGTTTTGTTTTTGTATGTCAGTTGCCATTCCCTGCCAATGCCATATGGTGCTTAGCATAGCAAGTACATGAAATGAATACAGGAAATCCTAGTATAACAGCACTGAATGTATGACAACTGAATTCCCTTTCACAGATCAATAAAGTATTAACAAAGACTTCTTTTATAGAATAAATAACACAATCACAGCATTCTACTGCTGCAGCTGACTGCTACTGTACTGGTTGGTACTTCACAGCTGGCCATTTTACTCCACTATAGAACAAGTTACACTATAGCAGCATGCTTCACATCAAACCACGTTCATCACAGAAGGTCACTTTACTGTTAAAACGTGTTGCAGCAGGTTGCACATGTATCAGGCCACTCTAGTCACACCAGGCCACTTTATTGTCACAATACCAGGTTTTACAGCAGGTCATTTTACTGTCTCAGCAAGACAAATTATTATAACAGCAAACACTTAGCAGGATTCACAGTGGGTCACTCTACTAAATATCACAGTTGAGTATTAACGCAGTGCCAGGCATTTTAGGCACAGCATGTAACTTTATTGTTACAGCAGCTGGTTACACATTAGGTCACTCTAGTCACAGCAGGTCAGTTTTACTGTAACAGCCACAGGTTTCACAGCATGTTTTGTGTGGTTTTACTGTTATGCAATGATGGTGTTAGACATTTGTCATACTGGTGTGTCATCTATAATGTGGTGAAACTGGTTCCCTGGAACCAGACAGACTATCACTGTACCTGGTCAGATACACAGCTGTCCATATGACTACCACACACAAAACAATGATCATTATTATTATTATTATTATTATTATCATTAAAGCAAAGAAAAATGGCCAGGGAGCCTTTAGAAAATACTGCAATCTATTAATATTATCCCTTCTGACCAGACGCTCTGCCCAAAAGCATCAGTGAGCTCAGACTCTTCATCCTTTCTGGCCTACTCTCAAGACATACTGCATTGTATCTCATAATTCTCCTTCCCATTTTTTTTTGTGTGTGTGTGTGTGTGTGTGTGTGTGTGTGTGTGTGTGTGTGTGTGTGTGTGTGTGTGTGTGTGTGTGTGTGTGTGCATGCTTAAGTCATTTTGCTTTACATACAGTGTGAAAATGTATGCTTCATTCCCCCCAACTCCTGAGTATGAACAAGCATATATATACATATAGTTGTATGGAAGTGAGTTTTCCTTTGTTTGTTTTCTCAATGTGCATTACAAATGACTTTTCATTCATTCAAGTATCGTAACATAAAAAGACTGATTTAAATGGCTAAGCACACACACACAAAACACTTGTAAACACTCTCACTCTCTCTCTCTCTCTCTCTCTCTCTCTCTCTCTCTCACACACACACACACACACACACACACACACACACACACACACACACACACACACACACACACACACACACCAGAACAATGGCCCAACCATATATTCGGCAAAACATCAAATGAATGTTGCACAGTAACAAAACAAACAAAAGAAAGAAAAGAAGAAAAAACAGACAATAACTGAGCTTTGTTTACATGGTCATGTTGATGATGTGAAGGTATCAAGTGTTTACACTGGTTTCCATGGCCAAGGGGAGATCTAGCCAATCCAGCTGCTGACTGTTCTTGGCAGAAATGAGTCTTAGTTTTAGTGGTAATTGGCTTGAGCTGCATGTGATCAGGGCATTCAGAGCATAATAGTAATACTTTGCTACAGTTTTCCTCTCTCTGTCTCTTCACTCTGGTAGAATGCTTCTCAGATGTGGTGCCACCAAGGAAAAAAGAAGAAGAAAAAACTGAAAAGAGAGATCATTCATAAAAAAAAGATAAATTAATATCACAAAGGTTACACCTAAATTGTATTATTCAAACAAGTTACAACAGTGTATACATTTTTCGCACCTTGTTCATTTGTTTGACTTGTTTAACACCAAGCTGTCTCTGGAGAGTAAGCAAGTTTGTGTTTTACGCCCAGTCAACCAGTACGGTTATATTAGGGCGCGTCTCTGGACAGGTAAGTACTGAATGGCCAGGATGGGTAGTGAGGACAGCCATTTTATTTTTAACATTTTCTTAATTATGAGAGGCAATGTCACAGTTTTTGAAGAGGAAGGACAGTGAAAAGTAGGGAATTAAACTGATGTCATCTGCTCACCAGGCAACACCTTACCGTTGTGAAACTGAGAAACCACATGGAACTATGCAAAACTGCATGGAATTGGAAGCATTGGAACCTTACTATGCAATAGAAAGACACCTCTTCAAATTATATAAATTTATAATCTATACGTTTTGAACTTTACTGGGTCACTTGCAAATCCCAGCTCATGAATGTACTAGGAATAATTGAAACTGACAAATGTAACTCATGCATTTAAGTAACCTAACTCTTCCAGTTCCACATTGAATGATTTATAGTTGAGTTGGGTGTTAATTTATAAATAAAGATTAAAAAACAAACAAAAAAAACATACAAAACCCAAACCAACCTAAAAGCAAATTAACAATATTTATCAAAAAAAGACCCCTTCTACAAACATCCAACACTACTTAACTATGTGCAGTCCTGTGAGTGTTTCGGCATGTTCAGTCTCAAGTTTGTCCACATCATTTAATGACTCCTTTTCTTTACACACACACACACACACACACACACACACACACACACACACACACACACATTGAAGACAAACATTATGATAAAAGTCTGCTTGAATTGAGCTGGGCATCACTTTACCTTTTTATAAATTTTGCAATTATTATTATTAATAATTAATATAATTATAAGAATATAATACCAAAATCAACTAAAGATATATTATAAAAAAAATAAAAAAAAACTCCTGTAAACATTGCACTTAATTTTTGTCTGGTTGTGTGACTGTGGGGTTCTGTGCAGTTCCATGAGTTTTTGCACTGAGTTTCCATTCTGTTTCATATTGAAAGGATACAGTCACAGTGCAAAATGTTACTATTGTTAGAAAGGGGTATGCTCTTTGGCAGCATATGTTTACTACAACACCAGCTTTTTGTGTTCATTAATACCTTGAAAGTTGCACATCAGATTTTAAATTATATGGTCTACAACTGTATTCGTGGCGGGTGCTGTGTACATGAGGGTAAGACAAGATAAGCACTCGCAAGTTTAGGTACAAGTGTTGACTTGGAATCTTGAACAGAAAAATCCCTAGACCTGCCTCGCACAGGAGTCAACCTCTCGCCACTGGATCGCAATCTAGTGCGTTGGCCAAACCGGCCACCAATCCCATACACTTCAGGAGTTGTCATATAACTGAACATGGATGTTACAAAAAGAAGGAGAATAAGAAGTATTTTGCAAGCTATTCAATGTACGCTATTGGTCATCTCGTCAACACAGTCACTATGACTAAAAGTATTACGAGTGAATACCTTTATTGTGCTTGCAGTCTGGTCGTTTTCTGAAGATTTGTTCTGACTGCTCGATGATATGTTCGAGTGTACTAACATTCTATTTTCCTCAGCATGTCCAATTTTGTCATACATAAGCCATAAGTTCAGGATAGCCGAGACACAGACACCACGGGTCCCTCTTAGCTTGGTTACGTCTGCTCTGTCCGGAAACGCTTTTTGTGACCTTTCATAAAAAAAAGAGTGGCGCGAGTTACTTCCCATGAATAAAGGTTGCACCAAAGATCGTAGCTTAATAGTTTGGCCGTTGAACTCGTTTTAGTAAGGTGACTGTGAGCCGGTTTGTATGGCGGCTTACTAGTGTCAAAAGACAAAAGTAGTAACTATGTGCACATAATTACTAATTTTGTCTTTTGACTCCTAGTTAACGGCTCATTTGCCGGCCTCAGTCACTGCCGGCCGGAAAGCGGCACATGACCATAACTGGTCATATTTATGTGCACATAATTACTTTTTATGTGCCTTCCTTGCTGTTCAAGGCCAGCTTACTTGCGTCAAAAGTACATAATTATGATTATGCCTACATAATTATTAATTATGTTGAAACGGCGTAAGTGCACATATGGCGGGCTTTTTAGCTCTTCTTTCACGGTAGCCGCAATAGTGGTTGCCAACACTAAACATCGTGCAACGACAATCATTAAGTTTGACATGCCGGTTGCCGAATTTATTGCACACATCTGCCAAACTCATTCACCATACACTTACCCATGATTTCAGTCTTTAAAAACTGGTGCATCTCTGCCTTGTTGAACGGTGGGGGACATGTAATTCAGAGTCTCATACCGCCGCGCCAAACCGGGCGTGCGGAATCGGACGGCATTGCATTAACTGGCTGTTTTGCTCATGTGTTGTCAATGATGATTACTAACTGTGTGCTTTTGTCACTAGTGTGAAGCTATCGTGGCTTACTAGTTTCAAAAGACAAAATTAGTATAAGTTGCATAATTACAAGTATCTGCACATCATTACTAATTTTGTCTCCGTGATATACTTGTCATTCAGTACTTGTACTTTGACTGATGCAAGTATGCGTTGGAAGCTGCATGAAAGGCTCGTAATTACCGTTATGTGCACATAATTAGTAATGTTGTGCTTTTGACGCAAGTACCACTGAAGCCGCCATTGCGGGAACTAAGCATCAAAAGACATTCACTCCGGCTGTAGAGATAATTAGTAATTATGTTCAGATAGTAATTAGTTTGTCCAGGTAATGAGCTATTATGTTGAAATGGTTCGCTCATCGGCATACTGGCGTCAAAAGCATAGTAATCATAAGTATTGCACAAGGCCATCACCAGCCATCAGAGTCGTTGCTACAAAGAACAAGTAACTGTAATTATCTGCTGCCATTGCTGGGCCATTGCCGGAGAGCTGCATGGAAGGTACATTATGACTAATTATGTTCAAATAATTACTAAGTTTATGTGCTTTTGGCGCAACTGAGTAAGCCATTAACTCCTGAGTTGAAAGAATATAGCATATATTCTACATGTGCACATGTCAGTAGAAATAATTAGTAATTATGTGCACATAATTAGCCATTTTCTTTTGATGCTAAGCCGTCATATGAAGCCATTAGGCGAAGCACCCCAGGGTTTATTTCAACACTAACCGGCGGTGCACATAATTACTAAATATCTCTACATAGTAAATATGTATTTTGACGCTTGGTTTTAACGGCTTCACGGTACTTGCGCTGAAACTGAGCACACATGTGCGCCGCATCATTACTCAGTAATTACAAGCCTTTCGTGCTACTTCAAGTCTAACGGCTTACTTGTGTCAAAACTGATTATATAATGTGTTATGTGTTTGTTATCTACAAATTGTCACATCACAGCATTAAAAATACCTGCAGGAAATGCCGATGGGAATCGTTACGTGCTGTCACATCGGATCGACCGGCATTGATAAGGCTACCGGCGCGATCCGGCTGTATGAGCCACAGTTCTCTCACAATGGCACGGTGCGGCTGAGCCGGTCGTATTACATCTCATATCGGGCGCGGCGGAAAAAGATTCATAGGCTATCGGGCCGTTTCACATATACGTATATAAAGCTTTATAGCAGAAAAAATAATTTAACCTGTGCATGTAGGCCGACGTCAGTCATGCATGGTAAGGTCAGTCCTACCTTGATCAGTCCTTCAAGGCCTACGTCAGTCATGCAGGTGGTAAGGTGAGTCCTAACTTGATCAGTCTTTCAAAAGGTTCCACTATAGGCCCTGGCGAAGCACGCTGATGTAATCCATCAGAACTGTTATCAACAAAAACAAACGATGTCACAGCGGAGAGGTTTTAGGCTGACGGGCATAAACTGACGATTTATTGAATTTCTTGAACACGAAGTGCATCAGTTGTGTCAGTGCTGGCCACACTGGCGTGACAACCTTTGAGACTGGCAGTGACAACCTGAGTTTGCCGTTGCAGCAGAGAGTCTGAAACACCACTGATTAAATGCACCGTCAGTGACTAAATGATGGACGACAAATCGAAGGCATACAGGTGTTCCCGTGTGCCGAACAGCGTGACCAGTGCGGATTTTTTTTCTTCTCTAAAGCTAACGTTTTTTTCTTCTTCTTTTTTCTTTGTTTTTAATCAATATGCAACTCAGAACAGATAAGTTTTTCTTTGTTTTTAGTCAGTATGTGCATTCACTAACAGACAGGTTTTTCTTAGGGAACACTGAAGTGTTGCTGTGAAAAAGCTGCACAGGATCCTGTCGGACACCTACTACCCTCTGAATCACATGCTGTCCTCTCAGGTGTCAGGACCAGGACCAGCAGATTCAGGGACCTTTTCCTACCAAAAGCTGTCAGACTGCACAACTCCTCTCTGTGATTCCAGTTCATTTCGCCATCCGGGATGAGGCTTCGCTGTGTGTGTGTGTGTGTGTGTGTGTGTGCCTTGTGTGCGTGCGCGTGCGAGCGTGCGTGCGCGTGCGCGCGCGTGTGTGTGTGCATGCTTGTGTGTGTGTGTGTGTGTGTGTGTGTGTGTGTGTGTGTGTGTGTGTGTGTGTGTGTGTGTGTGTGTGTGTGTGTGTGGCCGTGTGTGTGTGTGTGTGTGTGGCCGTGTGAGTGTGTGTGGGGTGGTGGTTAAAAAAAAGGAAGCCACTGAGAGCGCTTCCCTGCGTGCATGTGAACAAACTGGGCAATGGACACTAAATTTAATGCACTTAATGTAAACTGTTTTTTTTTTTAAATCAGGTTCTTTCGGGTTCAATATCTTTTTATAATAATAATAATTATGGAAATTTGTAAACGTCCTACCTATCAAAATATTTTAACAGCCCAAGGCGCGCACACAAGCAAGAACTATGATAGTGACAACATGAAATAAATAATTTAGCACTACTTCAAAGCACACGCATACGCGCGCACATGCACGCACGCACGCAAACACACACACACACGCACGCACGCACGCACGCACACACTGATTTATACTGTTTTAAAATGAGTATATCTTAGTATGTCAATCTTATTTATATTACTGATGTGTGCGCGCGTGCGTGCGTGCGTCATTGCATGCGCGCATCCGTGTGGGCGTGTGTTTGTGTGTGTGTGTGTGTGTGTGTGTGTGTGTGTGTGTGTGTGTGTGTGTGTGTGTGTGTGTGTGTGTGTGTGTGTGTGTGTGTGTGTGTGTGTGTGTGAATAAGTACTATTGTTTTAATCAGATGCTTGTGTGCACTTAACAGTTATTTCTTAATGCTGTGAAAATAAGATGTTGCGGCGCACGTGTGTATGTGTGTGTGTGTGTGTGTGTGTGTGTGTGTGTGTGTGTGTGTGTGTGTGTGTGTGTGTGTGTGTGTGTGTGTGTGTGTAGTGTAGTGTAGTGTATACGTGCATGCGTGCGTGCGTGTGTAGCGTTCAGGCGGCTCTATAAGTGCTGGGTGTTTGTGTTTCAGTTTCACTTGTTTTGCTAAGTATTAGTAGTAGTGTATTATTATGCTATGGATTTTTGTGTGAGTATTTATGCATTCCATACTTTTATTAAACGACAAAGCTCTTTGAGTCACCCAACGCGCACTATAAATTTCATATTATTATTAATATCAGTTATATGATTATATCACGGCTCAAACATCTGACAGAGTGTGCCATTTTGGTTCAGTTTGTGTCAAAAAGAAAAGTATGGAATGCATAAATACTCACACAAAAATCGATAGCATAATAATACACTACTACTGATACTTAGTCCTGCAAAACAAAGTGAAACTGACACACACTGAATAACACAAACACCCTGTACTTATAGAGTCGCCTGAACACTACGCACGCACATATACAGTGCACACACACACACACACACACACACACACACACACACACACACACACACACACACACACACACACATGCGCGTGCGCACGCGCGCACGCACGCACACATGCACACACACACACACACACACACACACACACACACACACACACACACACACACACACACACTGACATGTTCACAGGTTTTCGTGCACGTGCCCACACACACATACACCAACTCACACGCACACATAGGCGGAGGATCGCGTGCGCTTGTGTTGGCGTACAATAAATGCCCCACAACCCCGCCCCACTCTACCGCTCATCCTGAGAAAACAACAAAACGAGCCTGAAAAAAAAAAAAAAAAAAAAAAAAAAAGCCAGCGTTATGCTTTGTGTGAGTATTTATGCATTCTTACTACTAGTCCTTACTACTGATTTAATTCCCACAGTTTTCGCATAGGTACAGCCACATGTGCCCCGAAAGGAGTGTCAGATGCTCAGATCCGCCAACTCAGCCACTTGCTTTCGGATGCCTTCAAGAGATATATATCCGCCGCTACCCAACCAGCCTTATTAAGCTACCAGCCTGGCTTTGGCGATGTAGCTCCAGTAATCGTAATCAAGTGAACAGTCTGCACAGTACTGGGTTTTCAGCAGGGGTGGGGTGGGGGGTGAGGGTCGTAGCTGGGAGGTTTGGCCCAGTCTGTTGTAACTTGACTAACTAGGCATATATGTTTTAAGATTGACTTTGTTTAACTGTGACAGCATGTACATAATCTCTTGGAGATTACTGAATTTCAGTATTACGAGCCCTACCTCGACTGATCACGCAGAGTTCAGGAGCTGTGTGAAAGTTGAGGTGGATGTCCTGGGCTCCCGTCCCTAATAAACCTACGGTTTCTGTGTATCATGCCAATGGTTTGCAGCCCAGTCAACCATTGTTTCCCATCGGGCCATACATCCTACACAGTTGACAGCTGCTAAGTATGATCTAGTACTAGCAGCAGTTAAGCTAGACACACACACACACACACACACACACACACACACACACACACACACACACAGAGGTAAGGACTGGCAGAGGAACAAAACAAGACACATACACATAAATCAGAGTAATTGGCTGATGAGCCTATTGATTAAAAGTTTTAACGATTAGCCAAAGGCAAAATTAATAAATATCATTTTTTAATGTAGGGGAGTGGGGATGGGGAGTTGAGGGGCAGCAGGCTGGAAGCACGGATGAAGAGTCACAAGTCAGAGGTTGCTATAACATAACTTTTATTTGTACACCAACCAACCAGGAAACAGTGTCTGTTGGAAAAGACACAAGCAAACAAAACATTTAGAACATGAAAGCAAATGTAAAGTATAAACAACAGCAATTACTAATCTAATAAATACAGTAACCATGTAGTTTACCTGTGGGTTACTATAATGCATGACAAAATGATTAATAATCAAGCACATAAATCGTGTGCTTGACTTACACTTAAAACCCGTATCTCCCAGAGTCACGGTGAGTATACAAGAGACGGCCAGTCAATTAACTGATGAAATCAGTATAATAGTATACAATAAAGTAACAGTGAAGAATGTGGATTACCAAGCTCATTCTTAACTAAACAGGAAGCGTGAGATAATTGTTACAGCAGTTCCACTTAAGCACACAACGAGATGGATAGTGACACGGGTGGCACCTGGGTCCATGCCGTGAGCGGGAGAAAGTCAGTCATAAACTGACCAGCTCCAGCCTCGTCAAGTTACTCAAAGCGTTACAGCATGTTACTGTTACTGACTAGCAGAGCATATCTGGCTGTGAACAACGTCAAGCGTCTTACAGGAAGCGGGTAGCGCAGCAAGAATCTAAACTGCTGATCTGGCTGCGCCTGTCTGCTCGGTTAGGGAACAGAGACAAAGACCTAATTACCACCACTGACGCGCATCGCCGGCCAGTTCGGGTACACGCACAAAGACCCGGAAAGGGCTTACAACCTAAGCAGAGTGAAAGTCTGCGTGCCCAAGACTCGGCCATAAAAAAGCTGGATCAAAACAGAAATAACATGTCTCACAGTTTTTACAATCACTCCTATGTACTACACCATATTCAACTAGTAAACTGAACATTCCACAACTATGAAAGTCAGCATCTTCAAAGTGTTAGCCATAATATACCACCGATTTCATGTAGAAACATAGATCGGTAGGAAACTAAACAAATAAGTTATGCCGCACGGCCGCACTGACAAAGTACCCATACGTTAGAGGGATAACTTTGCATTGGCAAAGCATCACTCAAACTGAACATCCAACAATGGCAACATAACATACTAGTTACATATCAGCTAACCAAGGTTAGCTGCATACATTTTGGAAACGAAAAAGATTTAACGCATAAAGATTTAACGCAACCAGGCGGCAATCTGATGCCAAAATTACCCCCGCATTCAAGAACCAAAATCAAGGCACACTGTGAACATAATAACATTATATACATACATTATTTACATCAATAAGAATAGAATAACAAGCCATAGAAAAGAACTACTTACAGGCTCTCCACTGAGATGAACACATGAACACCGGCCGCAACAGTTAACAAACAACCTGCCTCTGCAGGGACACTGGGGGAAAAGGGACTCTGCCGGCCCAGCACACAACTTTTAACACCTTAGATAATTGGGCCATAAAAACCCCACTCAATCAAAAAGGAAAAGGACTGGAAAGAAAAGGTTAAAGGGTATGGGCCGGAACATGTATACAATACACTCGGTTACACTAATAAATGATTTCATAATGATTGATGATAATGTCTTTGAGATACCCAAATTCAGGTGGTACAAATTACTTGGTGAATTCATAATTAAATGAAATATAAAATAAAATATGAAAAATAAAAACTGTGTTTTGGAGGTGGGAAGAAGTCTATAAACTAAAATCGACACCGATATTGATTTTAATTTTTTTAATTGACAAAGACGTGACCATTTCCACTCATCCTTTTAATGAATGTTGTAAGCCTCATTTGAAGACAAAGGAATGTATAAATAATACTGTTAACTGCATACAAGTCTCTTTCCGTGTGCGCGTATATGTGCATGTGTATGACTGGGGCATGAGATATACTGTGTTGTGTTTTCAGCCTCTCGTTCTCTGTCCATCCATGTGTGTGTGTGTGTGTGTGTGTGTGTGTGTGTGTGTGTGTGTGTGTGTGTGTGTGTGTGTGAGGAAAAAATAAAAGGAAGGATGAAACACAGCGACAAGGATAAAATAAACAAGGCAGCAAGAAAAGAAGGAAGCAAGACAAAAAAGCAGCAAGTACCGAAAGCACTGGAAAATACCAAACAAAGGGTAAAGTAATGACAAGATGAAGCAGAGAGCAAGGACATAGCAGAAACAACTAAACAAGCTGTTCATTTATTTGTTGTGCACCTTGTCATATGTTTGCAATCAATCAAGCTGTTTACTTATTTGTTGTGCACCATGTCATGTGTCTGCTCTAGGCCTTCTTCTATTTCTGACTGGCACAACAGAGTGGCCAGTGACTGCCACTCTGACAGATGAAACTCCTGTGTGTGTGTGTGTGTGTGTGTGTGTGTGTGTGTGTGTGTGTGTGTGTGTGTGTGTGCATGAGTGTTTGTGTGTGCATGCATGAGTGTCAGTGTGCGCGTCTGTGTGCATGCATGTATGCAGCAGGCATATGTGTGTGTGTGTGCATGCATGCGTGCGTGAGTACGAGCGTGTGTGTTCTGTAATTTATGTATTCAGTCTTTGCAATATACCAGTGCAGCCTTTAAGCGTAAGAAAGTGCAAAACAAAACCCATTTTCATATTGCTGTGATTGTGATTACAACCAGCATCTTATTATTAGATATAGTTTTATTATCTTCAAGGACATTTCTTTCTTTTGTACTGCAATAGACGCACAATAAAGTAAATCAATACGTCAATACAATATCTTTACAAAATAATTGCCTTTATTATTATTTTTTAGAGCTCTCAGAAAATATACAACTGTTCATACTCAAAAATATAAACAATAAGAATAGCCACATCATGCACTCTTAAACTCTCAAATTTAAGTCACAGAATATGGTACATCTACAAATTCTAAGCACATTTTCGTTTAATAATACTCAAACGAAAATGCAGTAAACACTATTTTTTTTAAACAACCATCAAAATATACCAATAAAAATATGCAATGTTTTCAACTTATTTGACATCACCTCAGATCTGAATAATTACACATACATGTGATTATGTCCATTGATTCCAGTTCATTTCGCCATCCGGGATGAGGCTTCGCTGTGTGTGTGTGTGTGCCTTGTTTGCGTGCGCGTGTGTGTGTGTGCATGCTTTTGTTACGTATTGGACAGTCTGTATCAGTGTGGCATTGGATGGTCTGTACCTCAGTGACATTGGACAGCCTGTATATTGGTGGCATTGGACAGCCTGTATATCAGTGGAATTAAACAGTCTGTGGCTATCAGCAAAGAGCCTCAGAGATTTGATGGTCCTGTCTACAGGGTGTTATACCTGTACAGGTGGCAACAGTAAAGGTTGTGCAGCTGTTTGACAAAACTGATGATGTATGTGATACAGGCATCCAGTCAGTGTTCCTCAGCAGGTTATGCTGGCTTCGGAAGTGGCTCTTGAAAACTATGTACAGTTGGAGTGGGGGGCAGCTTGCAGCAGACAGGCTTTGAGCAGAAGTAATGAAGCCATTCTGATCACCCAGCAGAAGTCAGACAGATGGCAATGGTAAACAATGGTTGTGCAGCAAGCTGTTCTGGTCATATAGGCAGCATAAGTGATAGGAGTGAAGAGTGTGGCAGCAGATCTAATGAAACTGGTACTCCAGGTCTGTTCCTATCATCAGTGCATCCTGTGAACACAGTAACTATGTTAGTCATGATCATACTAATCAGTCATGCAGCACAGACATAACTACAACACTCAAAATAACACTTACTCACCATTCACGATCTCAGGCACACACAAGTATGTTCTCATTATTGGTCTTGTATTTTGCATCACCCACTTCACAAAATTTAAAAAGCAGTGGTCTGGTTGCCAAGGAGTTAAACTTTAAGGTGACATACACTGGCTTCAAATTTTAAATATCATAAAAACCAACTTTCCTACAATTTGTGGTGTGGTCCGGTGGCCAAGGGGATGACTATGCAACATGACAAACATATCAGCTGGACAAGCAGTTTGAAAAGAACCTACCTGATGGGCATGCAGCATAACAATAACCCACCTACTAGACATGCAGCGTAAGAGTAACCTACCTGCTGGACACACAACATAACAAGAACCTACTTGTCAGACACACAGTATAACAATAACCCACCTGTTGGATCTGCAGCTGAGGGTTGACAAACTTCACATCACCTGACAACGGTAGAGGGAACCCACTGTTACCTTTTTCTGAAAATGCAAAGTAAAGAGATCATTTCATAATTCTATCACAGCAGTATTGCTTGCACTGTTCAGTGTGTGTGTGTGTGTGTGTGTGTGTGTGTGTGTGTGTGTGTGTGTGTGTGTGTGTGTGTGTGTGTGTGTGTGTGTGTTTGCATGCGTGCATGTGCATGTGTGTGCATGCATGTGTACATGCGTGTGTGTGTGTGTGTTTGCATGCATGCAATCATGTGTGTGTATGCATTCATGCATGCATGTTTGTGACAGAGAAAGAGAGAGTAAGAGGAAAAGGAGAAAATTTCATTTTACTACAGTAAAGAGAATTAGTGACAAAAATAAGGAGAGAATTTCAACTGGCTGTAGTATAGACCATTCCCACGAGCGAGGCGTGAATTTGGTACAAGTATCACCCCTTGCCGACTGGGTCGTCTTGGGCTGCCGCTCAACAGAGGTGAGTGCACGGTCATTTCACTCAATGAACAATAATTTTTAGATTTAAAAGTAGGGGCAAAGAAAAATGGACAGCTGGTCAGGGGCACAAAGGCAGAACTTGTCCGTTGTAATCTATAATACTTTATTTTCCCGCAATGAGGAGCAATTTCATTAGATGGGCTTCAAAAGGGAGAAAAGAGAAAGACTGAAGAGAGAACTCGAACTTGAAAACTTTACAAGGACTGTAGTTTAGGTTCAGTCAAAAAGCTAACATCTAGTCCTTACTAAGCTACTGATGAGGAAACATAAAATTACAGGCATCGTTTAGAGAGAGAGAGAGAGAGAGAGAGAGAGAGAGAGAGAGAGAGAGAGAGAGAGAGAGAGAGAGAGAGAGAGAGAGAGAGAGAGAGAGAGAGAAGAAGAAGAAGAAGAAGAAAATAGGAGTATATATATCTATAAGGAAACCAACAAAGAAAGAAAATGTAGAAGTAAATGTAAATAAAAATACTGATGAAAGTGGAATATATAAAAATAAAGAGAGAGAGGGAGTAAGAATAGACAAAAGTATAAAGACACAGGCCAACAGGCATATTCACACTAAACACACAGGTAAACAGCTGCTGTACTCACACTAAACACACACAGAAACAGGCATAACTCATAATATTTGTAGCAGCAACCAAGTATTACACATAAATGCAGCACTGAAGACCTGCCCAACCCTAACAAATGATACAATTTGATAAAATCAATTCACATCACAAGTATAATTTAATAACTAAGACTACATTTAAAATCATATGTTTATTTGTAAAATTAGCCACATATACACTGTCAAACTCAAGTTATGAGTCTTTTGAATGTGATCCTAAGCTGCTTGACTAGTGATTCCTTCAAAGACAGTGAGCACAGCTACTCAAAGAAGAGTGGAAAATGTTCAGCTTAAAATGTTCAGCTTACAATAAGTGGCATAAATAATCACACATGGCTACCAGCATTGACAAATTAATTCATAAAGTTAATTCATCAACAGCCAATCTAACCTGCACTTTAACAAATGGCATTGCCTATCAGTTTGTCTATATAAATTCTCATGAAGGATGAATATATACACCATACAATGTCAGAGAACACTGCTACTCTACTAGATGAACCTTTAATTCCTGTCCCATTTATTTCAAAATTATGTAATGTATGGCAATATTTTTTCTGCTTCTGCCTTCAGTTTTGTAAGTTAATTACAAGCCAGGGACTTGAACTGTTTATGAGAAATACAAGTACCCAGACATGGAAATAGTTTGCAATACATTTCTCATTTTGACTGATCCAATTAAACATCTGAACGAAGTGAGTGGAAGAAGTTTTTTTCTCTCATAACACTGAACCAGAGAGAGGGAGATAGGAGGGATGTGAGGAGGAGAGGGAGATTTGTACAGTTTGCAATTTCTTCACCTACACATTATTATAGACTTGTAAAGCTGTATATCAACACTTTGAATATACGGACTACTTATGATAAGTTTAATTCAGTTAGTAATATTAATAATAAAGATATAAAATGGGTCACACACACACACACACACACACACACACACACACACACACACACACACACACACACACACACACACACACACACACACTGTTAAGTGATAAAGAAAATGAAGAGGCTGAGGCAAGAGGTATAAAAATTAGTTTTTGAGCAGGTGTTTTATGAGGACAGTTTTAAAAGAGAAAGCAGAATCAGTTCAAGTCAATCTCTGTATTTGCTTATTTAACAAAACTTTTCATAAATGATAATAAAATCAAGTAGACATTTAATGATTTATTCACAGTTACTTGTCAGTTAGTGTTATTTTCCTCTCAGAACACAGAAGCACACATATGAATGAAACAGAAAAGTAAATACATTAACAAAATGTAAAACCACAAAACTGCATCAATCAGTGTGAGAACTGCATTTTGTGAATTGATTTTAAAATTTTTTTTAAGCACAATGCATGCACGCAGCTTGTGTGTGTGTGTGTGTGTGTGTGTGTGTGTGTGTGTGTGTGTGTGTGTGTGTGTGTGAGTATGTGTGTTGTTTTAATTGTTGTACTCTTAATCAGTGGCTGTATTTATTTGTACATTGATTTTTAAAATAGGTAGAACGCATGTACATACCGGTTGTGTGTATATATGTGTGTGGGAGGGGGAAGGGTGTGGGGCAGGTTGGGGAGGTGTTGTTATGTGGGTGTGTAAGCGAGAGAGAGATAGCTGTATGGGTGTATGGGTGTCTTAATAGCTGTATTTTTTATCTGTGTCTAAACTGATTTGCATATTTTAGCAGCGTGTGTGTATGTGATACACACACACACACACACACACACACACACACACACACACACACACACACACACACACACACACACACACATGTACAGTAATACTAATTGTGTGTGTGTGTGTGTGTGAGAGAGAGAGAGAGAGTGTGTGTGTGTGTGTGTGTGTGTGTGTGTGTGTGTGTGTGTGTGTGTGTGTGTGTGTGTGTGTGTGTGTGTAATCAACAGTTAATGCACTAGGTCTACAATATTTGTTATAATTTATGTTTGTTTATTTTGCTTGTGGCCATAATTTGAATTTCCTGTGTTTACAGAGGACAAATGAATATTCTTGATTCCTAAAAAGCAGTATATGTATATATATAAATTGTATATTGCTGTAATGTACACTTTTGTGATTCAGACCTCTTTTAAGTTTAAAGAAATGTTGATAATTTGACTGATTTTTTTTTTTAAAAATTAAGTGAGAAGCCAAAAGGTAGAACTCAGGCCACAATCCTTACATTAAGTAAGTAGCAGTGGGTGTAATATGAAAAGCTATATTCTCAACTACTCCAGGTTTTTTAGACAGAAAAAATAATTAAATGTGGTGCTTGTCAGTGGAAAGCAAATGTCTTCAACACCACTGTCTCACTCAAACCTTATATTTACAATCTGCCATATAAAGGCACAAACACACTCAAACACAGTTGGCATACATGCGCCAATAGGAGACTTTGGTCAGAAATGAAAAATTAAAGATTACAAAATAAATTAAAGTCACACTGCTGATAGGGTTAGAGCTAGGATTAGGCTGCACGTCTCATTGTAGCGTAGAAACAGTAATGATAGCAAATAGGCTTGGTGATTTTGTTGTGCATCCTCTTTAAATATACACCCCCATCCCAATGTTTAAAAGCATCAGAATACTGAAAGAATTCTGTCCGAAATAAAGTAAATAAAACAGCGGGGATAGCTCAGTGGTTAGAGCGCCGGACTCGTGATCGAAAAGTCGTGGGTTCGAATCCCTGCTGGAGCGGCGGGAGAATTTTCTTCTCCAGGGTCAACTTTCTGTGCTGACTCTTATTTCGGTATCCGTTCCAGTAGCACGTAAAAGACCCCCGTCATTCTGCCAAAAGCGCAGGTGGCAGGTTACAGCTAAACACGCATACACCTTACGTATGTGGCTTTGCATGAAGTGACACGGTGCATGGTTGTATGGTGTACACAGAATGCGCTGAGATTGACTCTCTCTGGCAGCAGATTCTTGTGGCACCAGCCATGCCAGCGCTGTAGGTACATCACTTTGGTGGATATTCAAAAACGCGCTATAAAAAGCTGTTCACTCATGTAGAATCACATGCGAGCGCAGTGAGTCTGCTCAAGAGCGGGGAATAGCGCTATATAAAAGCGATCAATATATATAAAACAAAGCTGTGCGGATTATAGTGGCAAACATGCTGTCACTTTTTTGACCAGTTTCACTGAGCGGCGACCACCTAACTTTTCCCAATTTCTTGTCAGCAGTTAAACTTTGCAAGTTTAATTCACATCCCTCTACCTCCTTTCCTATGTAGTTCAAACAGCACACACAGTATCCTTCCCCATGGTAGTTATTTTTTAGTATTATGGTTGATCGAAACTGCCTTCGCTCAGGCGACACCCAGTAGGCCTAACATAGCCACCCTGGAACGTCCCAGTCAACAAACTTCCACTTTATGCAGGGGCAGAGCACTCTAAAATTTCCTCTCATGGGAATGGTCTATAAAGAACTCATTTGCAATTATGTGTGTGTGTGTGTGTGTGTGTGTGTGTGTGTGTGTGTGTGTGTGTGTGTGTGTGTGTGTGTGTGTGTGTGTGTGTGTGTGTGTGTGTGTGTGTGTGTGTGTGCATGTGCATAAGAGAGAAGCAGAGAGTGAGAGAAAGAGACAGAATTTCAGTTTACCACAGTAAAGAGAGTGAATTTCAACTGACTGCAGTTAAAAGAATTCATTTGCTTAAACTAGGAAAATGCATACCTTTCCAGATGATCATTTTTTTGGACAACAAAATAATGATGCTAAACACAGTTTCACAATGTGCATGAAAAGAAATCCTTTCCTTCCCTCATACCACCACACTTCAGCAGTAACACAAATAATGAGTACATTGTCACCACCATACAAATCATCTTACAAAGTATAAAACAAGTTGACATATGCTTGTAAGAATTCACCCTGTGTCTTGAGTGAATAAGAAAGATGGTGTGTAAAGAGACTGGAGGGCACTAACCGTTCAGTTTTGGGATGACAAAGAACTTCAAGATAAGGCCCACCATAGTGTTGATTGCCTTGCCCTGGGACCAGAAACACAAAACATGTTATACAGGAGATAAAAACACATTACACAAACAAAGCAAACACATACAGGGGAAGAAGAAAAAGGAAAAAAAAGAAGAAGAAAAAAAAAGAAGCAGTTTTAAAACAACATGGAACATATACAGGAAACAAAAACACAGACCATAGTGTAATTAGAAAAACAACATGGAATACATTATACAGGAAACAAAAACAGACCATAGTGTAATTCGAAAAACAATATGGAACACATTATACAGGAAGCAAAAACACAGACCATAGTGTAATTAGAAAAACATGGAACACTTTATACTGGATTAGTAGTCATAACTTTGTGTTTTACACCCAGTCAACCATTGTGGTTATATCAGGACGATTTCATACAAGAAACAAAAATACAGATCATAGTGTATAGGATTAGGAAACAAGACAAAACACCCCACAGGAGACAAGGTGGGCAGTCCAAGCAGGCATGTGGGTCATGATGAGCATACCAGGTGGTACTGGGCTAGAGGTGATATGTATTCCAAGTGGAAAGTAATTTGATTTTTTATGCCCAGTCAACCAGGATGGTTACATCAGGGTGGAACATATTTTGTAATCCAAACACTATAGGTGCTAAATATATGTACTTATTAAAACTGATACATTGTCAATTTAAAAGCACTTAAAAAAGGTAAAAACAAAAACAGATCAAAAAGGTTATCACAAACTAAAATACCTTCCAAAAATACTGATTCTCTTTCAAGTATTCAAATATATAATCCAAAGAAATTTCTTTGAATAAAATCCTCAGTGATCAAGCTGTAAAATAACATTCCCCCTTTTTATTTTTTAATGAAATCAAAACAAGTAAGTAAATATGTTCAGTGGTTAGTAGCTCATCACATGGAATACACACAGGTGGCTCCCCCCCCCCCCCCTTCAATAGAATGGAACGAGTAATATAAGAGTACCCAATGTGAAATCGAGAAATAACAGTCTCTTCTCTTCTGTTAGTCCAAAGACAAGTAATATAAGTTTATTGTGAGGGAACTCATCCCAATCTGACTGCCAAAGTTCTAAAAGATATTTATTTACACATATCTTTAAGTCTGAGAAGGGGATGAGCTAATCTGAGATGTTGCCAGTGAGGGAATCCTTAGCAGCAGAGTCTGCAGCCGAATCTCTTCTAATGCCTCTTTATACAGAGAACAAAAACAAACACATCATATACAGTAAACAAGAACGTATTATCTTGGAACCCAAAACACACATTATAGAGGAGAAGATTTTTTTTTATTGCATAGAAGTGTTACATACTCACAAGAAAAGCAATACAGGTGGAGTGGTACACTCACCTTCAGTGGTCCAACTGCTGATTTCACCACGTCAACCTTGACACTGCAGTGACAGAAATAAATGCTGTACACCACAATAACAATAGTCACAAAAAGATATGCTCTAGAAAGTGACAGAACAAAACAGAGCAGTCACAGAAACATGTGCACTGCAATAACTACAAGACCAATAACATGAAAGTTGCAAAAATGCACACTGTTCTACAATAACTGCAGTGACAAAACAAACAAAAAAATAAAATTAAAATAAACAAAAAATCTACATATAGAATAATAAGGCATGCAGTCACCCCAAAATATATGTTGTTCTACAGTAACACTGCAGCAACAGAAATACTGTTGTTGTAACAACACTGCAGTAATGGGAATACGTGTTATGTTGTTAAAACTGCAATCAAACAAGTGCACAAGTGTACTACTACAATCACTCCACAGTGATGGACATAATTATCTGTTATACGGCAGAACCTCTGCTAAAAAGCCAGCCCTCAATTTGTGAAGCGTTTCCCTTCAAATGTTCATGTAAATGAACCACTCTCCAAGGACTACCCCTCTCTAAGGCATCTTATGTCTGACTTTTAGGGTAGTCTTCACAGAGGGGTTTCACTGCTGTGACAGAGTGCAAGTTGTATGCAGAATTATGCTGCAGTGAACTTCCATGTCAAATGAAGACACAAATCAAACATCAAAGATCCCATGACAGATTAAAACGAAAGAAGAGGAGAGGATGTTTCCCACTAATGTGGCAAACTCCTGCATTACTTCCACCACTGTCAAGGTGTGTACTAAAGGCTTGAAAATGCAAATGTCTCAAAAACTGGTCAAAGCAACCAAATGTTCCTCTGACACAAAGTTAGTTGAGATCACTATAAATAGTATGAAGTGCCAAAGGGGGCTTTGAGGTCGTCATTATAAAAGTGCAGCTGTTACCTGGAGCCTGAGATATTGCCGACTATCAGCTGATTGGCAATGGTAGCTGTCATGTTAAACATGGCTGACTGAAACATACATTCATGTCTAAATAAGTAATTCACATGTCACATTCTTGTTTTACACAAAGCATATAAAATCATACATGTTTTTATGAGTTACCCCAAAACTGAAAACCAAAATGGCCCAAGCAGCACTGCTGCACCAAAAGTAACTCATACATGATATGCACCAAAAGAAAAGGCACATGCACATGAATGGAAACAGCATAACAAATACCACAAGAGATCACCCTCAAAAGTGACAACATGATCAATTACTGGCCAAACTGAGAGTAAGGAGGTATGCTGTGATGGGTGTCAGCATGGAATGCAATGTCTGGCAAATCTTCTACTGACTACATTTAGACAAACTAGAGTAAGGGGGCAGAGCCATCAGAACTGAGCACACAAAGCAATGCCTGGCAAATCATCTACTGACTACATTTATGTAACCGAGTGTATTGTATACGTGTTCCGGGCCATGACCCTATACCCTTTCTTTCCGGTCCTTTTCCTTTTTGATTGGGTGGGTTTTTTTATGGCCCAATTATCTAAGGTGTTAAAAGTTGTGTGCTGGGCCGGCAGCGTCCCTTTTCCCCCAGTGTCCCTGCAGAGGCAGGTTGTTTGTTTAACTGTTGCGGCTGGTGTTCATGTGTTTTCATCAGGGGAGAGCCTGTAAGTAGTTATTTTTCTATGGCTTGTTGTTCTGTTGTTTCTATTGATGTAAATAATGTATGTTTATAATGTTATCATGTTCACAACGTGCCTTGATTTTGGTTCTTGAATACGTGGGTAATTTCGGCGTCAGATTGCTGCCTGGTTGCAGCCGCGTCAGAGTACCTTGTTTGTGCGTTCGAATGTTAAGCCTTTATGCCACAGGATGACTGGTATTTCCAAAATGTAGCTAGTATGTTATGTTGCCATTGCTGGATGTTCAGTTTGAGTGATGCTTTGCCGATGCAAAGTTATCCCTCTAAAGTATGGGTACTTTGTCAGTGCGTATAACTTCTCTGTTTGGTTTCCTACCGATCTATGTTTCTACATGAAATCGGTGGTATATTATGGCTAACACTTGGAAGATGTTGACTTCATAGTTGTTAGAATGTTCATTTTACTAGTTGAATATGGTTTAGTGCATAGGGGTGATTGTATAAACTGTGAGACATGTTATTTCTGTTTTGATCCGGCTTTTGTATGGCCGAGTCTTGGGCGCGCAGACTTTCACTCTTCTTAGCTTGTAAACCCTTTCCGGGTCTTTGTGCGTGTACCCGAACTGGCCGGTGATGCGCATCAGTAGTGGCAATTAGGTCTTTGTTTCTGTTCACTAATCGAGCAGCTAGATCAGCAGCTTGTATTCTTGATGCGATACCCATGTCAGTAAGACGCTTGATGTTGTTCACAGCCGGATATGCTCTGCTAGTCAGTAACAGTAACATGCTGTAATGCTTTGAGTAACTTGACGAGGCTGGAGCCGGTCAGTTTATGACTGACTTCCTCCCGCTTACGGCATGGTCCCAAATGCCACCCGTGTCATTATCCATCTTGTTGTGTGCTTAAGTGGAACTGCTGTAACGATTATCTCACGCTTCCTGCTTAGTTAAGAATGAGCTTGGTAATCCGCATTCTTCACTGTTACTTTATTGTATACTATTATACTGAGAGTTCATCAGTTAATTGACTGGCCGTCTCATGTATACTCACCGTGACTCTGGGAGATACGGGTTTTAAGTGTAAGTCAAGCACACGATTTATGTGCTTGATTATTAATCATTTTGTCATGTATTATAGTAACCCACAGGTAAACTACATGGTTACTGTATTTATTAGATTAGTAATTGCTGTTGTTTAGACTTTACACATTTGCTTTCATGTTCTAAATGTTTTGTTTGCTTGTGTCTTTTCTAAAACAGACACTGTTTCCTGGTTGGTTGGTGTACAAATAAAAGTTATGTTATAGCAACCTCTGACTTGTGACTCTTCATCCGTGCTTCCAACCTGCTTCCCCTCAACTCCCCATACCCACTCCCCTACATTTAGACAAACTAGAGTAAGGGGGCAGGGCCATCAGAACTGAGCACACAAAGCAATGCCTGGCAAATCATCTACTGACTACATTTAGACAAACTAGAGTAAGGGGGCAGGGCCATCAGAACTGAGCACACAAATCATTTACTGACTACATTTAGACAAACTAGAGTAAGGGGGCAGGGCCATCAGAACTGAGCACACAAAGCAATGTCTGGCAAACTCCTCTAGTATGTCTTTACTGGGTGCAAGTAAAGAATGCAATATACCCCTGGCAAACTTATCTACTGACCACATTGAGAGTGAGGAGGTAGGGGGTCTCTCCCTGCTTTGTGTGGGCAAAGAAGGCAATGTCTCCGGCAAAAAATGCCCCCAGCTGACCTGGGGCCATCTTCACCTGCGGCATGGCTGTGGAGTTCATGCGTAACTCTACAGTGCATCCTGGGTATTTCTTTCCAATCTGTGACACAGGCAAAATATTGAAGAGTGAGCCCCAAGTACTTCTGGGCAATCAAAATTGTTAAAATCCACTCTCTATGTTTCAGCAGTTTCTAGATACTCCTGAACAAATGTATAACACAGTTAGCAGGTCTTAGTATTATATATTAATTAACCAAGGCACTGACATATATTACATCAAATGTTATAATAATAATAACTGCAATAATAATAATAATGGTGAATAGCTCTTACACAGTACAAATCACTTTGCTGAACAACAAACTCAAGGTGTTAGCATATACTACTTGTTCATATATATGCATAGACATACACAGAAACTATGCTCACAGGAATGGTCTACTTATACAGGTTTGTGAAAAGGCCTGTCTAAACAGGAAAGTCTTCAGCTGGGTTTTGAACTCAGACAGAATGTACTCAGTGTGGTATTTGAACTGACTGACTGATTCTTGATATTTGACACCCAGTCAACCACAAAGGGTTAACCAGGGCAAAAATCAAGTCAACAAGCCACAAGTAAAACATTTGGCTTACAGTTCTGGACATAAGATAGTCAACAACAAATGCAATCAAAATAGTCAATAATAAATATATATCAATATCCATATTTTACTCATGTACAACAGAATGAAACATGGGTAAGCTTGTCAGGCAAAACAAGGTCAAAACACAACTGATCAAATCATAAATGAAAGTCTGACTGATTTTCTGTTCTGATAAGACATAAGAATTTTATTCTCACCAAGCACAAGGAATGTGTGTTGGTTCATTCATTCGTCACCAATCACACCCATACAAAAATATAACTCCCATAGTAAAAACAACCCCTAGTGCTACTACTCACACACTGGCGTGCAGCCAATCACAAATCATAAAAAAGACAAACACAACCAACCAAACAAACATAAAACAAAACCATGACTCACACTTTACAGCAGGGACCAGTTTGACCACACAGGACAGAGTATGGATTTTTGTTGTTGTTTAATAGGAACATTTGTTGAGCACCTCATCACAAGATGAGCCCTAAACACTTCACAATGGCAACTACAGTAGTGCATGCTCCTTTCTGCTTCTTTCAAACAGACCCATTGCACTCTAATCATAAGCAACTCTGAATGAATGACTGTAGCTTTACACAGCACATTTTTGAATATCCATCAAATGGTTACGGAGATGTTTAGCTGTTGACATGGCTGGTGTCAGGTAAAAACTGCTTATCTTGGTGCATGTTCTGTGTACACCCTACAACTATGCACAAATTTACAGTATCACTTTATTCAAACCCACATACATATGGTACATGTCTGTTTAGCTGTAACCTGCCACTTGTACTTTTGGCTGAATGACCAGGATCTTTTACCTGCTACTGCAGTAAAACAGGGGTGCAATGGATACTGAAATAACAATCAGCAGAGAAAGCTGGCCTGGAGAAAGAAATTCTCCCACGGCTCCTGCCAGGACTCAAACCCAAGACCTTTTGATCAGGAGTATGGTGCTCTACCACTAAGCTATCCCCACTCCCCACATAGCTCCCCTGGGCTATCCTGCATCACTCACAGCAGGGACCAAGTTGCCCACACAGGTCAGGCTGGTGCAAGTGGTGTTGAGGAATCCTCTCTGGTCCGGTGGCAGCTGCAAGGGAGACAACCTCCATGTAGCAGGAGCACACAAAAATACAGCATACTCAACAATTCACTTTAGAGTGCCAGAAAAAGAATGGAATCATGCATACAAATATGTTCACGATGGATGGAGCACCATCAAACCTTGATTTTTGGAAAGGCCACTATCAAAAATTATAAACACATCATTCCAAGGCCTTGGTAAGGCACAAGTAAGTAAGTAAGTTGGTGTTTTACACCCAGTCAACCGGTGCGGTTATATTAGGACGATACACATCATATTTTAAATTTAATTTTTAATAATGTGTATGTCTTAGAATGGGTCTATATACAATTTCAAAACCATGCTTAAAAGGTGAAAACATAAACATAACTAAAAACGATCTCAAATTTAAGTATTTCCAAAAATATTAATTTCTTTCAAAAAGTTAAAAATCTTTTCAGGTGAAATATCCTTAAACAACATGTGCAGTGATTTAGCTGTAAAGTGGCTCTCTCTTATTTCAATAAAATCCAAACAAGTAAGTAAAATATGCTCTATGGTTAAACGTTTATCACATCCGATGCAAATAAAATCAAATCCTTTTTAAGGCACAAAAAGGTTTTTATTTTCTATTGTAACTGAAAGCAGTATGATAATTACTTCCTACAAGAAACAGTCTGACCACCCACACAAACTGTTTTCACACGGAACAGAATAGTTGGCTTCCAACTAGCATTAGTGTTATCTCATTTGTCCTGTCTCTGTCCTGAAGATCTTGACATAGTTTCTATACAAAAAACAAAACAAACAAACAAAATCACCCGCAACTGAAACCAGTGAAAGAGTCAGATTTCATCCATATCATCATTTGTTATTGCATTTATTTGTTGCTTCCAAAAGGTGTTTGCACTGAAAACTTGCACATGTTTGCAATGTCCAGCTAAAATAGCATTCTTTTTAACTTGTGTGGTTTGATACAATTTTTCCGAGTCACTCTTGTGCAAGACAAGCGAGAGGATTTGGACACTCTTGCTTATATTGACAGTCAACAATGCATTAAACCAACAATCCCCACTTGATTAGACACATTGAAGATACTGACACATTTCTATGAGTCTGTCTAATGCAAACATAAACAAGCATAGCAAGAATTAATTCATTATGAAAACTGCACAAATGCAATAAGTCATCTGTTTTTGACATACAGGCGACAGGTACAACATTTTCTTTTAGCTACTGGAAAGACATGGCTGGACTCACATCCTTGGTGGTGAGGTTGTACTGCAAAAAACCATGGTGCTGAGCGGCGTAGATGAATGACTGTGGCACATACTGTCCCACCCACATGTAAAGCATGCTGCTGGCTGATGGGTAGGGTGGCAGAGGCTGTGGGGCAAATGGAGGTGCCTGCTGGTCTGCTTGCCATGTAATCTCCCCCTGTATTGAAAGGACCATTAACACAATTATATACTGTTGCACATAAGGTCCGGGAAACAACACTGTCTTGTAGGTACCAATGCTTTCATGACCACCTGTTGTAGCCATCAAAGTCTCCATGCAAGCCAACTTACCATATGGAAAGTCACATCCAGACTGACTAAAAAGTGCCCATTTTATGGAAAGTCTCCACACAAGCCAATCGAAAGGTGCCTACCTTATGGAGTCTCCATTCAGGTTGGCCAAGAGGTGCCTACCTTACGGAAGTCTACAAGTATGTCAACTGATAGGTGTCTACTTTATGGAAAGCAGTTGGCTTATTTCATGGAAAGTTTCCTAACAAGACCACTGAAAGGTGCATATACTTTATTATACAGACAGGCACCATGCAGGCTGAGTGACAGGTGTCTACTTTATTGAAAGTCACTGGCTTACCTATGGAAAGTCTCTATGCAGGCTGACTGAAAGGTGCTTACCTTATGGAGTCTCTATGCAGGCTGACTGAAAGGTGCTTACATTATGGAGTCTCTATGCAGGCTGACTGAAAGGTGCTTACCTTATGGAGTCTCCGTGCAGGCTGACTGAAAGGTGCTTACCTTATGGAAAGTCTCCATGCAGGCTGACTGAAAGGTGCTTACCTTATGGAGTCTCCGTGCAGGCTGACTGAAAGGTGCTTACCTTATGGAAAGTCTCCATGTAGGCTGATTGCAAGGTTGGAATGGAAACCAGGCGGTAGTCCAGCATGAATTTCTTGTCCAGCAGTGAAATGACCACTGTAACCAATACACATCATTACAAAAAAATCAGGGTAGTAAAGTTAGTACCAGTGTAATAAGAATATATGTCATTTCAAAATGTAGTGTGCCAAGTGCAGTCAGCATTGTAGTTTGTACCCAATGCAGTAAGTAAGTGACTGTTTTTTAACACTCAGTTGCATGCAGGTAAAAACCAATGCACAGCAGTAGAAAATTTGGTATTACGGCAAGTGCAGCCATCCCTGTAACTAAGCATATATCATTAGGAAAGTTAACATAGCAAATGAAGTGACCTCTGTAACCAATGCACATTCATTTCTGAGAAATGACTGACCTTTCAGCTTCTTGAGTTGACTCTCAGCCTTGTTGTTGACCTCATCATTGACAGCGTCACACACAATGCCTGGGATGAGTGCCCTCACCCTCTTCTCTATCTCATGCTTTAACAAGTTGAAGAAAAAAGCAATGTCACCATGGATATCGATGTCCACTCCATCCACACTGCAGCTGCAGCCACCTGACTTGATGGATGGCCTGCCTGTGGAGTCATCACCTGTAGGTACAAAGACAATCAATCATGAAATGTTATTCCTGACTTTGCAGATTGTCTGCCTACAGCATCATCACCAGCAGGTACAAAGCATATATATATATATCAACCATGGAATGCTACATTTGCCTCAGATGGGTAGTCTATATATATAGTCATCACCTCCATGTACATTACAGTCTGTCAACCATGAAATGCTTCATTTGACTCCTTGCCCTGATATAACCATAATGGTTGACTGGGCATAAAGTACCACTGAAGTTACTTACTCACATTTGACTCCACTACTGGGCATAAAGCACCAAGTTACTTACTCACATTTGACTCCACTACCTCTATAGTATATATATATTACAAAGTCTATCAACCATGGAAAGCAACACCAGACTTGATGGAAAGTTGTGGAGTCAACACCTATATAGACCATTCCCATGAGAGGAAATTTTAGAGTGCTCTGCCCCTGCATAAGGCGGAAGTTTGTTGACTGGGACGTTGCTGCGGCTATGGGTAGTCTGCTGTCCACCGCCTACAGGGTGTCGCCTGAGCGAAGATAGTTTCAATCAACCGCAATTCTAAAAAACAACTACCATGGGGAAGGATACTGTGTGTGCTGTTTGAACTACAAAGGAAAGGAAGTGGAGGGACGTGAATTAAACTTGCACAGATTAAATACAGACAAGAACCTGCGGAAAGTTAGGTGGTCGCCGCTCAGTGAAACTGGTCAAAAAAGTGACAGCATGTTTGCCACTATAATCCACACAGCTTTGTTTTATTTACTGTATTTTGGACAGAATTCTTTCAGTATTCTGATGCTTTTAAAAATTGGGGTGGGGGTGTATATTTAAAGAGGATTTGCAACAAAATCACCAAGCCTATGTGCTATCATTACAGTTTCTACACTACAATGAGATATGCGGCCAAATCCTAGCCCTAACCCTATCAGCAGTGTGCTTCAAATTTATTTTGTAATCTTAAATTTTTGATTCCTGACCAAAGTCTCCTGTTGGCGCATGTATGCCAACTGTGTTTGAGTGTGTTTGGGCCTTTATATGGCAGATTGTAAATATAAGGTTTGAGTGAGACAGTGGTGTTGATGGCATTTGCTTTCCACTGACAAGCATCACATTTAAAAAAAAATCTGTCTAAAAAGCCTGGAGCAGTTCAGAATATAGCTTTTCATATTACACCCACTGTTACTGTAATGTACAAGAGTCTTAGAGCTAGTAAAAGTAACTATGTAAAGCGCCTATGCTTAGTGGTTCTTTTAGTGTCTAGACCTTAATGTCCTTATTTGGTAAAGGCTTCAAGACAAAGGTACGCGTTTCCCCGCCGTGAGGGCACTTGGCATTCCAACCCGCCAAGCAGACCGCTTCCTTCCTTCTCTGTACATTTTACCATAGCATTATTTAGTAGAATACAGTAGTAAACCATGATGTCCGCAGTTCTTTTATTATGTTGTACGTCTAACTAACAATAGAAAGAACATAACAGTGGCGACGAGATGTGCGATTCCTGTGTCAAAGACTTGTGAGCAGAGTGAACTTGGTGCATTCGCTCGCTAGTTTCGGCAACAGGAGAACCCAGCCAGGCAAGACTCAGTGCAGATCTATTGTGTTGGACTGTCATTGCTGGCTGTGTGCTTGCATTGACCAAGGACAGTGTGTTTTCTACTGTTTGTCAACATCACCAAACGCAGGTCAGATCAAACCATTTTTCTTATTGTCTGAACTATTGCTTGTTGCATCATGTCTCATTTTGGAAGATTAGAAGAGTTAAACTGTTTATCTACTGACATTGATTCCTATTTTGAGAGGTTACATGCCTTCTACAGAGCTAACAATGTGCGTGACAGTGCAAAAGTGGATGTCTTCCTCAGTGTAGTTGGTCCCAAAACGTACACACTTTTGAAGTCACTTACTGCACCAACTCTGCCTTCAGACAAAACCATAGGTGAACTGTACCAAACACTGAAGCGGCATGTACAACCAACGGACTCGGTTATTTCACGCAGAGTGAGGTTTTATACAAGAAAGCAGAAAGACACAGAAAGTGTCACAGACTTCGTAGCGGAGCTTAAACTTTTAGCAGCAGAATGTGAATTTGATGCTTTTCTTGACCAAGCGTTGCGTGACATTTTTGCTATTGGAATAGGAGACAGAGAAATACAGAGAAAGCTGAGAGAAGCGAAGCAACTGACTTTCGCCAAGGCGGTAGAGATCGCTCTCGCGCGCGAATCAATTTCACGGGAATTAAGCGGTACTTCAGACAAAGACGCATCGGGCGGCATGCAGGCATTAGGTCACTCCAGCAGTGGACAGGCGCAGCAGCCCAGCAGCCACGGCCAGCGCGCAGCAGGCGAGGGCGGGATGGTGGCCGCAATGGGGGCAGTCGGCGAGGTCATGCAGCAGCAGAGCGGCGCAAGCACAGGCGTCTGCAAGTGCTATCGCTGCTGCCAGAACCATCACGCGTCGACATGCAAGTTCAGGCAGTACGAATGTCACGGATGCCAAAAAAAAAAGGGTAATCTCAAGTCAATGTGCCGCAGCAAAGTCAGGTTCCTCGACGCGCAAACGTCAGGGGAAGAGGAAGAAGAGGAAGAGCCTTTAGGCATCTTTCACACAAATACTCCAGTGAAGGCAAGCAAAGAGCCATGGTCAACAATAATGGTGATAGACCAAGTTCCTGTAAGAATGGAAACTGACACCGGCTCATGAAAAAGCCTCATTGGCAAGGACATTTGGAAGCAGAGCTTTCCCAAGAAGAAACTGAGGGAGACACCTGTCAATCTCACGACGTACTCTGGCGAGAAGCTTCCACTCCTAGGTACCTGTCTGGTTGAGGTGCAGCACCAAGGGGAGTGACATCGTCTGGAGCTCCTGGTAGCTGATGCCACGGACCAGCCGCTGATCATCGGTCGTGATTAGCTCAGCAAGATTAAGATTGACTGGAAGGGGGTGTTCCACATCAAAAGCAGAACCTTACAGCAGGTCTTAGACAAACATGAGGCACTGAGTCTTTGAGAAGGGTCTAGGTACCATGAAGAAGTTCAAGGCAAAGCTGCACTTGAAATCTGGTGCGACACCCAAATTTGTCAAGGCCCGGCCTGTTCCGTTTGCACCGGCTTCGCCCCAAAGTGGAGGCGTCGCTTGAAAAGCTGGAACAAGAGGGAGTGCTGGAGAAGGTCACTCACAGTGAGTGGGGATCACCTATTGTCGTTGTCCCCAAGAAAACCGGAGGCGTGAAGATCTGTGGAGACTACAAAGTCACCCTGAATCAAGTATTAGATGTGGACCAGCATCCACTTCCAAAGCCCAGCGACTTGTTTGCCACTCTTGCAGGAGGCAAAGTGTTATCAAAACTTGACCTCACACAGGCCTACCACCAAATGGAGGTGGAGGAGAAATTCAAGCACTTGCTCACAATCACCACTCACAAAGGGCTCTATCGCTATCGCCGCTTACCTTTTGGCATCTCTTCAGCCCCAGCTCTGTTCCAACGGACTATGGAGCAAATCTTGCAAGGGATTCCAGGAGTAGTCGCCTTCATGGACGACATAGAGCTGACAGGAGCAACAGTAGAAGAACACTTGGACAGACTGGACCAAGTACTTCAGCGGCTAGAGGAGCACGGCCTCAGACTGCAGAAGTCCAAGTGCGAGTTCCTGAAGGACCGGGTGGAGTACCTAGGTCACATTATTAGACAAGGACGGACTACACCCTGTGCCGGAAAAAGTGAGAGCAGTGAGCTTAGGTCATACCTAGGGATGCTGAGGTACTATGCGAGATTTCTGCCCAATATCTCATCAGAACTGAGCCCACTCCATGACCTACTGAAGGACAAGACACCATGGCTGTGGACGGACAAATGTCAAGCGGCTTTCCTGCGAACCAAACCGCTGTTGACATCTGCCAGAGTCCTGACCCATTATGACGTCAACCTGCCGATACGGCTGGAGTGCGACGCATCCTCCGCGGGCCTGGGCGCTGTCATCAGTCATGAAACGCCGGATGGAACGCATCGACCAGTCGCATATGCATCCAGGACGCTGTCCAAATCAGAAAGGAATTATGCACAGATTGAGAAAGAGGCATTGGCTTTGGTTTTTGGTGTCAAGAAATTCCACGACTTCTTGTACGCCCGTCCTTTCACGCTCGTGACAGACCACAAGCCACCCCTCACCATTCTTGGACCAAAGAAGGGAGTTCCAGCACTAGCTGCTGCAAGGATGCAACGTTGGGCGCTGATATTGGCGGCGTACCAGTACTAACTGCAATTCAGGTCTACTGATGAACACAAGAACGCAGATATGCTGCCTAGGTTGCCTTTGAAAGAAGAGGATTTCACAGCCAGTGAAGAGCCAATCTTCAGCGTCACCTGTGCTGACAGCCTGCCAGTTACGTCACGACAGATTGCAGAAGCAACCAGAAAAGATACTGTCACGTCGAAGGTCCTGTCTCATACACTACATGGATGGCCTGCCCAAAACAGTGATAGAGACGTGCAGCCCTGCTTCAACAGACGCACTGAGCTGAGCGCTGAAGGAGGAGTCATACTCTGGGGTCTATGCGTCGTGGTACCTCCCGCTTTCCGCGACAGGCTGCTTGAGGAGCTACACGAACAGCATCCAGGCATCTACAGAATGAAAGCCCTTGCTCGCAGCTATGTCTGGTGGCCAAACATCGACACAGACATTGAAGGGAAGGTGAAGACTTGCCACGACTGTACAAGAGTGTGCAACGCTCCGCCGACGGCACCACTTCAGCCATGGTCATGGCGTACACGACCTTGGCAGAGAGTGCATATCGACTATGCCGAGTATCAAGGGAAATATTTCTTCGTGGCCGTCGACGCCCACTCCAAGTAGCCGGAGGTCTTCGCCACAACAAAGACGACAACAGAGAAGACCATCAGCAATCTGCGTCACCTTTTCTCTTCCTATGGCTTTCCAGAAGAAATAGTGAGTGACAACGGTCCTCAGTTCACCTCGGACCAGTTTGCCGACTTCCTGAAACAGAATGGCGTCAGACACACCAGGTCTGCTCCATACCATCCTGCAACCAACAGAGCTGCTGAAAGAATGGTCCAAGTTCTGAAGAAAGGTCTCAAGCTTGCTTCACGACTTAGTGTTGATCATCAGCTTGCAAACTTGCTTCTGAGTTACCGGTCCACGCCACACTCTACAACAGGAGTGCCTCCTGCAGAGCTGTTTTTGAAGCGACAACTGAGGACACGTCTCACGTTGCTGAAGCCAGACCAGGAGGCTGCTGTTCGCCGGAAACAGGTGCAGCAGAAGCAGCAGCACGACCGGCAGAACTCCAAGCAGATTCGGACGTTTCGGCCAGGAGATCCGTTGCTGTTCTTCAGTTCCGGGGATCCGAGAAATGGGTTCCAGGTATTGTAGTTCAAGCCCTGGGTCCAGTGGCGTACATGTTGAACGTCAACAACAGAATCATCCATGTACATGTTGACCACTTAGTGGCGGCACCTTCATGCGCCCCACTGCCAGACACACAGGTGACAAAGGCCCATCCTAACTCACCCAGTAGGCCCACCAGTCTGATTCCAGAGGTGCGTAACCCCGCACACACCCCGAATCCTGATTCCCCTGAGATATTAGTGTCATCTGTGCCTGTCCCTGAGGGATCCACTACATCTCCAGTATCCAGTCCAGCTGCCAGCATCCAGGGCAGAACATCAGACACATCTCTTGTTCCAAACCCACAGCCCAACCCATCGGAGACGGCTGGTGTTCGACGATCAACAAGGAGCCGGAAACCACCTGCAAAACTTGATTTGTGAATGTGCATTGACTCACTCGATCCGAGACAGTGCTTCAAAGGAGAACCATAACAGCTGATTGAGCTATTGTCGGTTGCATGAGATCCACCGTGTGGAATTGTATCGGGCATCTTGGGCCACTACATTCGTTCGCGGTAGTGTCGCCTTCGTTAAGGGGGAAGGAAGTGTAATGTACAAGAGTCTTAGAGCTAGTAAAAGTAACTATGTAAAGCGCCTATGCTTAGTGGTTCCTTTAGTGTCTAGACCGTAGTTTCCTTATTTGGTAAAGGCTTCAAGGCAAAGGTACGCGTTTCCCCGCCGTGAGGGCACTTGGCATTCCACCCCCAAGCAGACCGCTTCCTTCCTTCTCTGTACTTTTTACCATAGCATTATTTAGTACAATACAGTAGTAAACCATGATGTCTGCAGTTCTTTTATTATGTTGTACGTCTAACTAACAATAGAAAGAACGTAAGAGTTACCTACTAACTTAGTCTGAGCTTTACCTTTTGGCTTCTCACTTCATTTTAATTTTTTTCCAGTCAGATTATCCAAATTTCTTTAAATTGAAAGAGGTCTGAATCACAACAGTGTACATCACAGCAATACAATTTATATCAATACATATACCGCTTTTTAAGAATCAAGAATATTAATTTGTCCTCTGTAAACACAGGAAATTCAAATTATGGCCACAAGCAAAATAAACAAACATAAATTATAACAAATAGTGTAGGCCTAGTGCATTAACTATTGATTACACACACACACACACACACACACACACACACACACACACACACACACACACACACACACACACTTAGTATTACTGTACATGTGTGTGTGTGTGTGTGTGTGTGTGTGTGTGTGTGTGTGTGTGTGTGTGTGTGTGTGTGTGTGTGTGTGTGTGTGTGTCACATACACTCTGCTAAAATATGCAAGTCAGTTTAGACACAGATTATATGTACACACAACCAGTATGTATGCGTTGTACTGTGAATTTGTGAATTTTACAATGCCAACTTTAAAGGCATTTTCGGAGGCCCATAGTCAGAATGTGTCTGCCATGGCAACAAGCAATAACTTGTTGCTCGTGCTATAGGATGCCCCAAAAGGCACTATTTTTTTCTCCACAAAACTGCGATCTCCTGCCGGGTCAGCCCAAAAACGACGCAGAAGACACTTTTTTCCCCCCACTCTCCATCCCCTTTCCCCGGTAATTTTTGCAACTGTGGTAGCATTTGTACTGTTTCGCAAGTCCAGGTTCAACTTCATTGTTATACACAGCATGACTCGGCAACGCCTACTCTGAAATTGGCCCAGAAGTGACGCTGCGACCTCTCGCAACTTCTTGTGAGAAAGATTACAAAGGGCATTCACTCGTGCAAACCAGCTTCACTGAACCGCACAATAGGTAGAGTGTACAAATTTAAACAAATATGCATCCAAACATTTTTTTATTTTATAAAACACATACAGAAGTGAGTGATCCCCACCCCCGACTGAGTCATTCCACACACACAAACAAACACACACACACACACACACACACACACACACACACACACACACACACACACGCTCACTCACTCACTCACCAAGAGCCATGGTCAAGCTAAAACTGACACCTCTGGCTGAGACATCAACACTGCCAGATGTTGACGCTTTAAGCCTGCACAGGAATAATATTGTTTCAGCTGCACTTTGTACTGATAACATGCCTCTTCAGAGTTACTTTTTACCTGCACAGCCTCGAATGACACAGTGCTTCAGAGGTACTTTTAAAATAAACATTGTAACAGTACTTCAAGTCGTGGATACTTTTTACACCTGAACAGAATAGCACAGTATGTGAACACATGAAAGGTTAAAAAGAATGCTGTTTATTATGACAAAATGCAACGTGAATTTTCACGGTAAGCCCTATTTTCAAGCTACAACACAAGACTGAAACAACACTTAAACAAAGAAAAATGAGATGTATGACACTTATTTGCTTCTGGTTAGCTGTTTGGTCTCATTTCCAACTGCTTAACTATTGTTTAAGTTTTGTTTTCTACTGAGCTTCAAAAAGGTGCTTACATCTGAAAATATGTAGTACACCTCTGTACAGTTGTGTTTTAGTTTTGTCATAAAAGAAATAGCTGTATTTTCTACCTTTTGTCTGTTTGGATCTTGTTTTAGAATGCAAGAACTGAAGTTTTTTTAAAGTAACACAGAGGTACTTTAAAACCACACAGAATAACACAGCACATACATATAATATAGTCTTTTAAACCTATACGGAATGGCACAGTGACTCACAGGTACTTTATAAACTTACACAACAGCTTCAGTGGTACTTAATTTATAAACTCACACAGAATAACAGTGCTTTAGTGGTACTGAGTAAATCCACACAGAATAACACAGTAATTCAGTGGAAATTTATAAACCCAAACAGAATAGCGCAATGATTTAGTAGTGATACTTCTGTGGAGAAAAGCCCTCCTATTAAAGTACATCGGGTTACCGATCCCCTTCTTTTTTTTCTCTCTTTTTTTTTTTTTTTTTTGATCTACGTTTAACCTTAGTCAGACTGTTGGTGAAATGGTCTTTGTAAGTTTTGAAGTTGAAAAGATGAGAATGTTTTTAGTTCAGTCAATAGTTCGTTGGTGCTGGGGCGGTCATGGGGTGCAGTAGTCTCCTTTGTGAAACCACTGACCAAAGTATGGTTCCAATTAGCGCCGGTCATTTGGTCGAGCTGTAGACAACAAGCCTCCCTGTTTCATGCACGGGCATGGAAGCAAATTCTTCTTTTATTTCAAATTCTGGGCCACCGATGCCGTATTTTTCAAGGCATAAAAGACCCTCCATTTTAATCCCCGCACTCTTGCATAGTTCAGGAGCTGTGTGAGAGTCGAGGTGGCCGTCCTGGGCTGTCCGTCCTAACGAGCCTTCTGGTTTCCAAGGACGTAAAGCTATATTGAACCATGCTTCGGCATTGGTCACAGCTTGTCCCTAATATATCAATTGACATCTGAGGACATTAAGCATAACTTCATCATCATCATCATCCCTCACCGAAATTTAAGAAGCGTGTGCCCTCTCAGTTTTGAAGTCACTTTGCCAAGTCTCCAGGTCAGTCTCCAAGTTCGTCTCCAAGTCAGTCTCCAAGTTTTTCATTCGTGCAACTAGAGTTTTGATTTAGACCCAACTTAATCCACATTCAACAGGTTGGTTTGTCTATCTTTTACCTTCCTAGTTCCTGACTGATGTTTTATTGTTGTCTGATTGTTGTAGTTTTTATGGTTTGATCTTGCCGTAAGATCTGTGGGCGTCGCTGATGTTTCATTATTCTTCACGTTCGCTTAAATGATTAAGTACAGGGGACAGCTTCGTGGTAGCCACGATTTGTTTCAAATATATGGATTATAACACTTTTTTTCATTTCACCATTGATGTGTTGAATCTTAAACTGTGTTTTGCTACAGGTTCGTTATCCGAGCCTGGCTCCATTTTTTTCCCATTCTGATCCAAACCTCCTAATGGAGTTCCTTTATTTTACTGGTTAGAAAAGGCCTGTTCCGCGTATCGGCGATTAACAGGTTCGACTTTTTAAAGTTAATATTATGTGAAAAGGCCAGCTCCGTGATAGTCCGCGACTGATTAGCTTTGGTTTGACTTTTCCATAAGATAATTCTCTTGTGTATTCCATCTTTCACTATCCACATCCGGGACTTGGAAGATACCTTACAGTTTTCTTCCATAAATTCAGTGTAAGACCCTACTCAGTGAAAAATTATAAAGTGAGGCGATATGTTATGATACACCGGTTGTGAACTGTCTTTTCACAGGTTTGTAGCTCAGACCGCTTTCGTAACCCGCAGGAATGAGACAACCAGATAAAGTTTACCTAGCTATATTGGCTTTTCGAACCTAGTTTGTGCCTTCTAACCCCTTCTTTTGTCTGCTTATGACATGCTTGTGACTTATGTTTTTGATTCAATAATATTTGGAACTTTCATTCTCCACTTGAATTCGTGTTGAAAGAGAGGTGGGAGTTGAGCGAGAAAAAATAGAACGATTCTGTGAGTGAGTGAGCGAGTGTGTGGACATGTGTGTGTGTGTGTGTGTGTGTGTGCTGGATCACTTCCTGATACTGATAGTCATGACATGCCACGTGCAAGTAATTAACGCAGACATGTTTGTAACCTAACCTGCTAGCGTTCTCAGTTGCGGTGGCCACAGAATCGCTCGACATTTGATCCCTTCACACACTAGAGACGTTATTGGCGTCGCCGACAGGATAGGCTTGTCTAGTTGTCCTGTTTATTTTTCCGCCCTATCGTGTTTGTGTTTTCGAGTGAACTCAATAGATAACCCGTAGCTCCTCTTTTTAAATACTGACTTTGATAAGATTGTCTTAATCTTCTCTTTTATGATTAACCGGATAAAGACTTGGAGACTTGGCACTGTGTCAGCTGCAGAGAGGGTCACTTTGGTCAGTCGGGTCACGTGTGTGTGTGTCAGTCCTGGATCACTTCCTGATACTGATAGTCTAGTCATGAGATGCCACGTGCAAGTAATTAACGCAGACATGTTTATAACCTAACCTGCTAGCGTTCTCAGTTGCGGTGGCCACAGAATCGCTCGACATTTGATCCCTTCACGCACTGACTAGAGACGTTACACTTCAAACCTACACAAAATAACACTGATTCAGTGGTACCAACCGACACTGAATGCAGTCAACACAGAAATTCACTAACAAGTACTTAATAAACCCACACTGAATACCAGAGTGTTTTAGTGGTACTTCAAACACACAGAGAAAAGCACAGTAATATTCAGTGGTATTTTATCAACCTACTGTATACAAGACCACAGCTTGATTTAGTGGTACTTTGAACCTTCATAGCATTTTTAACAGAGATTTAGTGGTACTTTAAACATGCGCAAAAAGTATTCAGTGCTTCAGTGGTACTGTGCAAGAATAAAACAGTACTTCAGTTACATTTGCAAACAGTAATCCACTGTTTCAGTGGTGCTTTAAGTCCACACAGAATAATACATTACTTCAGTGGTACAGTATATATATATATAAATCTTCAATGCATGAGCGCATGCCTTCAGGTAACAGTGAAAGCATACACTCTTGTCCAGAGCATGTTGCTATATTACACCAGGTCTCTTATAAAAATGAGCATGAAATGCAAACAGATGCTTTCACAGAAAAAGAGCTTGTCCAGTCATTTAATTTACACACTCACATCAGCTGTCCCATTCATCAAGGTTTTGGACTACTTTTTGTAGTTTCAGGAAAACAGATTTGTATAACATATATAGTTGCATACAACTGTTCGAAGCACACAGTGACATTTTTCCTTCATAATATGACATTTATTATAATAAACATAATAAATAAATAATATAACAACTTTACTAATAAGATAGTAATTTTTATACTTCATTAAATATTAAATAATAATGCCCTGAGTGCTTACAAAATACCAGTTAATCAAAAAATGTATATATATATATCAGAACAAGACACATAGAGTCCTACCACTACTAGTAATATGTACATCAAAGCAGGGAAGGAAACATAATATCAAGAGCAAAACATACATTAATTTACACATGTACACACACACACACACACACACACACACACACACACACACACACACACACACACACTATATATATATATATATATGAGTCAGTGACGAAAGGTCATACCAAAAAAAATGGGACAATGCACTCAAAATTTAACTAAACTTTCTAAATTTAATGAAAGAACAAATAATTACTTACAAAAAGAGAAAAAGAAAAACGGACATAGAAAAAATAACTCAGACCAAACCTGTTAAGTAAACATGACATTTTCCCAGCTGCCCTATAGAAAATCAGTTGTAATAAAAGGTCAGTTGTGATGATCGGACATGAAATCAACAGAGTGTTGTTTTTTGATCTTTTTGTTTACAATTCTAGCTGTATTTTGAGGAAATATAAGTACAAGTACTTTAATCATCAATTATTGATAATTTGAATTGTTGGCTTGCGTTTCTCTGCAATGATAAAGAAAAAGGGAGTGGTTAATAATGATGTATAAGCAGACATGACAATTAAGTCACAACTGACTGGGACAAATTTCAGATCAAATAATCTGAACAGTTTAGGAGCAATGTTTTCAGTTGTGAGTGGAAAATGTAGTCAAATGTATTGTTTCTTGTTTCCTCATTATATAAAATATGTGATAATGATGTAGCTGACATCAATTTTTTATGCAGTGGACAGGAACGTAAATGTCCCATTTGCACCTCACGGAAATTTCGAAGATTTTGCCAAGAAAAAAATCATTTGTAGCTTTAATATGGTGCTTACATTCTTTAAAAAAACAAACAATCCAACAAACAAACATCAAACACATTAAGGATGTAAATGTTAGTTTATTATCAATTTAATAGTTGTAGTGCACTGTATCACCACCTTTTGTCATTGGCTCATATAATATTACACACTAATGTAAAATGTGTATCCAAAGACAGTTTCAGTGCTTACCATCCCTGCTTGTACTTGACACGCCAGTCAGCATGGAGACGGATGCCAGCATTGGCAGCTGACCATGATAGGCCCACACTGGGCACCAGCTTGATACTACTGCTGGGCTTAGTGAAGCCTGTAATGTGGATGCTGCACACACACACACACACACACACACACACACACACACACACACACACACACACACACACACACACACACACACACACACACACACACACATACAGATGTTACTAATAATTTTATAATAATAATAATATCAATAATATTAATAATAATAAGAAACATTACAGCTACTGTTCAAAAACTGTACACTTACAGTACACCTCTGTAAGTGTAATGAAGGAAAGTTTTCAGTATATCAACCTCTAAATAACACATTAACAGACACTCGTGTGTGTGTGTGTGTGTGTGTGTGTGTGTGTGTGTGTGTGTGTGTGTGTGTGTGTGTGTGTGTGTGTGTGTGTGTGGCTTTATTTGGTAAGTTGTATGGCTATACTGATATAGTCAGCACAGCTACCATGCATCTTACCATTACAAAGTATACCCATGTCTATCAAGTTTAAAAAACAAATAATCTAAAACAGAATGACTGCTAGTGTTCTAAAACAAGATGCAAACACAAAAAGGTTCAAACAAACGCTTATTTATTTTAACACTGACACACAGTATGCAAATTTTCAGTGACACTTAAACAACAGATAAAGGGTCAAAAATGATGAAAATTGAAAGAAAAAGACTTATCTTGTTTTGGTTTAGTTTTTACAGCTTGTTGGTGCTTGGAAGATTGTTGGCATCAGTAGTCTCTGTTTAGTCAATAGCTTTACTATTATACCACTCCCTGCACCTCTCTGCACTCAACCAACTATACAGATACACATGTACAGACACATGCAGTGATGTACCACCTATGGCACACCATTTCATAAAAATAAAAATAAACTGAAACATTATCACACATTTGTAACTGTAAGGCCATCACCATTACCAATAGCATGAATATGCTTTGTAAGGTTAAATTTATAAACATATTCAAAACCATCACTGCTCACTTTGTAAGGCTGTAGTCAATACCACCAGCTCTCCCAGATTGGTCAGGTATGCTGGCCTTGGAGACCAGGGTTGCCACTGCATCGATGGCTTGCTGGTTTGCTGTCGATAGTCATAACAATACTGTTAATCACAAAGTCAATGATCAGTGTATTATGTGCTATTAAATGCCAACTCACTGTGTGATTTAAACTTCTTCTTTTTTAACACTGATAACACTGACAGGCATGTGCCAACAGCTTCATTCCTGCACCAGAGTCAGCATCTCCAGAGGGTTCAAGTCCTGTGTCTGTGATGCCAGACCTGCCTGCAACATCAACCAGGAAGTCTGCAGCTGAACCTTCACAGCTGACATCGCCACTACCCTGGCGATCGACCCGTGTGCGGAAACATCCAGTCAGGCTGGACCTGTGAAGCTCGTTCCATTCAGAGTGCATTGACTTTCGTTTTAGTTTCGTTCCGTTTTACCAATGCACCAGACTGAAAAGGAACTTTCGAAATCGTGCATGTTAATTTCCGTTGTTATGTTCTTTCTATTGTTAGTTAGACCTACAACATAATCAATAAAAGAACTGCGGACATCATGTTTTTACTACTGTATTCTACTAAATAATGCTATGGTAAAAAGTACAGAGAAGGAAGGAAGCGGCCTGCTTGGGGTTGGAATGCCAAGTGCCCTCACGGCAGGGAAACACGTATCTTTGTCTTGAAGCCGTTACCAAATAAGGACATTACGGTCTAGACACTAAAGGAACCACTAAGTATAGGCGCTTTACATAGTTACTTTTACTAGCTCTAAGACTCTTCTACATTACATCCGTGGCAAAATATTTGCTTCTTTTCGTACAGGGGAAGGAAGCGTCTAGTCTTAAATAATGAACATAGGCATATGCCTATTAAGCGGCTAATTTCAATAGCAAACACTCCTAGCATGTAAATGGTATAGTCCAGACTGACTGGACGCATAACAACCATATAACTATAGACATTAGAAGATAGCTATACTCCAAGATTCCCGCCACTACGGCATTCCCAGGGCGAGTCATTGTCTACAAGAGACAAGCTTCCTTCCTCCGTATTGCCTTTTAAATCACTTTGTCTGAATTCAAATAAAGTAACTGAATAACTGATTCAGTCAGTGTGTTATGTCAGTTTCAACGCGGCAAACATGACACTGGCCACTAAGATTAAGAAAATAAATGAATAAATAAATAAAGGTTTTGCAAGACGTTTTGAGCACTGTTTATTATCCACATGTAAAACTAAATGTAGCACTCAACAGTGTAATGGAGATCTATGCAAAAAACAACAACTTTTCTACAACAAAAATGTTTTGTTTCTAATCAAGTTTAGAAAATAGGTCACACTACCTAAACCAACAGAATGCTTTTTTTTTTTTTTTTTTTTTTTTTTAATAAATAAAAATGCATTAAGAAGCAATTTACACTAATGCTTAGTGCTTATGCACATAAATTATATCATTAAATTCGCAAATGTTGATGGGTATACACAGTCTGATTATTGTGGACAGTGTTCATTGCATTAATTCTGAAAACATACAAAATTTAGTGTATGGTATCACATATTATAGATACTGGCTGTGGTTTTAAGCTGAACTAGTAAAGTATAGAGCTTTTATATAAAAAGTTATATATCACAAAATACTTATATAAGGTTGTCGTTGTTGGGGGTGGGTTGTTGTTGTTGTTGTTGTTGTTGTTGTTGTTGTTGTTGTTGTTGTGTGTGTGTGTGTGTGTGTGTGTGTGTGTGTGTGTGTGTGTGTGTGTGTGTGTGTGTGTGTGTTTTGTTTTGGTGTGTGTGTGTGTGTGTGTGTGTGTGTGTGTGTGTGTGTGTGTGTGTGTGTTTTGGTGTGTGGTGTGTGTGTGTGTGTGTGTGTGTGTGTGTGTGTGTGTGTGTGTGTGTGTGTGTGTGTGTGTGTGTGAGTGTGTGTGTGTGTGTGTGTGTGTGTGTGTGTGTGTGTGTGTGTGTGTGTGTGTGTGTGTGTGTGTGTGTAAAGGATAAGATCGGTTATAACGTTTTAGATGTTTCTTAGATGTTAGCTGTCTCTTCTCTTGACTCGATAAAAACAGCAGTGTCTGATTTTCTTTCTAAAGTCAGATACATGTACCTGGTGCAGGAGTAACTGAACCTGGGGTTGCTTACCATAATCAAGGGCATGCTGTGTAATTCTGGCTTTGAACCCTGGTCTGACGGCACACACACAGCTCGTCGCTGTTGTCAACAGCACCACGGCACACAACAACATGGCGATGATCTTATCGTGTTAACTTCGCCGACCTGTCTCACACTGCTCAAAGTTCTTTTGCAGACGACTAGAGGTCTGGAGCTCCAAGAGTGCAGTGTGGACACCGCTGTGACATAACCTGGACATCAATTACTGAAATCATCTCTGGGTGTGTGTTTTTTGTTTGTTTTTCTTCCTCTTTCTTACCTAAGCGGGGACAGAATCTCCTAAGAAATAAAAGCAAAAGTAATTAAACCTAGTGCATCGAGCAGAGACAACATATATATAAAACATACATAAAAAGTAGAAAAAAGTAAGCGTCGCGAGGCACCTTAAAATAAAATCAAACTTTATTTACTCTGGTAAAATTGCAGGGTTGGCAACTTTCGCCAGTCATAGCACCATTCCGCTCTGCACGCACTGCACGCGCGGCCTTGACAGTCAGCGCGTCATGACCTGAAAGTAATGTGCGTGTACGCTTGTTTACGCTTCAGTATAGCTAGCAAAAGGCGCCATTATTCTTATTTGCTTTTGTGTACTGTAAGAACTATCACTCGCATAAAATCGTAACAAATCAAAGATTCTGTTTTTTTCTTCTTTCTTTTTTTCCCTTTGTTGTTGTTGTTGTTCCTTTATGTGTGTGAACATAAAAGCTGTTTAAAAGCACAGGGTGTGTTATTTTTCTCTTCCATAATCACACAGCACCCAACTTGACGAGAATAACTTTGATTCTCGTATCCGACCCTCCTTCTTGGAGTCATCATTCCGTTTTGTTGTTGCTGTTGTTGTTTCTTTCGGTCTTTGTTCAAGTTAGGCATTGTTTTAGAGCCATTCTTCTTTCTGCCTAGCTAGTAGCTCTACTGCCTCAAAATAGTTATTAAAATCACCTGCGCTAGTGTAGTTTCTCAGCGGACTTCAGTTTATCATTGTTGTTGCCTTGCTTTCGAAAGAAGATGCATAATGCAACTGACAGTAATAGTTGGTTTTGGGGTTCACTGGTCAGTGTCTTGTCTGCAAACAATTCTGAATGCTGAGCTTGGCAATGCAATCATCCATCCTGCTAGAAAGTTCAGTATTACCGCAAGAGACCTGAGAAATGGTGGGTTCTGAAAACGAGCGAACAAAAAAGAATAAGAAAATTTACCCTGAGACAAGTTTCCGTCGTGTTTTCCAGATGTGGAGTCCAAAGCAAGAGAAAGTGCAAAAGCCATGAGTCTTGCGTTTGTATTTTTCGATTTTCAGCATGCGTGTATCAGAAAAAGAGCGTGGTGTACGCGGAGACGGAGTGCAAACATGTAGCAGTTCAGAAAGGTAAGCAGGACCCGAACCGTTTATAGCACCGAAACACATAAAAGCGACTTTATACTTAATACGTTTTCGAATGGGAAGCCAAAGCAATTTGTTTTCCAGGAGAGGTATACGCGTAGAGTGGTGGTGACAGAGTGCCAAATCATGCCGTCACAGTTACTGTAATGTCAACCTAATAAAACGGGACTTAATGACAAAGAGAGATGAAGACACCGAGCCAGGAGCTCAGCACTGTCTAAATCTGACTTCGCAACTGATTGTCTTTTCTGTCGGCTACCAGCTAAAGATGACCGAACTGAAAGGAAATGATGTTGCCTACGAAATTATTAGTCAACTATCAAAAAAACAACTTGCACAAGCATGCTCACTCGATGGCCACAGGACAAACGGGCAGAAACTGTGCGCAGATGCATTGTACCACAGCCAGTGGAACATTAACTTCAGAGCAACAACAACAACAACAACAACAACAACAACAACAACAACAAAAAACAACAACAAAAAAAGCATTCCGTCGCTCTAGTGAAATGCAGACTGCTGGACCGGAAGACGTATCTTGGGCTGAAGCCTTCACACAAGTCGTTAGATACTGTGCAGAAAATAACAAAGAAATAACCATTACTGACTTGTGTGAGAAGTTAAAGGAGTACTTAAATGGAGACACGCCATACACAGAGAAATACATGAGAATGAAGCTCGAGACCCATTTCGGGGAGGACGTCATCCTTACTGGTATCAGGGGGAAACGGAGTGTTGTTACATCCCGGTCAACTGCCGAAAAGATCTTGGAACGGTTTTTAAAATCTGCCAAGGAAAAAGACGGGAGAGAGAAAAAAAATGAAGCATACAAATAGCAGCAAAGATACTACCTCTTAATATCAACAACACTGAAACATCGAAAGAGTACGCTTCAGGTGCGAAGATCGCAGACCTAGAAGCAAATTTAGGCTACATGCTACCATCACTTTTAGTTTTTTTGTTGTTGCTGTTGCAGGGGAAGAAAGAACTTGAAGTCAAAATAGCTTCTCTGGATAATTTAACGCTCTATTGCAAGCAGCAAGGCCAAAGGTCATCATCTCATCCCTTCAGACTGGACTTGGTGTTGCACTGCACCACTTGACTGGTTCCAGGTACCGCCTTGAACACTTGCATAGACCGGAGTTTTCTTCATCTTACAGTGGGGTCAAACCTTTCTTTAACTATTTGCTGCACTCGGTCAAGGAATAGAGCTGGCCGGCAGCCGTCCAAGCAGCTGGACTCAGTTCATCGGCAACAACATGGATCACCAGGTCAGAACAGCAGATGATGCTGGAACAGTCCATGGGATGGGCATTCAGAACACTGGATGGAGCTGGAACATTCCATGGGATGGGTGCTGGAACATTCCATGGGATGGGCATTCAAAACACTGGATGGTGCTGGGACATTCCATGGGATGGGCATTATCGGTGCGGCCACTCCTGGCACAAAACAGCGCAAAGCCATACGCCGAGAAGTCACTGCAACACTAGAGACAGTGTCATGCACCATGGGCAAAGTCTTTATACATTATTTTGATGCTTCCGTCGTCGATCTGTCACTGGCTTAAGAGGCGGTGCTGCAGAACTTCACTCCTGAGGATAAAAGCAAGATACTCAGAGTGCCACACCAGTTCTCATCTTTGACCAGCCCTGTGGAGGAAAGCCATGGAGGTCGTTGACAGTGAGCCACCTGACTGTGTCCCACGGTCCATCGTCCTAAGGGTTGGGGGATTTCACACAGCAATGAGCTTTTTTGGCTGCATGGGGCGACTGGCGGCAGGATCGAGCCTTCAGCAATTGCTGGAAGTGGTCTTTGCTCAGAATTCTGTCACACACATGCTGACTGGCAAGGCCATCGCCAGAGCAGTTCGAGGACATTATTTTTTTATTTTTTTTGCAGATGCTATCCTTAAAGCTGAACTCTATAGAGCGCGAGTAGCCACTAAGTGTAAAACGTATCGCTCCGTACAGACTGATTATGCGAGTGTATGATGCAAAAACAGCGGAATGCTTGTAATCTCCAGGATTCTCCGGGTTGTATTGCGTCAAATCACGATTTAGTTATTAGTTTCATACAAGGTATGTTCCAGGCTTTCCAACGAGGTGCTACATGACCATCTTTTGAACACTTTGGCCAAAACAAAACCACCCGGTAATTTGATTACGTCATAACGGGGAAAACAAACACCTTGCGATACCTCTGTCGATGTACTTTTTGGATATGTTGGTAATAGGCCTTTTCCCAATATATTTCACACAAAATCATTACTTTTGCTTTTACTTCCTTACTTTAGCTTTTTATTTCGTTCCCAGCACAAAACATTGGGAAATCCCCAGGAAAAGACAACTCTCAAGTCCATTGGGCTATGTGGGACCTCCAGCAAGAACGTGATTGGCTTCACACAAATATACCCGTCAATCTCTTCAACAAGTAAGACAAAACAAGTAATTAAGACAAGGAAGTATGAACTGAGCTTGTCGGAAAGTGAAAGAAAGAACGAAAGAACCAGCAAAAGACTGAGAGAGAGAGAGAGAGAGAGAGGCTGATCGAGCCAGGTCATATGTAGGTCCCTGGACTGAGCTGACTGATCAAATCAACGAAGAAGGGGAGGATCTGAGAGTCAGAGGCGCAGCCAAAAGCCGAAGTCAAGCACGATCGAGTCATGTGATCACCCAATGACTCAATGGGAGACCGTTAGGTATGTCAGCTAGGCATGGCTTTGCGCCCACCCTGAGATTTCTCGGATGTTCAGACTCAACAAAAGTCCTGATGAGATTATAAGCCCGCGAAATCCCCCGTGTGTATACACATGTAAAAAGATCACACAATACGCAGAATCCGTAAAAAACCTATAGTCCATGTCAGAGTTCGGTGGATAATGGAAACCCCAAAATAACCCAGCGGCATGCACTGACTAAACTGAAGTGTCACTGCGAGTCTTCAAAATGTTGATTTGGACACTACTACACGGAAGGAGACTGAAAACAGTAATAATAACAATGACTACAACAGATAATGAATACACCAAACCGGCACAGGCGGCTACACAGTGACACGATGATATGTGACATGGCTTAAAATATACATATTTTCAAAATCCTGCCGTGATAGTCTCGGGAGGGGACCCGGCTACTAGAAATGGGAGGCGCTCGGCAGACCTCCCTGTGGTGCCAGAGCAACCCAGCCCTTTTCAGTGTGACTGATGTGCGTCAAAACTGACAGTCACACTGGACAACCCTGCGCGGCCGAGCGCCCGTCAGATTGTCTAGTGGAATAGCTTAAACTTGCCCGGACCCAGAATTCGGATGGGTAAATTGTTTCTTCTTCCCATGGGGGAAATTTGTCCAAACCGGCAGGTACGTTTGATTCATTACATGCACGCTTCGAGACACGACTGATTCTGTCACACTGGCGCAACCAACACAAACTCGTTGTGGTTTGTAGACACCTCCGACCAATCGCAGACCACCCGTCAGTTACTCTCATGACTCAATATGATATAACGTTCTTTTCAGTTCTGATTGTATGTGATTCAGGGGAATTTCGACCACGTTGGGGGAACGCACCACAGTCTACCTGTTATGAATGTTATGTTCTTTCTATTGTTAGCCGGTTAGACGTACAACATAATCAATAAAAGAACTGCGGACATCATGTTTTTACTACTGCCCATTCTACTAAATAATGCTATGGTAAAAGAACTGCGGACATCATGTTTTTACTACTGTATTCTACTAAATAATGCTATGGTAAAATGTACAGAGAAGGAAGGAAGCGGTCTGCTTGGGGGTGGAATGCCAAGTGCTCTCACGACGGGGAAGCGTACCTTTGCCTTGAAGCCCTTACCAAATAAGGACATTACGGCCTAGACACTAAAGGAACCACTAAGCATAGGCGCTTTACATAGTTACTTTAACTAGCTCTAAGACTCTTGTACATTACAATAAAGATTATATATATATATCGGTATTATGTCTCCATAATTATAAAGAATGTCAGTAAAAACAAAATATTAAAAAATATATGCATGCGGCTTTGGAAGTGGTAGCAAGTCTCTGTTATCTATCTGTCCGCTTATCAGTAATTGAATATCATGTGAAACTGAAGGTGTGGGTTGCAACTTGACTTTCTAATCACCGGGCAGCCATTCCAAATCAGTCAAAGACTGTTGTGCCTTTCGGTAGCTGGAGAATTGGTTTTGTGAAAAACTGTGTATTAGTCATAGTATAGGTGTTGTCCCTCAACTGCAGCTTACACTGATGCATTGATAAATAATTGTAAAATGTTGCTAGTAAAAGCTTTGTCGTAAAAGCATGTCGTCCATGCCAACTGAAAACGGCTGCTGATAGTATTCTCCTTTGATATTGTTATTTGATAGCACGCCGCAGTAACTTGACTTGCTCTTGCCGCCGCGCGGCTTGAGGGTAGGCCGGTGCAGTGTGTGAAACCATTGGAAGGAATTATGCAGAGACAAAGTATGAATGGGTGAGTTAAAGTATATTGTAATGGATGGATGCATGATACTGAATAAAAGTTCCACAATCAGTTAGTACCAAACTGTCAGCCGAGAGACTGAAAAGACAAGCCGCACTGTTCTATTCAGTCAGTGGTGTTAGAACTAGCTATGACCTTAGTCAGTAACAGTCGAAACTGAAAACTGAAAAAAAGAGTTCACAACTGAAACTAGCGACAGGTGCTTGCAAGAACTGAATCTTCTTTGCTGTTGACAACTTTTCACCTTGTATACCTGTAACAATTTTTTCACAGTATCGGGCGCCTGTGGCTGGTCAACCCCCGAGGCAGCTCCATTTGGCCCGTGCAGTTCGTGCAGCTTTTACTGAGCATCTGTGATGCCTTTCTCTAGTCAGTAAGTGACATGGTGGGTCTCATTGTTGTTTTAGATTGAACATTTTGAAGTTAATGGCAGAAATGGCAAGGCAGCAGTAGCAGTTTTGGCGAGATTTACAGGTATGTTTTTGTCAGATTTATGTCTTTGTGCAAAAGCGTATGTTTTATATGCAGACGGGGCGAACCGCGTGTGTTTGTGTCGAGCGAGCTTAGTGTGACTGCGACATGCGTGTGCCTGTGTGCTTGTCTGCGTGTTTTTGGGGGTTAAATCCCAGGACAGTACCACAACTGAGCCTGAATAAGTTCAGAGCACCCCTAGGCTACCGCGGTTTGGTGCTAGGGTTAAACGTGTCTTATTTCTTTCGTTCTTTGGGTACTTCCAATGGAGCACGTGCCAAGCAAACTTGACCAACGGAAGTCGCCGACATTAAGTCACAAAACTGATTGCGGGCAGTGCTGGTCCATCTTGGACGCCTGCATGTTTTTTGTTGTGATACTGTTTTTAGGTGTATCCGTTGATGCAACATAACCGGTCATATAAGCTGCACTGTCACTTATGGCGGCGACTCCACAACACATTGTTTTTAAAGTTGTATTTGCTGCGTGAAAAACGAGAGGAAACTCATAGTGGGTTCTCACTATCGCAGAAGTTAATTGGAACTTTCCAGAAGTTTCAGATCTTTGAAACTTTTCGAAAAAACAAACGCTAGGATGACAAAAAGCCATGTGTGTAATCAAGCGTAGAAATATGCACCCAACTGAGCGGGGGTGGGGGTGGGGGTGGGGGTAATTGGGTCTAATTCTTACGGGATAATCAGTCACAGAGTAATAAAAAAATCATTAAAAAATCGGAGCTGCGGTGTTTGGTTTAATCACTGTTTGGTTTTTTACTGCTTTATGTGCACTTCTTTCAGTTTTTTCACTCAACAGGCTATTTTGGGGGATCTGACTGTTCAGACAACTCTGGTTCAAGATAACAGGAAAATAAAGGGGAACTCACTGTCAAGAGTTTTACAAATATTAGTAAAAATACTAAAATTATAGAAACTTGCTCCAGGAATATGTTCAGTTCTTTGGTGGATGCAACTCTTTTGCCAACAGAACTGGCTGGGTACACAAACAAGAAATTTGTGTACATGTACAATAAATAGAAATCCAGTTTTAAGTCTTTTTTTCATTATTACACAATATTAGAAATTGCAAGGTGATGTCAAAATAAAAATGTATTGTTTGTGGAGAACCGACATGTCTTTGTCTGGGATTAGATGGTATGCCAAGGTTAATGAACTAATAATTATTAGTGAGGATCCAAAAGTTTAATTTTAAAACAAGACTTGTCATGGAGACAGCCACTCTTTTCCCAGGACCGTATAAGCCTGTATATATATATATTTGTAGCCAAATTTATGTTTCCATTATTTGCAACTATGCAAGTCTTAAATATATAATGTACATGTGTATATATCAGTGTTTCCAATTTGTTGACCAGAGAAGTAGTTGAATTAATGGATATGGGTGTTGCTATTATGCCATTTATAGAAATGAACAGATACACTAAATCAGCATGTAGATGTACTTGTGTTTGGAAAATAATTGTGAGAATGGACATGGAGTTTAATAAATGTGAATGAATATATGTTAGCTGTGCATGACATTGTAGACTACCATGTAAATGAATAGATAGAAAGATGGGCAAGATACTCCACACACCTATGGACATTTTGAGATTTGATAGATATATAAAATGCTAATTCAGTAATTGTGATAATTCTTTTCCTGTGCATGCTGACTTAGAAATTCAGGTTCGACTGTTGAAAACCTGGCACTGTCAAATGTTCTGCATATAAGGCCTGGAATAGGTCAGAATGTAGCCATGCATGCTTCACCCATTGCCATAAATGATAAATTACTATCACTCTGTCCTCTGTCTTTGTGTCCTAATTATTGTCTTTATGCTGTCACTGTTGGTGTTGCTGATGGTGGTGTTGCTGACACTGTTAATATTTTACCTCTTTCTCTCTCTTCATTTTTTCTTTCTGCCCATTTGTATTTCATCTGAGGTGACTGTGTGTGGTTGACATTAAAACCCAAGAACTAACTACATTTCTGTTTATTTTGCCTGTTGCTGTCTGCCATTCTTTCTCTCTCTTTCTCCCCCCCCCCCCCCCCCCTTTTTCCATTGTGCACTGCAGAGTGGTATAGTGCATAAATTTGCACCACAGGAGTTAGTAATTGGACTATAAATTGTAATGCCTGCCAACCCACAGGGTCACCTGAGGATTATGCACCAGAGGAAGGGATGGGGTGGAATAGGGGTTTTGTGGTGAAGGCCTGTCTAAGCATAAGTTTGAAATAAAATTTGTATAATTTTAAAGGGGGTAGTTCCATTTTTATTGAAGTTTTCATGCTGTCTTGAAAAGGGCTAACAGCTTTCTTCAGTTAATTTTTATTTTTATTATTATTACCTTATTGTTTTATATTTTTAACATAGAATAAGATTACTTTAATTTTTGTCATGTTCAACACTTTTTAGGTCAGAAGGCAATAGGCTATATCTTGGGGGTGGGGGGGGGGGGGGGGGGGAACAAATTGTTCAATAACTTATTTTTGTGTGTGTGTTTAGTTGCATAGTTACTGTTTAACAGGTACCCATTTCATGTTTGTATTTATTTCAGCACTGTCTGCTGGAAGACATGATGCAGCCTTGTGGTGGCTGCATTGGATGTCCGCCTCTGCCTTGAAGAGCAATATTACTCAGTTATGTACATTTTTGTTCACTTTCAAATTTTTTCTCTTTGTTTTGTAAAGAAGAAATTCCCTACATAAAGAAGCCAGAATAGACCTAATTATGAGAGAAACTCCCAAGAGAAAGAAGCCAGCATGGGGTGCGCAAGAGAAACTCCACTCGTAAACCAGCACTGGACAAGTAAGAGAAACTCTCCATATAAACCAGAACCTCTTGTGTGCTCCCTGCATAAACCAGCACAGGGTGTGTAAGGCTAAGAGAAACTCCCTATGTAAAGCAGCATGGGACTGTAAGAAAAACTCCCAGCAGAAAGAATTAACCATCATGGAGTGTGTAAGAGAAAGTCATCACTAGAAGGAAACTAGCACAGGGCTTAAGAGTTATTTTTTGAATTCCAGTCTTTGAGGTCCTCCCTCAAAATTCTTCTGTTCTCTTGTACTTTTACAAGCTCCTGCCACAAACATTTCATGTTTTTCCCTCCTGTTCTTCCATCTTCATCATTGATGTGACTGTGCACGAGGATGTGTGTGTGTGTGTGTGTGTGTGTGTGTGTGTGTGTGTGTGTGTGTGTGTGTGTGTGTGTGTGTACGTATATGTGTGTGTGTGTGTTTAACAAATATATTTAGGGACACTTTTGTTGTAACTTTGTTACTGGTGTGCTGGCATAATGATTGTAATGTAGTCAGGGTTCGCATTAACTGGTAATATACTGGTTAAAATCAGCATTATTATTATATCCGCAAAAAATCAGCAGTTGGTCAGACTGTCGGTTGTGATTTTGTGTGGTTCTCAAAAACAGAAGCAACAGTTTCAAAGCGCAGCACAACAAGAGAGTGCGTGTTGTGTATGTGCATGCTAGACAGGGAAGGGACAACTTTGGGTGTTTTCTAGTACTGCTGTAGTACTGTGTAATATATAGTTGTGGTATGGACAGCTCTGTGTCTGACCGCTTACACTTACAGTGATTGACTGATTTCCGTGAACCACTTTCAACATCTTAATCTGTCACACTGGTTTGAAAACTGTCTATCATAATCACTGGTAGAGTTTTGGTTTGTAATCATGATGTAGTGGTCTCTGTTGTATACCCTGTATGATTGTCATGATAATATAAACACAGAGGGCTTTCTCGGAAGGTTCTTTATAACCTGTATGTTCCATTCAGGGATTTTTCTTGTGCCTTCTGCCCAACTACTGTTGCTAGTGTTACTGCTTGTTTAGTAGTTTGGGAGGCTCCTTTCTCTTCAGAAATGTCTTGTATTTTTTCTTCTTTCTGATGTCTCTTCTTGCTAGCTCATTGTCTTGGTGGTGGCATACTGTGGGTGCAAAAATTAAGATCCCCTATGTTGAGAACCCAGAGCTGTGAAATTTTCTCCATTTGAAGCCTGAAGTAGGTCAAAGTATAGCTATGCATGCTTCTCCGACTGCCAGGAAGGTTTCCATAGTTCTGTCCGATACCTGTCTTCCCAGTCCATTTACCATGTTTTCCAAAATTGTTTCACCTTTTTTTTTTAAACTGTAGAAAAATCTCAGGGGTAGTGACAGATAATGAAAAGCAGGTTACGGACAAAACATTGCAGATTGATTGCATGTGCATCAGCCTTTTACTCACTGCTTGTTTGGTTGTGGGTAAAAATGTCGTAAGTGGGTAAAAAAGTTTTTCCTGATCATTTTTTAAAAACTGTTTTTGCCGAGTTTTTTTTTCCTTCTCAGTTTAAGTAACAAACCCTAAAAGTGCACCAAATGTCTTTCATCTAATGGTGGCAATAATATATTCCCACTACTGACAGTTTTGAATGTGAGTCATGTCTGTGACTTTTGAAAAGAAGGGTGGAGTCATTTTAGAGTGCACGTCTGTGTTGTTGTTGTTTGAAATCAAATGAAATCTGTGTGAAATTGTTGCTAATTGATTGAAATAAATTGCCTTATTCAAAATTGCCAGTGGATTTAGTTTATATTTTTCAGTGCAGTGACGCTTAACATGACACAACTGCTTGTCATCACAAGCTGTCCAGTGTAACTGAGTGCCTGTGGAACAAATGTATTGGCTCCCAAACATATCTCTGTTGATAACAGTGAGGTAGATGTAATTTAATCGTTTTAATTTTGTACTGAAATGATCCACGAAAGAGAACACGCCTGTTCATACCTTTCTTAGTTGTAAATAAGTGAAATGTAAACACTGCTGCTGGTTATGCTTGCTGTTGATTGTGTTGTGTCTAGAACTGTGGGCTGCTTTCTTTTCTTTTCCTTTTTTAAAATTGTTTTTTAAACTTGTGTTTAGATGACTTTGTTTTGCCATGGTATAAAGTAACTATGAATATATGTGTTTGTCCTGAGGTGACCCTGTATGGTTGATGGAATGTAAAAATCCTAGAACTAACTTCTTCTTTTCAGCGTTTTGTAGGACTCTTTCTTTTTTTAAACTGTTTTTTGGGGACATGTTCTGCAGATGTGGCAACAAGTGGCAGTGTGATTTCACTCATAATTGTAAACAGGTGGTGAACAGGCTCAAGATCCCCCAGGGTCTCCCCACATCATTGTTTCACTGGTGGAGTGAAGTTCCCTCAAGGGGAGGAGTGCACAATGATTCACTGTAAGAAAAACTACCAGCTTAACAAAGATACCACTTGCCTGTGTTCTCTGAGTGCTACTTTTTAGAGCTTCTTGCTAGGCTTTCTTCTATCAGAATTCTTCTTCTTAGTGGTTTTGTTGTTCTTTTTAGCATTTTGTAGGGCTCTATTCTTCTCAGAGTAGTTTTCGTACGGCTCCTTTCCAGTTTGAATGCATAATTTTAGGGCTTTTTCTTTCGCCTTCTTCTATCTAGCTGTTGTTATTAGTGTTTTTGTTTTGTGCAGCATTTCATCAGGCTCCTTTAATTCTGAATGCTTCCTTTGGTGTGTTTTTTCCATACACATTCTTGTACCCAGCTCTTTTTGTGGTTTTGTTCTGGTTAGCATTTCTTAATGTTTCTCTTCATAGTATGCTTTTTGGCGGTAGTGCACATGTCACAGCCTGTGGCAGGGTGATTTCACACACAATGATAAGCAGGTGGTAAACAGGCTAAAGATCCCCCAGGGTCTCTCCACACTATTGTTTCACCAGTGGAGTGAAGTCCCTTCAAGGGGAGGGGTCCACTGTGATTCACTGTATGAAAAACTACCTGCTTTACAAAGGTGTCACTTGTCTGTGTTCTTCGAGTGCTTCTTTTTAGAACTTTTAGCTAGGCCTTCTTCTATCAGAACTCTTCTTCTTAGTGGTTGACTTGTTCTATTTAGCATTTTGTAGGCTCTGTTCTTCACAAAGTGGTTTTTGTAGGGCTCCTTTCCAGTTTGACTTGTTTAGTTGTTCTTGTTAGGGCTTTTTCTTTGCCCTTCTTCTGTCTAGCTATTGTTGTTAGTGTTTTTTGTGCAGCATTTCATAAGGTACCTTTAATTCTAAATGCTTCCTTTGGTGTTTTTTTTATACACACTGTACCCAGCAGTTCCTGTTAGTATTTCCTCATGTTTCTCTCCTCTTAGTGTGCTTTTTGGGGGTAGTCCACATGTTACAGCCTGTGGCAGGGTGATTTCACACAGAAACGTAAACAGGTGGTAAACAGGCTCAAGATCCCCCAGGGTCTCTCCACACTATTGTTTCACCGGTGGAGTGAAGTTCCTCAAGGGGAGGGGTCCGCGGTGATTCACCGTATGAAAAACTACCTGCTTTACAAAGATGCCACTTGTCTGTGTTCTCCAAGTGCTTCTTTTTTAGAGCTTTTAGCTGGGCCTTCTTCTATCAGAACTTTTCTTCTTATTGGTTTAGTTGTTCTTTTTAGCATTTTGTAGGCTCTGTTCTTCACAGAGAGGTTTTTGTAGGGCTCCTTTCCAGTTTAACTGGTTCGTTTTAGGGCTTTTTCTTTGGCCTTCTTCCATCTAGCTATTGTTGTTAGTGTTTTTGTTTTGTGCAGCATTTCATAAGGCTCCTTTAATGCTGAATGCCTCCTTTGGTTTTTTTTTTTTCATACACATTGTACCCAGCTGTTCTTGTTAGTATTTCCTAGTGTTTCTCTCCTCTTAGTGTGCTTTTTGGGAGTAGTCCACATGTTACAGCCTGTGGCAGGGTGATTTCACACAGAAACGTAAACAGGTGGTAAACAGGCTCAAGATCCCCCAGGGTCTCTCCACACTATTGTTTCACCGGTGGAGTGAAGTTCCCTCAAGGGGAGGGGTCCGCAGTGATTCACCGTATGAAAAACTACCTGCTTTACAAAGATGCCACTTGCCTGTGTTCTCCAAGTGCTTCTTTTTAGAGCTTTTAGCTGGGCCTTCTTCTGTCAGAACTCTTCTTCTTATTGGTTTAGTTGTTCTTTTTAGCATTTTGTAGGCTCTGTTCTTCACAGAGTGGTTTTTGTAGGGCTGTTCTTCACAGAGTGGTTTTTGTAGGGCTCCTTTCCAGTTTAACTGGTTCGTTTTAGGGCTTTTTCTTTGGCCTTCTTCCATCTAGCTATTGTTGTGAGTGTTTTTGTTTTGTGCAGCATTTCATAAGGCTTCTTTAATGCTGAATGCCTCCTTTGGGTTTTTTTTCATACACATTGTACCCAGCTGTTCTTGTTAGTATTTCCTAGTGTTTCTCTCCTCTTAGTGTGCTTTTTGGGAGTAGTCCACATGTTACAGCCTGTGGCAGGGTGATTTCACACAGAAACGTAAACAGGTGGTAAACAGGCTCAAGATCCCCCAGGGTCTCTCCACACTATTGTTTCACCGGTGGAGTGAAGTTCCTCAAGGGGAGGGGTCCGCAGTGATTCACCGTATGAAAAACTACCTGCTTTACAAAGATGCCACTTGTCTGTGTTCTCCAAGTGCTTCTTTTTTAGAGCTTTTAGCTGGGCCTTCTTCTATCAGAACTTTTCTTCTTATTGGTTTAGTTGTTCTTTTTAGCATTTTGTAGGCTCTGTTCTTCACAGAGAGGTTTTTGTAGGGCTCCTTTCCAGTTTAACTGGTTCGTTTTAGGGCTTTTTCTTTGGCCTTCTTCCATCTAGCTATTGTTGTTAGTGTTTTTGTTTTGTGCAGCATTTCATAAGGCTCCTTTAATGCTGAATGCCTCCTTTGGTTTTTTTTTTTTCATACACATTGTACCCAGCTGTTCTTGTTAGTATTTCCTAGTGTTTCTCTCCTCTTAGTGTGCTTTTTGGGAGTAGTCCACATGTTACAGCCTGTGGCAGGGTGATTTCACACAGAAACGTAAACAGGTGGTAAACAGGCTCAAGATCCCCCAGGGTCTCTCCACACTATTGTTTCACCGGTGGAGTGAAGTTCCCTCAAGGGGAGGGGTCCGCAGTGATTCACCGTATGAAAAACTACCTGCTTTACAAAGATGCCACTTGCCTGTGTTCTCCAAGTGCTTCTTTTTAGAGCTTTTAGCTGGGCCTTCTTCTGTCAGAACTCTTCTTCTTATTGGTTTAGTTGTTCTTTTTAGCATTTTGTAGGCTCTGTTCTTCACAGAGTGGTTTTTGTAGGGCTGTTCTTCACAGAGTGGTTTTTGTAGGGCTCCTTTCCAGTTTAACTGGTTCGTTTTAGGGCTTTTTCTTTGGCCTTCTTCCATCTAGCTATTGTTGTGAGTGTTTTTGTTTTGTGCAGCATTTCATAAGGCTTCTTTAATGCTGAATGCCTCCTTTGGGTTTTTTTTCATACACATTGTACCCAGCTGTTCTTGTTAGTATTTCCTAGTGTTTCTCTCCTCTTAGTGTGCTTTTTGGGAGTAGTCCACATGTTACAGCCTGTGGCAGGGTGATTTCACACAGAAACGTAAACAGGTGGTAAACAGGCTCAAGATCCCCCAGGGTCTCTCCACACTATTGTTTCACCGGTGGAGTGAAGTTCCCTAAAGGGGAGGGGTCCGCGGTGATTCACCGTATGAAAAACTACCTGCTTTACAAAGATGCCACTTGTCTGTGTTCTCCAAGTGCTTCTTTTTTAGAGCTTTTAGCTGGGCCTTCTTCTATCAGAACTCTTCTTCTTATTGGTTTAGTTGTTCTTTTTAGCATTTTGTAGGCTCTGTTCTTCACAGAGAGGTTTTTGTAGGGCTCCTTTCCAGTTTAACTGGTTCGTTTTAGGGCTTTTTCTTTGGCCTTCTTCCATCTAGCTATTGTTGTTAGTGTTTTTGTTTTGTGCAGCATTTCATAAGGCTCCTTTAATGCTGAATGCCTCCTTTGGGGTTTTTTCATACACATTGTACCCAGCTGTTCTTGTTAGTATTTCCTAGTGTTTCTCTCCTCTTAGTGTGCTTTTTGGGAGTAGTCCACATGTTACAGCCTGTGGCAGGGTGATTTCACACAGAAACGTAAACAGGTGGTAAACAGGCTCAAGATCCCCCAGGGTCTCTCCACACTATTGTTTCACCGGTGGAGTGAAGTTCCCTCAAGGGGAGGGGTCCGCGGTGATTCACCGTATGAAAAACTACCTGCTTTACAAAGATGCCACTTGTCTGTGTTCTCTGAGTGCTGCTTTTTAGAGCTTCTTGCTAGGCCTTCTTCTATTAAAATTCTTCTTCTTACTAGTTTTGTTGTTCTTTTTAGCATTTTATAGGGCTCTGTTCTTCTCAGAGTGGTTTTCATAGGGCTCCTTTCTGATCTGAATGCTTCATTTTAGGGCTTTTACTTTGGCCATTTTTTTTCATACACATTGTACCCAGCTGTTCTTGTTAGTATTTCCTAGTGTTTCTCTCCTCTTAGTGTGCTTTTTGGGAGTAGTCCACATGTTACAGCCTGTGGCAGGGTGATTTCACACAGAAACGTAAACAGGTGGTAAACAGGCTCAAGATCCCCCAGGGTCTCTCCACACTATTGTTTCACCGGTGGAGTGAAGTTCCCTCAAGGGGAGGGGTCCGCGGTGATTCACCGTATGAAAAACTACCTGCTTTACAAAGATGCCACTTGTCTGTGTTCTCTGAGTGCTGCTTTTTAGAGCTTCTTGCTAGGCCTTCTTCTATTAAAATTCTTCTTCTTACTAGTTTTGTTGTTCTTTTTAGCATTTTATAGGGCTCTGTTCTTCTCAGAGTGGTTTTCATAGGGCTCCTTTCTGATCTGAATGCTTCATTTTAGGGCTTTTACTTTGGCCATCATCAGCCCAGCTATTGTTGTTACATACTGGTTTTGCTCTGTTTAGCACTTCAGAGGGCTCCTTTCATTCTGAATGCTTCCTTTTGGGTCATTTTTATACACTTCTTCTACCCAGGTCCCAGCTGTTCTTGTGATTTTGGTCTTTTTAGTGTGTGATTGCACTTGTAAACAGGTGGTAAACAGGCTCAAGATCCCCCAGGGTCTCACCACACTATTGTTTGACTGGTGGAGTGAAATTCCCTCAAGGGGAGGAGTCCATGGTGATTCACCATAAGAAAAACTAGCTGCTTTACAAAGATGCCACTTGTCACAATCTCTGGCCATGTGATTTCACTTATGTTACTACTTTCTCTTCTCTTTTTAGCATTGCATTATTGCTTCTTTCTCTACATATTCTTCCTTTTATGGCTTTTACTTTGGCTTTTAAATTTTTACCAAGTTCTTTTTCATGGTTGTTCTTTTTCAGAGGCACCTTTTCCCCCTGAGTGTTGCTTTTTCTGGCTGTTTCTTTGGCCTTTTCTGCCCAGTTCTTCTTGGTGGTTGGTTTTTAGCACTCCGTAGATCTCCTGTCTCTTCCGATTGGTTCTTCGTATGGCATTCTCCCGATTGGTTCTTCATATGGCATTCTCTTAAGCCTTCTTCTATCTAGCTTCTTGTTCATAATCATAGTGGTTTTTGTTCTCATTTATACTTGGCTGGGCTCCTTTTTCTTCTGAGTACTCCTTTCTACAGATTGTGCTTCAGTCTTCCACCATGCTTTTAATTTTTTTTTTTTTTTAAGTGGTTCTGTTCTTTCTAGTGGTCTGTAGGGTGATTTTCTCTTTGAGAGCTTCTTTTCAGTTAGTTAGCTTGGATTTGAATGTACTAGGTTACCACAGGACATATCAAAATTCTTCACCAGTTTAGAACACATATAAGCCACTGTTTCATAAGTATACAGTTGTGTCACAGTTCTGGAGACAGCAGTCAATAGCAAGCACATCTCAATATATATGTATATAATATTATATACTAGTCGTAGAAAGTTAGGGCCAGCAGGAAATTTCACTGTACTTTTTCAAAATATCACAGAGCAGTGACAGCTAAGCAAAGAAAGTTGCAGAGACATGGCCAAGGTGTTGCAGACTGCACTTGCATCAGCCTTAAAAAATAAAAAAGTTTGCTTACAGCTTGTTTGGTCACTGGTGGAATTAAGTGTGTGTCACAAATTAAAAAGATTAATCCCTAAATTGTTAATTTTTTAGAACTGTTTTTGCTTACTATGCGGGGCACCTGCCTGAAAACTGAATGGTGCATGTGAAACTACATTTTCATGTTAACACTTTTCACGTTTGATCTGGGTGAGGTGGCATGAATTTTGTTTGGCCCAAAGAATGCAGCATGCAGTCAGAATTCCCTTGACTCCGGTAGACTGCTGCACCCATGCAGCATGGTGTCCATGCCATGTGCCCTGGACCAGGCAGCAGTGGTCCATGATCCCCTTAACAGACGAGTCTCCTGCTTCACCGTTGCTTTCAGGCATCTATCTTGGGTTCTGAGAACGCTTCATTGGATATGCTGTTCGGGAGGTTGATCGCTATGGAGGCAGATCAGTAATAATGTGGGTCAGCATACATCCACCTCAATGGTAGAATACTACTCTATGTCATTCAGGGCTCCCTAACTGGCCTACGCTGCAGGGATGAGATTGTGTGTCCCCTCATCCAACGTGCTCTGCAAGCCATGGGACCAGGTGCCACACTTTGCAGGACACCAGTGCCGCTCCTCACAGAGCTCAGGTCATCACAGATTTCTTGCTGCCCACTCCTCACAGAGCTGGGGTCATCACAGATTTCTTGCTGCCCACTCCTCACAGAGCTCAGGTCATCACAGATTTCTTGCTGCCCACTCTCCAGATTTGGCTTCTGTCAGTTTTTGGACAACGAGTAACAAAAAACTACCTCACCCCTGTTGACGTGTACCAGCTCACCCGTGTCCTGCAGCAGGTGTGGCAGAGTAAACTCTTCAGACCCTTGTCCTCTCCACGAGTCAGTGCTGCATAGAATGTCTTTCAGATAATGGCGGCCATACCTGCTGTGGACTGCCATGAACACAAGTTGTATCTGTGACTTTAAAAAAGAAGGGTGGTGTCATTTTTTACTACGCACATCTCTTTTGTTGTTACTTGAAATCAAATGAGTCCTGTATAAATTGTTGGTAAATGATTGAAATAATTGTCTTTTTCAAAATCACCAATGGCTTTTGTTTGTATAGTTCAGCTCAGTGTTCATGTGGCCCTTAAGTTTTTGGTGACAAATCACCATGCTTGTCATCACAAGCAATTTATGCAGGTTTCTGTGTTGAGTAGAATATAAATAGGCACCCAAACATAACTGTTATTGTCACCAGTTTATTAGTTATATATATGCTTGTGATTTCATAAATTGTGTTTTAAAACTTGGGCAAAAATGTCTCAGAGAACCCTCCTGGAAGTACATTTCTCAGTTACATGTAAATGAACATACATGCTGATATTGCTTAGGTTTGCTATTGATTGTATTTTGTGTAGAACTGTGAGCCTTTTTATTTTTTTATTTTTTTAGTGTGTTTTGGTAATTGTGTTTTGACCTGGTGTAGAGTAAGTGTGAATATGTGTGATTCATCCAGAGGTGACGTAGCTGGTGCAGCTGACAGAACATAAAAATTGAAGGACTAGCTAGCTAACAAGTGGTTCTTTGTTTTTAATGTTGTGTAGGGTTCCTTTTTCTTTTAAGTGCTTCTTTTTGGTTGGTTAGTGTTTGGATTTTAATTTTAATTTCCTGTAAGTCACACCGGATCACCTCAGGACAAATCACACTTACACAATTTATGTGTACCAGCTCAAACATGAGTCACTAAATCATAAGTAAAAAGCTGGATCACAGTTCTGGACACAACACAGTCAACAGCAAACACACAGCACTTGACACAGGAATCTGCTTCAGTCCGTCATGACAATTACCAGTGTTACCTCTTTTGTTCCGTGGGTCAACAGGGGAAACTGCATTAACCACAGCTAATGCAGTTTAAAATGTAGGCAGTAGAGAAGGACAAGCAAGAAATTCCAGACAGCAGGTGAAGTATGCCTGGCTGTATTCTGACCTACTCCCAGCTTTAAAGGGAAAACTTTCACAGCTCTGTGTTCTCAACAGAGGGACCTTAATTTCTGCATCTGCATTACTTCCACTGCAGGGGATTTTGTTCTTCATAGCACTTTGTGTAGCTCCTTTTCATGATTTTTTTTTCTCTCACCTTTTTATATATATATTTTTTAGACTTGTGTTCCACTCAGCTTTTTCACTTTTGGGGTTCTGTTCTCTGTAGTACTTTGCAGGATTCTTTTAACCTCTGTTATTTTACTTTCTTTCTTTCCAGTATTTCTTTTTGGTCTTGTGTGTATATATATATAATGTTTTTAGCAATGTCCTGAGGTGACCCTGTATGTGTGGTTGATGGTACGTTAAAGAACTGTCTCTTTATCGGTCTACCCATCTTTTCTTAGTCCTGTTCTTTTTAGCACATCATAGGCCTCCTTTCTGTTCTGAGTACTTCCCCCTTTTTTCCCCTCTTTTTTTCTACCCACATAGTGTCAGTGGTTCTGTTCTCTTCAGCTGCACAAGTTTTCTCCATAGGATTATCTACTTGTGTTATGTCTTCACTTTCATAGCTTTCTCTAGGTAAACTCCACATGGCTTAGTCACACGCACACATTCACTCATAATCATAAACAGGCTCAAGGTCCCCTGGGGTCTATCCACACCCTTGCCACACCGGTAGAGAGAACTTCAAAGGGAGAGGTCTACATGATTGTGAAAAGCAACAACAAACTATACCTACTTACAAGGTTCAGGTTAATTGGTAATTTCCAGTATTTTACTGGTTAAAGTCAGCATATACAGGAGGGAAAAATCTGCAGTCAGATACATGTACTGGCTGTTTTAAAAAACTATACAAAAATAACTAAACAGCAAGTGAAAAACAAAAAGCAGCACATTGAGAGAGTGCATGTAGTATTTTTGGTGTGTGTGTGTGTGTGTGTGTGTGTGTGTGTGTGTGTGTGTGTGTGTGTGTGTGTGTGTGTGTTCTAGACAGGGAAGGGACTTGGGTGTACAGCTCTGTTAGTACAGCTCTAGTAATTGTAAACACAGACAGTTTTGTGTCTGACCAGTTACAGTGATGTGACCAGTTCCTGTGACCCATTTTTGCCACCTTATAGAGGTCACATTGGTTTGAAAAATGTCTAGCTTGTAAACTTTACAAAGACGACACATGTGTGTGTGTCGGCCTCTGGCAGTGAGATTTCACTTGCAGGGCTCATTTCTCCTCTGAATGGCAATTGTTATGGCTTTCTGTTAGAGCCTTCTTCCATCAGCTCTTCATAATCCTTTTTTTTTTGGGGGGGGGGGGGGGGGGGGAGGGACCAGAAACTGTTTTTTGATTGAATCCTTGGTCTCTACTTGCTTGTATTGCAGAGATGGCTGAACAGCTACCTTTTTCATGTTTGTGCAAAGCAGTTGTAGAAGAAGAAAAAATAATATGGAGAGAGAGAGAGAACATGCCCACAAAATGGAGAGGACAGAATAATAAAGATACAAGAACTGGTTTATAGTAGGCCCAATCTGATAGTGTCAGTTTCAACTTTTGGTTGCATGCTTCAGTTTTGTATCTTCTTTTTTCTTTCTCCAACTTATGTGTGTATTCAGTCCAGTGCAGGCAAAAAGTAAAACTGGACAATGCGAATGTGCATTCAAGTATCATAGTAGAGCACAAAAGAGAGAAAGAGAGTGCTATAATTATGGGTGTGTTCAGTTTAGTGTTGGCCTGTGTCAATGGATACACATTTGTGTTACTGTCAGTATGTGCAGGCAGGGAGTCGGGGTCAGTTGTGTGCTTGTGTGTAGAAGGCTCTGGATGCTCTCCAGACTTCAGCTGGGAGCTGCAATGGTCCATGTCCAGTGCAGAAAAACAGCAGGAGCAAGCCACCTTCAAGCTAAATGGCCATAACCTGAAGACATCAACCTTCACCTTGGCCAGCAGCAGCATGAGCAGCAGGGCAGTGAAACATGCTATCAACACACACACTGTGCTTGGCTGTCAGTCAGAACAGGAAGTGCAAGGTATTTTTAGGTTCATTTGAATACTTACTTTTTTCAGATGAATTGTTATATATTGTATATCTGTATATGATTGGTTTGATTCCAGTGTAAAGTAACTATTCTCTTTACAGTATTCAAGTTAACCCCAGGCCCCCTTACACACACACACACACACACACACACACACACACACACACACACACACACACACACACACACACACACACACAGGGCAACTGCAGCAGCAAAGTACAGCATATATGTACTCCCCTTCCTGCCCCCTCATCCTTGAGAAGGTATATGAAGTAAAGCAAGCAAACAAAATGAACATCAGCAGAACCTGTAACACTGAACAAGAAGAAGCACAACAGACCACACTCTGAAGATGTATCCTTGGCGCATGTTATCAGTGGTTATCATTAATCATGGATGATTTCCCTCTTTTGTACTTATGTTGCTTGCTAGGGTATGACATCAATTGTGGAGCCGTGTCAAATCACTTTGTAGGTTCTGCATGAACCTCGTTCTGGCCTCGTTCTGTTTAAACATAGACCTAACAAAAACTACACATTATTATATGCATATTGCAATACTTGGAAGTCGAACATACTCTTCTTCTTTTAACGATAGCCTACTTGTGCCATAAAGGAATACATATACCAAGTTTGTGTGGTTTTTATGGAAATGTGTTGAGAAAAATACTTCCTAAAAAAAGACAACACAGCAGATGAGCGCACAGAGAATCAGCAGTGAACACCCCATTTGTAACTGAACAAATGACTGAGTCAGTGCACCAGCTTGTGGCCATATTGAAACAGTAAGTCCAGAAAACCACTTTTTATTCACAAACTCACACACTCATGTATCCAGATGTGTCTGGAAAAACACTTTTTATTCATAAACTTGTACACGCATATCCAGATGTGTATTTTATATATATACATACTACACAAGTAGACAAATGTAGTCACTCGTACAAGTGTGACTGAAGGCAAGACTGACTCAGATAATTTTTGTGCTTTATGCCACACTCTTGCTGTCGTGAACGTGCCCACAGCAGATGTGTCTGCAGATTTAACATTGACAAATGATAATATAATTACTACAGTGCTCCTCCAACAGGCCTATGCATTGATGCTCTGAGCATGACCCTTTTTTACACACAGGGCTCCCACAGTGGGATACTGTGGACGCAGAAATTAAGATTCCTTGTTGAGAACCTAGAGCTGACAAGTAGGTTTCCCCAATGAGTACCTACCAAAAATAAATACTACCAAAACGTGTGTCATTGTGCATTGATAGATAAGTGGATTAAAAATAATTACATTGTATTTTGTCCTCAGGTGACCCTCTGTGGTTGACGGGATGCTAAAATTTCAAGAACTGCACAGGGGCAGAGGACCTTCAGAGTGTGGACTCTGAACATGACAGACTCTTGGTGAACAGCCAGTGCTCTGAACACTGCAGACACTGAAGAGTACAGACGGAGAATGACTCACTGAACAGTACACACCCTGAACGCTACAGACACTGAACTGACACTGAACACAATATAGACTCTGAACCCCACTGACAACTGAAGGCTAGACTGAACACTACCGACACTGAATAATAGTAGGCAGACCATGAACGCGGTAGAATGTAACCCAGGTAATACTGAACACCATTGACTATGTATGCTACAGACTCTACCCTGTAGACTGCTTAAGAAACTGAACTGATGCTGAACACTACTTGCATTGAATGCTATAGAACTGAGCTGACGCTCAATAGACTGACACAACACTGTGTACACTGAATCCTACTGACACATAAATAGTACTGAACTGACATTACACTAAACACTACATAATACAGAAAGAGCAAACTGCTCTGAATGCTACACATAACTTTATATATCCAAACCGCAAAACATTTAAAGTCACACCATTTAAAATCACACCACACTGCAATTTCACACCACACGCTTTTCTTCACACCATTCTGCCCCACTTCACACGCTGTAGTCCATCCAGGCCACAGACATTCCACATCATACAACATACCATTCCACATCACACCTTATAACAAATATATATCTTCCGTCCGTAGTATCATTTAATTCTGCCCTCCCACCTTTTCTCCTCTGGACTCTGATTACTTTGCCTGTGTGCATGAAGTGTGCTATTGGTTACACACAACTCGACTCCACACCACATTAAACGTTTTCACATCGCACATCATTCCATCACATAGCACTACCAAAAGATTTTACATCACACCACCTTTCACGTCGCACCATTCCACATCACGCCACCATTGCACAACATTTCACATCACATTACTACATACCACATGTTCCACATCACACAGCCACAGTCCACATCTCGCACCATCCCACATACACAACTATTCCACACCACACCCACATTCAACATCGTAGCATATTTCACACCACACCATATTCCACATCGCATTACACCACCACATCTGACAACACATTGCATCATTTTCCACATCTGACATCACACAACAATCACAGCACACTGCATATGCCACATTCTTCATCACCACAATTCCACGCCATCACATTCCATCACGTAAGTCTCCACATCAGTCTTGCATTATGCAACATTCCACATACCAGGACACCACACTTCATTTCCACACCACACCATATTCCACATCACACATTTTGCATTTCAATCGCGTCTGAAATGGCAAAATTCACATCGCACCACATTACACATAAAACTGACATCAAACCACATTTCATATCGGTCAAATCGCTCCACGGCATCACATCTCGGCACACCATTCCACACCGTGCCTACATTCCACGCCATGCACCTCTCCACATTCAAATATAAATTTCACATCCCACTATCCCACAGCACCACACATCCCACACTGCATTTCAACCATCATTTCACATCACCGCCATGTCTAATATGGCGCCGTCAAACCATTCCACATCAGTCACTCGGTATTCCACAACCACATTTCACATCTTCACAGCACACCACCATATTCCACATGTACCACACCATCGTTCCACATCGCATCACCACGTTTCTCATCTGACATTGCATGACATAAAGTGTAGCATCACACCATATCGCACATTTTACATCAGTCGCCCCTTAACTACTCCACGTCACAGCCACATTAGGATGTATAAGGCACAAGGTTCCACATCTGGCATCACGCCATGTGTGATCTGGTGGTATTAAATATGTGGAATGATGTGAGATGTGGTATGGTGTGCTGTGCCGAAACTGAATGTGGTTCGATGTGAAATATTGCTGAGCTATAGTGGGCGAGATGTGGAATGTATAACACATTGCATCTCGCACCTCGTCACATCACGGCCACCACATTTTACATTGCATTATTCCACATCAAACGCCGCCATCTCTGGCATTATTCCAAACCACACCACATTCCACGTCACACCATTCCTCACCATCTCGCACATTTCATATCGCACCAGCACCTCGTCGCCACTTTGCATACCATATCTCAAATCGCACATACTGGCCACATTATGCATCACATCACTGACATCTCGCACCGCACCCCATTTTCACATTACAGACGTACCACATAACGCCACATCAGTTTCAGATCACACCATATATTGGCCACATCATTTATGCATCACACCGCCACCGGCCACATCTCGCACCACTGACTTTTTTTTTTTTAATGACATTGCACCGCATTTCACATGCTCCCCATCTTGCATCAGTTCCACCACACCCAATTCCACACCCCACTACCATGTTTCACATAACATTCCACATCACAGATCAGGACACCATCACTTTCTACATCCCACCACTTACCACATCTCGCATAACACCATCTCCATTACCAGGTATCGCGCCGTGTCGGCCCACACTCTACCTTGTTCCATATCGCACGCGTTCCACATTCCGTGCCACAGCACACACACCAGTCCACATTACACCACCACTTTCCATAACCCCATTCTAGTTTGAAACAGACTCGAAACTATATGTGATCCGTTTTGTTAGTTCTTTCACATGATGATGCTTAATGTCCTCAGATGTCAGTTGACATATTAGGAACAAGTTGTGACCAATGCTGAAGCATGGTTCAATAAATCTTTACGTCCACGGAAACCAGAAGGCTCTTTAGGACGAACAGCCCAGGACGGCCACCTCGACTCTCACACAGCTCCTGAACTATGTTCAGTTTCACACATGATACAACCTTTTATACCACATGTCGAACCCAACACAAAAATGGTGGTGAAAAAGTGCAACTTTATTCACAAAGTGCCAGAAAACTGAAGTAATGTCAGTTTGCCCAAACCGTGACTAATTTGTTTTGAGTGGTTGTTTTTTTGTTTTGTTTTTTATCGTAACATGGCATACTTCTATTTCTGTCCAAAAAACCTTGAAAAGGTCGTTCTCTACAAACTTCTCTCCCATCTCCAAGAAAACGACATCGGCAACCCTTTCAGTCAGCCTATCGAGCAGGACACGGTCCTGAGATCGTTTTGTTACGTATTGTAAACGATATTCTCTCCGCTCTGAACAATGACAACATTTCTGTTCTTTCTGCCAGTATTGACCACCAAATTCTCATCTCCCGCCTGAACTCTGTTTTTAGCATTCAGTCTACTGCACTCCAATGGTTTCTGTCATGCCTCTCGGACAGATACGGATCCGCTTCAGTCTTCGTCACCATCACAGCTCATGTACGGCAGGTGTGCCTCAGGGCTCAATACTGGGTCCTATTCTCTTCGTCCTGTACACTACGCTTCTCCGATATCATGAAACGATAATTAAGACGGCTAATCTAACGTTAAAACTATATAAATGGTCTTGATATTCTTCGAGAGATAGGGACTGGCTGCAGGTTGTGACTATTGACCGACCGTGCCGTACTGAGTCGGTCGACTCTGGACGGACTCGGTGAAGGGGCTGCAGAAATGGCCGTGGGGAGGACTGAGGTTCCGATTCAGAGACTGCACAGGGGAAGAAGGAGTGGAAGAGGACATGGTGTTGGGTCTGTAGCTAGTGCAGTCTTTGTGCTCCTCTGCTGGGCCTAGGCCGGGTCAGAGTGGCGGAACTGAGAAGCTTGCTGCGTTTGTCAGTTTAGCTCGGAGACGGGTAGTGAACAAAGAGGTTGATCTTGTTGCGTTACAGTCTTTAAAAACTCCAGTAGTACGTCTAGCTTGAATCTCGCGGTGCTAGGAGGTCCCTCCTTTCATGGAAGGCACAGCAGCAGTATCGTGCTAATGCAGTTTTCTTCAGATTGTGTTAGGGATGTGACAGCGCAAGCCCTTGGTGGGTTTCCCATGATTTTCCCTTCGTGTGGAGCTGCTGTGTCTGGTACGAATCAATCCACAGCCGTGCCTTCAGCTCCCCATACCGGAGAGGTATTTAAACTGGCTTAGGGAGGGGTCAATGGCGTTTGGGGGTATAATTATATGTTTACCAGTAAAATGAGATAATGGGTCAGATGTTAATTGGTTAACTCGTGCATCCTGTCCAGATTAGACTACTCACGGTAATTCCCCACTGGCACCTTATCCACAGTCATCAAACCACCCCAACAAGTATAGCCTACTCTGCAGCCAAACTCATCTTAAATCTCGTAGAGCAGAGCATGCCAAACCTCTTCTCAACGGCAACTGCACTGGCTCCCCATAGAACAGAGAATTACGAAATGATACAAAATAGCTTGCCTCTGCTATCACTGAAATCATCCACTGGCACTGCCCTTCAGTACTTGGCTGAACTTGTTCAGACCTACGTCCCTTCTGCGGCTCTTCTTCGGACGATAGAACCTTTCGCAGTCCCTTCTTCAAAAGAGAACAGCATGGTGGTCGTGCCTTTTGCTTCTCTGTTATCCCGGGCAAATCGGGAATTCCGCTCTTCCTTTCGCTGTCCGTCACCGCCCTTCCCTCCTTGCCTTCAAAACTAGCCTTAAAACTGACCTCTTCAAACAGTATTTTGACCAGTAATAGCTTTTCTGCTGCACAAATCTGGAACTCTCTCTCAGTCTCAGTCTCTCTCCTGCTCTTCATCACAGCCCATTAGTCCCTTGGCCCGCCAGGTATTGAAACCATCCCCCCCGCTCCCACCCCGGGGATTTTTGGAGACTATGATTTTTGGATAGCTCAGTGCAGTATATGTCTTTTCAATCTGTAACCGAGTGTATTGTATACATGTTCCGGGCCATGACCCTATAACCTTTTCTTTCCGGTCCTTTTCCTTTTTGATTGGGTGGGGGTTTTATGGCCCAATTATCTAAGGTGTTAAAAGTTGTGTGCTGGGCCGGCAGCGTCCCTTTTCCCCCAGTGTCCCTGCAGAGGCAGGTTGTTTGTTTAACTGTTGCGGCCGGTGTTCATGTTTTCATCAGGGGAGAGCCTACACTTGTTTCCTGGTTGGTTGGTGTACAAATAAAAGTTATGTTATAGCAACCTCTGACTTGTGACTCTTCATCCATGCTTCCAACCTGCTTCCCTCAACTCCCCATCCCCACTCCCCTACAAAAGCTGGCGCTTGCGAGCAGGATTGGAAGTAGAAGAGTCACTAACCAGGAAACGGTGTAGAGGAGCTGTCTGGAGGCCGTTCAAGCGGATCCGACCACCAACAACATGGCAGAGCAACCGCCGTGGCGAGCGATCCAGCCACCAAAGCTACCACGCTTCACTGGAGAGGCGGATGGCTGCGACGCCGATGAATTTATTCAGGAGGCGGAGCGCATCCTCCGGAACTTCAGGATGGAGGAAGGAACAGCAGTGGAGTGGCTGATCCAGGCTTTGGAGGGATCTGCCCGGAGGGAGGTGCTCACCCGCGCAGCAGGGGAGGCAGACACAGCGGCCAAAGTTTTGGCAGTCCTCGCAGCAACCTTCGGCGACCACCTCTCTGCTCTGCTCACCTCGTTCCACGGCCGGCGGCAGGGGATGGGGGAGAGTGTAGTGGGGTACGCGCAGCACCTGCTGATGCTGACCACCAAGCTGAACGCAGCGCAGGCAGACGCCGTTAACCCCGCTATGTTCTGCGACCGTTTTATCGACGGGCTGCACCCCCCCATCCCTCCGTCGCGACATTCGTCGCTACGCCAGGGAGCATGCTGACGTCACCTTCCATCAGGCACGGGCTGAGGCTCAGCGCTGGATGCGCGAGGATGCTGATGTGGAGGTGCGAGCGGAGCAGGTCCTAGTGGCAGCACAGCAAGGAACTGGACTGAGGAGCTGCGGGACCTAGTAGCGGCTCTGACGGCGAAGACAGCAGAGCTGCAGGCTGAGCTGCGACACCAGTCAACCCGGGCACCACAGCCTAAAGTATGCCACTGGTGCGAGCAGCCTGGTCACTTCCAGCAGAACTGCGCTGAGAGACGCCAGTACGTCCAACGGCAGCAGGGCCCTCGAGCGTCCTTCAACCCCAGCCGTCCTCGGCCACGGTTCTACGCTCCGCGGCACAGCGCTGGACCACGTTTTTTCATCCCACCAGGGAAACTAGAGGTCCCCGTTGTCAAGACCCAGACAACGGGGACATGAATCCTGTGGGCATGACTGGACGATGCCCCACAGTAGACATTGTGATGAGCGGTAGGAAAGTGAGGGGACTGATTGATACAGGGAGTGAGGTTACGACTGTGACTGAGAGGTGGGTGGCGAAAAACCTGCAGAACTCTGACCTCCTTCCCATGACTCGAGTGACCTTGAAGGCAGCAAACGGGCTGGAGATTCCGTATAGTGGGGTAGTAATAGTAGATTTAGAACTTTTAGGACAGAAGTGTGAGGGTGTACCAGTGTTAGTTGTTAAGGATTCTAGTGACCCCTCCACCAGGAAGAAGAAGAGTGATGTGCCAGCACTGGTGGGGATGAATGTGTTAGGTAGGGTGAGTAGCTTGTTGAATAACTTAGATATTGTCCCCCCTGTCTTGCAGCCAGCCGTCCGTGAGATTCGCCTTGAACGCACCTCTGTCAGGGGTGTGGCTCGAGTAGCAGGCCAGACTCTCATCCCAGCCCATTCCCTCGTCACCCTCCGCGTCACAGGAGCGCAGCGGCCATCAAGACACCTGTTGGCCTCTCCCTTAGCCCAACCCCTCCCCCGAGGGCTACTCCTCATTCCCACCCTTGTGAGCGGCGATGCGACACAGAGGTGGCTACACTGTCTCCTGGTCGGTCAGTGAACAAAGACCTAATTGCCCCCACTGACGCGCATCACCAGCCAGTTCGGGTACACGCACAAAGACCCGGAAAGGGTTTACAAGCTAAGTAAAGTCGGAAAGGGTTTACAAGCTAAGTAAAGTCTGCGCGGCCAAGACTCTGCCATACAAAAGCCGGATCAAGCAGAAATAACATGTCTCACAGTTTATACAATCACCCCTATGCACTAAACCATATTCAACTAGTAAATGTAACATTCGACAACTATGAAGTCAACATCTTCAAAGTGCCAGCCATAATATACCACCGATTTCATGTAGAAACATAGATCGGTAGGAAACCGCCAAACCTATAAGTTATGCCGCACAGAGATCTGCACGGCCACGCTGACAAAGTATCCATACTTTAGAGGGATAACTTTGCATCGGCAAAGCATCACTCAAACTGAACATCCAGCAATGGCAACATAACATACTAGCTACATATCAGCTAACCAGGGTTAGCTGCATACATTTTGGAAACACCGGTCATCCTGTGGCATAAAGATTTAACGCAACCAGGCGGCAATCTGACGCCGAAATTACCCACGTATTCAAGAACCAAAATCAAGGCACGTTGTGAACATGATAACATTATAAACGTACATTATTTACATCAATAAGAACAGAACAACAAGCCATAGAAAAATAACTACTTACAGGCTCTCCCCTGATGAAAACATGAACACCGGCCGCAACAGTTAAACAAACAACCTGCCTCTGCAGGGACACTGGGGGAAAAGGGACGCTGCCGGCCCAGCACACAACTTTTAACACCTTAGATAATTGGGCCATAAAACCCCCACCCAATCAAAAAGGAAAAGGACCGGAAAGAAAGGGTTATAGGGTCATGGCTCGGAACATGTATACAATACACTCGGTTACAAATCAATATCGGCTTGTCCGCAAGATGAACTGCTTTCTGTTAGGGATTATCTGATATGGTACATAGCAGCTTAATCGCATGTACTGATTAAAATGGGTGTGTCCCTTACAAATCCCAAACAACTGGCAGCTATACCATTGTTTGGACACACAAAAATACTGCACATGCTGCATGGGTAGCACTGCTCTTGCAGCTGCTGTTGTCTTAACCAGGTAGGATTGCCTGAATTTCGTGAGTGGGATTAATGAAGTGTTAAGAAAATGTCACAATGCATAATTTCGCACAATGCTCGTGTAAAAATATTGAACAAAAGTCACTTCATTTACCACTAAATGTATCATGGTGACTATGAGAGTCACAGAGAATGTCTGCTTAACACCTGCATTAATGAATGACGTCACTGCATGACGGAATAGATATAATATACTCAAGTTCAAAAGTTAAGCAACCTTTATAAAAATGCACATATTTTCAAACCTCAATAAATTACTTCCATAAAACCTCCGCAGGTGCTGGCTTATTCATTGGTCTACCTCCATTTAACCTGAAACCAGTTTCACAGTACTCTACACCCCGTGGAAGATAGGCAAGAAACATGTCTGATGTGTGTAAAACTTACCAGTCTTAGGTTTAGGAGCCATTAAACTGATGCCACTGGATGGCATCTCTGGTTTGGCTTAATTCAGAATACAAATGCTGGACAGTTTCATGTATCAGCTTGCAGTCAGCAGGCTCTTTGCTATTATGACAAGAAAACGGATGAACAGCTAGGAAATATCAAAGATATTCACAAAAGTAATCGTCCACACTGTCAATGATTTGACAAATCATTACTGACTTTCTGAAATTGTTATCTGACTTTGATATATAAAAAAGTATTAAATGCATCCTCATTTCCTACCGTTTATCATTATGGCTTGAGTGTATTTTCCCCAGCCACAGGTGTCCTAATAGGTTGCCAAACCTGAATGTCCGTTTGAGTGACACTAAATATACAGCTTAGACATATATGTCAGCCTCAAACCTGAAGCCATTAAGATTCTCAAGCTGTGTATTCTTCGGTCATCTTCGTGCTGGGGCTGCTCCACCTGGATTTCAACCAGTTCTTGGGACATGAATAAACCGTCTATCCACTATACCTCCCACTTTTCCATTCACTCAGTGTACGCCAGCCATAGCCATCTGCTCGAGGAATGGTTCTTAACTGTGGAATACTAAGAGTGCTTGAAAGTTGGCCCTTTTGATGTGCATTATCAGTGCATCTCTGCATGGTGGCATTGTGACTGTTCAACAAGGATGAGGTATGTATATAGACACATTGTGTTGACATATATCAGTTATTTACGTCTACAGAGAAGATGCATGGAATGTTCCAGTTTAATACCTTTCCCTTGATGTGATCATCTGTTCATCTCTAAATGATTCTGCCCATGACATACTGAATGATGTACTGAAAATAATATATGGTCTTGTTGGAAGCTTGCTCTTCAGTGGTTTTAGTGTCTTTGATGGTTACCTGGTGTCCCTGGTGTCTTTCATCCTCCTGAGTTTAGTCTCTCCAACTGGTGGCATGGTAATGTGTGTAACTGTGAATGTTTGATTCATCCTAAGGTGACCCTGTATGGTTGACGGAATGTAAAAATCCAAGAATTACCTTCCTCTTTTTAGCGTTTTGTAGGACTTCTTTTTTCTCAACTGCTTCTTGGGGCATGTTTTGCAGATGTGGCAGCAAGTGGCAGTGTGATTTCGCTCATAATTGTAAACAGGTGGTAAACACTAAACAGGCTCAAGACCCCGCAGGGTCTCTCCATATCAGTTTCACTGATGGAGTAAAGCTCCCTCAAGGGGAGGGGTCCGCAGTGATTCACCATAAGAAAAACTACCTGCTTTACAAAGATACCACTTGTCTGTGTTCTCCAGGTGCTGCTTGTTAGAGCTTCTTGCTAGGCCTTTTATCAAAACTTTGTCCAGCAACATCCACCACTATTCCACACCACACCCACATTCAACATCACACATGTCACTCCACACCATATACCACATCACACTGCACCACCACATCTTGATTCCACGTCTGACATCACATTACACAGCACATTGCATGCCACATTCTTCATCACACCACAGTTTCACACTACATAGCAACATTTCACATAATATCACACCATTCCACATCTTGCATTATGCAATATTCTTCACCACAGCATACTTCACATCGCATCACACATTTTGCATTACACATCATATGATTCCACACAACACCACATCGTAAACTGCAACATTCCACATCACACAACATTTCACATACACATCACACCTTAATTCTTATTAACCCACATCTTGCATCACAGTACACCACCATCATTCCACATCACATCAGCGCATTTCACATGTGACAAATTGCACATCACATTCAGCGTCACATCATATCACACAACCACATTCTACAATACTCTACATCACACCTTATTCCACATCACACAGCCACATTATGATTAATATGGCACAACCAACATTCCACATCTGACATTGCAAAACATTACATGTCATCACACCACATTCCACACTACACCATTCCATATCACATCCTGTAATGTGTAATCTGGTGTTGAATGATGTGACTGAAATGTGATGGTAATATATGTTGCCGGTGCCGAAATGACTGTGATCTGATGTGGGATGTTATGTGAAGTGTGGTGTGATGAGGTGCTGTGATGTGGAAAAGATAGTGAAATGTGGTGTAAAATAAAGTATGAAGTGCATTGTGAGATGTATAATGTCATGTGGTATGGTGTGTGCTGTGGAATGGTAAAATGTGGTGTAGTATTGAAAAGTGGGTGCTGGAAATGTGAGATGTGGTTTGATGTGAAATATTGTGAGCTGTGGTGGTGAGATGTGGAATGTATAATGCATTGCCACCACATCTTGCACAACCACATCACATCTCATTCCACATTATTATCACATTTTACTTGCATCATTGCACATCACACACCATTCCACATCACACCACCTCTGACATCATTCCAAATCACACCACAGTACATTTCATATCACACCAGTACCTCTCACAGCACACAACATTCCATTTCCACATTGCAGTATCTCATCAAATTGCACATTCACATTTTACATCACACCACATAGCAGCCACATCATGCCCCATTTCACATAATCCACATAACACCACATCACACCACATTTAGGATCATGCAATATATTGGCCACATGCATTACACCACCACATCTTGCATCACACCACATTTCACACAGCATCCCACATAGCACTGCATTTAACATATTCCACATTTAAATTGCATCATTTGACAGGCACCATTCCACATCCCTCTACCATGTTTTACATAGCATTCCACATCACACAACACCACGGCACTGTACATCCCACCACAACATCATGTCTTGCATAAAGCCACCTGCACTACCTCCTATCACATCTTGTGTCTATGCACACTCTACCTCATTCCACATCATACCAAACAATGTCCACATTCCTTGCCACAGCACACACACACACTGTCAGTTCCACATTACACCACCACTTTCCATAACCCCATACCACACCACACCACCACACCACACCACATTTCACAGCACATCACACATTTCTGCACACCACCACATTTCTGCACACTACATGCCTCCGTACTGGCTGACTGGTCATAAACATTAATTACCACATCCCATACCACCACACGTACACTCCACATCTCCCATAACACCACATTTTACACCATATTGCCACACCTGGCACCACAGTGTTGCAACCCACATTACACCACCACATCTTGCATGACAGCTACCAAAGAAGCAACAACAAGAGCCTCTCTAACACTGGTCCTGCGTTACGCAGCCCCACACCGATAATGTCAAATCTGGATTTTATTGTAAATCTGATTCTAAGATTGCAAGTTTTTTTTAAATATATATTCATCTTTAAAGTGATTTTATGTTCAATGTTATTAATTCATTTAGTTGTAATCTGTGCACATACTTGTCAATCTATACAAATATTGATAACGTTTTTTGTTTTGTTTTTTAACGATGGAGGGTGTGTGTCTATAATTAGACTACCGTAACCGTGCAAAACGGCTGCGGCCATCCACTTAAGTTGCACACCTCGGGGAACAAGCACTTGCCCCTGATATATCAGCCCGACATCTGAGGACATTAAGGTCAGGGTTCCAGGCGAGATCAAAAGATCAAGAGATCTTAGAGGAGGGAGGTGGAGCTGGACCCTCACTTTTGCCCAGAAGAGATCATGAGTAGGGAGGTGGAGCTGGGCTGAGCAAGTTGGACATCTTTTGCTTTGAGTTGTCCAAGTTGTTCGTCAACAGCGGTGCAACGGACATTGTCTTAGTGACTCTGTCCAGCACAGCAGTTGAAAGAGCAATTGCGCAGTGCACAAGTCGCTGGGCAATGGCGGGGGGACACCGCCTTAACACTTCCATTGTTCTGGCGGCGGTCCACGGTCTCTCCGGTCTTTTTCGGGCGGTTTCCGCGGTCGAGCCAATCACCCTGGCCCTCTTTCCCACTCTGTCCCCGTCCCTAATAGGTCATCCCGCCTCCGTGGACGTTAAGCAACATAAAAGCCAAAGCCAAAGGACATTAAGGTAGAATGTATGACAGGACTGCAGGCTCCAGGTCTGCAGTTTGCATGTTTTTATTTCAGACAATGTTTTAACCGATCAAACTGTAAATATATAAATTTTTAACCTGTTCGTAAAGCGAGCAGACTTGTAAATAATGTAAATATGTAAAATATGTTTTTAACCTCATCCCCGAAAGTACTGCTAGACCCGAGTAAATACCTTCTAGACTCAAAGTAAGAAATTTTATGTAATAGTAATTCGTTCTACAGCCAACCGGATTATATTCAGTTTAGATGATTAAGAGCATCGTATATCTTGTCCCTAATATGTCATCTGACATCCGAGGACATTAAGAATAAAGAAGTAAGTAAGAAAGGACATTAAGGGTGAGGGTTCCAGGCGAGATCAAAAGATCAAGAGATCTTAGAGGAGGGAGGTGGAGCTGGACCCTCACTTTTGCCCAGAAGAGATCATGAGTAGGGAGGTGGAGCTGGGCTGAGCAAGTTGGACGTCTTTTGCTTCGAGTTG
>OY757546.1:7097501-7128398 GCA_963584105.1 Alviniconcha strummeri
AGGCGAGATCAAAAGATCAAGAGATCTTAGAGGAGGGAGGTGGAGCTGGACCCTCACTTTTGCCCAGAAGAGATCATGAGTAGGGAGGTGGAGCTGGGCTGAGCAAGTTGGACATCTTTTGCTTTGAGTTGTCCAAGTTGTTCGTCAACAGCGGTGCAACGGACATTGTCTTAGTGACTCTGTCCAGCACAGCAGTTGAAAGAGCAATTGCGCAGTGCACAAGTCGCTGGGCAATGGCGGGGGGACACCGCCTTAACACTTCCATTGTTCTGGCGGCGGTCCACGGTCTCTCCGGTCTTTTTCGGGCGGTTTCCGCGGTCGAGCCAATCACCCTGGCCCTCTTTCCCACTCTGTCCCCGTCCCTAATAGGTCATCCCGCCTCCGTGGACGTTAAGCAACATAAAAGCCAAAGCCAAAGGACATTAAGGTAGAATGTATGACAGGACTGCAGGCTCCAGGTCTGCAGTTTGCATGTTTTTATTTCAGACAATGTTTTAACCGATCAAACTGTAAATATATAAATTTTTAACCTGTTCGTAAAGCGAGCAGACTTGTAAATAATGTAAATATGTAAAATATGTTTTTAACCTCATCCCCGAAAGTACTGCTAGACCCGAGTAAATACCTTCTAGACTCAAAGTAAGAAATTTTATGTAATAGTAATTCGTTCTACAGCCAACCGGATTATATTCAGTTTAGATGATTAAGAGCATCGTATATCTTGTCCCTAATATGTCATCTGACATCCGAGGACATTAAGAATAAAGAAGTAAGTAAGAAAGGACATTAAGGGTGAGGGTTCCAGGCGAGATCAAAAGATCAAGAGATCTTAGAGGAGGGAGGTGGAGCTGGACCCTCACTTTTGCCCAGAAGAGATCATGAGTAGGGAGGTGGAGCTGGGCTGAGCAAGTTGGACGTCTTTTGCTTCGAGTTGTCCAAGTTGTTCGTCAACAGCGGTGCAATGGACATTGTCTTAGTGACTCTGTCCAGCACAGCAGTTGAAAGAGCAATTGCGCAGTGCACAAGTCGCTGGGCAATGGCGAGGGGACACCGCCTTAACACTTCCATTGTTCTGGCGGCGGTCTACGGTCTCTCCGGTCTTTTTCGGGCGGTTTCCGCGGTCGAGCCAATCACCCTGTCCCCTTTCCCACTCTGTCCCCGTCCCTAATGGGTCATCCCGCCTCCGTGGACGTTAAGCAACATAGAAGCCAAAAGGACATTAAGCATGTGAGCCGGTTTGGCCTAGCGGTAAGGCGTTAGGCTGGTAAGTGGAAGGATTTCGGTTCGATACCGCTTCGGTTCTCCTTTCTCTTCAAAAAGGTTGTGGTTTGTGGACACTGTCTTGTGACTTTGTCCATCACTTCCTCATACTGAAACATTAAAATGGCTCTCATCGCTGAACATCATTCTGGTGGTGACAGTGTAGCGATAGGTATATAATCTCCCTCTCCCCCCACCTCCATACCCCCTCCCCCCAAGTTCTTCCCGTCCCTAATAAGCCTTGTGGTTTCTGTGGACGTTAAGTGACACACACACACACACACACACACACCACACACACACACACACACACACACACACACACACACACACACACACACACACACTGACACACACACACACACACACACACACACACACACACACACACACACACACACACACACACACACACTGACACACACACACACCGACACACACACACACACACACACACACACACACACACACACACACACACACACACACACACCGACACACACACACACACACACACACACACACACACGACACACACACACACACACACACACACACACACAGAGTGAAACAAGCAAACAAACAAAAAAGCACTAGCTGCCGGACTTTGAAGCCGCCAACGCGGCGAATGAACTAACTTCGCCTTTGTATCTTCAGTTTAGACCATAGAGGCACTTAGTGGCAAAGACACTACAATACACACAAACACACACACTGACACACACACACACACACACACACACACACACACACACACACACACACACACACACACACACACACACGCACACTCAATGTAGTGTCTCTGTAGAGAGAGAGAAAACAATTGAAACCAGACCGAGGAGCAGAGCGCTCCAGCAGTCGAAGGGACTGAAACGAAAATTATCTCCCTTGTGCGTTGTCTCTCTGGAGAGATTCAGAATCTGTTGTTTTTGTGTGCGTTTTTTCTTGAAGTTATGCCCGGTCAACCATGATTATTATATCTGCGCGAATATATGGGGGGGGGGGGGGGGGGGGGGGGGGGGGGGGGATTCACCAAATACCAAAGGCGTAGAAATAGCAAACGTTAACATCTGAAAAGTGAAATTTATAGGTCTTCATATTTGATCACGTGTTGACCATGAATGAACGCACACATACACGTACACACTGACAGGTAAAGCCGAAACACACGCATGAGACCCAAGTTAAGCGAACAACTATAAAGTGTGGTTCCTTCTTTGGCTTAGTTAACTTTAGTCCAGCTCCGGAACCGTGGTGGCTGGGTTTGTATCAGTATATACAACCGGCAATGTGGTCGTTGGTGTCGCAGCCCCCCCGGCCCTCGGCCATCCGGCCTACGGCGTCGCTGCTTGTTTCTGCTATGGGTAATCTTTATTACTAACAAATGTCAGTCATCTTAGGGGTGGGCTAGTTTAGGCTTTAACAGAGAAAATCATGACGGAAGAGGCGTTAAGACGACGTGGCACCATCAGTGTTTACTTACTGACATTAAGCAGGGTTCCAGGCGAGATCAAAAGATCTTAGAGGAGGGAGGTGGAGCTGGACCCTCAAACTTGCCCAGAAGAGATCATAGCCGGGGAGGTGGAGCTGGGCTGAGCAAGTTGGACATCTTCTGCTTCGAGTTGTCTAAGTTATTCGTCAACAGCAGTGCAGCGGACCGTGCATTGTCTTAGTGACTCCGTCCAGCACAGCAGTTGAAACAGCAACTGCGCAGTGCACAAGTCGCTGGGCAATGGCGAGGGGACACCGCCTTAACTCTTCCATTGTTCTGGCGGCGGTCCACTGTCTCAGTCTCCGCTCTTTTTCGGGCGGTTTCCGCGGTCGAGCCTTCACTGACTCTGTCGTCCCTTTCCCACTCTGTCCCCGTCCCTACACTGAATAGGCCATCTCGCCTCCGTGGACGTAAAGCAACATGAAAGTAAAGACATTAAGCCCCACATCATCACGAACAAGCACTGCTTTTATTTTGGCAAAAAGACTGCAGTGATTTGTTTGTCTGTGACACTGATTTTTTGTCACAATACACTTTCGCTTTCCTCTTTCAGCTTATATTATCAAAATAAACTATAGTTTGCCTCCCCTTGGAGAACCAAATCCAAGAATTTTTTCGCCTCAATACTTTCAGAAGTCGATCTAATATATCTTTCTGTACTGTAGTTGCAAACGTTTCGCCAGTATTCACAGATCCCTCGACAAAAAGTCGCATGGGCCAAACTGGGCCGGAACTTCCACTGCCTTGGTCTCTTTTTTTTTCTCCGTTTTTCCCCCCCCTCGTTTTTTCTCCCCCCCCCCCCTGCCCCTTTCTTCTGTAATTATTTTTTACGACCGTTTCTATATGAAAGGATATATAAAATGATGATAATGGGACACAGTTAGTGCAAGCGTAATGGTCAGCGTGTGTTCTGCACAGTCTTTCCGGAATAAAGCGATATAATTATTCCGTTGAAAACATATTTCTGTACTTTCCGACGGTGTGCAACGCAGTGGTTATCACCGAATGTCATTTTCTCATTTCCCCAAATCTGTTCAACTGACATGTCTGACTGCTGAGTGATGTTGAAAGATTGTTGATTTCTCAAAAATCAGTTGGGACAGCTAGACCAGTTGGGAACACCGGCAGTTGACAGGGGACGATCATTAATCCATGCAAGATAGCAGATATATTGCAGAGGTCATTTGAGCAGAGTGAACGAATGTCAGGCCCTATGGGACGCTGCTAACTGATTTATCTCAAGGGGTACGGTAAATAGCATATCTACTCGACTACACGTGGAAATCCCAGGTAGGTGTTTACTATTTTACACGTGTAGACATATCACGTGACCACTCTTCATACGGGCACTTTGCATACATTATTATTTCATTATTTGGGACACTAAGTTCAAATCCAGATCCATGAATATGCTATTTAACTATTAGTACAATTCCAGTCACACATCAGTCTTTGTTTGGTCTGCTGAGTTTCAATGTTGTTTTTGTTCAAGTTATATTCCTACCTCAATCGTATTCCGATCCATCGTTTCATTGTTCGCAGAAGAAGCCAAGATGGCGCTGGTACGAGACGGACTTCTGTCGATCTCTTGAAAAATTGTTGTTACGGGGATTAAAAGGCTCGCATATTGCTTTATTTCAACATGAGCATATACACAAAGGTCTTATTCAACATGTAGGAGCTTTATTGAGTGTGATCGCGCGCCGATCCGTGATCAGTGAGCCAAACTGAAAACTAGATTGATCTGCAGATTCTGTCTCTGTTTGAACACTTCCTCGTCGAACAGTCTCGATCTTCTGTTCAAATACAAGCACAGCATTGTGAGTATGCAGAAACGTGAACCAATCCAGAGGTGTTAAAAACTAAATATGCTTGGTTTGAGTATTGCACAATTTTCAGTCATGATTGTGCTTCACTGGCTGTTGACTAGGGGGGACAACGTCAAGAAGCTCTAATTTCTAAGGTGTCAACACAGGACAGCATAGGTGCTAACCCCGTTTCTCACACTCACAACAGCAACATCTAAACCATGCAATACTTGCCCATGACATCGGCATTGAATATGACCCTCCTGTACTTTGAATTTTATCAAAACAGATTTGGAGAAGTAAGCAAGAAACACGAAAAAGGTATTTAATTTTTTTTGAAGTTCTGGGTAATGCAGAAGTTATTGTAGATTGTTTTCAAGCATATAATACAAAACAGTCAGCTCAAGTCTATGTTCCCTGGTAGCCATAGAGAAGTCTTTGTTTCTTTAACTTCTTGATGAGTGCATCAGCATTCATGTCAGTTGCTGCCTTCCACAGTTCCAGCATAATATATATTTATGCAGTCTTGGGTGTCACTGTCAGCTGGAAGGCTGGTCTAATGTATTGTCAGCTCCCTGTTCTGTGCACAGAAACTGTTCATGCAGGATTTCCAAAATGAAGCCAGCATTGCCCTGGTAGCAACTTTGTTTTTCCAGCGACATTATTTGTTGAGAAAATGAATAGCTGTTGGATACTGAAATGCTCAGAGTCAGAGTCAGATGAGATAGGCATGACAACTGACATCTACTGATCCAGGGGAATTCACTCTCTCGTATAAGGAATGAGTGAACAACTGCTGGTGAGGTTGACAAAATAGAACAGTTCTAGAGAAATGGACTCACCTATATGACAACATGCAAGGAACAATTATTGTTCTGTGTGTGTTGTATATATATATGTGAGTACATTTCTTTACAGCTGTTTTACTTCCTCGTATAATTTTCTGAAGTCGAGCACAAAGCTATGTTCTTTTAGTTGTACAGTTAGCCCCAAAGACTGCTGGACCTATGTTCCATGTCACATAATTTGCTAGAGTAGAACTAGTAGAAGCAGAACTAAAGGAAAAAGTGAACACAGCTTGTTTATAATTATATATAAAAATAAATGTTGCCTGCCTTGTGCAACTCAACAAAAAAGACTTTAAAGAGGTGCATTGTCACATTGTGACTACATTTACTAAACCAAAGTTTCAGACATTCTGAAGACAGTTGGTCTAGCTACTGATGACGGCAATGTCTGATGCTGACACGAATCTCTGCGTAATCATGTTTAAAATGATGCGATTGTAAAAGGTAAACTTGCCATAAAATCTCTGCCCCCCCCCCCCCAACACACACACACACACACACACACACACACACAAAGGCTCCTGATTGACTGGAATCAGCTCCCACACATTGTAAACATGATCAGGGTTATAAACAGGGTCTTTTAGCACAGTTGTTCTGAGATGGGGGGGGGGGGGGGGGGGAACATGTGTAATTGTAAACTCATCAGGTTTAGATAAGTTTATTTCTGTTACAGTGTTAGTAGTACTTGTACATTAATTTAAATATTCATGAACAATGAAGCATTTAGATGTATGCTGGGTCTGTCTTTAAAATGTAATTTTACCCTTTTTTCTGTCTTGTTTTTATGATTGGTGTGCATATGATATACGTGTGAATGGGCTTGCATTAAGATAATTTGTGGAAATAAAAGAAGTTACAATGAAAGGTATTGGTGTAAAGAACCATTAAAATCTCACTTTTGAAGTAGTGCTGCCTATTCTAACTTTCCATGTCCTCATTGATGGTCTTGAACTAGCTGAAGACTAACTAGTGCCCCCCCCCCCCCCAAAAAAAAAAAAAAAAAAAAAAAACACACACAAAAAACACACAACAACAAACAAACCAACAACAAAATCAAACAAAAACAGAAAAAAGAAGAAAACAATTCATACTGTTGTATTTTGTAAATTGTGCAACTGTAAGTCCCAGACAATCTTCAAGCCAGTTACTGAGTTAGCATTGGTGACCTAAACCAACATAACTATTTAAGAGATATATATATATATATATAAAAGCTATAATAGTACAATACTGATCTATAGTTTACACACAGATGCAAGCAGGGCACAGAGGGTTAACTCCATTCATAACTGGCTGAGTCTGAACTTATGAAAATAATATAATATTGGATTGCTATGGTCAAGGTCAAGGTCAGTGACTCCTCAAAATTTCAATTAATATTTGTCTGAATTGTTCAAAATTTCAATTAATATTTGTCTGGATGATATCTTCTGAACCACTGAACCAAATTGTAACCAAACTGGTATGGCAGTATGTCATTATGATCATAATCCACAGTGTCTTGCAAACAAATTCTGAAGTAGGGGCGCTATCTTCAAGGTCATGGTTATGGTTATGGCTGATGTAATCAAAATTTGACTGTTTCTGTTATATCTTCTAACTTCTGATCATTTTGTTACCTGTTTGATGATACAGCATCATAAACTGGAGTGTCTTGTGGAAAGGCTGGTTATTCTGTGGTCAATGTTAAGGTCACAGCAAAGGTTCCAAACATTCTGGATGGTATCTTCTGAACTGTTTAACCATTTGTAGCCAAACTGAGTCTGGGAAAAAGATTGCTTTGCTATCATCAGTGTCATGGTCACAGTGAGGCCTCATAACTTCAAAATACAACAGTTTTTACATCTTCACAGCTGTTGATCCTCTTGCAACCAGAGGTAGTTTGATGATACATCAGTATATGATGGAGTATCTTGTGAACATTTTTGATTGCTGTGTTCAAGGCCAAGGTTACAGTGATGGTTCAAATCTTGATTGAATGTTTGTTGTTTTCTGTACCACTGATATCTAAGTTGCAACCCATCTACTACTAGGTGTGTGGGTATACTATTACTAACAACCAGGCTGAGTGCAGGCAAAGTGGGCTTGTAGGAAGGAACTAATTTTTAATTTTTATTATGTCAGTCAACCATGATCAGGGTGAAAGGTGGGCTTGTTATATCAAATTATCATACCAGCAACAAAAGTGACATGTATACAGAATCTAGGCACTCAGTGCCAATGGGGGGTATTTTGCTGTTCAAGGTGATAAACCTTGTATAGGCTAATAGGGTGTAGAACTAGAAGCTGACAAATGTGCTAAAATGTGTTCAGTGCTATTCTGCTAATGCAAATGCTGGCTTTTGCAGTGTTGGTTTGAATTTTGAAAGAGGTGTTTGTGACTTGCATAATGATATCTCTATTAGTAATATACTAATACTGTTGCTGTATTAGTCATTATTAAGCTTTTCCTGCATATCTTTTTTACTCTTAATAACATTTTGAGGCTGCAGGAGAGTGAAAAGTAAGTATGGTTCAGATTAGACTTTGTTTCTGTTTTTAGTTGGCTGTGCTTGTTGCTTATTTTTTTGGTTATATATTATTCATTCAGATGGACTGGCCGACATTTACGGAAGGCAGCAGTGAAGGAGAAAGCCAGGCAGACGATGTGCACATAAGTGCGCTTCAGACTGATGAAGAGGAGTCCACCACCTCTCCAGCCACTGATATTGGTTCAAGCCCCAGTCTGGAAAGACAGATGTCTGTTGACAGTGGCATCCCTTTAAGTCCACGACCTGGCACACCTGAAAATCACCCTACACATGACTTACCAACTCCATTGCTTGAAAAAGGGTGGCGTAAGATTTGGAGCCGGCGAGAAAATCGCCCATATTATTTCAACAAGTTCTCCAGGGAGTCGTTGTGGGACCAGCCAAGTTTAGAAGTGAGTCTGGCTGTTTGCTGTTTGTGTATACTCTTCCTTTGTTCACTTGCAAAAAAGGTTGGGTGCATCCTTTTTATACTTGCTACCTGCAGCCTGTGAAATGTCAAATGAGTGTTTTGAGGATGCCATTCATCTGCCTTGGGAAAGACTTTTAACATCACTTTTAACATCATCTTTTTTGTGGAGAGTATATTCACAAGATATGTTTCACTTTCAAACTTTGCGTGATGATAATATCCGTTAAGTTTTACACTTTTGTACCAGGAACGTAATATTGCAAGTTTGAAGCTGTGCTTTAGTTTATGAGTTTATCATATCTGGTGTAAACACTAGAACATTTGATAAAAGATTGTTTTCTTACACTCACCCATCTGCTTGGAACAGTTTGCCTCAAACACTCCATTAGTAAAGTGCCCTGCCTTGTGTGATAGATATATATATGCATGTAGAAATCTGTCTTTCATTATTATTATTATTATTTAACTTGATCCCACCTACCTAGTTCAGGGTGATTTAACTTGATTTCCACCTACCTTGTTTGAGTGATGTGACCATTTTGTTTCAGTCTCTGGATGACCCCACTGTCAAACGAGAAGATGGAACACCGGGCCCTGTGCCATCCCAGTTGGATGTGCGTCTTAGTCGCCCCAGTATTGAGATCCCCCCTCTTACCCCAGTGGCGGGAGACAAGAGGAGGCCCAGCACTGAGATAGGGGAGGCTTGTCCTGCTGTCAAGAAAATGGTTTTCCCAGCATCGTGAGTAAACAGTTTAACTAACTTGTATGCAAAAAATGTCACATCAGGCCTTGCTTGTGTCAGTCTTCTTTGGTAAAAAGCCATGAAGAGTCACAGAGCTGTCAGGAATATGCCCAGTTTTGTTCCTTTGTGAGCTTGTTTCCTGGCCTCCTCCAACAATCTTCATGTAGACATTTTTTCATATGCTGTTTAACTCCAGCAAGGGATTTGAAACTATGCAGGTGATAACCCCTGTTTAGCTTTACATGTTTTAAGTAAACACTTTACAGTATTTGACACTGAGCAATTGTTATGGTTACTTGAGAGTTTGAAAATAATAATGAAAATTACTGTTTTTCACCATTTTGGATGTGATCTGAATGAGCCTTTTCAATCTGGAACATGTGCATTGAAAAAGTGTATGTAACTTAGCTCCCACTGTGCATTGAAAAAGTGTGTGTAACTTAGCTCCCACTGTTTGGCATAGCCCCATCTGGAACATGAACATCCCCAGCAATGTGACGATGAACCAGCGACCACCACTGACCATGCACTGCCCTCACCCAGAAACTGAGCTCTTGCGTTTCACACTCACCAACGAAGCACGCCAGAGTCTGGGAAACAGCTTGCAAACCCGAGAAGGTTTGTTGTTGTTGGTAGTGGTGGTGGTCTTGCTGCTGTTGCCATCCTCTTGATGCTTTTTTTTTTTCCTTTTGTCTGTTTTGTATTTCTTCCTGGCTGCCCCATCAAAAGCAGCTGTTTGATTGACGGGATGAAATGGTTGTGTTTAGAAATGAGAACTAATCAAGAGACTGCTTGTAAACTTTGAGTTTTAAACTGAATGTGTTTGTGCATCAGCAATTAGAGAGGCTGCTGTCTACTACTGGCTCTCTGGATCTCCCCCCCCCCCCCGTTCCTCATAACTGGGTGAGGGGTGGGGTTATATTGGAATGACCATATGTCTGTTTTTGTTTTTGGTCAGGACAATATCTGTTGAACTACCTAACCATTTGGAATCACATATTGTTTGGTTTCTGTTTGGGTTAATACTCATCTTTCAACATCTGGTTTCTACTTATGAGAACACTCCATGCTATAGGGCAGGCATCTAGAAGTATTAATGAAGGTTTAGAGCACTTTCAGAATGTGCACTGCGCATTAATTCATACCAGGTCTATTCACTATTCCACTTTCTCTGTACAGGTATTGGACTCCCACCAAATGCATACAACCGTGCTCTGCTGGCGCACAAGATTGGAGACAAAGGCTCTGACCCTATGCTTCCAACAGACTGTGATCCTCAGCTGTGTTCGTCCCTGTTCCGTGAGGTGATGAATGACATACCTGTCAAACTTGTCAAGCCCAGGTACACAGGGGATGCTCGCAAGCTGCTCTTCAAATATGCTGAAGCTGCCAAAAAGATGATTGAGTCCAGGTAGGTGTTTGCTTGATTGATGGTGCAGGTATCTGCTTCTATGTGTAATACTTAGGGACCATTTAGAGCAGGTTATTAGTGACATTCTGTGGAAGTTTATTCTTCTGTATGCTGGTTTGAATAACTTACAGATTTAGTGTCAGAAACCATATGAGAGGAGCAAAATCAATAAGCATTTATAACTGAAGAGTTTTAAAGAGTTGCCTTGTGCAAGCTCATTTCACTTAGCCTGCAGCAGTGGGACGTTTTATCATACCTAGAAGATAATTTGCTAAATTAAATAAAGGCAGCTGCACTAGGATTCAGAAGACTTTCACATTCAGTCTGGTGTACAGTACCAACTCCAGACTTCAGTTTTTACTGACTTGTAAAAAATAAAGAGTGTGGCCAGGTGGCAGAAATTTTGGTCCTGTTTTTTTTTTCTCAGAGGCTATGGAAGTTGGCTCTTTCAAGTTTGTGTGGTGATGTACTGCACAGAGCTAAAGAAGAGCAGTGTCTAGCAGATTCGTTCAAATATGAGAGTGTATGTGCTGGTGGAAGTACTGGTACACTTCCACCAGCACATGCACTCTCATAGCTAAAGAAGAGCGGTGTCTAGCACTTGGAACTGCTGTACCAGTACTTCCACCAGCACATACTCTCTCATGCTTTAACAAATGGGATCATCCAAAACGTTGAAGCATGTTTTGCCGTCTTTGTGGCTACAGCAACAATGTAGAACTTTATTTGAAAATAGGTTTAGGGTGGAATTGAAAGGTGACTTACATATATATGATAAAGAATTTGTTCCAGGAATGCGTCACCAGAGAGTCGAAAGGTGGTAAAGTGGAATGTGGAGGACACATTTGTGTGGCTGAGAAAAAAGAACAACGCAAGTTATGATGACTATTTGGTAAGTCTGTGGCTTGGTTATTATTTGTGAAGGGGACCTAAATTTATTGCAAGGATTTAATCAAGTGTTTGTAAAAAGTTTTAAGGAAGCTGGAGCTTACCCCAGTGAAGACATGTGGACAGCTTGCTGTGTTTTCAGCACAGGCCAGCTGATTGGTCCTGTGGCTGATGGTAGAGAATCACATTGTCCCATTGTTTTGTATTATTCCTGCAGCAAATTGGAGTTGCTTTCAGGCAGGGGAAAACATTAAGCCCCAACTGCAGTCCTGCCTGCAACTTCATATTTAGTAAGTAAATGTATTTTGTTTAGATATCACATTTACTGTTGTGCTATTTTATTCATGTAGCATGTCGGCTACTCTTCTTCCATTTTTAAGCATCCACTTTGCTTCTGGTCAGAAACAATGGTTCAGTTATTTTTCACCCTATTACAGTATTAGCCCTTGGGTGCAGAACTAGATAATGTTAAGTTTGATCGCTAGATTTGATGACAAATTTCAGTACCAGGTTATTATGCCACATCCTGGCTTTGTTAGTGGGTGGCTACGCCAAACCAGTCTTCTGTTAGTGGATAGGGATGCCAAATCAGTGTTTTGTTTGTGGGTGGGTATGTTATTGTTAAAGCAGTGTTTTGTTTGTGGGCGGGTATGTAAAAGCAGTGTTCTGTTAGTAGGTGGGCATGTCAAATCTGTGTTTTGTTAGTGGGTGGGCATGTCAAATCAGTGTTCTGTTAGTGGGTGGGCATGTCAAATCAGTGTTCTGATAATGGGTGGCTATGTCAGAACAATGTTCTGTTAGCAGTTTTCTGTCAGTGGATGAACCCGTTATTGTCAAGCCAATGTTCTGTTGGTGGATGGGCACGTTGAGGCAGTGTTTGTTTTCAGTGGATGGGCATACCAAAGCAGTGTTCTGTTAGTGACTGAATATGTCAAAGCAATATTTTATTTGTGGATGGGGTTGCCAAGGCAGTCTTCTGTTAGTGGGTGGGCATATGAAAGGAGTGTTGTGTTAGCGGTCGAGCATATAAAAGTAGTGTTGGGTTAGTTGGTGGGCATGTTACAGCCGTTTTCTGTTAGTGGTTGGGTTTATCAAGGCAATGTTTTGTTAGTGGGTGGGCATGCCAAAGCAGTGTTCTGTTAGTGGGTGGGCATGCCAAAGTAGTGTTCTGTTAGTGGGTGGGCATGCCAAAGTAGTGTTCTGTTAGTGGGTGGGCATGCCAAAACAGTGTTCTGTTAGTGGGTGGGCATGCCAAAGCAGTGTTCTGTTAGTGGGTGGGCATACCAAAGCAGTGTTTTGTGAGTGGGTGGTCATGTCAAAGCTGTGTTCCACTTTTCTTTTGTTTTGGTGCAGGAGCGGTTGGCTCATCTGAAGCGGCAGTGCCAGCCCCACCTGACTGAGGTTGCCCAGGGTTCTGTGGAAGGCCTTTGTCTTAAGTGGTACCATGGCTGCTGTTACATTGCACGCATGGTGCTGGAGATGGGCAACCAGATCTTGAAGGACCAGGGAATCACTGGTACGATTGTGTGTTTAATGTTTTATTATGTTTAATATTTTTTGTATTTAATGCTGCTGCAATCTTCAGCAGCATTACTGCCATGCTGCCTGTCCCAACACCCCAGTGTCCAGCCACATCCAAGGTCCCTGCTGCATTGTGATTCTGCTGACCCAGGCCTGTGAAGAGGGATGATGTCAGACTGTCGGCAGGATACCATGCACTGCACTGCTGCTGAGCCATTTTGGCTAATTTTGTCAGTTTAGTTCACATGTCTTGTTTTATTTCAGTGTTGATTTATAGACATATTTGTCTTGTGTTTTTGTTTTATATTTGCCTTTTGCTGCAGTCCTTGCTTTCCCTCTTGCTTTGCGTACCTGTATTAGGCTTTTTTCCATGTTTTTCATTGTCTAACTTTTTGCCTTCATGGCAGTTTACTTCTTTTTTGGGGGGTCTTTTGTTTTGCTTCTTTTCTTTTATGGGTATGTGTCAATATTGAACAACTCATTTTGACCATTCCCAGTACCACGGCTACCAGTTGTTCCGCAGAAGAGGGTCAACTGCTACCCTGTCCATCTGATCACACCATCACCACGGTTACCAGCTGTTGAGTACCGACCAGAGAATGATTTTGTCAACCTCACTTACAAGAAGGACACCGTGCGCATCACAACCATGCACTTCCAGAAATTGGTGAGTGGTGCTATGATAATGATGAAGACAGAAATCAGGGAGTGGTGCTACGATGATTGCTAAGAGATTTGTTAGTGATGCATCTGTAATAATAATGAGGCCAGAAGTTTGCAAGTGGTGCATCAAGCTCTCTAGACTTGTGAGTGGTGCATCTGTAATTTTAATGAAACCAGAACTGGTGATAGGTGCTCAAAGTGGTCTAGTGATAATGGTGCCCGGAAATGTTGAATAGTGACTGAGCATGATGTGATAAATGCTAGAGTGATGAGTTGAACTTGTGAGTGTTTGTTCCAGGCATTAAGCCGTGGTTGGTCTGTTTCACCAAGAAAGGTTGTGGCTAGTCATTATATGAACTTCTTGTTGGTCTCTTTTTGTAGCCTATTATTAGTGTTCCATAAACCTGTATATGGTTTTTGTAGTTCTTTGATTTGTTAAGTTGTGGTTGTCTGTTCATTGCCCTGTGGTTGGTCTCTTAGGTAAACTTGCAGTTGATTTGCTTTGTTGACTTTGGTTGGCCTGTTTCTTTCAGTAAGTTCTGGTTTGTCTGTCTTGCCAACCTGCAGCTGGTCTCTTTCATTATAGGAGCAGTTGTACAGGATGAACTGCCGCGATGACCCTCGATTTGACCTCTACCTCAGCAGAGTGTGGTGCTTGTTGAAGAGATACCAGGTCAGTAACGCCTTTCAGGGTATGACAATAAGGACTGCCCGACTGCCTGGAGCAGGTAACTTACTCTGTTGGGCAGGTGAAGATCTCAGTGGCCTGCCCGACTGGGCAGGTTGCTATCAGTTTAATTTTAATTTTATTGACAGTATCATATATTTCAATTTAAGCACCAAATTTTGTGTCACTGTGGCAGTTTTTGTTTTGCGGTTCCACAGTTGCAACATCAGTTTCCTTTCACATCGTCATCAAACTGACCGACTTCAGTGTCGTAGCATTCGATTGGCTTGCCAATGTAGTTAAGCCAATCAGAAGCTAGTTCTCTTTGCTCATGGCGAAGCATGGCTCGCACTCAGTTAGTTTTGGTGTGAGCTTTTTAAAAGGAACATTGGAGGAAGAAGGGGGGTGGGGTGGGGTAGATGAAATCAAAAATAAGTTTGAAAAGCTAAAAGCTAACAGATCCCAGTCAAAAGAGAGGAAGTTTGTTCCCAAGTGCAGACGAAAGAATTTGCTTGGGGTGTTTGCAGTGATGACATGGACCACAACTATGTACTAGTGGGAATTTTAAAGCAATTTCGTCTTCTCTTTCTTTTGGGGGAGGGATAGGGGGCAAAAGGGAGAAGGGGGTGGATGTCAGATCCAAAGTGTAATCAATGAGCATTAAAAACACACCTAATTGTGGCTGCTAAAAGGTTTAAATGAATAATCATGTTCATGTTCAGCAAAGGGACGCTAGTCCCAATTCATGATCTTGTTTTATCCTGGAAATAGGGGAAACGTTGGACCTTAAAAAACTTTTAAAAACTAAAAACTAAAAACTTTCTCATTCTTAAATAACATAATGAAGGCAGGAATAAACTAGCGTAAATCTGAATCCTTTATTAATACGGAGAAAAAAAAGAAATGTATCTGGTGCAGGTTTGGCACAGTTCCCTGTGTTAAAAAATACAACCACTGATTCAAGCTGCCCAGGCTATGTTGGGTCATGACTTGGGGCATGCATGGCAGTTTGGGTCATTAATATTAACAATAATTACAATTCTGAAATTAGAACTGTTACAGTGTTAGAATGAAATGAACAGTAGCTGCCTGTTGCCTTTCACAGAAGTCATGACAGAATGAGGCAGAGTTATGCCGGCTCAGTTATATTGTGTATTGTAATGATTCATTACTGATACATTTGTACTGAGACAGGTACCAATGTAGATTTTTTTTATAAGCTTGAGTACTTTACTGAATTTTTCTCTTTCAAGCATGGACCTGGCGATTAACAATGTGTGATTGTGTGTGTGTGTGTGTGTGTGTGTGTGTGTGTGTGTGTGTGTGTGTGTGTGTGTGTGTGTGTGTGTGTGTTAGAGTCTACTTAGTACTTTTATCCCACTTTCTGCCCTTCAAAATCCATCTCACAAACATATTGCCTATTTTAATTGAAATGGTTGATTTTAAGAATCTGGCATGGGCAACTAGTTTTGCCACTCGGGCAAGTAGAAAATTTATCTACTTGCCCTATAGGGCAAGTGGGGAAAAAAGTTATTGTCATACCCTGCCTTTACATGTACCAAATCCACGCAGTGCGCATGAGTTGATAACAGTCTTGGCTTTGTGTGTGTGTCTCATTGCAGACTTGGGATTTTTAAGACATTTGCCCCCCCCAAAACTTTTCTTATCTGTTTGAAAGCCTTAAAATTCTTCTGTTATTGTATGTTATAAATATGTGTACATGGGGGGCATTTGAGGTTACTTTGAAAGGCATTTCAAGTTGGTTTTTGGTGTGTATGTGTACGTATCTGCATGTTTCTCAGTTTGTGTGTGTGCACATGTATGTGTTTCAACAAGAGCTGAGGGCGTTTTTTGCAGCTTTGTCAGTTTGCTGTGTCTGATTTGTTACTTTTTTCCTCTCTCCAGACATACTATGGTACAGCACAAGAGGGATTTGGGATGCAGGCAGCTTTACCTGTGCCAATCTTTGAATGTCTGCACCGGCTGTTTGGAGTTACATTTGAGTGTTTTGCTTCACCACTGAACTCCTACTTCAAACAGTACTGCTCTGCATTTCCTGACACAGACAGCTATTTTGGATCAAGAGGGTATGAGTGGTTAATTTGACATTGGCTGCTTTCGCTTGCAAATGTTATGGAGAGTTTAAATCTTTCAAACTGTACTGGTAGAATCACAGGATTGTTTTGTACACATGATTTATGTGTGCAGGGAGTGTGCTTGCCATTAAACAAAAACTAAGCTTAAGCTTTCTCAGTCTTTAGCTAGGCAAACTTTGTGATTGCAGTTGTGTGGGTAAAAACCTTTTTCACTCTTCAGCAAAACCAACCAACCTTGTGACTTCAGTTCTGTGGGTGTGTTTATGGTGTATGAATTAGCCATCAGTTGACCGATTCCATCATGTTATTTCCTCTGCTGTTCTGTTTACCTCGCTGATTTGCACAGCTTTTGTGTGTGTGTGTGATTCCTACTTGTCTTTAATCTCCAGACCTGTATTAGACTTATTCCAAGTAATTTGTACATTGGCTGCCATCACCAGGCTGTCTTCCCACTGGTTGGATGGCTGTGCTGTGAAGGCTGATAATCTTCTTCGATCCCCAGGCCCACTTAGTCGTCTTCCCACTGATTGAGTCGCTGTTCTGTGAAGTAACTGATAATATTCTTCCGTCCTCAGGCCCATCCTGGACTTCTTCCCATTGAGTGGGTCACTGGAGGCCAACCCTCCGTTCTGTGAAGAGCTGATGGAGGCCATGGTGGACCACTTTGAGAACCTGCTGTCAGAAACGCAGGAGCCTCTCTCCTTCATTGTCTTTATCCCTGAGTGGAGGGACCCACCTACTGAGGCTCTCATTCGTCTCGAGTCAAGCCGGTCAGAACTTTTTGATGTTTGGAGTGGGGTGGTGGTGTGGGGGGGGGGAACCAAATTAAGATAAATTTTGGTTAATGGAACGATTCCCAAGTTCTGTTTTCACATCCAATGATTTTGCATTGTGGTACATATGTCCTAGACATGTTTGACCAGGCACTCCTATGTTTGTATTTGTCAGCCCCTAGGAGGCCAGGTATGTGTGATGTCTTCCCCCTGCCTCGTGTCTGGAATTGCAGGGCTGTCATTTGATTCCCTTTCCTGTCTCCTCTCTTCTTTTGCTGTCTAGTCTTCTTGCGCTTTCTGTCTTGTCATGGTTTTTTATTGTTCAGTCAGTTCATTTAAAAAAAAAATCTGGTATGGATAAATTAGACAAAATGGTTGATGGTACCAGCATGTCCTAGCCTTATATGCTCTTTTAACAAGGGTAATATTTTGGGGGTGAGCGGGGGTAGTTTGTTTTCATGAGCTTGACTGAAAAACTGTTTGAGGTTTCACTGATCATTTGAGACCAGTGATAATGTGTCCTCTGAAGCACGGGACTTGCTCTGTTTCACCTCTTTCATACTTTGTTTTGTGGGAAGTTTGTTGATTTGTTGTTTACGTTTTGTTGTTTTATGTTCACCCAGTATGTTTGATTTCTCTCTTTGTCCAGGTACGCAAGGAAACAGGTGGTTTTACCGGCATATGAGCATGAGTACAGACATGGTCTTCAACACACATGTCCCCAGTAAGTTATCAGTAATAATAGTAAATACATATGTAATGCGCAGAATCCATCTGTGATATGTGTGAGGGTCAAATTACTGTACATGTTGGATGGAAACAGTAACCCAATGAATAAGTTAGCCATTTGAAGGGGAGGGGGTGTAGCCAGAATATTAGTCCAATTACATACATTAATTTTATTACACAACTCTTTGGTGTACAGACCTCTTTATGAGGGGGTAGCCCATCTTTGGGGCATAGACCTTTTTATGAGGGAGTAGCCCATCTTTGGTGTACAGGCATCTTTATGGGGTAGCCCATCTTTGATGTACAGGCATCTTTATGAGGGGGTAGCCCATCTTCGGTGTACAGGCATCATTATGAAGGGATACCCCATCTTTGGTGTACAGGCATCATTATGAGGGGGTAGCCCATCTTTGGTGTACAGACATCTTTATGAAGGGGTAGCCCATCTTTGGTGTACAGACATCTTTATGAAGGGGTAGCCCATCTTTGGTGTACAGTCATCTTTATGAAGGGGTAGCCCATCATTGGTGTACAGTCATCTTTATGAAGGGGTACCCCATCTTTGGTGTACAGGCATCTTTATGAAGGGATACCCCATCTTTGGTGTACAGGCATCTTTATGAGGGAGTACCCCATCTTTGGTGTACAGTCATCTTTATGAGGGAGTACCCCATCTTTGGTGTACAGGCATCTTTATGAGGGGGTAACCCATCTTTGGTGTACAGACATCTTTATGAAGGGGTAGCCCATCTTTGGTGTACAGTCATCTTTATGAAGGGGTAGCCCATCATTGGTGTACAGTCATCTTTATGAAGGGGTACCCCATCTTTGGTGTACAGGCATCTTTATGAAGGGATACCCCATCTTTGGTGTACAGGTATCTTTATGAGGGAGTACCCCATCTTTGGTGTACAGTCATCTTTATGAGGGAGTACCCCATCTTTGGTGTACAGGCATCTTTATGAGGGGGTAACCCATCTTTGGTGTACAGTCATCTTTGTGAGGGGGTACCCCATCTTTGGTGTACAGGCATCTTTATGAGGGGGTAACCCATCTTTGGTATACAGGCATCTTTATGAGGGGGTAGCCATCTTTGGTGTACAGATGTCTTTATGAAGGGGTAGCCCATCTTTGGTATACAGGCATCTTTATGAGGGGGTAGCCCATCTTTGATGTACAGGCTTCTTTTTGAGGGGGTAGCCCATCTTTGGTGTACAGATGTCTTTATGAAGGGGTAGCCCATCTTTGGTGTACAGATCTCTTAATGAGGGGGTAACCCATCTTTGGTGTACAGGCATCTTTATGAGGAGGTAACCCATCTTTGGTGTCCAGATGTCTTTATGAGGGGGTAGCCCATCTTTGATGTACAGACCTCTTAATGAGGGGTAGCCCATCTTTGATGTACAGGCCTCTTTATGAGGCGGTAGCCCATCTTTGATGTACAGACCTCTTTATGAGGGGGTAGCCCATCTTTGGTGTCCAGATGCCTTTATGAGGGGGTAGCCCACCTTTGGCATGCAGACCTCTTAAAGTAAAAGTCCAAGGTTTTTAAGTATGCAAAATGACCATCAAAATGATTGACAAATGAGTCACTAGTTTCAGATTTAATGAAATAAAAAATAATAAAACATGTTTAATTGGGTTTTTAATCGATTTTATTTTCTGTAGGCTTCCCTGGAAGTGACATCAGTCTGGGGAATCAGTGCAGTTGCCATCTTAGATTCTTCAGTAAACTGTGTATGTGTGTAGTCGACAAAAAAGTTAACTATGCTGACCTACTGTGTTGCCGTGAACTGTAACAATCGCAGACGACCCCAGGTATAACAATACACGAGCTCCTGCGCAATCAACCCACAATGAGGCGAAAGTGGATTAAGTTTATACAATTCAAATGAGCTGACTTTCTTGCTGCGCTGCTTCATGCCCATTTGAGTGTGATTTTGCAAACCCCATGGAATACCGCAGTGGGGTTTGCTTCGAAGCTGACACAATGTTCTGGTACTCTTTCAAAACCCGGTCTGACAGGCTCAAACTGATACGGTTGTATCCTTGTGGGTCTCACAGGCAAAGTATCAGTTTCGTCTTCGGAGCTCGAGTTGGCCATTTTGCAGTGACTCCACAGAGTGATGTAGTAGGCATATGGTCACATGATTTGGGCGTCATGGTGACGCTTTTGGTACGACAGAAAATGCCTTTTTTTCGTGCATTTATAACCCTCAGATCAGTTTCACCTGCATCATCGTTCTCAGTGAGCTTTGTCGGAAATCGTGTCAAAAATCACCCCTAACCTTGGACTTGTCTTTTAATGAGGGGGTAACCCATCTTTGGTGTACAGGCATCTTTATGAGGAGGTAACCCATCTTTGGTGTCCAGATGTCTTTATGAGGGGGTAGCCCATCTTTGGCGTACAGCCTCTTAATGAGGGGGTAGCCCATCTTTGGCGTACAGCCTCTTATTGAGGGGGTAGCCCATCTTTGGCGTACAGCCTCTTAATGAGGGGGTAGCCTATCTTTGATGCACCACTGAGCTGTGTCATGTTGATTTCAGGAGCGAGGTGAATGTCAAGGCCTTGCATGGAACATTGGTCATCTTTCTCCAGAATGATGCTGGATTCAAGAAATGGGGACCAACACCAGAGAAAATCAAAGAACTGCTCTTGGCTGCCAAACCTAAAACATCCTAGGTAGCTAGCTGTCTGATGCACACAGTTTGTGCAATGTGTGAAGAGCTTCCAACATGAATTCAAGTGAAAACAGTTTGTGCAGGGTGCTAAACCACCTGTGTGAGTTCAGATGAAGAACACAGTTTGTGCAGTGTGTGAAACTTTGTATGTGACTTCAAATGCTACATATAATTGTGCAGTGTGTAAAAAAGTTTGTATGTGACTTCAAATGATGCACATAGTTTGTGCAGGAAGTAAGAACCTACATTACTTCAGAATATTCACATTGTTTGTACTGTGCATAAAATCTTCTTATGTGACTTCAGATCATACACAGTTTGTACAGTAAAAAAACTTGCATGACTTCAAATAATAGCTTTTGCTGTGTGTACAGACCTGTGTAACTTCGTATGATGCAAAGCAAAGCATGAAAACGACCTTGGTGACTTCAGACGCTACATGCAGTATTTACAGTATATATGAAGAAAAGAAATGGCAGAAAGTGAGTATGGCAAAGGATGGTAAACATGTGTGGTGATTATTTTTACCCTGAAACCTGGTGTGTTATTGACTGGGGTGACTGGTCACCTCTCAAAAAACAATTACTCTGGAGTTTGTCAACGTGGGGGGAAAGGGTGGAAACGATGGGCCACTTGGATGTGATGGAACAGGGTGTGACTGATGGAAGTGGTGGACCATCCTGGGTGGTGGAAGATGTGGTCACTAATGGAAGTGGTGGAGCATCTGAGGTGACAAGAGGTGGTGGATAATGGAAGTGGTGGTGACTTATGGCAATGGGGGAACTGTCACATGTGATGGAAGATGGTGACTAATGGAGGTGGTGCACCATCTAAAATGATGGAAGATACGACTAATGGAGGTGGTGCACCATCTAAAATGATGGAAGATACGTCTAATGGAGGTGGTGCACCATCTGAAATGATGAAAGATGTGTCTAATGGAGGTGGTGGACTATCTAAAATTATCAAAGATATGTCTAATGGAAGTGGTGCACCATCTGAAATGATGAAAGATGTGTCTAATGGAGGTGGCGCACTATCTAAAATTATCAAAGATATGTCTAATGGAAGTGGTGCACCATCTGAAATGATGGAAGATGTGTCTAATGGAAGTGGTACACCATCTCAGTTGATGGAAGACACGATGACTGGTGGACGTGGCTGATCATTTTAGATGACAGAAGGTAAATTATGATGACTTGTGGAAGTGGTGGACCCTCTGAGCTGATGGAAGAGGTTGTGACTGATTGTGGTGATAGACCATCGTAGGTAGTGGAATAATTATATGGTGACGATTGGAAGTGATGAGTTGCCTGGCACTGGGGCCACTAAAGGGCTCCAGTTTACAGGTTTGCTAACCCTCTCAGGCTTGAACCAGCAGTCATGATTGAAGTCAGGTGCTGCAATGGCCAGACTTCAAGGTTAAATAAGAAGTAAATGAACTGTCAGGGGAAAAAAAGCATTATGCAGGCAGCCAGCTGTATTTGAGGAATGCAGATGAGGAGATGAAGGGACTGATTGGTGTGCCCTCAGAAGAAGTTGCAACGTTCACGTGGTAGATCAGGAGTTCAAGGAACCAACAGTTAAATATGAAGCTGTCAGGGTGTGGACTTGCAGACATTCTTGTGCTGTGTTGGTGGCAAGGAGGCTTTTTTGTGGGAAAAAACAATCCTACCCTTTCATGAACTTACTTCAGATTGATGCACTTTTTTTTACCCAGTGCAAGTGCCGCTGACTTTGGAACTCTACACCAAAACATACAGACATGAAGTAATAAAGTCTTCACTTGGACAGGGCTCTTCACCTTATAAACTCAAAGTGGTGAAAAGCAAGAAGATGCAAATGGAGTGGTGGCAAAGGTGCAATACTGATTTGTACATGTGTGGCTGTACATATATGTGTATGATACTTTGAAGACTTTATTATCATTTGTAGCTCCATCATGTGTGAGTTTCATGTGACTGTTGGTCTGAAAACATATCCCTGATTCAGACATGAAATCCTCTGACTCAGATTATGAAATCCCCTGAGTCAAGCAATGAAATGAACTACATCAGTCGTGAGTGTTGATTATAGTGCAGCTATTCTACGCAGTAAGGATCACCTGAATGTTAATCGTGTTCTTGACCACATGGTCTTTGTTTATCGTTTTTACTTTTTTGTATACTGCTTCATGCTGTTTGTTTTATACAAGTTTGCTTTTATCACTCAGTGTATGTGGAATCGCATTTGAAATAAGAAAATCTAATGTCAGATTTTTACAACTTTTTCAGAAAGTAACTTTACCCACCTTGATTTTTTATTATTAATTTGTATATATTAATTAGTGTATTTACATATCTACTCACTGCCTACTGAACTGCAGTAGACAAATGAATGGGTTTAAATCTTTGTGCCATCAGCATGGACATCCCACTTGTGTTCAGTTATATCCCACATAACAAAGTTGGAGGGAATGGGTTATACTGGAATCACCATGTCTGTGTATCTGGGCTTCCTGAACCACTCAACCTTTGGGAACCAAACTTGGTTTGGTGCTGCATCATTGTGAGGCAGAGTGTCATGACTTGGGTTGACATCTTCAATGCCAAGGTCACAATGAGGGCTTACATAATCAAAATACCACTGTTTCTACTAAATCTTCTAAACTATTGATGTTGTTGCAGCCAACCATAGCATAGTTTGATGGCAGATCATCATAAGCCAAAATGTCCAGTGAAAATAATGGATTGCTGTCTTGAAGGTCAATGTCACAGCAAACATTCAAAATTTCAGTTAGTACTTATCTGGATTATATCTTCTGAACCACTGAACTTTTTATAACAAAACTTGGTTTTGTGATGCAGCATCATAAGGCAGAGTGTCATGCAAAGCAACTGCAGGCATGGGAATTGTCTGTGAAAATGCAAATTTCCGTGGCAGTGAAACTGACAGCGGAGAGGAAAAAATTGTCTGCAGGAAAAAGAAATAGGGAGTACAAAAAAAGAAAGGAAAAAAAAGAGGAAAAAAAGGAAGCACTGGTTTTAGTTCTACATGGAAAACCTGTGAAACATACAGAGTGCATTACAGAGTGCAGTACAGAGCTATAGCCCATCTTGGTCGCTAATTGTGAACACAGCTGCTGGCTGTTACTCTCACGGGCAGGCATTAGGCTTGAACACAGTCATTCCTACCCACTTCTGCGCCATGTTTCATTGAATAAAAAGCAAATGTTCTGAAAGTTTTGAAAGTGAAAGATTCACCATTGTGGTTGCTCAGGTTGTAAACCGTGGCGAAATGTTTGACGACTGTGGCTATGCCAGTAAATGGGAGTGGGTATTAGTAAATGGTAGCCGGATTGGTCTAGTAGGTTGGAGATGTGAAAAGCTGGAGGGAAATTTGAAACTCAGTTTATACATGCAGTTTGATTAATTATTTTTTAAACTGCTGTGCAACCCCAAACAGTGACATACTCCTCAGTATGATGAAGCAGGCCACTTTGAGGTATATCAGTTGAGCTGGAAGTGAAAGTTTGTGAGGAAATGAAGCCTGGAATGTATCAGCACGTGGTTTCATGATGTTGCAGTTAGAGATCTTGATTTCATATGTTGCAGGACCTAACTTCCCTGTTTTTCTGTCAACATTTATGCCAGGATATGGTCTAAGTTGATGTAACCATTAAGATCAAGATAAAGAATTTTGATTTAGATGCGACGAGAGGGAGTACATATGGGAGGGAGTTAGATGGTACTTGGGGTGGTAATCAGTCGTATGAAGTCTTGAAGTATGGGGGCTTTCACCTGGTCGTCATTGAGGTGGTTTTTGTGGTTAACAAAAAAGTTAACTTTATTTCCATAAAAATGGCCTCAGGATAGCCTCAGATTGCATAGATTTTGATCTTTGAGGGGGACATTTTCTGGGGGAGCATGCCCCTGGATCCCCCTAGATTTCAGGGTTTTTTTCCAGATTAATTCCCATGCCTGAATTGACATGCTATCTTCAGGGTCAAAGTCACAGGGCTCAAGAGATTAACATACAACTTTATGACCCGACTGCTATCAAACTTTGATGGCACATTGTCATGTGCTGGAATGTCTTGTGAAATGGTTGCTTTGCAATTGTCAAGAAAACTTCATTGACTATATATTTTGAGCTATTTTGGTGCATCTTCAGTCTGGTGAAAAGATTGCAGCATTCAAGGTCAAGGTTGCAGTAAAAGTTTAGGACTTCATTGCATGTTTGTCTGGATGACATTTCCTGGACTGTTTAACCTTTTGTAGCCAAACTTAGTATGGTCATGCATCATCATGAGCCAGAGTGTCTTGCAAAAAGATTGTGTTGCAATCAACAATGTCATTGTCCCAATGACGGCTCATAAAAAATAAATTATCATTTCTGCTATGTCTTGAAAGCTGCTTATTCTTTTGCAGCTAAACCTGGTTTGATGGCACATCATCATAAGCTGAAACTGATATTTTTGCAACCAAACTAGGTAGGTAGGTGTGCTGTTACAAATAACCAGATCCAGGGCAACCAAAGCAGAATATAGTATGCTGACAACAACTTTGACATACAGTATCTAGGCACTCAGTAGGGGGTATTTTGCTGTGCAAGGCAACAAACCTTGTTTTGTACAGCTTTATTTCTTTTGCTGTTTTTGACTGGATGAGTTGATGATTGTAAAAAATATATAAAAAAATGCTTGTAGTAGTAATGATTATTATTTCCCAGATTGTGTTGTATTTTTTAAGCAGCAAATCACATCACCAAGAGAGAGAAAACAAAAATCATGGCAAAGTTTAGGAAAGAAATTTACTTATGTATTATGACATTAATATTGTTAATGTAGGTGTGTGTGTGTAAAAAGGTTGCATGAACTCCACAAACAATTATTTAATGATCATCAGCCACAAAGAGTGTGTTTGGCAAAATGTTTGGTTGTGACAATGAGTTGCTTTGTGCATGGAACCTGAAGAATGTGACAGTGTCTGCACTCTGTGTTTAGTGCAAAACACTTAAGGATCTTGATGAAACATAAAATATGGATAATTTTACACTTTGGAACAGTGCTCATTTATATGTGTATTTAAAGCCAAAGGAGAGACTTTGCATCCTGAGTTTGTACCACAGAGCTCCAGAAAATATTCCCACTGTTCTTGGCACATGGCCAGTGCATGCCTCAAAACTGAGAAGGAATGTCTCAGTCTCCAATGAAAGAGCTCAAGGACTTTAGTTTTACAGTTAGGTTCTGTGCACAAACATATGACTACATCATCCATCATGCTTTGATGAAGTACCATTCCATCTTTGCTTGGTCCCAGGCACATAATTATGCCCAATCCAATCACACTCCTTCAGTTGTATTAAGTATTCTTTGTACAAAAAGACCACATGTTTGCCATGTTTAATGTTTTGGCAGACTGTGAATCCTGCTTCAGATGTTAAGATAGTAACCTATCAGCCCTCCCCCTTCCCACTTCCATGCCCTCTCAACACCTTTTATTTTATTTTATTTGTTTAGTCTCATGATGATCTTCTCAAACTCTAATCCTTAAGATGAGGTAGAGAACTTGAGTCATAAAGACTCATATGCATGATGTATTCACTTGTTAAACAGTTTAACATTAGAAGAACCTGCAGCAATGGAGAACTGTGTGTAGTACTGTTCATGGTGCTAAGTTTTGAATGAACATAATTAGAGTTCAATTTTACTAACAATACAGCCATCCAAAAGATGAGTTGGAAGTTGCATCGATGACCTGCAAAGGGTAAGAGCATGAATCAGGCTTTGTTCACTTGGAAAAGCTGACAGTGTTGTTCTAGGAATGAATCTGCTCTGTCATCAAGTTATTATAGACAGTGGTTACTGTTGCTCAGAAACTGGGATGCAGCTCTAAATTCACTTCCAGAAATATATATATCTTGACATCATCAGTACTGATACATGCATTTTACACTCCGTTTACATCTTTTAATGTTTTGCTGGTGCAGTGTGTTCAGAAATGAACACATCTTTCATGTATGAAACAACACCTTTAAAACTGTAAGTACTAATTTTACAACAAATGACTATTAGTATTACATTTATTCACATCAGATCTCTTATCGTTTGTATTCTTGCAGCACATCACAATATTCCTATGTTGTCATTTTTAAACACACAGGCACCTTACGTATGTGGCCTGAAATATAATTACACTGTAAATACAATATAATTACACTGGTGGATGGTTTATGATGTACACAGAACTTGTGCTGGGATGCCAGCGGTTGCACTTGGCACTAACCATGTAACAACCAAACAGGTCTGTAGCCACAGACGTAATGGTGGATATTTATTCAAAATGTGTTGTGTAAAGCTACAGCAGTCAGTCGCATATGACTGGAGCACACAGTGGGTCTGCTTGGAAGCAGAGAATAGCGCTATATAGCAACCATTTCGAGATAGAGGTGCTCAGGAAATGGTCTTTTTTGAGGTTTGATCCTACAGTGTCTTCTCTTTTGCCTCATCAGTATTTTTTTTTCTTTTTTTTTTCTTACAGCATATTGTAACTAGCTGTGGGAAGAAGAAAACAAAAACAACCTTTGTATAAGTCTTCAGTTAGAATTTAGATCTCATTTGGAGTAATTATTATTGGCATGCATGTTTTTCAGTGCTTGTCCCTGTAGATATACTGCAAGGCTCATAAACCAGCCTTCTTTTGTTATGTTTCATGTGGTTTGTGTGTTGGTTTTTGGTGGTCTTATGAATTAATTCCCAGATCTTTTGGCGAGTCCCCAAAAGGGGTTGACATGAGTGCATATGTCATGTATTTTATAAAAGTACAGTTGTTTCTTTTTAAGTTTTTATGTACTGACATAAAGATGTCATAGTATGGAAATCTCTTGAAAATCCAAACCTGACTTTTAGTTTAAAAAGAATTCAGACTTGTTATATTACTGTTAGTAATCAAAACGAGAGTATATTGAACAGTGTAGACTTAATCAAGTGGTAAATCAGCAAAGGGGAACAACAGTGATTGCTTGATTCACACAATCAGTAAGGGACACCACCATCTACATGTCTACTCCAACAATCAAAACATACAAACCCCATCATTCCAACACTTTTGCCTGTGGAAAGTTGGTGTCCTCGTACATAATGGCATCTGGATAGAGAACTTTTGTGACCTTTCTGGTGAATGCTCACTAGTTTTGATGTCTCTTTGGGGTGAATGGGAACACTTATTTAATCAAACTTCTTTTTTTCCATATTTTTACTTTGAAAGGGGAGAAATGCAGTGACATGCAGTATGAAATTCACATGAGCAGCCAGGTACACAATATTTGGTATCTGTTATCAGCAATGGTACACATTTCATGAGGCAGAGACTGAATGTGTGTGGTTACAAAGGGAATAACATACTATTTTGTTGTTACAAAGGGAATAACATACTATTTTGTTAATATTGACTGCATGCTTTTTGCTGTTGTTGCTTTTTTTCTTAAGGCTGAAATAGAAGGGGGGAAAAAATGGACAGGGGTCGTAACAAAGGAAGACAAATAGATGTTATGAGGATCAGCTGACTAAAAGTAAAATAGGTTTAGCAGAAATTAAAGGGAAGGTACTGGTTCTTAATGTTAGTGACAGTATAGTGGACTTTGATGTGTGTTGTAACTTAATTCCTTAAAGATGAAGAGCTCACTAAAATTGCTTGTTTGCATTTCGTTATTTGCTGAGCAGGTCATTCACTGAGTTTGTTTCCTCTTCCTGTATGGTTGTCCTTGAACACTTCGTGATGGCATTTAAAAATAAATTAATTGTTCTTGTTTTTCTGTTGAGATCAAGATGGTACCCAGGTGCTCAGGAAAGCCCACATATGCTGTCTTTGCTGCCTCATCACTAAATGCTCAGTTGGACTTTTTTGTTATCATCGAAAATCGAGCTTCTCTCTCTTTGCTTTGCTTCCCTGGAATGCAAACAAACTTATTCAGTCTGCTGTAGTAATTGTTTTTGTGTCCGGACTGTTGATTCTTCTTGTTGATTCTTGACCTTTCAGTAAGGATTGTTTGTGTATAGAGGGCACAGTCACTGTTGATTCTTGACCTTTCAGTAAGGATTGTTTGTGTATAGAGGGCACAGTCACTGTTGATTCTTGACCTTTCAGTAAGGATTGTTTGTGTATAGAGGGCACAGTCACTGTTGATTCTTGAGACTAATTGTTCATTTCTGAAGTGTGATCTGCTGTGTCCTGCATGACTTACAGATCTCTCCCGCGGCTTCCCCCCCCCCCCAACCTCTTGTGGAGATTACGGTCATGTGCCCGTGTTTTGTTCTTCCAGCTGGAGTTGTGACTTGTGTTTTAGTGCTGGCTGGTCAAGCATGTGCGCTGTGCGTTTGGATCCTCAGTGTGTATGGTGACCTCTTGACATGATTTTGTAATGCTGTGTTGTTATGTGAACTGTTGTCAACTGGAAGCCTTGTTTCATCAAAGCTCGGTGAAAAGATAGATCTGTGGATTTTTGTTGTATATGTTTCATTCTTCTGGTCAAAGTGGAGTCAAGAAACCACTTGATTTTTGCATACACTGTACATGTTATACTGCAACAAATGGGGACTGGCTAGTCTCTTCGTTTCTGTCTGTGTACACCATACATGTTACTTTGCAATGAGTGGGGCTTGTCTCTTCATTTCTGTGTCTGTCTCTTACCTGCTGTTGAACCCTGTTGCTGTGGCTCATGCTGGGAGGTTCCATCAAAGAGGGTGAAAAGGTGTGTTGTTTCTCGCTCACCCTGTTCATTTCCATAAACTGTGCCAGATGAGAGATGGGCATGCAGCTGTCTCTTCGTGTATGCACTCTTTCTCACAGTTCAGGCAGCTGTACTCGGTCTTCAAGGGTAATCATTACATAAAGACAGTTCCAGAACCACATAGCTTTGCTGTCAGTTCGAGCTAGCCTTTTAACCATCTGCCAGGATCTACACGTGCGGACAATTTTCAGAGCTAAAAGGTTAGATTGGAACCTAGGCTAGACTCGAATGGAACCAGAATATCACAGTAACAATGTGATCTAACTCTAAAAAGCATGAGAATATCCAATATTCGAAGACGTTTTTGTGTTTTTTGTTTTGTTTGTTTTTTAGTGTGAAAGCCCGTGCAAAATATGCTTTAATTAAAAAAAAATTTTTTAAAGGGACATAGGACTGTTTCATGCCATCATATTTTCACGTCTGATAATCACTTCTTTTCGTTTGTTTACTTTGTTTTTTGTTTTGTCTCTAAAGATCGTTTTCATTTTGTGACCATAAAGCCCGTTCTTAACTGGACGAATGTTTGTTCGCCCGAACATACTTCGGACACTTCGACGAACTATGATTCGTTTCTTAATTGAACATTTAGTTCGCCGAATATGGTTCGGACAGTCCAGACTTTACTTCATTCTCAACTGGCTTGTAATGAGATGCAAGCTTCGGCCCGAACTTGCGGCAGACGCGCAGCAGACAGCATGATCGAAAATGTAGGCTAAAGTCAAGTCAGTATACTTTAATCATCCCTCACAGGGTAATTCAACAAACTACTATCTCATTCTGGGTTCTCCGAGACAAGGCTGCTCCTTCCACAAGTCAACACAAGTCAATAAATAAACAAATTCCCTTCGAAGCGAGCGAAGAACCTAGCGACACCGTCATCCATTTTTATTTTTGTTTTTTCTCCATTTACAGGAGAGATCTGCTCTCAGCCAATCAGAGGCAATGATCGTCCAATAGGGCGAATGTTCCCAGAACATGTTGAGCGAAGGTTTTTGGACCCCGAATATAGCTTGGACGAATACTTCCAACTAGGTTCGCGAAGAAAAGTTGGCCCAATTAAGAACCAACTAGCTTCGCCGAATACTTCCAACTAGGTTCGCGAAGAAACATTCGCCCAATTAAGAACGGGCTTTAGGACTGTTCGGGGGGCATCTCTCTCTATGTTAATGTGAACTTTGTAAATACGTACATATAATCTTAACGGTGTATTATAATGGTGTTGGCAGTAAATAGTTGATGTTGATTCCGCATAATACATGATACTTAACGGTCATTCACGCTGCAGCCAGGCTCTCCATGCTGCGTATCTGTGTTGCGACTCCTGCCCACCCCCACCCTGTGTCCACCCCACTGTTAGCTACACTACAGTGTCCGACACCTAGCGCTCTGATGTGGGCCACTGGCCGATAGATAAACGTATTTTTGCCGCCAGTCAGCGATAGGTTTCGATGTCTGGCCCAGCGAAAGAGAATTCGTTTCTATCGCCCAGCCAACGATATATAGAGAATTCTTTTTGAACTTCCAGTCAGTGATAGAGAATTCGATTTGAACGCCCAGTCAACCATTGACTGAAAATTCGTTTATTTACCGCCCAATCAGCCA
>OY757546.1:7128598-7143598 GCA_963584105.1 Alviniconcha strummeri
GGAACTATCAAAACAAGTCTAAGAGTAACCTTGCTATATTATCACAATAAGAATCTTGCATATAATATCTGGCTCGCATGACATCCAACAAGAAGAGGAAGTAGACCGTGGAGCATTTTCTCGCATAAAACTAAATCTGTTCCAACACGAAATTACTTTGGGTGTGAAACGTTCGCTGATTAAGACACGAAAAGTTTAACATTTACCGCATTTAAAGGTATAACGCACAAAACATGCGTACAATTTAAAGGTAAGCCCCCTTTTCGAGCAAGTGACACGGAAAGATAAACGATGATAACTGACAATTGTCTTCTTTTCTAGTTTCAGCTGTTGGCTACAGACAACAGATAAACGACGATAAATGGAAGCTGTTTACTTATCTGGTTTCAGATGGTGCTGCTGAAACCAGATAAGTAGCAGTAGTAGTAACTGGATTTTAATGTCCTGTCAACCACACAGGGTCACCTCAGGACAGTCAAACTCAGATCATAAGCAAATACACATTTCTAAACTCTTCTCACATATATATATATATCAACCCTCTGTCAAGTCACTATACAAAACCAACCACTTCGCAAACATAAAACATACATACACAAATATCAGACATGATTTTTCAGAGTTAGTCCCTTCAATATTACCCATGTTAAAAGAGCACATAAGGCTAGGACATACTGGTATCGTCGACCATTCCGTCTAACTTATCGATACCAGGTTAAAAAATTAAAAATTAAAAAAAGAAAGAAAAAAGGAATGGACAGACACAATATAAAATTAAAAAATGTTCTATAAATTCATAATGGAAAATACCAGTGCCATATGGCAGCAAGCTGCACATACCACCTACCAACTATCATCTCCTAGCTGCTCAACAAGAGCCATACAAAAAAGCCTACCCCTTAACGAAAAATATTTGAGAGTTTTCTGGAAAAAAAAAGTCAGGAGAATGGACCATTAGCAGAAAAATGACAAGAAAGATAAGTGTACGTAATGATTTTATTTAGTTTTCTGTCTTGGTCTCTCAAATACATCATTATCCGGATCAATGCGCGTTTGATAGGTATTAGCATTAGATTATGTAGATTGAGAAACAGGGGATGCGTGCGTGCGTGCGTGCGTATGTATGATAGCCTTGAATTATTAAGGTACCTCGTAGATCAAAATCTGCTCCCTCCTTCATGACAGTTCTTCATGACTGAATCCGTCGTGAGCAGCGCTCAGCCCAGTGAAAAGCACTGCCATGTAATTACCTTCACTAGGCATTCGAACCTATCCAAAGATCAGTCCGACGCAATCACACCGTCAAACACAGATTTAAACCATGCATACATAATGCATTTATTTAGACATTTGCAAAAGCAGTACTTATATTCATTTGAGCTTAAGACGCATACGTACACGGAAAAGCTGCTGCGTCTATAAGTGTGTATAGGAAGCTACAGATCACGAATCCCTGCTCTTTCTGCAAAATCATGTCTACATTGATGCATGTTGAAATCGACTATTGTGCTGAAGTAAAAGAAGGCACATCACTGCTGGTGTTGCGCGTGAAAAGTATCAATCATCAAAAAACAATTAACAACAAAACTATGATAAAAACTAAGCGCACAAAGAGCGCTACAACAGAGCTCAGGAGCTGTGCGAAAGTCGAGGTGGCCGTCCTGGGCTCCCCGCCCCTGATAAGCCTGATTGTTTCTGTGGACGTAAAGCGACACTGAAGAAACATGCTACATCGCCACGAGGACCGGCATTGATAATAAGCGTGGAGAAGAGACACTGACAGATTTGGAACAGAAAGTGACCATGGTGCATGTATTAACAGTCACAGCGCAGACATCATCTGTCATCGGTGGGTAAGGTAACAAATGGCAGCATCTAAATTGTAAAAAAAGAATGTGACCACACACACACACACACACACACACACACACACACACACACACACACACACACACACACACACAAACACACACTCTAAATGGAATCAAACTGCCACACTCTGTCATTTGACTACATTAATTTTAAGCACACTGGAATATCATGTTGCTCAAGGACGAATAAAATACACTCAAACATGGACACACACATACACCCACACCCACGCACGCTCGCGCGCGCGCACACACACACACACACACACACACACACATATTTAAAAAGAAAGGCGAAAAGAAGAAAAAAGAGGAAAGAAAACCAACATCTACTTTTGCTTATAAAGGAGTGATCCTTAGCATAATGTTATATAATCATAATGCTTATGTTCAGAGCTGACACTGTATCACCCAGTCAATTACACGTGATCAGTTCATTGTTCAAAGGCACAGAGGTCGAGCAGTTTCATACCGCTCCAAACTTTGGTCGTCGGTTTGTTCCAGTCGCCGCGCAACGAACAGAAAAAAGCAGCTACAATGAGAACTATGTGTGAGGAGGATGTGGAGAGATTATTCAACTGTGAACCACCGCTGTACTGAAGCAATATTTTGATCTAAAGAGGATGGTGAGAACAATCGTCAGTGGGTCTATTTTTCTTCAGATATCCGCTAAATATTCTCATGCTTAGATCGTGTTGTTACTGTGATAGTCTGATTCCGTTCAAGTGTGTCTTGAAATCTAACCTCTTAGCTCCGAATCCGTCGCCGTTGATTTAATAACTAGATGGATCAGTCAGAAAGAAAAGAGAGGGGAAACAAATCATTTTCAAGTGTTGTGCAGTTGTCGTGGTGGTGTTACTCAGACCCTCAGACGCTCTCTTCCCTGTACCCCCCATGCGAGTGGCGGGGTCTGCGCGGTTCCTCGTCCATGGGGACCACCGGGGGCACGCTGCCCCTCCCTCGTCTCCCGTCCTCCTCCTCTCGCCCCTCCTCCCCGTTCCTGGTGGAGCGAGGCCTCTCGTGCCCATCGCGGCTTCGACTGCGGCGTCGGCGACGTCTGGGCGGTGGTTCGTCGGCCTCGATGTCGGGGTTCTCCTCGGGGGCTGGCGCTGAAGGCGTTTCACGTGATTCGGGTCGATGGCGGCGGCCGCGGGGCGGAGCGTCTTGTCCGCCGCTCTCGTAGCTGTCGTCCGGGTTGCTCGGGGGCTTGTGGCGGCGGGAGGCGGGCGATTCGCGGTGTCTGTCCAGGCCGCGGTCCCCTCGAGACACCGGCCGGTCGTCACGGGCGGCCGGGGACCTCTCGTCGCGCCGAGGCCTGTCCTCCCTGTCACGCGGCGAATAACGGTCATCCCCGCGATCATCCCGAGGGTCCTCTCGGTCCCGGGGCCGGTGGTTGTAACGGTCCTGGCGGTCGTCGGGCGGCGGGTAGCGGTCGTCGTCGTCGCGCGACCTGTCCCTCTGGGGCGTGCGCCTGTCCTCCTTGGAGGTGTCGTGCTCGGACTCGCTGTGCATGGAGCGCCTCTTCTCCTCCCTCAGCGGGTGCAGCTGGTCTGGGATGTCCAGGTCCTCGCGACCAGAGCTGTAGCGGTCTTCAGGCTCCGCCCGCCGGGAGCGGGGTCGGTCCCTCCGGTACCCGCTGTCCCTGTCCCTGTCGCGGTCTCGATCTCTGTCGTCGCGTCTGGAAGGGTAACGGTCTCTGTCTCGGTCGTCCTCGCGGCTGTACCTGCTGTCGCTGTCGCGGTCCCGGTCGTCGCGTCGGGAGGGGTAGCGGTCGTCCTTGTTGCGTGAGTAGCGGTCACTGCGAGGGGAGTCCCTGTCGTCGCGCCGCGATGGGTAGCGGTCGTCTCTGGGTGGGTAGCGGTCGTCCCTGTCCCGGGGGTACCTGTTGAAGAAATTGTCCATGGAACCCTTCAGTACATGGATACTACCTGCAGCACCAGTAAAAGAATCGCACTCATAAATGATAGAATTGTTACGCCGAGCTGATCATTTCTGTTACAAAATTGACACAAGAATCATAACAGGAGAAAAGAAAGCACGCTACGGGAGAGCAAAGTCAAAGCTCTGCACTGTAAAATGTACATTTCAGCAACCCGAATTAGGTGATGGTGACGCCTGCTGAAAGAAAATAGAAGAAGAAGAAGAAGAAGAAGAAGAAGAAGAAGAAGAAGAAGAAGAAGAAGAAGAAGAAGAAGAAGAGCAGCTCATTGGAAATAAAATAAACAAATAATTATTCTCCCATCTGTAAACAGAGCAAACAAAACACCCCAGTGAAGCAAAAGGGCGAGGAAAAGAGTGAACGATTACCTGTCATCCCTCGGGGAATCCCTGTCGTCCCTCCGTGACGGGTACCTGTCCTCATCCGCCCGGGACGGCGCCCTCTCGTCCTGACTTCGTGACCTGCTGCGCCTCATCCTGGGCGCGTCGTCCTCGACGAACACCTCGTCAGGGGCAGTCTCGCGGCTGCGACTCTTCCTTCGTGACCTCGGCAGCTCCTGGTCCTCGTACAGGCCGTCGTCGCTGCGGCTGTCGTCGTGGCCGAAATGGGGTTTCTCCGTGTACGGCGGCGGCCTCTCCTCGTATTCGGGGGACCTGGTCTGGGAGCGGCGGCCCGAGTTGCGGCCGCTGTTGTAGCGCGCCACGTACTTCTCCTTCTCCATCGTCTCGCTGGACACGGAGAACGGGGACGAGAGTCCTCCGCGGCTGCTGGTGGCTGACACGTCCTGACACACACAACCACGACACTCTGACACGGCAGCCTTAGCCTTCATGTGGGACAAGGGCGTGTTCTGACACACACAACCACGACACTCTGACAACCACGTCACCAAAACACTTTTCTTTAAGAGAGAGAGAGAGAGAGAGAGAGAGAGAGAGAGAGAGAGAGAGAGAGAGAGAGAGAGAGAGAGAGAGAGAGAGAGAGAGAGAGAGAGAAACCCAGCTGTACTGAAACAATGAGCCCATGGCAAAAACCAACAAGAACCGCATTTGACAAAAGGACATCAAAAGACGGACGGCCATTGACTAATTAATGACATAAAATTAAGAAAAAGATAGACTTAACTGACATTTAAGACAGAATATATTAAGATACCGGATCAAGCATAACAGGTAAAACATGTTTTTACAATTTAGTTTTTATAGCTGCGCACGTTCTTCGTTTTCTTAACCTCCAGGCTATTTAAAGTCCTCTTCACAAAGATCCTTCACAGTCAGCAGAAAGGTGAAAATACTATCACGTGAACCTGGAAATGTGTAAACCACCCACAATCGAATTACACTGCAGTCATAAAATGATGAGAGAATAGCTTTAAAATGTACATAAACTGCAAAGGCTCAGAAAAAAATACAAAACACGAAAGATGATTCAGAGTACCCTAGGCTGGTTTGTGCTGTGCTAAAAAACAATCTTAAAAGACAGTGCATATAAGTCTTGAACCACATAAATCGCCAATACAAAGTTTAAAGATTTGTATTATCAGACATTCCTCATAGAACAGAAATACTGCACAAAGAATGTTTTTTAAGCGATACAAGTACAACTAGGACTTGGAACAATACCATGTACAAGATAATATACAAAGGATGAAATCATAAGACATGACACAGAAGTAAGTCGTGATTAATCTTACACGTGAAAAGTTGTTAATCAATGTTAGTGAATTGTAGTTGTAGCTCCATTTACAAGTTGATCGTGTCACAGGGATTCACCCAGCCGCCTTCCCCTTCATAGTGTCTCTTTGTTTCCAGCTATGCAGTCACATTCAATTTTCTGGTAAAGCTTCACAGTCACATACAAACTGAACTATTAGATGCTGTTAGCTTATCCACATAAACCCAGTTAGGTCCAACACATAAACTAAAGCACAAACCGCACCGAAACCATGATTTAGTCACGAAATACATGAAGTTACAGTGGTTATAGTAACATTGGAGACAAAGATGGTTATGACGGTGATGGCGTAAACACAACTGCACGATGAAGACGACGATGACGGTAATGATGACTAGCCACACGAGTCATGCTTGTGGCATTTGAGGAGGGAAGACAGGAAAAAGAGCCGCCAGCTACACACCCTATGGAGCATAGAGTGAATCAACCCAGAGCTGAAGCTCGTGTGTCCATGCAGACGGTATACATTATTCCAAAGAGGTGTTTTTGTGCATGCAAGCTGGCCTACAACACAATTAATCGGTAAGAGAACTATGAAATATGGAAAAAGAAAACTAATGGAAAAGTTGGAATGCTCATTACTACTGCTACAAAAGATAAATGATTTCATACACGATTTTTTCCGTAAAGCAAAAGAAAGAAATCTGTATAGTGGTGGTTATTTGTCCATCTCAACAGAGGCTATGAATTAGGATCATGCTTCGTTTTGGAACTAACAGTGTAGTCACAACTAACAACAAGTACTGACAACATTGCTTCCTTCAACAAAAAGTGAAAATGATATTGATGTTTTCTTGGCCAGTGCACACATGCTCTGTTGTCTGTAGTAAGTAGTGCCCGCTTAATGAACTGACGGTATGTTAACAACGACAGTTTGTTAATACCTCCCCTTAACAAAGACACAACATCGTCATTTTTCATTGTCACAAACAAAGTAGGGTCAGTCTTTACCCATGATCTACATATGTATATAGGGGAAACAGAGGTTGAAGTCAGTAAAATACATCATTCAAAACAAGAAAAAGGGTTCTACATTACGACATACGTTCCTCAGAAGATCCTAAAATGAAAGCGGGTAGGAGCATGAGAAGGTTTCAGTTTGTCTGTTAATAAACAAAATAAGGAATCGCTGACACCTACCAACAAAATCATCTCACCCACCCACCCGCCAACCAATTACCTGTAATTGAAAAATGAGCAAAGAAACAAATACCATATTGACTGCTTCTGCTTCTCTCTCACTCATACATCAGTCTATTTGATTCGTGCATTATATTACAATAGCTGCCTATTTCTGATTATGACAGCTGTCTATTTCTGACAAAGCAAGTGTTAACCAACACACCAACCAGCAAGTCAACAACAAGCTAACCAGTTAAGCAGCTACCGAGCTAAACCCTTGCCCGATTAACCGATCGACGAATCCAATGAGTAATCATGGACGGCAGTTTCAGCTGAATCTCTCGAAGTGTCCAATAAGTTCGTCTTTTTCCGACAGTTCCGTTGTATGGTTATTAATATCATTGCTGTACATATCAGGTCCATAATCATACAGCAGTCTTCATTTGGGAGGTACCAGAAACCATGTTCAGTACATACAATCCCACTTTTTACTTGACTTTAATCCAGCACGCACCTAAACTCTAGTCAGCTCCTCAGCTTTCTCTCACATCTACCCAGCTCCCAGAACTCCACCCACTGATGTTCACCCGGCTATCCAACATCCGTTCACCCATATCCACCAAACCCCGCCAGTTTATATTTACGGAACCACCCAAACTTCACCCATTGCCCGCTACCCAAACAAATAGAGGCCGCATCAGTAAACTCACCCTCATTATGGCCGTATCCTTCTCGCCCATCTGTCTCATCTGCCGCTGTTTGCGGATTTTGCAGAAGACAATGAGGCCGAGAATGAGAGCGATGAGAGCAATGGAAGCGATGACGATTGCGGCGATGCCACCGGCAGTGATGTTGTTGCAGTTCTGTTCCTCGTCCACCCAATCGCCGCAGTCGTTCCAGTCATCACACACGAGATGCTCGGCGATGCAGCGGCGAGAGCCGAACGTCTCACAGGCAAACTCCTCGTTGGAGCAGGGGACTAGAAACCACATCACCATGTCTTTAAAGTCTGGTCACGTTCCGCGTCACTATCAACATTCATATACCTATCCAAATCAAAAAGGTTTGTCACACAGCTGTACATTCTTCCCGAAAGGAAAAAGAGTGTCCCGCTGTGTGTGTGTGTGTGTGTGTGTGTGTGTGTGTGTGTGTGTGTGTGTGTGTGTGTGTGTGTGAGAGAGAGAGAGAGAGAGAGAGAGGGGGGGGGGGGCGGAAGAAAGAAAAAAAGGGCGCGCCACACCTCATCATCATAAAAGAAGTACCCCATCCCCAAACGGAATAATTCAAATTTGCTGCAGGATTCCAAGTTCGTCGATTTACTGAAGTTAACCTGAGCATAAATAAGTAGCCGTTTATTTCAGAATTAAAATAGCGGGCCATCCATCGTTAAAGCCCCCTGTCTCCCCTTCATTCCTCTGTCTCCCCATGCATCTCTTTCTTTCCCCTCTCCCTTTTCTTCACTCTTTCCCCTTCTACCCCCCCCCCCCCGCAAAGAAGAGATATTATCACAGCGGATTGTGAATGGATTTATGGTCCTCGGGAAGGGAGAGCGGTAAGTGGGACACGCTCATTGTAACTGGCCACTTTGTCACCCCATGAAAATTCACACTTCATACATTTATGTATATATGCACGGATGTTAAATCCTGCATTTGTGAATATAAAAAGACCTACAACTAACAAACAAAAACAAAACGAAAAAGAAACCACCCCTTTTTACAACCGCAACAAAGCATCTACAGAAAAAAATAATAATAATGCAAACCACTCCCAACAACACACACACAACATACACACACGCGCGCGCGCGCGCACACACACACACACACACGCACGCGCGCGCGCACACACAAACACACACACTCATGCACAAACACACACACAAACACACACACACACACACACACACACACACACACACACACACACACACACACACACACACACACACACACGCGCGCGCGTTTACTTGAGGCAGGTTGGATACAGTTGGAAGTGTTAGGAGTAAAAGACAGAGAAAAGGCAAGTCTTAAGCTGTGACTTGAAGGAAGACAAAGTTTGAGCATGTCGCACAGAGAAAGGGAGGTAGTAAGCTCTTACTAAATAAGGAATAAAAAATAATAAAGTAGGGAGTGTGAAAAGTGATGAGAAATCAGAAGCGCTAAAGACGTCATGCAAGACATGAACGTTATACACGGTACGCGTTTAAAACAACAAGGCAATATGACAGCCGAGACGACGAGCGGGAAGAGAACAAAGAAAGGAAGCCCAGTGTGTGGATCGTCAAACTCACATGACCGCCTGGAGATTGTGAAGTGAATCCGGAACCCGGTGCCCTGGATAGTGCCCAGGGCATTGACGCGAATGACCAGGAAGTTGTTCTCCACAAAGTACACGTTGGTCGGCATCTCCTCCTCCTGGCCACAGATCCGCTTGTTCAATCCTGCGGCGGAAAAAGGACCACGCCCACATCTTCAGCAATGACAGGTACATACGGCACACTCACCTCCAATTCCCTAAGTATCTACTTTATTTGACGTGAAGCATATACGTACGGTGTTGAATATGGCGACATAGCAAAATTCGAGCGGCACACCCGTTTCTTCATCAATATAGTTAAGTTATCACACATACAAAAAAGAATTCGGGAACAACGTTAAAAATTCCATTAAGTAATTATAACGACTCATATAGGTATGTATACAGGTTTTCACACACACACACACACACACACACACACACACACACACACAGAGAAATTGACGCTAACCTTTGACTGGCTGGTTGGAGGAGCCATCAAAGAGTTCAATGCTGGCAGTGTCGCACCGAATGAGGTCGCCACTGTACAGGTCCAGCCAGTCGAAGTAGAACATCATCTCGTGGCCCGTGGGAATGCTGATGTGGATGTCGCAGCGCTCGTCCTCGTTGGCGTAGATGGGGATGCGCTCCGGCAGCTGGGAAACTATCACCCCGGCATCGTAGTTGCTGGTACGGACGTCGACTATGCTCCTGCAGGTCACCTGAACCTCTGTCAACACACACGGTAAGGACCGATGAACTCACTGCGTATGCACACGGAACATGATGCAGATGACTGTATGGATGTGGTAAGATCAATGACATGTGTGTGTATGGATATGCCAAGATCGACGAGACTTCTGTGTACAGATAAGTATGGTAAAGGTCAATGTGTGTACATAGATGGGTGGACACAGATACGTGAGATGACTGTGAATAGACATGGCAAGATCAACACCCTGATCTCTGTGTTCGGGCAAGGTAGGCTGTGTGCGAATATGGTACGATCAATGAGATGACTGTGAAAGGATGTGGTATGATCACTGAGATGACTGTGAAAGGATGTGGTATAGTCACTGGGATGACTGTGAAAGGATGTGGTAAGATCACTGAGATGACTGTGAAAGGTGGTGGTAAGATCACTGAGATAACTGTGAATGGATATGGTAAGAATGACTGTGCATAGATATAATAAGATGAATCAGATGACTGTGTGGATATGGTAAGAGCACAATCAACGAGGTGACTGTGTGTGAATATATATGCTAAGATCAGTGAGATGACCTGTGTGGATATAGTTAGATCAATGACTGAGGTAACGGAATTCGGTTACAGTAAGATCAGTGGATCAGTGACATACCTATATGAGAAGTTTGGACATGAGATGACTGTCATATTATTGATACAATACATCTGTCAGATTACTGAAAGGTTTTAGGCACTTTACGACATGACACTTATTTAAATGGTGATTGGTATACTGTCTTTTTCTCTGTTTTGCTACATGCCTTTTTCGGTTGTTATCAACACTGTCGCCGCTTCCCCCCTCCCCTCAATGTAGCGGCCAGCTTCACCAAATCCGACACCAGTAGATCTGTACCTGTCAAACTATTTGTGGACCTAATAAGCCAAGCAAACGACAAGGCACAAAGAGCACCCATGTTAGAGCATATCGTCGCCATCGTGCATGCTAAGAGGATGTCCACCTGTGTATTGTGAGGAAAAACTACAGCTTAATGTTCTTGTATAGGACCACGAGAACTTTGGATGGCACAACAATCAATGTGCCATTACCATTAACATTACTGATGACCACGACAATTGCCTACGACCAAACAAAGTCAAAAGGTCTCCCAGAATCTTCGCATTTATCTGCATACATCTTGAATTGGATTTTGTATTACACCCAGCGGGGCGACCCTCATATGTATTCTTTCTTTCCACTACGCTCTCTCTCTTCACTTTCCACTGCGCTCTCCCTTCTCTCTCTTGTGTGTGTGTGTGTGTGTGTGTGTGTGTGTGTGTGTGTGTGTGTGTGTGTGTGTGTGTGTGTGTGTGTGTGTGTGTGTGTGTGTGTGTGCTCGTGCGCGCTCATCTGTTTATGTGTTTTGTTCATATCAGCCAGCTACTGTGTACATTTGACCTCGTTAGGTTTGGGTCAGCTGTCCAGCGGAAACTACTAAAAATGAATGGCATCACGGGTGGTCCAGCACAAGACTGATTCGTCACACGTGTCAACGTTCACCGCGGCTTGTTGTCACGGACCGTCCAGCATTGTTACCCTGTGAGTCAGGGTCAACACTGGTCATTATGCAGAATCTCCTTCAGTCCAGGACCCCCCGAAAACCCACACAAACAAACAACCGATATATATTACCTAACGTCAAAGCTACGTCGAAAAGGGTTACACGGTTATAACTCAGCCACAAAGTAGTCGGAATGTTTCAAAAACCACTTCACTGCTTTCACAAGACAAACGTCGAAGATAGTAGGAAAAGCACATGTTGACTGTCAAATTGCTTCCCAACAAACACCATACAGCTACACAAGGCCTGTTTGCTGTCTACAGTAAAGGCCCGGATTCCCACGACGATAGTGGAAGCTATAATCACTGCGCTGTCAACGACGCGTCGATGTCATCCCGTTTTGCTGCATCACTAGGCACGGAGGGCAAGCTCACTAAACCGTGTCCATGCAGCGTAACGCAGTGCACAATGGGTAGCGGCAAGTGCGCCAGTCATCCTGACTAACCACAGGCCTGCACAACCAACTCCTGCGCTGAAACACCACTGACCTAATCAGGGCTGTGTGCTTTGACTCGCAGTGTTAGCGTAACTGCAGGTGAAAACCCCTTTTGCGCAGTGAGCAAACAATCAATTAAAAAAAATCATGTCGCTCGTTTTAAACAAAATTTATTTCATATGTAACAATACATTAACAACAGAACAGTTGGGCCGTGCAACAAGCAAAATTACTTATATTAGTACGTCCCAAATAATGATGATGATGATGATAATAATAATAATAAACGTCGAGTAAGACATAACAGGAAAAGTATTTTGTATAAATTTCATTCGACATTTTGTTATTTTACACCAAATGAGCGCACGTGGGAATGTGCGGTGGATTTAATTTAGGACATGTGATTTGGACTTGGAGTGATCCCGAACAGCTGGCCGTGTGGATGTGAACGCAATAGGACAACTATCGGCAAAATGGTCGGCTGACTGTTGACCCGGATCCGACAGTCCATTACCTTTCCTCTTTACTGGTGATTCGGTGGCGTGTGCTTCGACCTGGTGTGAAGTAAGCCTAACTGTAAATGTGCGATTCGTCCTTCTGTGACTGTGTGGTTGACGGGATGTAAAAAAGTAAAAACTAACTGACCTTTAGGTTTACCTCTAAAACAAAGAATCATTATAATATTTCTGCCGCTAAACCACTGTACCAGTCCCTCTCCCCTTATCTCGGGCGGGGAGAGGGTGGGGCAGGAGGCAGGGGAGGGGCAGGGGGCTGAAGAGGTACCACACAACAACACATAGTTCATAGTTCACAAAGTTTTACAAGCAATGACGTCATAGATAGAACTGTGCATCAGGAAATACACCTCCCGTGCATAACTTTTACGGTCATATGCAACCAGATACACAGTAAAGCTTGTTTAAAAGATACTGTGAATAATGTAATCTATATTTATGCACAAAAAATACCGAAAACGAGGACTGTTTGATGTACACACAAAAATAGAAATACGGAAGTGAAAGCCTCACGTAAGCAGACGAGAATTTTGGACCAGATTTAAACAAGTAAAAAACAACGGTATCATGCCATTAAAAACGTGGAAATAATGAACAACACAACTTGCCATAATGTCTCGTCATTATCAATGCTGACGACAGTTTGCATAGCTCTCTTTATTTGGAAGAAAGGTACGTTGCGGATCAGGTTTCTCAATACTGGCGAAGAGTGATTCAAGCAGACGCCATGCATACCCCAGTTTGTCTATCCAGGTTTACAAACGATGGCGACAAAACCGGCAATTAAGCTTCGATAACAATAACACACACTTAATTATTTACCTGGGGCGTAGCCCGATACAAGGTGAAAATACCTCAGGAAAACCACAGCTGACAAGAAAACACAGCGGCACGCAAGCGACGCTGTTATCGACGCAGTCGCCATGTTGCTCATAGTGAGAAAGCACTCTCAACAGCCTCAGTGTTGTTCGCACCTGACCTATATTTCGTGTCGTCTGCCAGGTATGTGATTGTCCCCTCTTTGCGTCACCTCACAGGTAAAGAATGCAGCTGGAATACGCTGTGATTTTGGCTGATCGTGCTTTACACCTTTTGCAGCGAGTAAGACGAACTGAGCACAGCGTGTTTCACCGGGCTTATTTCGCACCCAATAAATTGTGATTTGGAAAAATAAAACCGAGTGCAGGGAAAACGTAGTAAAGGGAAGTAATAGAGTCCAATGCTGATAATGATGCTAGTAATTGTTTGAGTTTTGTCCCTTGTTCTTGTAAACCCTGACAGCCGGTCTGAAACACTGAACTGTCTGCAACTCAGAACTAGTCAAGTTTATGGTCGTACAGCTGCCATTGATGCCAGATATAAGCTGGTACTGACAGCACGTGACCGTGTAGTGATAACGCTGATGACACGGTAGTGATTCTTCTTCTTACAGCCGGATGTTGTAGCCAATGATTTCTGACTACATAATTATGAGAGAAGAAGATAGGACTGCTACAAATGAGTACCACACTACTAAATCCATAGGCTTTCATTTACAAGTACGTGATTATGTGTAACAACACTATAAACACCATCAACAACAATGCAATTGCTACTGCTACTACCAGCTACTGCAGCAATAATCCTGGGTCGAGGAACGATTGTTTTGATTTTGAAACCCCTTCTTTCAAGAGGCAGCGAATAAGCTGTGTCAGCCTCTTTTCTCATTCTGTCGCTTGTGTGCAGAAAAACAAACAGCCTCCGCTTTGTTTGTCAGTTGTTTTGCTAGGCAAGGTTTTCAATAACATCACAGTTACATACTGTTTTGTAGTCTCTAATTCAAAAGCGTCCAATTTTAATCTCAGTTTTGTAATGTGTAATTTGATCTTCTGCCTGGTATGTGAGCTGCAAGAGCATCGCTATACAGGATGCACTAATATAAAAATACAAGATTTCTTCCAAGCACTGGACACGAAAACAACATAGCTCAACCCAAAACAGATGGCTTTAGTTCTACATCCTTGTAAACTTCTACTGGGACAATAAATATTCTGATTATTGTTCACCATTTAACTGCTGTTTTAACTGTCGTTTTGTAGCTTGATAAAGGGGATTGCCCCGAAAATTTGCATGTTGTGTTTTTTCCAAACAGATGGCGTTCTTTTGAACTTTTTATGTTTTGCATCTAAAAATGCATGTGTTTTTAGATCAATGGGTAGGGTGCTGTCGAAATTCCATTACTGTTATTATAAGGTTTGGCTCGCGCTGTTACGAATGAAGTTTCGTGCCTTCAATACTCTCAGTCAATTGTTTGCTGTTGCTGCTCTGTTTGTTTCTATTTTTAGTTCAACGCACGGAATAGATCAAATAAACCACTTTAGGCAAATAGTGTGTGTGTGTGTGTGTGTGCGTGCGCGTGCGTGCGTGCGTGCGTGCGTGCGTGCGTGCGTGCGTGCGTGCGTGCGTGCGTGCGTGCGTGCGTGCGTGCGTGCGTGTGTGTGTGTGTGTGTGTGTGTGTGTGTGTGATTCAGTTTTCGTTTGTCAAGCATTAAGTTTTTTTAGTTTTTTTTCTCTCCCCGTGACAGTTGCTTTCTTAACCTTGTGTAATTTAAAATTGACACCATCCTTAATTTGAGGGCCGAGATTGCCACTGAATATTTTACTATGTCTGTCACTTTCGTGGCTCTCCGATTTTCTCATCTTCGCCGGGCCTGGTCCCCAGAGCGAAAGAACGTCAGATTTATCATTGGCCGTTGTGAAGTTGATCACGCGGTCACTGGATAGTGAACTGTGCGGGCCG
>OY757546.1:7148598-7159954 GCA_963584105.1 Alviniconcha strummeri
AACCAGACAGACGGGTTACAGGCTAAAGCAGAGAGAACCAGACAGACGGGTTACAGGCTAAAACAGGAGAAAACCAGACAGACGGGTTACAGGCTAAAGCAGAGAGAGAACTATCCACGGGGCTTCAGCGTCTCTGTGATGGTATTGATAAAGTATCCCATGATCCTTGGCGTCCCAGACCACTCGGAGTTTGACAGGGTGAAAGCCGCTGGCCATTGGCTGCCTGTCCAGTCGCATTTGCCGCCGTACGCCGTAAAATAGATCTTTGAGGAGCTGAGTACAAAAGTCCATGGCAATCTGAGCCGGCTGTCAGCCCGAACAAGCCGTGACATTGTGTAATGCATATATATTCTATCCCCAGGCGTGCCTGTCAGACTTTCAGACAGGCAGAGGGACCGTGACCGAGATGCTGCTATCCGGATCAAGGCAGGGATGTATTTCTTACTATGTCTTTGATTCAGCAATATACTTTCCACACTCCTTTGAACGGGACAGTACTTCCTCCTACGCCCCTTTGAGGACAGTGTTTTTCACATCCCTTTGATCAAGGCAATACCTTCCACGCACCTTTGACCTTTCCTTCTACACCCCACTGGTATGACAGGGCCTTTCCGCACTTTTTAAATAAGTGGTCCTGATCTGTCCCTGTGCGGCTGACGGGGCGTTAACATCCAAGACCTAACAAACAAACTTCCTTGAAGGACAGTACCATTTATCCTTCGATACGGGAACATTTTTCATGCCCCTTTGAAGAGGACAATGCTTTCCACGCCCCTTTGAAGAGGGCAATATTTTCGACATACCTTTGACAGAATAATTACTGTTAATGGTCCTCATTATGACGATGATTTCCACTCCCTTTTGATCAGGACAATACTTTCCACGTTTTTTTGGTCAGAACACACCTCACTTGACACTGCCTACAGGCAAAAAGTCAAGGACATCACACCATCGATCGCCTGGAGGAGAGAGGCGTGGAAAGAGAAAGCGCTCGACGATCTTCCTTGAAATTATACGAACACTGGGATTGTTTACAAAAACAACGTTGGGGAAACGTGGAGCGCATATAGGCTTTTCCGAGCGTGCAGATACCATCTTGAACTGAACTGAACAGGCCAGGCACAACTTTCCACGCTTCTTTGCCCAGAACAACACTTTTACACCCTCAGGACATTGTAGTATCCATGTTGCTGGTCAACCAGCACAATAATCATTTGCTTTATGTTGCACCGTCCAAATGTCACCAGCTGCCCTTTCCTTTGGGTGATACGCACACCAAGGTGTCTGCAGCTACAGTTCACAATGCCCTGCCTTAACTCAACAAATCAATGAGTTCACAAACAACTGCATGACCTCTCTCAACTGTGCGCGCTATCGCGGAAAGGCGACGTTCAAGTTAAAAAGCTTGGGCGAGAACAGTGAGTCTGGATTCGGAGGTCCTGTGGCCCAAGTTGATGAAGAAGAATGTTAACCTGTTGGGTGAGAGACGCGCAAAAAGGATAAGCGAATAACTCTTTTCGGACTCATCGACGGTTTCTTTCAGATCGAGTTCAGAGCTGACTGCTTTGTATCACGCAACTAGGATAAGCACGCTCCAGCGGCCGTTAGGAGTTTACATCCCTCATTAAAGACCGAGCTCACGTGAACTGACTCCAGTGTGATACCTGTTGTCGTAAGACAAGACAAGACAAGAAAGATTGCCGGCCCTAGGCACTCCTCACGTTAGACAGTCACTGAATAGACAGAAACATCAAAGCATAGTATGATCACAAAATGTCCAGTGGGATTGTCATGCAGTTCCTACCTATAATTATGATGAGAGGCAACGTTGCAGACGGATACAGTAGTTTCACCAACGTTAGCAGTTAGGATGCTACGAGAGGGGAGCTCCAGAAGTTTTGAAGAATGTCGACTTTTGTGACACACAATTTAAAAATAACATAATGACATCAGATATCAGAACATGCAAACTTTTGAGTTTTGAAAATGCAGGCTCAAGAGGAAGGCAGGAGCACAAGGTTTTCAGCGTCAGCTATGAAGCTAACTCAGCACCGTGATGCATTACGACTTCAGCCGGGGATTGCCTGGCCAGTTTAGGTAAGTGCTTTGGTGACCAGACACTTCCAAGGGCAACTACTTTTGGCTGTTTTGGGGAACTCGAGTCAGACAGAGCTTCATTTGAAGACTGTTACCATAACTACGGACCGACAAGTTCAATGACCCCGGAAACTTGTGGAAGTAAAGAAGCTGTAGCCAATCAAAGATGATTCAGGAATCACAAAGACGGACATTTGTGACAGTTTGGGCATTAAATCGAAAGTGCCTGATTCTATTTTGCTGATCATTCCGGTATAACAGCAAAGACTGATTGACCGATTGACCGATTGTTTATTAAATGGTGCGCTGATACGCTGCTTCACAATACCGCCAGTGCCCACACCTCAGCTTCAACTTTACAATATTTGGGCCAAAATGGCGTGCCGCCGGTGTCACGTGCCCCCTCTTTTCCCGATCAAGATTACTGCCTGTTTCCATACGAACAGAAAAGGTTGCATTGGGTACACTTCAATACGAGTAATGATGAAGATCCTTGAGTTTTGTCTGAGAGCACTTTTAACCATACGTGAAACAACATGAGATGAAGTATTTGACAAGTTAAACAACATATACTGGGCACGTGAAATAACTGGCATTTGGCAAATGAAACAATACTGGCTGAGACGTCTGGCAAATGAAACAATACTGGCTGAGACATCTGGCAAATGAAACAATACTGGCTGAGACATCTGGCAAATGAAACAATACTGGCTGAAACATCTGGCAAATGAAACACCACTGGCTGAGACATCTGGCAAATGAAACATAGGTTTGACAAGTGAAACAACACGGGCTGAAGCATTTGACAACTTTTTCTTTTTTTTTCTTTCTCAGGATGGCCAGGCGTACAGAAGACGGAGAAGAATACCCATATATTGAAAATGTGAACTGATTCGATCTGAGGTATAGCCACGTACAAAAGTGTCCGCCTCTTGTATACACAACCACTTGTCATAGAGACGTTAAGAAGTCACATAGACAAATGTCAGAAGATTGACTAAAAGTGTGACAGATTTATTGAGCCGGGCATTTTACCAGCGTTGATATTCTCGCATTTGCATTGCATCACCTCTTCCGTTAAAACTGTGCTATTGAGAGAGAGAGAGAGAGAGAGAGAGAGAGAGAGAGAGAGAGAGAGAGAGAGAGAGAGAGAGAGAGAGAGAGAGAGAGAGAGAGAGAGAGAGAGAGAGAACAAAAACAATCGCCGGCACAAGTACTAACCAGTGGACAAATAAATCAGCCAGCGAACCATTCATTGAAACCACCAACCGACCTGGCAACCGTCAACAGACTGAGCGAATGAAGAAGGAAAGAATTCGAAGAAAAGTGTCAGCACGCACATGGCTGAAAAGTCTGTTGTCAATTTTCGCACTGATCAGCTCACTTCAGAACGTTGTCTTTTCTCTCTTTCTCTTTTCTTCCGGAAAGGAAAGTCCGTGAGCGGAATCACGGAATTCTTCCCACTCCACCTAATCATCGGACACAGCGGCGTAGAGGTTCTCCGGGATATCGCCAGTAAACATAAATGTGTCTTGCGCGAATAATTGGCTTTCATCTTACTTGTTTACTTGCAGTTTGCGGCCGCGCAGCGATGCCACCTGAGGTCCCTTTTTTTCACACACGTGAGGGCATTGGCTGCGGCCCCAGCACTTCCTGGTCAGCTGGTGTACAGTGAGCCAGTGGCTGCATTAAAGCGTTCAGTGTCACGAACTGTCTCAAGTTACGCCCGAGTGAGTGTGTTGGAAAGACAAATTGCCAAAAATGTCAGTCTTGTCTATCACTGAGTCTACTGAAAACAGCGATTTGGTGTGTGTGTGTGTGTGTGTGTGTGTGTGTGTGTGTGTGTGTGTGTGTGTGTGTGTGTGTGTGTGTGTGTGTGTGTGTGTGTGTGTGTGTTTGTGTGTCCACACTGAGTCCTCACCGCAGCCTGACCACCCAGCCACCCAGCCAATTCTAGCTCTCTCACCAGTCCGATCACCAACACGGGAACCGATTTCTATGTCTCTCACCAGTCTGATCACCAACACAGGAACAGTTCTAGCTTACACATCAGTCTGATCACCATCACATCAGTCTGATCACGAACATGGGAACAGTTCTAGCCCACTCATCAGTCTGATCACAAACACATCAGTCTGATCATCATTACATGAACAATTATAGCTCACTCATCAGTCTGATCATCAACACATCAGTCTGATCACCAACATATGTACAATCTGAAACAGAACGAGGCCAGCAGCACCTGTGCAGAAAAATAAACAAGGGAGTTAACCATCGCTCGAAAGACGTCTCACAAACACAACCACAAAGACCTGAGTCGCCTACAGTAACTCTCACCTGGCATGCGAGTAAAGACAAGGTACATAAACTCCAGCAGAGGATTCAACACATGAACAGGCAAGTGGATGCATAAGTAACACATACTTTGATATATCTATGTATAAAAAGAATTTGCTTTTTCCAAAGGGGACAGGGGGGAGAACTGACAGCGTGTGGTTGTTAATCTGTAATTATGCAGGAACGCTTGGCATGACGGCTAGTCACGTTGCAATAAGTGGCTGTAAGAGAGCGCTCTGTGTTGTAAAGGTCTATCATTCCCGAAGACCCCTTAATAAGAACGGATACCGCCCGTAAACCGCAGAATAAATCAGCTTAGGCACCAAGATCAATAGCGACAAGTGCACGTCACAAAACCCTCCTCACAATCCACAAACCAACCACAAAAAGTTATTGCTCTCCTTAGCCATTCACAACGTGCGCGCGCGGGTTGAGTGTGTGCGTGCGTGTGTGTGTGGGTGTACGAGTGGGTGTACGTATAGGTGTGGGCGCATTAGTGTATACATGCACGCGGGAGCGCGTGTGTGTGTGAGAGTGTTTGTGAAAAGGGGCGGCAGTCTTCACGATTAATGGTTTAAAATGATGAATGGATTATAAGACTTTGTCGTTATCTCTGGGCGATCATCATACGAGCTGAACACCACGTTGTATTCATTAATATCAAGACATCAGTTTGCGTTCACTAATATCAAGACACCAGTTTGTATAGTACTAATGATGATAATAATTTACGTTTATAAAGTGCCCTTTTTCACGGGAGCTCATAGAGCTTTACAATGATTAAAAACATTTACAATATTCACTAATATCAAGACACCAGTTTGTATTCACTAATATCAAGACATCAGTTTGTATTTCTTTAATATTATGACACCAGTTTGTATTCACCAATATCAAGACACCAATTTGTATTCACAGATATCAAGACAACAGTTTATATTTCCTAATTTATCAAGGCACCAGTTTGTATTCGCTAATATCAAGACACCAGTCTGTATTCACTAATATCAAGACAACAGTTTGTATTCACTAATATCAAGACACCATTTGTATTAATAAATATCAAGACACCAGTTTGTATTTACCCTAATATAAGGGGGCGCAACTTTATGTGAATGACGTATTGTGAGTTTGGAGAGAATTTTAACAAATATCCCTGTTGCTCTTGCGCCGAGCGTGGGTCTGACGTCGGAATTAAGTCAGAAAAATGTGATCGGGAAACGGTTGCATTCGGAAGTCGCCCAGGAACTCTTACAGGAATAACGGACAGACACTGCGTTACTAGTTTTAAACAGCAACATTCCCGTTGATTAACTGAGTACAAAATTGGTTTATGTCCTTTGTTTCTATCTGTATCAAAAAAGAAAAAAAAGAAGAAAAAGAAAAGAAAAAAGAAGAAGTGAAAATTACGTTAATTTCCTCCTGAAATTTGCGACGTGGTTAGGCACTGTCGGACATGTGCGATTCAGAGACACAGAATGATTGTTACCCTGGAAGTTCTCGATGAAAGACAGATAAGCTTTCAGTTTTAGCAATAGCTAATCACTGTTTGACTCAGCCTTAACTGTATTTTTGTGCAGTTGATAACTGTTTGAATGCAGTTATTTTCGCGATTATCTTCTGAATATAGGCGTGGTACAAACTTCTGTGCGTGTAGTTTACCTTTCCAACATAAATCAGAATGAAGAACTAGGCGACGTGTAGTTCCCGTTCTATACATGTATAACTACGTGTCTTGAGAAATCCGGGGGCTCTCAAGTGCCTTGGGCAGTCATTCAGTTCAAACAGCACTTTTCAAGGTACATTGATGGTATACTGGGGGTGCTCAACTTATAAACTTTGACTGGCGATGATCGTATGGATGACAAACCTCAGTCACTGCCGCTCATAGTGTATGTGTGTGTGTGTGTGTGTGTGTGCGTGCGTGCGTGCGTGCGTGCGTGCGTGTGTGTGCGTGCGTGCGTGCGTGCGTGTGGGTGTGCGTGTGTGCCGCTTCGTAAAAGTGTCTGTGATCTGTGGATGTTTAAAACTGCCAAGGCCTTGAGCTATGTAGGCAACGTTTCCATGGTGCAGAACTAGACTGACTACGTAATCACGGTCTGCATACCTCCTCGAAGCACCAGAGGTGGCCCAGAGTTGTCCCTGTTGACTGAGTATACACGCGCTACTTGGAAGTTGATAGAGTCCGTTTTCTCGGAAAGATATCACCGAAGAAAAAAAAGAAGAAAAAGCAACTTAATTGCCAGTGTTCCTTTCTCTTTTGAGAATGCATGCTATTAATTCATATATAGGTCACACGTGACACCAACTCTGACACTGTGATTTTACACATAATTGTAAACAGGTGGTAAACAGGCTCAAGATCCCCCAGGGTCTCTCCACACTATTGTTTCACCGGTGGAGCGAAGTTCCCTCAAGGGGAGGGGACCACGGTGATTCACTGTAAGAAAACCGATCTGATTTACAAAGCGCGATTTCACTTGCAACGTTTCCATGGTGCAGAACTAGACTGACTACGTTAAACGGGTCACAAATAGGCTCAAGATCCCACAGGATCTCTTTACACCTTGTTTCGTCGGTGGAGTGAAGTTTCCTCAAGGGGAGGGGTTCACGGTGATTCACCGTAAAAACAAGAGACCAGCTTTACAAAGACGCGACTATTTAATTTTCTCTTTAGTGGTCTTTAATTTTATATATATATATTTTTAGGGAATTTGCTTAGGTCTTCTTCCATTCCAGCACTTCTTAGTGGTTCTGTTCTTTTTAGCATTCCCTACGGTTCCCCCCCCCCCCTTTTTTTTTAAAGCGCTTCTTTTTAGGGCATTTTCTTAGGTCTTCGTCTACCCAGCTATTCTTCTTAGTGGTTTTGCTCTTTTTAGTCCCTAGTATGCCTCCTTTCTCTTATGAGCACTTCGTTTTAGGGGCTTGGCTGAGGTCTTCTTCCACCAAGCTGTCCATAATGATTGTGTTCTTTTTAAACACTTCGTAGGGCTCCTTTTTGTCTGAACGTTTCTTTCCGGGGCTTTTTCTTTGGCCACTTTTCACTCAGCTCTTGTTCGATATGATTTTTCTTCCATCCAGCTCTTCTTCATGGTTTTGTTATTTTTAGCAGTCTGTACGGTTCCTTTCTCACCAAAGCGCTTCTTTCTAGGGCTTTTTCGCAGACATTCTGGGTATACCCAACTATTCGTCTTAGTGGCTCTGTTCTTTCTAGTACTTTGTGTGGCTTCTTTCTCTTATGAGTACACGAGTACTTCTTTTTCAGCTTCTCTCTTCTTGGTGATTCTATTCTGTCTGGCACTTTACACGGATTCGCCCCCCCCCCCCCCCCTTAATTAAAAAAAAAAAAAAAAGTAAAAAAAGAATGCTTCTTTGTAATGCATTTTTTCTTACTCCGAGTTCTCCTTCATAATGGTTCTGTTCCTTTCAGCACGTTCCTTTCTGTTATGAGTGTTTATACACATGTACTTGATTTCTTTAAAGACCAGCCAAGGAAATAAAAGGTTAAAAACACACTTTATGTTAGCGTGTCCGGAACGATAATTACTTCGGCGAGCGACCCGACGTTATCGGATTAGGGGAAAAAACACTAAAACAAAAATCACTGTCCTCTGAGCTTCATTTCACATTTTGGAATTATTTTGGCTTCTGAGGAACTCATTTTTGTTTCTGTTGCTAACAACTAATGCCAGCCACACTGGCTAAGGCTGTAATGAGTCGTATTCCGTGTTGGTGTAATATGTGTTAGATTCACTCATTCCCCCCCTCCCCTCTGTTGCGGCATATATTGTCTCCGAGCATATATTGTTGCCGGCGACAATATATGTCGACGTTCACGGCACATATTGTCGCCGGACGGCGTATATTGTCGCCGACAATATATGCTGGGTTTTACGGCACATATTGTCGCCTGTCGTCACATATTGTCGCCGGCGACAGTGTATGCCGCAACAGGCGTGTGTGTCTGAAAGTGGGGGTGGGGGGGGGGGGGGAGGCAGTATATGCCGAACGGCAACAATATAATTATGCCCTGAACGTCGTCGTATATTGTCGCCGTCGCTCCCTTCTTTCGCTTTGTATTTATTTTGTATACATATAATATTTAATATATATAAGAGTGAGCAGCAGCTACAATATACATTCCCACATTCACACCACACGCGTCTGTGAGAAAGGCGGGAGGGGTTAAGAGCAAAGATCGTAGCTTACGATCTTTGGTAAGAGCAAAAAACCTAGGAGATCTAGATGATAAGTAAAAAAAAAAAAAAAAAAACACTCGCACCATGCGAACTGGAAAAGAGAAAATGAAGACACAGAAATTTCAAGCAGTATGTTCTGATTCTCAATGACGAGTAAAATGGAAGACTAGAAAAACAATACAATAGAAAAACAAACAATCATTTAACGTTCCTCATATTTCGGAGGACCTCATATATATATATATTTGTTTCTGACGACCTAGCAAAAAAATAGAAAAACATCGTTCACCTGTTTGCCTTTTAGCGTAAGTGTTACTCTGTAACAAATGTTGACAATATAAATCAAGTTGGTAATCACATCATAAATCTACATGACAAGAACTTTGAGTCCCAGTTGGACATCAGAACATTTCGGCTTCTTTTTCTCATTAACACCTGTCTACCCACATTATTTACGTAAACATTACCTCACACTTCTTTAGGCTGCGAATTTGCGTTCTCTGATTAATGCTGAGTCTATACATATCAGGATTTTAGCTCTCTGTGTGTCTTATTCTAGATCTATGATTGGTTGAATGATGCTGCCATTGAAGACTGCTTTTTTTTCTCTTTTTTTCTTCTTTTCTTTCTTTCATTTAAACTTCTCTACAGAGATATTTACGCAATACCTCCAATGTTGTTAGACTCTATCCATTTTCTGATTAATGCTGAATTTGTTGTTACCAGAATCAAGACTCCAGCTCTTTCCATTCTATAGTTATTACAGACAGAAGATCAGACAATGCGAAAATCAGACGTTTCACATCTTTCTCTTCAAAACAGGTTGTGGTTTCTGAGCACTGTCCTGTGACCTTGTCCTCACAGTAAACGAAACATTAAAATGGCTCTCATCGCTGCCCATCTTAACGCAGGAGTCACTCTCGTGGTGATAGTGTAGCAACAAGTATGTAATCTCCCTCTCCCCTCCCCCCCCTACCCCTTTTCCCCCTTCTCCCCGTCCCTGATAAGACGTGTTTCTGTGGACGTTAAGCACCATGTTCACTTACTTTAATTACTTCAGATTATCTCAGTAAAACAAACAGGGAGCAGCCGGCATCGAACCTGATACTCTGCCCGACTCGTGAACTTCAATGTCAAATCGGGGCGGTCAGTGCGGTATTACACAAGCTTGGTCACGTGACAGTTATTTTGATTCACCGTAAGAAACTGTGTGTGTGTGTGTGTGTGTGTGTGTGTGTGTGTGTGTGTGTGTGTGTGTGTGTGTGTGTGTGTGTGTGCGCGCGCGCGCGCGCGCGCGTGCTTGCATGTGTGCGTGCGTGCGAGTGTGCGTGACACAGATTTTCCATTATTTTGAGGAACTGACTTAGTTATCAGATGACTACGTAGTGATCATTTTCCGTGCCTCCGCTAGCTGCAACATCGCCTTCGCTGACACATGGGGAGCTAAAGGGTCATTCAGACAGTGGTGATGGTAATGGTAGTGACAACGGTAACATCCCGACGATGATTAGCGGTAGGAAGCTGTGAAGTGAGGTGCAGTGAGTATGTGGAGGCTGGAATGGGGCTGGAGGTTAGGGCGAGGCTTCAGTGACACATCACAACGAAAGGCCTGTTGCACGATTCTTCGGAATGCTGTTCCTCTCTCTTCAAATATTCGCAAGAAGATAAACCATGTCAGCAGAAGCCCACCTATCCGTTCGATGCCTGCACATGACGCTAGTTCCTTTTTATGACGCAGCATTTCCACTTCCCGGATGTGAGTGTCCCTGTAGTGTCAGCCCGGCGTCATTGACAAGTCCCGTTGTTAGCCGAGTAAGAGTGCTCCGCGCCATTAGCACAATGTATCGATTAGCCTTTAAATCTCCTGACCAGCGGAGCCGGGCACCGCAACGTCCCAGCCTGGGCTGACAGACTTAAAGAGACCACTCAGACAATTTCATACCGAATACTTTCACACCATGGTGAGTGTGTCTATATACACACCGCACAAACTTCCTCGGTCTGTGTCCAGTGAGGCAGGCAGGAGGCAGGGGCGGGACAAGAACCCAATGTGGAAAGTGTATTACAGACAAGGGTCATCTGCGCCTCATCTGGGAGTGAGGATGGATATGAGAGTGGTGAGTAACTTAAATACTTGCGGCCCTTTGGGTGAACACTGGCTAACATTGGGACGCGTCTGTGTTTAACGTTGGCGACAGGAATCTTGGCTTCATTGGGAGACTTTGACTTGGCAGTTCCCGGCTGTGGGCGACAGGAATCTATCATTCACCGGGAAACTTGGACTTGACATAGGCATACAGTAACAGTTCCCAGTATCGCGGCAGTCCCAAAGCAGACGGTGTCAGCAAGGACTGATGTGTCCGCCTGTGGTGGAGTGAGACGCCGCGCGTGACTGGCGATACCTCGGGTTATTTAGTTTGCCCAGGTCACTGACGGGAAGGAGCATCCCGTTATGAGGTGTCAGTCTCACGCTTTACACACGGTCCCCTCGGTTCACCGTTATATTTATCTTGCTTCACCCCTAGGCTAGCTTCCTCGCTGGCACTGCAGAGCTCCAGGATTCTGCTGTGACTGAAAGGCACCAAGATTAGTCCTCTCAGTCTAGGGCAGGAAAACAACTCTAAGTGAAGGGCAGGAGGACTCCGTCTCACTGAATGGTAGGAAGAGTAAGAATTCTCATCGAAGGACAGGAAGAACGACTCGCAATCAGAGCGAGTCTC
>OY757546.1:7160154-7179621 GCA_963584105.1 Alviniconcha strummeri
ACTGAAGGGCAGGGATACAGTCTCACTGAAGGGTCGGAAGATTCAATCTCACTGAAGGGCAGGTAGACTTAATCTCACTGAAGGGCAGGAAGACAGTCTCATTGAAGGGTCGGAAGATCCAATCTCACTGAACGGCAGGAAGACTGTTTCACTGAAGGGCAGGAAGACAGACTAGAACAGTGAGACACTGAAGGGCAGGAAGACCCAGTCTCACTGAAGGGCAGGCAGACTCAGTCTCAATGAAGGGCAGGAAGACTTAGTCTCACTCACAATGCCATTTGGTCTGTCTACAATTTGCCATCAGAAGGGGGGAAACAAAGCAGCAAAAACCAAACCGACCAGCAACAACAACAAATTTAGAACAGCTCTAGAGACATGTACTCAGCTATACGACGCATAAAGAACAGTCTCAACTCTTTCCTGTTCTTGTTTTATTTATTATTGTTTTGTATTTTTAGCCTCTTTTTTTCTTACCGCTAGTCGGTCATGTCCAGCCTACATGTATTGTTCTTTATGTGTCGTCGTATAGGTGAGTACATTTCTCTAGAGCTGTTCTAGTTTGTCAGCCTCACCAGCAGTTGTTCACTCATTCCTTGAACAACAAATTTATTAAAAATAATAAGATGCATACTTATCTACTCCTCTCCTTATAATGGGCGTGCAGAAAAAAGAAGGGGAGCGAGGGGTGGGTGGGGGGGGGGGGAAGAAGATGGAGAAAAAGGGGGGGGGGGGAGAGAGACATGGGGAAGGAAAAAGAAAAGAAAAGAAAAAAGCGGAGACAAATATTTTAATAAACGATTGACGTTTTTATCTTTCGATCTGACTTGCTTCCTGCGCGCACTAATTATCTCTATTCCACAAGATCTCTCAGATTCACACACCCGCGCGTGCGTGTACATACACACACACACACACACACACACACACACACACACACACACACACACACACACACACACACACACACACACACACACACACACACACACACACACACACACACACAAGACGAGCATAATAATCTGCTGGAGTTATATGGCAGTTTATAAAGTGGATGCTGTAAAAGACTGGCAGTGTGAGGGCAGCTTCTTCCCTGCACAGTGGCCTAAGAGAAAGACATTTGAGTTTTGCCCTTAAACGTTGGAAACTAGTCCCTAATTCCCATAGAACCTCATGTGTGTGCATTAGCATCACCTTGGAAATGGATCCAGATCTGATCTTTGGCCCCGATGGAAAGCACAGAGAATTTTTTTTTTTTTTTTTTTTTTTTTTTTGTCTGCAAAGAACACACTCTTGGGCAGCCGTGTAAGGCTAAGAAGTACATTTCAAACTCCCCCATGGATCTATTTACTTTCGATTTCTGAGGCTAATATAATCAGGGTGTCATTTTAATCAAAGTGGCATGATAAATAGTCTCAAGCGTAGTGTTAAATGTTTAATTCTTAATCCACACGTTCGCGTGTTGTTGCCGAGGGCGTGATCATTATTTAATTCATTTGTAGGCCATGTGTTTGTGTGACAGCCATTGGTAACGGAAATAGATGAGTACCCCCCCTCCCCCTCCCCGCGCTGATTCATAGTATGAAAAACGAACTGCTCCACGTGGCTTGCTCCACAAAGACCCTACATGTCTGTGTCACAGCCTCTGGCAGGGTGAATTCGCTCGTTATCGTAAACTGGCTCAAACCCCCAGGGACTCTTCACACTGCTGTTTCGTCGGTAGGGTGAAGTTCCCTAAAGCGGAGGGGTCCGCGGTGATTCACCGTTACAAAAACAACCTGCTTCACAAAGATGCCACATACATGTCTGTTTCACAGCCTTTGGCAGAGTGAATTCACTTACAATTAATAGTTAAACCAAACCATCGTTTTTCGGAAAGATCTGCGCTCTGTAAAGACCACTTGTTATGATCGGAAACAGTTCAAATAAACTCAACATCCCCCATCGCCCTGTTGTCAACTGACTGATTGTTTGTAAAGGGAAAAGGTCCATGCTGATTCACTGTAAGAGAAACGAATTGCTTAACGAGTACACAGACACCACAAGTCGGTGTTGTTGAGATTCGGGCTTGGTGTTAAATTATTTCACCTCTTGGCGAAACGGTCTCTGTAAAGTGCCTGTCGAAACCGGAAGAGGTTTTCAACAGGGGTATCTGAATTACATGAAAGCCCACAATATCCACCATCTATTCCATTATGACTTGCCCTGATTCCCAAATCTAATCCAATCTTGTTACTGGTCAATCCCGAAAGCGTCCGAGTCGGTGGTTTTTAATTTTGTTTTACGAAACAGCCTATAGTTAGCCCAACCCCATTTTATTACAAAGCTCATAAAGCAAAACTGGAATAGTGACCTGCAGATAAAAATGATATGCGGTGAAGCAAGCCTTGTTTTGCAGCATTTGATTGTAATCAAGCGTTTATAATACAAAGATATACAATATGCCAGATAGATATTTGAGATAACTAATATTTCCCGAAAAAAGTGAAACAAAGGCGATTCTGAATCCATAGCGCTTACACCGTAACCAAGAAAAATATTCTCACTTTTCTAAATATTGATCTGGAGTTTTGTTGTTGCTGCTGTTGTTGTTTTACTGTCGTTTTTGAATTATTGACTGAATAGCCTCATCAGGCTGTTCTAGACGTTCACGTTTGGCATCGCTGATCGGGCCACGACTGTGATTTCTTAGCCTCCAATGAAAAGTTAATTAGCAACACTAAGAAGGTGCATGGTGGTTTCAAATATAAAATAATTACGCACTGAATTAATCTGTTTATTCATTTTTACACAAATAGATGAGTTTGCACCATTTGAGAGACTCGCAAAGATTGCCAAGAAAGAAGTCTCAACAGAGACTTCCTATTATTCATTCTAATAACTGATCGCTTTTATATAGCGCTAATCTCTGCCCTCGAGCAGACTCACTGCGCTGTTGTCGCATTTGATGCCGAGCGAGTGACTTCATGCAGCCAAACCATCCCCGGCCTACCTTCAGGGAGTCGAGCGGTAAACGACAATATTTCACATAAGGATTTGTAGGGTATGAGTGTGTGGGAGGACTTGTCCTTGTGCGCTGGACTTTTAATGCTAACAGCTTCTTAAGAAACAGAGACCGGAGAGGTTCGCTCTTCTGCTAGTTATTTACACCAAACAGTCGACGGAAAAAGTCTTCAAAATATTGTACTTACAGATAATTATAACAAATCTCCGTTCACCATTTTCGTGTTCGGTTGCTAGAAAGCAATTTAAACAGGAAGGACATGACATATAGACCCGCATAGAGTGCTTCCAGTCCACTTGAGTGTCTGCTTCCTAAACTCTATTTAATCAGTGAAAATGCTATGACGAAGATACTGGGTAATTTCCAATGAATATGTCAGAATTTGATGTCAAATGGATATTAAACTTTAACAACGGAAAAGGCAAAGGTAGCAGTATTTGGTCGCACCATCGATTAACTGCAAAGGATGTACTATTTGATATGGAGACGATATTCTGGAGTACTTCTGGACCTACTACTACCACCACTACTACTACTACTATATTATTATTATTTATGGCGCCCCCTCTCGTAAGAGCTCAGAGCGCTTACATAGATATAAGGATACACTCATTTCATCATACACAGACAGACAGACAGACAGACAGACAGACAGACACACACACACACACACAGAGACGCACGCGCGCGCGCGCGCGCGCACACACTCACACACACACACACACACACACACACACACACACACACACAGAATACATGAATTAATGGTGATGGATTGGTAAAATGACAGATCGGTATATGCAGAGAAGAAGAGATGGGTTTCAGTTTTGACTTAAAAGAAGAGAGTGAAGACGACAGAGAGAGGAAGGGAGTTCCAGAGCACAGGTCCAATGTATTGAAAGGATGTCTCCCCCAGGGTCCTCCTGCCCGTCCTAGGAACACGGAAGAAGCGAGTAACCGCGGCTGAGCGAAGACAGCGAGAAGGAGAGTAGAGATGAAGCAACTCAGAGAGGTATGGAGGAGCTGTACCAGAAACAATGTGGAAGCAGATGACAGCTATTTTGTATTGAATCCGGCTGCTGATTGGTAGCCAGTGGAGATCGTAGAGAAAAGGAGTGATGTGGGCAGATTTAGGGACTTTGGAAATGAGGCGAGCTGAACAGTTGATTACTCTTTGAATTTTATCGAGGAGAACCTGAGGAGAGCCAGCAAGGAGAGCAGTACAGTAATCAAGCCTGGAGAAAACAAGAGAGGAAACGAGAGTTTTGATGGCTTCAAAAGGAAGATAGTGTCGGACTGAACGGATCCGCCTGATCTCCAAGTATGCAATTTGACAGAGTTTGTTCACCTGTTACTTTGATGCAAATTGCACCAAGGTTACGAGCTGCATTGGAAAATGGGATGTCACTGTGACCCACACATATTGAAGAAGGAAGATCAATTCCAGGAGCAGAGCCTATCAGAAGAATCTCTGTTTTGTCGTCATTTAACTGAAGTTTATTCTGAGCTACCCTGACCTTCACACCTGAAATGCAGGATTAGGTGGTCCGTCCGAAATGCTTCAGAAGGAGAATCAGATTTGCACAGTTCACTATCATCCTAAACATGTGATGAGAAACAGAGTGGTGACTAATTACATCAGAAAGAGGCTAAGTGTACAAAATAAAAAGAATTGGTCCCAGTACAGAGCCCTGGGGGACCCCACAAGTCAGAAGCGAAGGAGAGGATTTTACTTCATTTACAGTTACTACTTGTCTTACAGGTAAGAATCAAAAAACGACAAAGCTAGATCACAGACACCGAATGCGTTTTCGAGGCGAGTCAGAAGAATGCTATGATCGATAGTGTCGACGGCAGTGCTGAAGGACGAGTGACTGAACGGAAAAGACGCAGTAACGTTAGCATGGTCATGCAGAGACGGTGTCTCTCACAATGAAAGTCAACCTCTCAGTCGATGAGCGAGGAAACGTTCGCATGCTGTACCCGGGTGGCGTCATACCTACACACTTGGCCTCATCTCCCTGACATCTCAACCAGGTTTCCGTAATGAACAGAGCATCTCATTGTTCGTCCATTACAAAATGTTCATTGTCAGTTGTTGTTGTTTTTCTTCTTCTTCTTCTTTTTATATTTTTATGTCTAATGACTACATTAAAACACGAAATTCTCATAAACGTCTGGCGCTGGTTTGTGTTGACAGTTATTAAATTCGAAGGATGACGACCGCCATCAAGCTCACACAGTCCATGATCAATAGCTTCAGATGAACTAACACGATCAGTACGGGGGCGTCCGTGTGTGTGCATGTGCGTGCGTGCGTGCGTGCGTGCGTGCGTGCGTGCGTGCGTGTGTGTGCGTGTGTGTGTGTGTGTGTGTGTGCATGCATATGTTATCTTATGCTGTTAGTAACTTGTTTTTAGCTATAATTGTAATTTGTTTAAACACTTAAATTGTGTATGTACATGTCTTAAGTTGAATTATCATACGTTTAATTTGAATTCTATTTATTCGCATATTAGATTGATGGTATGTTTCAAAGCAAATTTCTTTTTACTAGACAATATTTTATCTTAAAGGTGTCTCTACTACACAGAGAACCTTTTTGAACGATGAAGCAAGACAGCTCACCTTGTGGAAATAGCAACAACAACAAAAGAATTTTAGCAGGTGCTTTTCATCGTCTTTAAAAAGTTGAGAAAAGTCACGAAATTAGTCTGCAGAATCTGACATGTCACTACTGTCCTTAAAAACAACGCAAAATCAGTAGAGATGGGAACGGGTGAGGAAAGGATGCAGCTGATGGTTTAGCCATATCTCAGGGACCTCCCCGCACTGGACGGCAAAACGATCTAGACAAAAAGTAAATTACTATCTTGTCAAAAGCAGTCGTGTCCAAAATTTGCTTCTTGTGAAACTGTGACAGAAACTCATCGCTTGTTTGTGTTTTATTTGCCTTTCAAGCATTGTTGGATTTTCAAAGGTACACCCTTTCGTTTTTACATGTGTCTTTCTTCCCCCCCGCTTTTCTTTCTTTTTTCTTTCTGACCGTCTGTTTGTCGTTGAATCGTTCTGCCTGTCCATTTGTCGTTGAATTTTTCTGCCTATTTGCCGTTGAATTTTTCTGCCTAAGTGTCGCTGATTTTTTTCTGCCTGTCTAGATGTGTCAGCCTTGCAGAGCCTTACTTCATTTGTCAGTTAGGTAGTTAGAAAGGAGTTTTTGTTTTGTTTTTTCTCTCTTTACTTTCGCTTTTCATTTCGCGTCACCACCTTTGGCTCCTCCACGTAGAGCTATCAAGCAGCAATCGACCAACACGAAAAACGGAGACCAGTAAAAAATGCCACAGTCTCAAGAGAATTAGATTTCACAGCGGGGAGACAAGCGACCAATTTGCCGTGCTAGGATCTGCCGGCCTGGCCCCATGATACAGCGACTGGACCATAGCGACGGACGTGCTGTGGTCACAGCTCGGGGGCGGTAAACTGCTACACGACTCCCACACTTCTTCCAGCAAAGTCATTGATCTGCATACCGCGCCAAGACACAAGCACGGCCGCACCAGAGTTCAGCACGAGCGAGAAGCAAAGAAAAACAAACAAAAAAAGTACGAGAACTAAAAAAAAAAAAAAAAAAAAGGAAGGAGGAAGGCTGCCGACGGTTGTGTCTTTGACAGGAATCGGAAGTGGTTTTCGTCGGAAGAAGTTTCAGCGAGTGTTTTGGAAATCACCAGCATGAATATTCTTTTGTTGTGCGCGGAACGGAAGCCGTGAGGGCGAAGTGTCTGTGTGGCAGCAACAGGCTTAATCTTCGCTGTTTTTGCTCGCACGTCAGACGTGGGTAATATTCAGGTATGCATACTCGTTCTGATTTTAACAGAAAATTTCTAAACCTTCTGCCTGTTTTGGTGTGTGTGTGAGAAAGCAACTGATGAGTAAGATACTGTGTGTTAGGAGAGTGATATATCGTTTTTGATGGGTAGTAGCTGAAACTAGTTCATTCTGGTAAAGTGTTCTTGATGGCACACGAACAAAATGAGGATGGGTATTTATCAGCGTTGCTGTGTACATCTAAGGCAGAGGCTGATATCACAGTTCTGCCTATGCTTTACACGTTTCTTTGTCAGGGACAGTCCGCAGCAAAGTAGGCCTACAATGTGCAGTGGTAGTTTGTTCACACACACACACACACACACACACACACACACACACACACACACACACACACACACACACACACACACACACATGCACACACACGCACGGACGCACACACACACACACACACACACACACACACACACACACACACACACACACACACACACACACACACATTCTAATGTAAACACACTCAGAAACCGATACAGACAGACGGACAGATATAGACTCTCCCCTCTCACCCACCCTCCCACACGCACATCGCCTGACAGGTCATCTGCTCTTCAGCAGGGACAACAACAGTTTATTTGGTACAGAAATCAGTCCGGCCAGGACGACCGAAATGTTAAACGGCAAAGGAGGGGAAATGTGTGTTGGAAAATTAGTTGTGATCTAATTACAATTATCTTGCAGCTGAGCGTTGAGTGCAGTTCCCCGAGGAGTCTAATAGGCATGTAAGGTATGTATGCGCAATAGTCAACCGAACGTTTTCTGAACAAGCAAGAAAATAGACTACTTTTTCGTGTATAGTGTAGGCTGCAGGTTGAGTCAAATTTTGTACTAAGTAAAAATAACAATGGTGATGATAACGATGATGACGACACAACGCTGATGATAATGACAATAGGAACGTTTGTCTCCTCGGACGGCTATCCCCCCCCCCAATCCCCCCCGTTGTGTGCCTAGATACTGTGACTGTCATTGTCAGTATACTATATATGTCAACTTTGTTTCCACTAGGTCTGGTTGTTAGTGATAGTACATCAACACAGATCATTGGAACAGAAAAAATAGGATTGACAAACCATTGAAGTTTTGAACCATCATTATGGCCTTGACCTTTAAAGAAGCAATAGCCAATGTGTTCACAAGATACTCAAGCTTCCGATGACGTCCAACTAACAGTGAAATAAGTAGCGAAAACAGTAGTGATTTTAGTGAAAACCAAGCGCGAGTTACAGAATATTGACATTTCAACAACGAAATAAAGTACACATGTACTGAGACAGGCTCGTACACGTTACATAAATTTGCATGAAAGTAACAGTATTTGTGGGCGACCAGATCAAAGCTCACAGGGGACCTATGAAATAAAAATTAAACTGTCGTCACTCACCCACATACAGACACACAACACAACGCACGCACACGCGAAGCAGACACACACACGAAGCACACACACACACGAAGCACACACAACACAATACACAACACACACGCTGTCACACACACACAGACACACACACGCACACACACACACACACACACACACACACACACACACACACACACACTGTCACACACACACACACACACACACACACACACACACACACACACACACACACACACACACACACACACACACACACGCTGTCACACATACACGCATGCATGCATACATACATACAGAGAGAGAGAGAGAGAGAGAGAGAGAGAGAGAGAGAGAGAGAGAGAGAGAGAGAGAGAGAGATCAGTTATGTAGAAGAAACAGGTGATGTAAGGGCAGACTTGACTGGAGGAGCAAAGAGAGTGGACGGCGAAAAAAAAAGCGTTGAAGGTGTAATTTCTTTTTTCTGAGCTGTCTGGGAACAAATTCACAGTGCATGAGTGTCAGCGGAAAAAGGAGCTGTCAAGAAAGTCTATGAATTGTATGTTAAGCAGGTGCACAGTTTGATACTGAAAGCTCGAACAGAAGCAGAAAAAACTAAAACCACCAAAACCAAAAACAAACAACAACCACAATCATAATAATAATAATAACTGAATTGTTGCAGCTATAGGACGATATAGCTGACATCCCTCGGACTGAAACAGACGGGTTCACAGCTTGACAAACTGTTAGAGAGGATCCCACATGTCACCACAGACTGTTTCACGCTCGGTGATCCGAGACATGCATGAACTGTCCACCCATCCGAACCCATCCGTAACAAAGGCAGCAGTTTTGCAGCGGTTAGTTTTGAAAAGATTCGCCACTACTAACTGTGTTACGCAAGGCCACACTCAATTTGGCTTACTCACCATGCGAATGAAGCTTAATGTCCTCAGATGTCGGGCTGACATATTAGGGACAATATGACTCGCGACACGGGAGGGCCGCTTTTAGCACGAAGTACCAACTTCCGGTCACCGGAAGGACAAGGGAAGATAAGCAGCAGCACCTTATTGGGAAGAAAGCTGCCTAAAATAATAAGGTTCAGGGAAGAGACTGCTAGCATCACCCGCGGGTACTCATCGTGTTCGATATTAGCGAAGGAAGGAAAGATGGCATTTAATTCAGCCGCTGGAGGAGAAAGCGCGGAAGCCCGACAGAATGACGTTGGGCGCGGAGATTAATTCGACTGCTGCAGGAATCCGACAGAGTTCCTCTGATTTCATCGAAATCTTTTTTTATGACGTCAATAACCCAGACTCACTTGGCTTTTACTGGGGTCAGAGCAGTGAAACAATCAGCTGCGTGGTTTGCTTTGTGTTGAGTTCGCGCTTGGTTTCACATTTGCACACTTGACTTGAAGGGACCGTCAGCATGGATTTAACGTTGTCTATTCAACTGGCTGCATACCCTTTTGATGCATTGGTCAATTATCGACAATTTCCATAAATATTAAGCTTCAGAAGCCGAGCAGACCAGACCAGACTGCCGAAATCAGCACCATTAGAACACACACCATAAAATACATGTGACTGAGACAACGGCTGCTCTCCTTACGAAACACGAGGCAATATTGCTCGAAGTGCACCCTGGGGTTGGCATGGGGGTGGGCGTGTTAAGACCAAATTTGCGCGGAAAACTTTGCAGCCTCTGCATTGGATATATGCTGTCGTTCACAATAAGGAAATCAGGAAAGCAAACTGTGAGAGAAAAGTCTTAGATCGCTGAGACTTTAGATCGTCTAAACAGAACAATCTGTCTCGCAAACGCAGTTTTGGAGTTCTTAAAAAAAAGAAGAAGAAGAAGAAGAAGAGAATACAGACAGGTCTTTTGTGAGATAGAAAGCAGACAGATCCTCTGTTATGAGACGGACGGCGGCCAGATCTTCCGTTGTTAAACTGACGTCGGACAGATCTGCTCTGAGATTGAAACAGACTATCTTCTGTTGTCAGACTGATGGCAGACAGATCTTCTGTTGTCAGACTGATGGCAGACAGATCTGTTGTCAGACTGACGGCAGACAGATCTTGAGTTGTGAGAGTGACGGTGGACACACCTTGCAGAAGATGCAGACAGGGATGGAGGCTACCAGACTGACTTACAAACTAACTGACAGGGAAACAGATTGACCGACGGACAGGCAGGCAAATGGGCAGACAGATAGGCTGATCAACGGACGAACTGACGGACAGACGGACAATCTGCAATGCATATAGACATTCTGACTTATTTTAAAGCTTACGCACACCTCTTAAACTCTCCCAGTCGTTCATGTTCAGATATTGTAAAAGCTTCCCCGTCTTCTTCCAGGTCTGTGGGAGAGAGGAAGATGCGAAAACATCCATCATCCGTGTCCCAGCTGCGCTCGGGAGTCAGACAAGGACCAGCACACTTGCGGAACTTGCTCCACGCATGCTGCACCGTTCCAACTCGCCCCCCCCCCCCCCCCCCCCGCTCCTCAAATGATGCAACTGGTTTCCTGATAATTATTTCATGAACCATCGCAGACGATTCATTGAGAAAGGCAACAGCCTTTACAGACAAGATCTGAAACGTTTTTCTTCCTCACAGGAGACGGAACGCCGACAGCCTAAGATTAATTTATTTTCAATCGCTAATGAAGAGACTTTCACGATCAATAGATCGACGGCATCTTCGCCTCTAGTTTTTCTTAAGCTGGTGTGCACGCACCGGGCTGCTTGTATTCGATTACCACAGAATAACGGTGACGCTACGCCCCTACATCGTTGTTGTGTGTGCAGAGAAACAAACCGTCAAGGCTGAAGCTGCAACGGATGTTTCCCAAGAGAACACTGGTGCCGTCTGCATCTTGCCTGGTCACAAAACGACCATGAGTTAGCATTAATCCAGCGGACAGATGGCTTAATTTGGACCGTGGGCACCGTTCATAGGCACTGGTGTGAAGACTCATGATCTGGCGCTGATCACTCGTGTAGATCCCAAAGACTGTTTGTTGACTGAGTTCGGCCACAAGAGGGCCGAAATGTGACGACCCCAAGTGGGCATCCCGGCAGATCTGACGTGATGAAAATGTGGTCTTTGTGTTGGATGGCGCCAAAACGCTGTTAGACTAATGAGTAAGGAAACTGCAAAAGAACATTGCCTTGATGGGCGATGTTGCGCTTTTATCTTCGTGCGAACAAGACTTTCTCACAGCACGCCTGAGATGCCCCACTGTACAGCGTGTCGAATGCATGTTGGCCTTGCCACAGACTTTTACTGTGTCCAAAAAGTGTTGACTGCGACTGAGCAACGCTACCCATTCTTACCTGTGTAGGTGATGCTTGTGTGTTTACCCGGATGAGGCTACAGCAGCCGCAACAGTAACGGTTTGACCTTTTTCGCGATGTTTGAGTGTCTACCAATTGTGCCGTAATAGGGGAATACCTGTGAGACGCACCGGACCGTGAAAAATCCACCATTGTGTGTCCGATATTGTAGACTGCACGCCTTGATATAACCGTACTGGATGGCTGGGCGTAAAACGCCAAGTTACTTACTGTAGATTGCATTGAACAAGCACCCGAGGAGCCGGGGACAGACTGCACGGTGTTCACTGAAGCTGAGTGATAAGCTGAAGATGGCGACGTCCTCAGTCCGCTACTACCTGGCTGCCTGCCTTCTTCTTCTGTGTTCCAGAAAAGGTAAGAGTTTTCAGCTTTTGTCTTGTTGTCACATTGTAAGAATATCATAATACCCCCCCCCCTCCCCGGGGGGTGGTGGGGGGGGGGGGGGGGGGCGTCGTCATGTCAGACTCACGGGTGCATGGTCCTGTCTAAGAAAACAGAAACCTAAGTCAGACTGCCCCTTTCATCGTGCTCACACGCAGATGGAAAATAGGTCAGGCGTCAGGCACTCCCACGCACTGATTTAAAAAAAAAAATCAATCAAATTTACGCCCAGTCCCTTGGCACTGAGGCAGATATGCTTGATGGGGAGCCGTTCCTTGCAGCGGTGGTCTGGCCTTCATGGTACAAGTCGTAATATACACAGTCTTGTTTATCTCTTCTTTGATTCTCCGAGGAGGAACAAATGAAAACAGCAATAACAACAACAATGACAAACAAACAAAAGCAAGCAAGCAAACAAACAAGCAAACAAACAAACAAATAAACAACTTAAAAACAGACAAACAAACCCCAAAGCAAAAAACAACAACACAACAACAACGTTTTAAACCACAGGATATAATGATCAAATCAAAGTAATATTATTGTCCCTTTGTTGTTAATTCTTAGCCACCAGGACATGTTTTCAAGATTGTGTGCACATTGTTGTTTACTGTAACAGTGAACACGGAAAGACAGACATGCAGACACACTCATTCACACCACCACCACTGCCACTACATGCATTTCCGTAATCAAGATTGTTCTCGCCTTTTAGTTAAAACGGAGAGCTGACCGAGAGTTGATCGCGATTTTATTCATGCTGTAGACATTGCAATGGACCTTTCGGCGCAGTGGGAGTGAAGTTTGCAGTTTTTGTCAGGTTGGTTAGAGCGATTGTGTGTAAATCGGCAAAATCAAATCACAGGGTGATCCAGTACACAGCTGGGGTGAAGAATTCTGAAGCGGCCGATGCATTTTTACTGTCAGTGCAAAGTTTTGTGTGCGAACTCAGCACCAGTCTTGCGGACGTGCAGTACGTCCATGTTGTCTGCCTCTGAACTCACTGGGGAATTATTTGATAGCTCTGTGATCTCGCGCTTTCGTTGTTGGAAAGAGGCCAAAAGAAATTAAATGTATCATCATTTACTGATTCTCGGCATTTAATAAACAGTCAGTACACAAGACACTCTGGTAGAGAATTGTGTATAATGGTGCATACACGTTACTCACCCGCATGACCTGCATTATGAATATAATATATAAATGGACTGACCGCAAACACACTTTCAATGGTCTGATACTTTTGTCTTCACCTCTAGCTTTTCTTTAATGTGCTTTTCTGTATCCTTCTGCCTGAGTGCCTGTCTATTTCTGTCGATTTGCCTACTCTGCATGCCTGTATGTCTGTGTCTGTCTGCCTGCAAGTATGTCTGTATCTGCCTGTCTGTATACTTGTATCTGCCTGCCTACCTGTCTGTACACCTGTATTTGCTTGCTTGCCTGTGTGTTTGTATCTACCAGTTTGTATAACTTTATTTGGCTGCATGTATGTCTGTATCTGCTTGCCTGCCAGTGTGTCTGTATCTGCCTGCCCGCATGTGTGTCTGTATGTCTCTGCTTTCTGCTTGTATGTCCCTTTCTGCCTGCTTATATGTTGATATGTCATTATCTGCCCGTCTGTATCTGGTTGCCTGTCTGTATGTCTCTGTCAGCCTGTTTCTATATCTCTAGTTCGTAACCTGCTTGTATGTCTCAACCTGCCTGCCTGTGTGCCTCTGGTTGGCTGCCTGCCTGTACATCTCTGTCTGCCTGTCTGTCTGTTTCTATTTGGTTGCCTTACAGGCGTAATTAGTCCTCTATCTGCCTGTTTGTATGTTTCTATTTGGCTGACTGCTCATCTATCTTTGTCTGCCTGTCTGTATCTAGTTGCTTGTCTGTATGTCTTTATTTGGCTGGCTGCCCATCTGTCTCTGTCTGCCTGTCTGTATCTGGTTGCTTGTCTGTATGTCTCTATTTGGCTGACTGACCGTATGCCTTTGCCTGCCTGTCTGTATCTGGTTGCCTGCCCATATGTCTCTGTAAACCTGCCTGTCTGTCTCTACCTGCCAGTCTGTATGTCTCTATTTGGCTGACTGCATGTCTGTCTCTGCCTGCCTGTCTGTATGTCTTTATTTGGCTGCCTGCCAGTATCTCTCCGTCTGCCTGTCTGTATCTGGTTGCCTGCCTGTATGTCTCTGTCAACCTGCCTGCCTATCTCTGTTTGCCTGCCTGTCTGTGTGTCTGTTTCCTTGTGTCTCTAACTGCTTGTCTGCCTTTGTGCGTCTGTCTGTTTATTTGCTGGTGTGTCTGGTTGCCTGCCCGACAGCCTATCTGGTCTGTCTGTCTGACGGACGATCAGTTTGTTGGCCAGTTCGTTGGACTGATAAATATACGGATCAAATCACGGTGTCTCTCACGACTCCCAGTATGTATCATATTCACTTTCTTGCCCTCACACAAAACACGTATATATGTCTCTGTACGAAAACAACGAAAAACAAACAAAAACAAAAATAACACACACACACGCACGCACGCACGCACGCACGCACGCACGCACGCACGCACGCACGCACGCACGCACACACACACACACACACACACACACAGAGCAGCAGCAGCAGCAGCAGCAACAACAACAACAACTACAACACCAAAGAAAATATTGTTATCCTCGGTAAATTAAACCATATCGATCACTGAGCACAGTGCTGACGTGGAACAGTGCCACGTAAATACTCTGCTGAATGCTTTCATTGGAATCTCGCCTCGTTTTGTTAACAATTCGTGACAAAAGATGGCAATTAAATTCATGACAAAAGATTGTAATTAAACTCATGACAAAAGGTGGCAATTAAACTCATGACAAACGATTGCATTTTTATTTTATTTTTTATTTTTCGAGTTGTGCCCCTACCCCGCTCCCAAACGCAGCACTGCCAACGCAGAAATGTATAATTGGCGGTAGCTGACACAAGTATGATTTTTGTCGCGACAATTGTTTTGAACACGTCTCTGTCGCGACAAAAGTATGCTTGTCGCGACTAAAGTTTTGTCACGACAAAGTTATGGTTGTCCGACAAAAATATTTTTGTCGCGATAAAACCTTTGTCACGACTATTTGTTGGGACAAACACCTGTTTGTCGCGACAAACATGTCTTTTATCGCGACAAAATTATTTGTTGAAAAACAACTTTTGTCGCGACAAATACGTGTCACGACAAAAATTATACTTGTGGCAACTCCCACCAATGATAGAAAAGGGTGTCTCTGCAACAGTGGCTGCCGCTACAACACGACATAGTCTACAGAACATGCGCACTTTGTCATTACTGCCGAGCTTAATGCTCCCAAATGTGTTGCAGGCAAGGAAACGGGCGGGTTGTGAATGTGATGACCATTCTTTCGCTGTTTTGTGTGGTGTGGATAGCCCCGTTTTTCTCTCTAAATGCTCGGAAAACGGTAGTTTGCCCCTTTTAAACAGGGCTGTCTCTGACTGGCTGGGTTTGTGGGCAGGCGGTCACGATGTGTGTCAACTTGTGTTTAATGCATCACAGCGGGGCCCTTTAGCCGTGTGCTCCAAGTAGAAAAGAATTGCGTTGATTCCTAAGTATGCTTGAAAAAAAAAAAAAAGGTCATTCATTACTTTGATGCCTTTGAAGGCTTTTTACCTCTTTAGATCGACGAATGAAATTTGTACGCAGTTAAATTACTTGGATTGGGGTGGCGCTCATTGCAAAATTTTGCGTAAATATTGCTTTTCTTGAGTGCCGTACGCAAAATGACAACACCGATTAAACAAGTTATGGCTCACTGGTGGCCGCCGCGTCATTCAACACTAGATCTACTTGCAAACTCAGTGTCCTCTCAGCCATGCAAGTTCAGTCAATGAAGGGCGGAATCTAGACGAAATAAACGCGTAGGTTATCGTAAATTGTGGTCTATATGGCGACGGTGATTACTCCCTCCCTCCCCCCCCCTCCCCTCCCCCACACACACCTCTTCCCCTCTAAAATCTGATCCATGCGCCTTATAGTCGGTAGCGCCCTGTCTGTGAATAAAATTTGCATACTTTTCCGAAAAACAAAAATGATTAATTTGAAACCGAATCCAAACAAACCAGTATAGATCTGGAAGAAGATCGGTCTCCTTATCATTCTGGCCAAAAATCGCATATTTTGCAAACTGATCAGTAATATTTTCCGGTTAGTCGACAGAGCACACGATCCCAGACATGGAATATGGAACGACCCAGTATGCCTAGTTTGTCAGTGTATAATATTATCAGAACTTATTCAAATGTAGAAGACTACGAAACCGAAAACAAAAACACCCGTCGACACCGAATATGAATGAGAGACCGTACTTGTCCCAAAGCGCTGCAGCAAGACTTGTTGCGGCAATGGTCATATCCCGCCTTAATTATTGCAACTCAATTTTCATAGGTCTACCAGCAGACCAGATCGCTCGGTTACAGCGGGTGCAGAATAACGCGGAACGGCTCGTGTTGAAAAAAAGAAGAAGAAAAAAAAAAAAAAGAAGACGAGATCACGTAACACCGCTTCTCAAGGAACTTCACTGGTTAGCAGTAAAATTCCGCTGTCAGTACAAGATTGCAACTCTTGCTTACCGCCATTTTGAAGGGTCTTTACCTCCTTATCTTTCTTCATCTCTCTCTGCAGTTATGAACCCTCTCGCTTTCTCCGATCTTCTAATGAAAAGCTGCTAAAAATTCCGAAGCGAAATCTCAAATCATTTGGACAACGTTCTTTCAGTTTCATGGCACCATCTCTCTGGAATTCTCTGCCGGCCACTCTAAGAAATGTACCAACACTGTCTCAGTTCAAATCGCAGCTAAAAACCTTGTTTTCCCAGGCCTTCCCGTAGAATCTGAGGAAATGTGTGTCTGTGTGTGGCAGTTGAATGTAGATGGATGCATATGGGTAGGGAGAGGGGGAAGGGAAGGGGGATGGAGAAAGCATGAGAGATCTAGGCAAGAGAAGGAGGCACGGGTTGGGTGGGTGAAAAGACAGATTCAAATTGGTGTTGTTGTTTGAGCTCATTAAGTTAATATTTTGTTAATTGTTGTATGAGTGGACGAGCGGAGACTGGTGTGCGCATGTCATTGTGTGTGTGTGTGTGTGTGTGTGTGTGTGTGTGTGTGTGTGTGTGTGTGTGTGTGTGTGTGTGTGTGTGTTGCACGGATAAACCTTTTTATTATTTTCGTTTGCTCACTTTATAGACAGTGAGCTACAGTGAGGTTACTCCTTCATTTTGGCGTTAATTCTAGGTTATGCTGTACGCATTTTTCGTGCCATTGACGCAAAATACGTAATGTTTCTCGTCGGCTGACGCAAATCTCTAAATCCCTTGGACTTATAACTTGTATTGTGTATTGTTGCATGAATGGAACGTCACAAAGCCAGTTTTCCTGTTCCACATTTGAAGATTTTTTTTATTTTTATTTTTATTTTTTATCCTTGTGAGACAAAGAAGAGGTGAAACTTCATTTAATTTTTTTCCATTTGTTTTTAGGTCAGGACCAAACAAGATGCAAATTTAGGCTAATCGTGCCCTCTTCAAGCAACTTTTATTGTCGTTGTCGGTGAGATACGAGGCTATAGAAATGGCAGCTATTATCATGTGACCACGTAGCAGAATGCTCCCTGTCTAGCCTTAATGCAAACAACAAAAAGCAGAAACTATTCCCCCTTGGAGTTGACGAAGACAACTCTCGCGAAGATAGCGAAACTCTCCCTTTGTTTTTTTGTTGCTTTAAAACGATTTGCAGAAGATTTGCCCCTTGTTTCATCCTGTGTACTAAAAAAAGCGTTCAGTTCTTTCAAGGCTGAAGAGGCCAAAGTTCTGAAGGCTGAAGAGGACAGAGTTGTGTAGGCTGAAGAGGCCAGAGTTTTGAAGGCTGAAGAGGCCAGAGTTGTGACGGCTGAAGAGGCCAGAGTTTTGAAGGCTGAAGAGGCCAGAGTTGTGACGGCTGAAGAGGCCAGAGTTTTGAAGGCTGAAGAGGACAGAGTTTTGAGGGATGAAGAGGCCAGAGTTTTGAAGGCTGAAGAGGCCAGAGTTTTGAAGGCTGAAGAGGCCAGAGTTGTGACGGCTGAAGAGGCCAGAGTTTTGAAGGCTGAAGAGGACAGAGTTTTGAGGATGAAGAGGCCAGAGTTTTGAAGGCTGAAGAGGCCAGAGTTTTGAAGGCTGAAGAGGACAGAGTTGTGACGGCTGAAGAGGCCAGAGTTTTGAAGGCTGAAGAGGACAGAGTTGTGTAGGCTGAAGAGGCCAGAGTTTTGAAGGCTGAAGAGGACAGAGTTGTGACGGCTGAAGAGGCCAGAGTTTTGAAGGCTGAAGAGGCCAGAGTTTTGAAGGCTGAAGAGGCCAGAGTTTTGAAGGCTGAAGAGGCTAGAGTTGTGAAGGCTGAAGAGGACAGAGTTGTGTAGGCTGAAGAGGCCAGAGTTTTGAAGGCTGAAGAGGCCAGAGTTTTGAAGGCTGAAGAGGCCAGAGTTTTGAAGGCTGAAGAGGCTAGAGTTGTGAAGGCTGAAGAGGACAGAGTTGTGTAGGCTGAAGAGGACAGATTTCTGAAGGCTGAAGAGGACAGAGTTCTGTGCTGCACTGATATGACGGGCTGCATTACAGCGGGTCGATGCATGGGGTGACCTCGGGCAAGAGGAAAATATTCATTCCACGGAGAACGACAGAAGGAAATGGCTTGACCAGAGAATTACTGCCCTTTATTTCATTAACTTAACGAGAAGATCAGTGGTAATCATTCGATCTGGGAAGAAAAACTCCGTTTAGGTTGTATGGAACCTCGTAATCAGGAGATATAAAGGAAGCTGGACGGAGACAGAGATCAAGAAATATGGCGGGAGAGCGACATGCCAGTATTACTTATGTTTGAAGGTAATAGGTACTACTTTTAACATTCAGCCCTGGGTGACTAATACTACCACTACCGCAACACACTAATTAATACACACAAATATACACACACGCTCACTGATTTATGCACACACGACCAGACACACACGGAACCGCAGGTACAATTTCACGCGCGTGCACGCAAGAACACACACTGTGGTACGCATCCACATACTAGTACACACTCACTCACAGAGAGAGAGAGAGAGAGAGAGAGAAGAGAGAGAGAGAGAGAGAGAGAGAGAGAGAGAGAGAGAGAGAGAGATTCTTTATTTATGAGTAAACGTATGTATGCTTTGTTCTTTTACATCCAGCCCTCGCCCAATTTCGGGACTATTGCGGAGAGAGAGAGAGAGAGAGAGAGAGAGAGAGAGAGAGAGAGAGAGAGAGAGAGAGAGAGAGAGAGAGAGAGAATGGTAAAGATCTGCGCTTTGACCGTTCTGCGGTTTATTCCATCGATGGCGTTACCCTGGCCTTCAACATGGAAATGAGTGTAATAGGCTGGCCACTATCAGACCATCATTACAAATTTCACGAGAGCAAAGAAGGGTGT
>OY757546.1:7179821-7191259 GCA_963584105.1 Alviniconcha strummeri
TGAAATCAGGCTCTACCTCTAAGTTGCTTTCCAAAAACAACAAATTAGCCGATCTGGTAATTTGTTTTGTTTTTTGGAAAAGACACATAATTATTTGTCTTTTCCCTATCGTGATTTTGCTTGTAGAAAATACAGGATGTGGGTTTTCTCAGGTTGTAAATCTCTCTGTGTGTGTGAGTGAGTGAGTGAGTGAGTGAGTGAGTGAGTGAGTGAATGTGTGTGTGTGTGTGTGTGTGTGTGTGTGTGTGTGTGTGTGTGTGTGTGTGTGTGTGTGTGTGTATGTGTGTGTGTGTGTGTGTGTGTGTGTGTGTGTGTGTGTGTGTGTGTGTGTGTGTGTGTGTGTGTGTGTGAACGAACGGTGCTTCTTGCAGATGGGCATATCTTTATTTGCCACATTAGAATGGTAGGGGCGGTAAGTATGTTATTTGAAAGCAGTTTACCATTCGGGGACATTTCCATCTGTTTATGTTTGGGCTGGAAATTGTGCTCTTGCTCAACTGTTAGATTGCACAAAACTCAGAAAGTAGAAAGTAATGCGAATTCCGATCGAAATGCTGTTTGACACGCTGGAATATCTTTTACCGGGCTCGATTCACAGAGCCTAGAGTGTCCCTTCTAGGTTTTCACGAAACATAGCCCAGGGGCCCCCTTGAAAAGAAAAGAGGCCGGCCAGTGTAACGCAGAAGAAAAGTAGTAATCAAGTAAAACCAAACAAAACATACACGATCACTGTGAATGAAGCAGCACAGATTTTTTGTTTTTCTGTTGTCTCGTTAACGTTAATCCACAACACCAACACAGTTAAGGTTAATCCACAACACCAACACAGTTAATACTTTGGACAGTTCAAGTTTTTCCCCCGTCTTCTTCAGCGTTTTCATCTTCGGCTTGTTTATTTGCTATATATTCGCTTCTTCGTCGGGTAATATCCAAGGAGACGGTCGGAATTTCCGAGGACATTTTAAACGCCGTTTTGGGTTACGAATATTAGGGTCTATCTAGCGAATGAAACCGACATTTCCAATAAAAGTGAGTTTGGTTATAGTCTGTAAATGGGCGAGTCCTCAGTACGCGACCGATTGCTTTACCGACATCAGCACTCGGAAAGCGTGCACAGTTACTCGGAAACTAGATCTAGATCAAACGTGAAAAGCGCACACGCACACTGAAAACAGTGAAAGACACAGATATGGTAAAACTCACTTTTTGTTGCAAATTTTATTCGCTTGATATGAATTACTCGGAAACTAGATCTAGATCAAACGTGAAAAGCGCACACGCACACTGAAAACAGTGAAAGACACAGATATGGTAAAACTCACTTTTTGTTGCAAATTTTATTCGCTTGATATGAATTTGATGGTATTTGTGATATAAAATGGCATTCAAAATGCCCCATGAATTTCCGACCGCCTTCTTGGATATTACCCATCGTCGCGATGCAAAGTCAAAACAGAGCTCGCTTTATACTTGAATCGAGCTCATCTCGCATGGACAAAATTTAATGAGGGACAAATCAATATTTTCGACTTCCGGTTTGCCGAAACGCGTCGATAAGTCAAAATGACGAGCATCGATTGGTTGATAGCTGTCCAATCGTTAGTTAGCTTGTACGTGGTGCACGGTGCCGGCAGGGGGAGGAAAGGGGAGTGAAAAAGCTGGTACGGTTGTCCACAACTGCCCACTTTTTCTTCTTTTTTTCTTTTCTTTCCGCATTGCCATAGCCCGTTGGAGCAATGACAAACAAACTAATGTCATTGACAGATAATCTGTGTCTCCGATGGAAATTCAAGGTATCCAGAAGAACACGTAGGCCCAACAGAGATTCGAAACCGCAACCGCGCGAATCTTCCCCACTCAGCCTCACCTTCGACTTTATTGAGTATTTGATAATCACAACAGTGGGAGCGGGGATAACCCAGTGGTTAGAGCGCCGAACTCGTGACTGAAAGGTCACTGGTTCGAATCCCTGCATGAGCGGCAGGGAGAATTTTCTTTTCCAGGGTCAGCTTTCTGTGCTGACTCTTATTTCGGCGTCCACGGCACACCACGGCCCTGACCTTGAAGTCAAAGAGAAGACTGCAAGGCTGGTATTTTGCAGTCATGACGGCTAGGTGTGGCTTCCTCACTACAGTCTATCTGATGATTAGTTAGAAAATAACGAGCTGTGGATCGAAATATTTTAACAGACGGTGCCCCGTACTTAGGCATAAAAGGAACCATCTTGCTAAATGTCTATTTTGTCTGACACGTAAAACTAAAAATCAAGGGATTTGTTGATAAAACTCCTCTGAGTTCATAATCAATCTTTGATATGATCGCCCTGATATAACCGCACTGGTTGACTGGGCGTAAAACACCAATTTACTTACTTTGGTATGAGTTTTGCGAATAAGTATCAAAAGAACTAGCTGCACGCAACAAGTGTCCAGCTCGCCCGTCTTGCACGCACCGCCTCTTTAACATCGGGCACAGAAGTTGCGTGCTCACGTCGCCCAAGCAACAAGAGCAAAAGGGCGGCGGGTGGCCGTTAGGCAAGCTGTGACGTTGCACGGCGTTTTCTACATCGGGCTCCGTCAGCAGGCGCAAGTGGGAGCTGCCGGAGAAAGAGGCCACCCTTGTAGCTGACGAACCAGCTGTGGAGACTGTAAAGTCGAAATCCTTTAACGACAGACCTGTATCCAAGTCAACAGTGCAGAGATATAGTAAGCTGACTGTTTGACAGGTCAGGTAACAAGAGATTCCCCAAACTCGAAGTACTGAATATGCAGAAATCTGAAACAATAATAATATTAATAATAATACATACATTTTCTGTAGCGCTATTCCACGCTGACTGCTGGCGTTCTAAAACAAGATCCAAACACATAAAAGATTGGAAATAACACTGTTTATTAGGACAAAACCCAACATGTGCATTTTCGGGGTAATATCCCATTATCAAGCTACAAAACGACACTTAAACAACAGTTAAACAGTGAAAAACGATGAAAAATTAGATGAAGAGCTAATCTACTTCTTTCTTTCTTTCTTCTTTTTTGGTTGAACTATGTCCAGTGCTTGAAAGAATGTTGGCATCTAGAGATTTAGCAAGATGACTGCTTGCTTTTTTTGCTTTTTTTTTTTTAAAGGTCAGTTAGATTCCCCAAACTTGAAACAGTTTAACAAGCAGAGATTTAGTAAGCTGACTGCTTCACAGATCAGGTAACATAACAGATTCCCCAGGCTTGAAACAACTGAATAAGCCTCGCCCACTACACCGCACGGACATCCGAAACAAATGTAACTTAGAAGGAAGTAATAAACAGACGACAGCTATTGCCTTCGCTGTGATCCAATTAAAGGTGACTCCCACCACCCACCCCACCACCCATACGTCCCTTTCTCCCGTGTCTAATATCTCTCTTTTTTCTCCTCCCACCGCCTATTCTCTCGTGCGAGCCAAGAAATTCACGAGGTGCTCTGGCTGAGATTAAAAAAGAATGTTTTTGCCCCTTGCACGTTTCTTTCCTGGGCGTAGTCGGGTGTCCTAAATCTCGTTTTATTTGCGAAAGGTTCGTATGAGTTCTCACCCCCTCTGACACGTAACTGCCTAATAGTCTGGACCGGAGGAATGTAGACCCTGCTCTCTTGTCTCTTTCTCTGTCTGTCTGCCACGACTGTCCGTCTCCCTCAGTTTAATTTGTAAGGTCGCTGAAAACACGGCTGCCATTTAAAAAAAAAAAAAAAAAAAAAATCCCAATTGATACTACTCAACTTTCAAAAGCCCGCAATACTCTGCATATCTTCCTCTGATGCAAGGTCAGCAACAGATGATACCCTTGCAATATTCTAACCATTTTCATATAAGTGTGTGTGTGTGTGTGTGTGTGTGTGTGTGTGTGTGTGTGTGTGTGTGTGTGTGTGTGTGTGTGTGTGTGCAAATCTTCATCCGACACAAGATCGAAAGCAGACGATGCCCTGGGAAATTAATTGTGTGCAACATTTCCTCAGACTCAAGGCCAACGGCAGACGATTGAATACTCAACACTTCATCTGACACGGGGCCCTACTGCAGACGATGCCGTGGCAATATTTTGCAAATGCTTTGATCACGCGAGGCCTACAGCAGACGATGCCTGGCAGTATTATGCAAATCTTCCTCTGACTCCAGGCCTACAACAGACGACGCAAATCGTCCTCAGACACGAGGCCTATAGCTGACGATGCCGTGGCAATATTGTGTAAATCTTCCTCTGGTAGAAAGCCGAAAACAGACGACTCCCGGGCAATATTCCGCAAATCTGTCACTAACAAGAGACCAACAATAAACGATGCCGTTGCATGTGCAAATCTTCCTCTTCCACAGAGCCTATAGCAGACGACGCTGTGGCAAGGTTCTGCCAGTATTCCCCAGACACAAGGCCTGTAGCAGCAAATGCTGTAACAATACACTGACAATCTTCCTCTGACTCACGGCCTACAGGAACTGATGTGCCTGATAGGCTCTTTATGAAGGGACTGGGACTCTCTTCTTCTTCTTCTTCTTCTTCTCTCTCTCTTACCCCTTTTTCCTTTTTAATCAAATTTACTCTGTTTAAAGTCTTCCAGATCTAAATATAACGCCTCAACAATTTATTGCTTGCTTCTTTTTTCTCTTTACATTTCGACCTAAATAAACACACACACAAAACAACTACTTAATATAGAGTTAAAATAAGCAAAGTAAGACAAGTTCGAATCCGAATTCTTAGGAGAGAGAGAGAGAGAGAGAGAGAGAGAGAGAGAGAGAGAGAGAGAGAGAGAGAGAGAGAGAGAGAGAGAGAGAGAGAGAGGTCAAAGTCGGCATTCTTGTTGAGATCCCGTGTGTTGCTGTATGTTTTATCACCCCGGCACCGAGGTGACAATGATGCACTGTCTGCACGTTTTTATCACCATGTCACCAGTCCTTTGCCAGCACCACTATAATCTGTCTTTGCTCTTCCCTCGATTGTGTGTGTGTGTGTGTGTGTGTGTGTGTGTGTGTGTGTGTGTGTGTGTGTGTGTGTTGCTCGTGGAGCTTGTGTTTTAATTTAAAAAAGGTTTTGTCCCCTTTATTGTCTAATTTCTGCGTACCAGCCTCGGTTCTTGTTCCATGCAGTAGTTACGACGCCACTTGGCGCTCAGAAGTGTTGATCAACGTTGTTTAGGTCCCCGAAGGCTTCGTGCTACGACGTAGTCATACCTTTTAAGCCACCGAGAAACCGACTTAATGAATACCGAAGGGAGGGTGAGGATAGTGCTGATTGCTTGAAAATGGCGGTGGCTGGGAGTGACGGCCCCTGGGGAGGCGGCAACTCGTGACGAGCTGTGGCCGCTGTCCGTGACGCGGGGATCCGGTGCACGCTGCCTGCTAACCCTTCGCCACTCCTTGCCTGCTTCGGGCCGTGGTCAGAGAATAAACAGTCGCAACGAGAAAGAGACGGAGGCTCACTGCGATAATAGGGACTAAATGTGCAGTTTGGGATTGGCCAGTTAGCCTAAGGCTTCTGCACGCTTCACAGGAAAAAGAAGGAAAAGAAAACAGAAAAATAACACACAACAAAACACACACACAAAGAGAGAGAGAGAGAGAGAGAGAGAGAGAGAGAGAGAGAGAGAGAGAGAGAGAGAGAGAGAGAGAGAAAAGGGGTGGTGTGTGTGTGTGTGTGTGTGTGTGTGTGTGTGTGTGAAGCAGTGCAATATATATTCAATCCCACTTTCTCAGTGTTTGGGGTGGGGGTGGGGTAGGGGTGAGAGGGATGGAAAATATGGCTGGCGATCGTTGACATAATTCTAGAGTTGCATCTTCAAAGTGCATGTTTACAGCTTGAACAGCAGATTTGCCACCACAACTTTACTCTGACAACATGCAAAAAAGAGGACGCAGTTTCGTAGCTGCAGCATAAGCATAATCTCGTATTAGCAGCGACAGATAAGCCAACGTCGTGATGAGCTCCTTTGTTGTTGTTGTTTATCGCTTTTATATAGCGCTTTTCTCCGCTCTCGAGCAGACTCACTGCGCTCGCATGTGATTCTGCATGAGTGAATAGCTTTTTTGTAGCGCGTTTTTGAATATCCACCGAAGTGGTGTACTTACAGCGCTGGCATGGCTGGTGCCACATGAAACTGCAGTCATTTTCCATTTGGAGTCCGCTGTTTGAACAAACCTAGTACTGGCTGTCTTTGGATCCGCAGGCACCTTCTGCAGCTGTCAGAACTATGTAGGTTTATTACACGTTTTGCAGCTACCAAACAGAATACATCGTTTTGGCATTGCAGAGTTCATTTTGTTGCTGCAGAACTGCATCCCGTCCCATCAACAGTATCTGTAGTTACGACATTAGTTTGCAGCTGCAATTCTTAACGGTATGGCCGGACTGATCACTACTGATTAGGGAGGCACACTCCAAGAAACGACTGTTGCCTCCGTTCATCACTATCACAGCTGGTTACATCATAGCCAGTCTTGTTATGCATTTTCTTAGATTTATATAACGCAGCAGAATCCTCTCCGGTAAGGTACTAGCGGGGACGAAACTCCAGCATTAAGATGGGCAGCGGTGTAAATCTTTTTAACATTTCATTCTAAATCGCAGTCAGGCAGTGTCCATGAAGCACAACTGTTGAAGCGAGAGGGAAGCCGATGATGATGAGATGATGCTTAATGTCCTCAGATGTCATTTGACATATTAGGGACAAGTTGTGACCAATGCCGAAGCACGGTTCAATAAAAGCCACATACGTAAGGTGTATGCGTGTTTTTTTAGCTGTAACCTGCCACCTGCACTTTTGGCAGAATGACCGGGATTTTTTACGTGCTACTGTGGTAACACGGGGGTGGAACGGATACCGAAATAAGAGTCAGCACAGAAAGTCGACCCTGGAGAAGAAAATTCTCCCGCCGTTCCAGCAGGGATTCTAACCCGAGACCTTTCAATCACGAGTCCGGTGCTCTAACCACTGAGCTATCCCCGCCCCCAGAGGGAAGCCGAGCCGACGACCTGCTTAAGACCGTTTTTCCGTTGGTGCACGAAAGGATCTTTCGTGCACCAACGGAAAAACGGTCTTAACTGTCAGGTCTGGAGGCCGTTGCGTAATGAGCTGTGGCAGAGAGACGAGGAAAGCACTGGTTTTCGACAGCCTTACTGCAGGCAGTGTGGTAACTTGTTACGCTATAGGTCTCCGAAATGCTGCTCCAGTGGCGGTATGTTTGTAACACAGGGCTATTTCGGTATCCGTTCCACTCCCGTGTTACCGCGCTACGGCTCGTAAAACATCCAGGTCATTCTAATTAACTGATTAACGGATCAGTTTTGCAAGACTGGAAAAGTAGAGTCCCAGAAAATAGCTTTTGTTAATTATTGTTTATTCGAAATGAGATCTTGCTTTGAAGAGTATAGGCCCCTACTGGCTGCACGTGTGTGTGTGTGTGTGTGTGTGTGTGTGTGTGTGTGTGTGTGTGTGTGTGTGTGTGAGTGTGTGTGTGTGTGTGTGTGTGTGTGTGTGTGTGTGTGTGTGTGTGTGTGTGTGTGTGTGTGTGTGCACGCTAATATTCTGGGTGCACATGTCCCATAGGCCACTACTGGGTGCACGTGTGCGATTAGTCCCTACTGGGTGCACGTGTCCTATCGGTCCCTAATGAGTGCACGTGTCCTATCGGTCCCTACTGAGTGCACGTGTCCTATCGGTCCCTACTGAGTGCACGTTTCCTATCGGTCCCTACTGGGTGCACGTGTCCCATAGGACGTCTACTGGGTGCACGTGTCCCATAGGACGCCTACTGGGTGCACGTGTCCCGTCGGTCCCTACTGAGTGCACGTGTCCCATAGGACGCCTACTAGCTGCACGTGCACACGTGTGTGGAGGTATCGCCACCAGCGTGGAAGCTGGATTCTGTTCGCTGGGGATTTCCGGGATGGATCAATGTCGGGAAAGGTTCTTCTGAGATGCTCCACAATTCCTTTTTTGGCAGTGTTGGCTTTGCCCCCCCCCCCCTCCCCCCCCCCACTCTTCCCTGCTATCGTTGCTTCTTCCCGCTCTGTCTAAATTACTCTCCCTTCTTCCCCCCTCCCCCCTCGCCCCGCTCTTCTGTTGTACTCCCCACCACCTCCCCATTCACTCTCAAACAGAAATATAGACAACACTCGTTCCTCCAGCCCACAGTGGATTTTGTGAAGGACCTCACGGGATTTCGCAGTTTTGTGTTCGCTCTTTCTCTGTTGCTGTTTCCCTTTTAAAATTCTGTAGATAAAATAATGACGTTGTTGATAATATATGATCGTTTCCCGTTGCTGCTATTTCCTTTCAGCGTTGATGACCACCACTGATTTTGTTGTTTTGACATATGGGTGAAACGACAGCCCGAGAGTGCGTGCCCTTTGTGCAGGCACCGCCATATCTGGCCATGGCTGATTAAATTTAGCTGTTTCTCACTTTTCTTGAATTTCCCGGCGTTACACTGAGCTGTTTCACATTTTTCTTACTTAAGCTGTTGTACTTAGCTGTTTCCCACTTTCCTTGACTTCAGCTGTGTTATACTGCGCCACCTTACACTTTTCCCTCGCTTATTGTTACGGACGTATGACCCATAAAACAGTAAAACTCCCACATACCATTATTTAAGCAATTCCAATTTGATTCAGTGCCAGTGTTCATGACAATTGGGAACACGACGGCAACTTTAACTTATTCACGGGCATCTGCTTTGTGTAAGCTGAGCTGGCCGACTATACTCATGCAAAACAAAAACAAAACAAAAAACAGACTCCTTAAAAACGAACAAAGATAATGCCTCTCCCACAGTGCGCGAGCCTATCAGACTCCTGAACCCTTAATATTTTTGTTGTTGTGATTCACATTTAAGAGCCATGATTATTAATTCATATTCGTGAGACTAGCGCATGCCTTTTACAATCGAATATCTTTTTGCGCGGATTTTTCATTCTCGCAGCAGAATCACGAAGGCTCAACATGGGATTGGACAAGGAAGGATAACCAGCGAGGAACGCAGTCTCGATCCAGTTTGTTTAATCTGGTTTGCTCCTGTCTTCCTGTGCGAAGAGGCCAGACCGTCCCTGTTGCGGTCTGATTCACCGTAGGCCGTTGACTTTACGCTGCGATTCACGAAGGATAGACATAAAGACATGAATTTCATTTAGCCAATTGTCTGTGGTCCCTGATACACTCAGTTGCAGCTTCTGAGGATTCCAAGCCGAATGGATAGACTTCAACGTGTATACTGTGCTACCCCCCCCCCCCCCCCCCGCCACACACACACACACGCTGTCCTGCGTTTTCCTCCCCATCTCTCACGCACACGCTCGCTCTCTCTCTGTCCCTCTCTCTCTCACTGATCATGATTATAATAGCGAGTCGGTTGTTGTTTTGTGTGTGCATGTGTTAGTATTTGTGCGAATCAGTATTTTTTTGTCATGTTGGTTGACGGCTGTTAGTAATAGAAGAACGGCTGTCAGTGACAGAAGTCGTGTTGTTCAGAAGCCAGCAGCCGCGCCTGACGCTGGTGGCCGAGCACGAAGGGTGGACGCTGCATAACAATGCAGTCGCCAGGGCTGACCTCAAGCCTGCAGCTCGGGAAGGCCAAGGATCGCCGCAAAGAGGGAACCGCTTTTTACAAGTGTTCGCTTAATGTTGCCTCGTCTCAGTGTCGCAGCTTTCTGCCCCCCCCCCCCCCCCCCCACTTTCTCTCTCGCTCTCAGTCTCTCTCTGACTCTGTGTGTGTGTGTGTGGGGGGGGGGGGTGCGTGCGTGTGTGTGTGTATGTGTGTGTGCGTGCGTGCGTGCGTGCGTGCGTGCGTGAGTGGAAGTGTGTGTGTGTGTGTGTGTGTGTGTGTGTGTGTGTGTGTGTGTGTGTGTGTGTGTGTGTGTAATCAACACACCTACAGATCAACGCTCCGGAAGGGTGAACCCATCCAGAGGACCCTTCAGCGTGAATTTCCGTTGCCTAATTTCTATTCCTGTCACAGTTGCTGCTAACGACGAGCCGCCCCAGTCTCAAAACGCAGGGACCGAGCTTTCAGAAGACTGGAGGCCGCAAAATCCCTGTACCACTATCAAGACGAGACGAGGCGCTCAGCAAGAGTTCATATTTAAGTAAAAGTCAAATCCATAATAGCGATTTTTGCTCTTGTGAGGAATTCAACGGCCAATTCTGGCAGACACCACAAACCCATAACGTAATTTTTCATTCAGGTGACAATTTCAACCAGCTGCATGGTAACAGGATGTGCGGGCTATAGCCACTTGAGACTGGCCGGTAACAGGGTGTACGGGCTATAGCCACATGAGACCGGCCGGTAACCGGATGTACAGGCTATAGCCACTTGAGACTGGCCGGTAACGGGTGTGCTGGCTATAGCCACTTGAGACTGGCTGGTAACGGGGTGTGCGGGCTATAGCCACTTGAGACTGGCCGGTAACAGGGTGTGCGGGCTATAGCCACTTGAGACTGGCCGGTAACAGGGTGTGCGGGCTATAGCCACTTGAGACTGGCGGGTACATCACAGTTTTGCCGCTAGACGATCGATTTGTGTGTGTGTGTGTGTGTGTGTGTGTGTGTGTGTGTGTGTGTGTGTGTGTGTGTGTGTGTGTGTGTGTGTGTGTGTGTGTGTGTGTGTGTGTGTATGTGTGTGTGTGCGCGCGGGCCATAGCCACTTGAGACTCGCCGGTAACAGGGTGTGCGGGCTATAGCCACATGAGACTGGCCGGTAACAGGGTGTGCGGGATAAAGCCACATGAGACTGGCCGTGCGGGCTAAAGCCACATGAGACTGGCCGGTAACAGGGTGTGCGGGCTATAGCCACTTGAGACTGGCCGGTAACAGGGTGTGCGGGCTATAGCCACATGAGACTGGCCGGTAACAGGGTGTGCGGGCTATAGCCACATGAGACTGGCCGGTAACAGGGTGTGCGGGCTATAGCCACATGAGACTGGCCGGTAACAGGGTGTGCGGGCTATAGCCACATGAGACTAGGTATGGCAGTTCTAGGTTGTTGTCCTCACACCAGGCAACCGGCCCATCAGCCTTCCTAAAGCAGAGCTGAAGTCAGTGAACAGGATTCTTACGTAACTGTTTGGAGATTCTCGGTGTCATAGGGCAAAGTGCTTATTGAAGAAAACAGCGTCATCACCACAGCAGTTTTGCCGGCAGACGATCGATTTGTAGTAGATCAAGTCTGCAGAAAATGAGGGACTTGTGATGCTCCAGGACTCTAAGTACTCCCACACTCTCCGGCATCACCACAGAGCATCATGAAGGACTTGTGCTCCGCGTACTAAAGGTATTTATTGAAGGCTACGCCCCCTCCCCCCACTCCATTAGCCAGAGGTAATAGTTTTAAACCTTCTCTGGTATCTTCGGCGGTTTGAATGTTTAATAGAAGTCACGATCGTAAGTAGTATGTCTGGGACTGTAGGGGTGGG
>OY757546.1:7191459-7206459 GCA_963584105.1 Alviniconcha strummeri
GTCATGACAAAAACCACATTCACATACGTTTCAACAAACAGAACCTTAAGTATAGTGTTCTGTCATAAACATTCATTCACATACACTTCAACAAACAGAACCTTAAGTATAGTGTTCTGTCATAAACATACATTTCAACAAATAGAACATTAAGTATAGTTTTTTTTTTTCATAAACATACATTTCAACAAATAGAACCTTACGTATAGTGTTCTGCCATAAACATACATTTCAAGAAACAGAACCTTAAGTATAGTGTTCTGCCATAAACATACAATTCAAGAAACAGAACCTTAAGTATAGTGTTCTGTCATAAACATACATTTCAAGAAACAGAACCTTAGGTATAGTGTTCTGTCAATTTTTTTTTTTTTTTTTTTAATGTTTTTTATTCAGTATAACAAATATAACACAATAATACAACATATCAGTGCACCCGTTCCGACAGTGGATAACACACATATACAAATATACATGCTCATAATATACATACATAATAGACAAAAAAGATACATCCATACAGACAAAGAGTTGGACAAAATACTTCATAGACAGATAGTTGCCTTGCACAAAGCGTGATTGACTGCCTGTCACATATGTGCATATATTCTAAATCTAAAATAAGTACACATGCCCTGAGGTTATCCGTTTTCTGTTTTCAAAATAGGCTTGTAACAGAGCCAGTTCACGATAAAGGTGGGCAGTTCGCCGCTGATCTTTGCATTGTATTCATCTATTTTGTGTTTCAGCATCAGTTGTTGAAGGAAGCAGGAGAGAGTTGGCAAGCACTTGTCGAGTTTGCATTTGTATATAAATTGCTTAGCTTGAAGTATCACTAAGTCAAAGACAGTGTCAGTTTTGATGTCTATTTCTGTTCCAAACAATACAAGATTTTGTGTAAATTTTACATTTAACGCTGTCTCACATTTTTCTTTCAATATTGTTTCCAGCGAAGTCCAAAAACGTCTGATATAAGCACATTTCCAAAACATATGTTCAATGCTATCTTTTTTGTCATTGCAGAAGCCACACTGAGTGTTAGCAGTGACTCCCATTTTGTTTAATACTATATTAGTAGCTATTATTCTATGTATAATGCGCATTTGTAACCATTTAAGTTTTACATCTTTAATTTTTTGTACTTTTATGAAAACTGTATTCCAAGAAATATTTGACTTCAGTTTTTCACTCCATTTCAGGCAACAATTTGGCATACAGTTGTCGTTTACAAGAATGTTGTAATAGAGCCTTGCACCCTTTGGTGCAGAGTAGATTGTACTCAGCGAGATATTTACCTCATCTGCCATATTATTACTAATAAGTATCGTAGACTTCTTGATATACTGTTTTATTGAACTGGTGCAACTATTAAAAGTCAAGAAATCAACCATCATGCCAGACTTTGTATTAAATTCTGCAAGAGTGCAAAACCGCCCATTTTCTTTTTATAAAATGAGCGATACAGTACACTCCATTGTCAACCCACTGTGTGTTGTTGTTATTATTATTTTATTTATTTTATTTTTTATTTTTTACTGATGCTGTATTTGTCTATATCCTTCTGTAATAATATTTCACTGTGAATGTCTTGGTTATTAGTAGTACTGTAGCAACGGCAGATATGTGAGTCGGCCTTTGAGCTAATATCTTCATAACGTAATTTTTCATTCAGGTGACAATTTCAACCAGCTGCATGGTAACAGGATGTGCGGGCTATAGCCACTTGAGACTGGCCGGTAACAGGGTGTACGGCTATAGCCACATGAGACCGGCCGGTAACCGGATGTACAGGCTATAGCCACTTGAGACTGGCCGGTAACGGGTGTGCTGGCTATAGCCACTTGAGACTGGCTGGTAACGGGGTGTGCGGGCTATAGCCACTTGAGACTGGCCGGTAACAGGGTGTGCGGGCTATAGCCACTTGAGACTGGCCGGTAACAGGGTGTGCGGGCTATAGCCACTTGAGACTGGCGGGTACATCACAGTTTTGCCGCTAGACGATCGATTTGTGTGTGTGTGTGTGTGTGTGTGTGTGTGTGTGTGTGTGTGTGTGTGTGTGTGTGTGTGTGTGTGTGTGTGTGTGTGTGTGTGTATGTGTGTGTGTGCGCGCGGGCCATAGCCACTTGAGACTCGCCGGTAACAGGGTGTGCGGGCTATAGCCACATGAGACTGGCCGGTAACAGGGTGTGCGGGATAAAGCCACATGAGACTGGCCGTGCGGGCTAAAGCCACATGAGACTGGCCGGTAACAGGGTGTGCGGGCTATAGCCACTTGAGACTGGCCGTAACAGGGTGTGCGGGCTATAGCCACATGAGACTGGCCGGTAACAGGGTGTGCGGGCTATAGCCACATGAGACTGGCCGGTAACAGGGTGTGCGGGCTATAGCCACATGAGACTGGCCGGTAACAGGGTGTGCGGGCTATAGCCACATGAGACTAGGTATGGCAGTTCTAGGTTGTTGTCCTCACACCAGCAACCGGCCCATCAGCCTTCCTAAAGCAGAGCTGAAGTCAGTGAACAGGATTCTTACGTAACTGTTTGGAGATTCTCGGTGTCATAGGGCAAAGTGCTTATTGAAGAAAACAGCGTCATCACCACAGCAGTTTTGCCGGCAGACGATCGATTTGTAGTAGATCAAGTCTGCAGAAAATGAGGGGACTTGTGATGCTCCAGGACTCTAAGTACTCCCACACTCTCCGGCATCACCACAGAGCATCATGAAGGACTTGTGCTCCGCGTACTAAAGGTATTTATTGAAGGCTACGCCCCCCTCCCCCCACTCCATTAGCCAGAGGTAATAGTTTTAAACTTCTCTGGTATCTTCGGCGGTTTGAATGTTTAATAGAAGTCACGATCGTAAGTAGTATGTCTGGGACTGTAGGTGGTGGGGTAGGGGTGAGGGGGTGAGGGGTGAGGGGGGGACGAGGTTGCACGTTGTGTGTGTGTGGGGGGTGTGTGGGGGGTGGGGGGTGGGGATGGGGGGGTCGTGCATGCGTGCGTGCGTGCGTGCGTGCGTGCGTGCGTGCGTGCGTGCGTGTGTGTGGTGTGTGTTGTGTGTGTGTGTGTGTGTGTGGTGTGTGTGTGTGTGTGTGTGTGTGTGGTATGTATGTGTGTGTGTAGCGCGCGCACGTGTGTGGAGGGGCGGTGCGTGTTGTGTGGGGGTGTGCGTGCGTGGGTGCGTTCTTGCACATGTGTGTGTGGTGGTGTGTGTGTGTGTGTGTGTGTGTGTGTGTGTGTGTGTGTGTGTGTGTGTGTGTGTGTGTGAAAACCATGGTAGTCATCTTACTATACCGTATAGTCTGTATTTTGCAACGCCACACCATGGCCTGTAGCTGTTAAAAGACTACCACCCTCGGGTTCCGTGGTACCAAGGCAACGGTGGACGTTTCAAAACGACCTCAGAAACGTAAAGTGAAAGGAAGTGTGAAACGTTAGTGAAGACAAGGAAAATTGCTGAGGACAGTATGGATTGCTTCAGGCCCCTGAAGGCTGAGAAGAGGTCCGGGACAGAGGCCTTCGCCTTCCTGCTGTTCCGCTTCCGGAAGCTTCCTCACCTCAGACTCCTCACCACGGAAAGGCGGTGGGAGCGGCCTGTCGGAATCTGGCAGGGAAGCGGTGACAGACGTCGTGTTGTGACGACGGCAGCGGCGGTACAAGTGCGTCAAGATGTCCGGGTGTTTGGGGTCAGCGCCCTGCCGGGACACACCATCCCTAGACGTGTCACACCGCTACAGGCGTCCTTGTAGGCCTGGCGCAACCAGACACAGGTAAACAATCAGTGTACGAGTGTCTGAGGTCAGCGCCCTTCCTCCTGATTCCATTCGTATGGTGCGCCCCAAGCGGTACAGCATCGGCTGCAAGCTTTGCGGCGCTCTGAGCTAATAGAATGCACACCACTACCATAATAGTACACTAGAATTAGTATCTATCAATCTTCACCCAGCCTCATTAACTAGAAATAAGGAAATCCGCAGACTGAGTTTGCGTATTAAAAACCCTGCGTCTAATCCCCGCCGCTCCGGAATATCGCAATTGATTTGTCAGCTTTATTGAAGCAGTGTGAAACGTTAGTGAAGACAAGGGAAAATTGCTGAGGACAGTATGGATTGCTTCAGGCCCCTGAAGGCTTAGAAGCGGTCCGGGACAGAGGCCTTCGCCTTCCTGCTGTTCCGCTTCCGGAAGCTTCCTCACCAATAGTCCTTTTTTTCTTTTTTTCTTTTTTCTTTTTTTAAAGTAGAAGACTTTGAATGGGGGAAGATTGCAGTGAGGTTTCTTTAATTCTCTCTCTCTCTCTCTCTCTCTCTGTCTGTCTGTCTGTCTGTCTGTCTGTCTGTCTGTCTGTCTGTCTGTCTGCCTGCCCTGCCTGTACATACAGAGAGAGAGATGATTGAGTACATATAATATACATAAGTATAAAATATCAGTTCAATTCGCACACATCTGACTGAGACACATGTTCAGGTCAAAGCAAATACAAGCAGGGACAAAATATACAAGAAGAAGTAAAAAGAAAACAATAGCACACCCTAACACAACTAGAAAGTAAAAACAAGAGAGAGGAGAGAGAGAGAGAGAGAGAGAGAGAGAGAGAGAGAGAGAGAGAGAGAGAGAGAGAGAGAGGAGAGGAGAGAGAGAGAGAGTGTTCATAACAAAAACGTATAACACACACACTACACACACACACACACACACACACACACACACACACACACACCAGAACTAAAACAGGAAAGGGAAGTAACTGAGAGAGAGAGAGAGAGAGAGAGAGAGAGAGAGAGAGAGTGAGAGAGAGAGAGAGAGAGAGAGAGAGAGAGAGAGAGCGTAGTTGGCTGGGGGAGAGGGGTTCGAGCAAAAGCTGCTGATATAAAAACAGTCGTGACGGGGTTATAAGGACGTCGCATCAAATCATAACTTTAGCGATCGTGTGTTTTACGACGTCTGGCAATAGGCATTAGCTGTGGTAATTACTGGCTGGCAACCAGCACGAACAAGGGGCGGCATGTAGACGAGGTGGCCGTGCCGCTAAGGAGTCGGTTTCACTCGGAGGTCTGCACATCCTGCACATTCTGTCCGAGGCCTGCACATTCTGTCTGTCGGAGGCCTGCACATTCTGTCTGTCGGAGGTCTGCACATTCTGTCGGAGGCCTGCACATTCTGTCTATTGGAGGTCTGCACATTCTGTCGGAGGCCTGCACATTCTGTCGGAGGTCTTCACACACACACACACACACACACACACACACACACACACACACACACACACACACACACACACACACACACACACACACACACACACACACATTTGGGGAGCGGGATAGCTCAGTGTAGAGCGCCGGACTCGAGATCGAAAGGTCGCGGGTTCGAATCCCTGCAGGAGCGGCGGGAGAATTTTCTACTCCATGGTCAACTTTCTGTGCTGATTCTTATTTCGGTATCCGTTCCACCCCCGTTTTGCCGCAGTAGCACGTAAAAGATCCAGGTCATTTTGCCAAAAGTGCAGGTGGCAGGTTATAGCTAAGCACGTATACACCTTACGTATGTGGCTTTGAATGAAGCGACACTGTAACCTGGTGCATGGTTGAATGGTGTACACAGAACTTGTGCCGAAACGCCAGCATTTCACGTGGCACCAGTCATGCAACAACCACAGAGCGCTACGAGTACATCACTTCCGTGGATATTAATAATACGCGCTATAAAAGGATACAGTCACTCATTTAGAATCACATGCCAATGTGCGCATTGAGTCCGCTCGAGAGCAGAGAATAGCGCTATATAAAAGCTATGAATAATAATAATAATAATAATAACACACACACACACACACACACACACACACACACACACACACACACACACACACACACACACACACACACACACACAAAGACGCGCACGCACGCACGCATGTACTCGCACGTTCTTCCTCAACGACGGCACTAACTAGACCCAGGCTTCGACTGAATGTGCAGGCCACCGATTGAATATCGAAATCTCCGACTGAATATTCAGGTCTTCGGCGTGCGTGTCTGCGTGCGCACTTGCGCGCGTGTGCGTGCGTGCGTGCGTGCGTGCGTGCGTGCACGTTTGTGCGCGCGCTTGCGCGCGCGCGTGTGTGTATGTGTGTGCGTGCGTGCGTGTGCATGTGCGTGTGCGCGTGTGCGAGTACGTGCGAGTTCTTCCCGTTGCATCTACCTCCCGCCTTAGTTCGGTTGGCAGAGTGCGCAGACATAGGTGCAAGCGCATACCATTCAAATCTTCAGTTAGGAACCTAGGAGTTCATCTCGATCAGACACTGTCTATACAACAACACATCAGCAATGCATGCCGTACAGCATACCTAGAACTCAGAAGAACAGCTTCAATCCGACCATCCTTGACTCAGAGTGCCCAGCTCATTTCATCTGCCATAACATCCCGACTTGACTACTGCAATTTCATCCTTGCAGGATTACCAGTGAAGCAGATTTCACGCTTAAAGGGCTCCTGAACACTGATTTTGACCGATTTTAGCTTCAGATCTCCACTTTGGTATATTCCACCGACTATATATTTTCACACAGTAAATAAGGTATATATCCCGTGCCTCAGTAATCATTTCATATTTTTCAAGTGTCTTAAAGGCTTATGAGTCGCAAAATAAGACCAATATGTCACGGCAGAATGGGCAAGGGAAATAACCGCTGCAGCCGCGTGATCGTACGTGTTTTGGCCGAGAGTTTACTTGGAGCCGTAAAGTCAAAGGCTAATCGTGACGTCACGATAAGACTCGACTGCCATTGGCATTGTAGCTTCTACAGTTTTAGTGCACAAAACTCCGGATAAATTTGCCGGAAAAGTTGGAAATGGCAACTGGAATACGGCCATTCCAGTACGAGTCAGTTGCGGATATCAATTCTGGCATCGACTGGGAGAGTTCAAGTGATGAAGAAGTGTCATGAGAATAGTGGTGGTTATGCTTTGTGTTTATTGTATATTGTGATGTGTGCGATACTACGTGTTGTTGCGTACTTCTTAAGTGTTAATCTTTTACACATGTACACTGTCTTTGTGGCTTTATGTGTGGCACATTTTCATTTGAAGGAATAAAGAAATTCTTGACTTAACTTGACATAAGAGCACAGAAGCAAAAATAACTGTGCCAACGACAAATAGATGGAAAGCCAAACTAACCATAACTAACTCCTCACTAACCCGGCCTCCATCTAGAAATACAATGCCTGCAGACTGATAAAGCAAATCGCTAATCAGGACTACCGATGACATAGCATCGGGATGTAAACAAATGCAGACGAAAAGAGAAATTCAAAATGGCTGCCCTAATCAGGCAAGCTAACAGCGGTTACAAATCGGCCAATAAGCCAAAGACAAAAACGAAAGACGTATGGTGGAAGAGAAGAGAAGAAAACAAAACAACAACAACAACAACAAGCACTTTCTGAAAAGAAAGAGGAGGCAGGAAATGTCAGCGAGCAACGTGACAAAGGCCGGATACACGTAATCCGTGTACACGATACAACCCACTTAGCAGTGACAACAACACTGCGGGGCAGCAGACGCTGACGAGACTACCCCCTCTCACTCGTACATCGTAAATGAACGATATAACCCGAGAAACAAAAGGAGCTGAAAGAGAAAAAACAGTCAATGGCAAGAACCGGCCCAACCCCAAACCATAACCCAGGGAGGCCACGAAATCGCTAGTCTATTGAACTAGAACGAACAAAACTTTTTCATCTTTACGTATGATGAAACAAACACGGATAAACTGGGGAAATAAAATAAAACACCCAGTAAAAGGCAGGCTCCCTGATGTGGTCTAGCCTGTCACGTTGTGAAAGCTAGAGTAAACAGAACGAAAAAGACCGAAACGCCACGCACCTAACAAGGCTCGAGAAAGATGGAATGACAAGGGGGAAATAAACAAACGCCCAACTACTGGCAATGGCGTTGGAGCTTCATCCTTGGAGATTCGAACTGGAAATCTTTCCAAGTCGGTTACCCTGTGGACATGTATTTGAGCCCAAACTGAATGCTCCGCAGGGAGCGATGTGTGAAGCATTTTTTTTTAAATGCTTTGAGCAGAGCACATCGTGATGTTTTGGTTCCCACTTCTTCCTCATCGATTCATTGCCATTTGCCACTGTCGTTTTCTGGCTTCATTTAAAAACAAAAACAAAATTTAAGGAAAAGCATGGAAAGGAAACTCCTTTGTTTCACCGCAACCAACTGCAGCACACTCGCTCGGCAAGCTTTAAAACTGATTTGCCAGACCACTTTCGATTCAATTTTGTTCAAGTCGTTACTGAGCCATGCGGGTCAGTTGTCTTGTTGTGACGTCACGGAGGTCACGTGACCGAAAACGGGATTTTCAGCTGCAGACGACGCAGATGCTTGAAGCGTCGTGTTTGTTTTCATTCAAATCAATACTTCTACGTACCTCAGGAAAATGTCAATCTATCAAACGAACAGCGTGTATGTTAAACTTTATTTATATAGTACAAAGTAAGTGATATTTACGACTTAAAATCAGTGTTCAGGGGCCCTTTAAGCCCGTTCTTAATTGGGCGAATGTTTCTTCGCGAACCTAGCTGGAAGTATTCGTCGAAGCTATATTCGGGTCCAAAAAGCTTCGCTCAACATGTTCTGGGAACATTCGCCCTATTGGACGATCATTGCCACTGATTGGCTGAGAGCAGAGCTCTCCTGTGGATGAAGAAAAAATAAAAATGGAGACAGTGTCGCTAGGTTCTTCACTCGCTTCGAAGGGAATTTGTTTATTTGTTGACTTGTGGTAGGCACAGCCTTGTCTCGGAGACCCCGAATGAGATATTAGTTAGTTGAATTACCCTGTGAGGGGTGATGAAAGTATATTGACTTGACTTGACTTTAGCCTACCGTTTGGATCATGCTGTCTGCTGCGCGTCTGCCGCAAGTTCGGGCCGAAGCTTGCATCTCATTACAAGCCAGTTGAGAATGAAGTGAAGCTTGGACTGTCCGAACCATATTCGGCGAACTAAAAGTTCAGTTAAAAAACGAATCATAGTTCGTCGAAGTGTCCGAAGTATGTTCGGCGAACAAACATTCGCCCAGTTAAGGACGGGCTTTAGCTTACAGAGAGTCCAAAACAACGCTGCAAAACTTGTTGTTAGAAAGTCCAAATACGATCATGTAACACCACTCCCGCAAGAACTGCATTGGCTTCCGATTAAAATTTCGACCACAGTACAAGATAGCCACTTTTGTCTACCGCTGTTTCGACGGCTCTCTACCAGGTTATCTTTCTCAGACTCTATGTGCATATGAACCAACACGAAACCTTCGTTCATCGTGTGAGAAGCTCCTCAACGTCCCAAAACGTAACACCAAAACATTCGGGGAGCGTTCCTTCAGCTTCTGTCTGGAACTCTCTACCATCCGACCATCCGATCTCAGAAATTCTTCTTCCCTTCCGCTGTTTAAATCCAGACTCAAAACTCACTTGTTCATGACAGCTTTCTGCCAGTAGGATCTCTGCAGTCTTCAGCACCCCCCACCCCCCACCCCATGAATGTGCTTCCTGAGTGTTTTAGTTGTCTCACGATTGTTAAGAGAGCGAGAGTGAGAGTGAGAGGGAGTGCAGGGAGCGGGAGAGATGGTGGGTGGGGAGAGAGAGAGTATGTGTGCATGTGAGACAAAGAGAGGGGCAGAGAGAGAGAGAGAGAGAGAGAGAGAGGTACGTGTGTGTGTGTGTGTGTGTGTGTGTGTGTGTGTGTGTGTGTGTGTGTGTGTGTGTGTGTGTGTGTGTGTGTGTGTGTGTGTGTATGTGTGTGTGTGCACGTTTTAGCGTAGTAATAATAATAATTACTTAGTACACTGCTTTGTAATTATGTACTTGTTTTAAATTATTGTAACGTCTCTATGTTTTATAACAGTTATTAATGTAATTTATTCAGATGTATTATGAGATTGCTTGTATATGATATGTACATCTCTATGTTTTATAACAGTTATTAGTGTAATTTATTAAGTCTGTATTATGAGATTGCTAGTATATGATATGTTGGTAAATGTAAATGGTATATATTATGTACATGTATGTGAACAAGCGCGTTGAGCTCGCTCAGCGCGGAATAGCGTTATAGAAAACGTATGTGTTATGTTATTATATTCACCACGTCAGAGAGGCCTGGGTATTCAGTCCGATGCCTGGACATTCAGTCATGCTTTTTATGTACATTCCATCGGAAACCTGAACATTCAAAGGCCGTATGGGTCGTATTCAGAAATTAGCGGCAACTCCAAGTGTAAACTGTGAAGAAATGTTTTTGTCAGTAGAAACGATTTTTTCATGTAAACGAACTGTACAATTATTTGTGTGTTGGAAAAGCACATCGGCATTCAATGAATGCCCCCAGCTAAACAAATATTGGAACATAAATTGATTTATGCGGAGAAACGTGTCAGTGCTGTTACAACAATTGAAAGGTGCGCTACATAATAATTATAACCTGTTCGTATAAACTGTACGCATGAAAACTCTTTGTGAAAACTTAGGTTTAGAATGACATGCGACAAAAGCGCAGTGAGTCTGATCGAGAGCGAAGAATAGCATTTTAGAAAAGCCATCAACAACAGCAACATCTAAAAAAGAAATCAGCATTTCTCAAACGGTAAAGAAACGGTGTTTAGAAAACGAGCCAAATGTTACATTTTCTTTAGAGACTATATTTTTATTGCGATATCTACCCTTTTTATTGTAAATGAGTAACTGTAAACAAAAGTGGCTTATTTCGGGAAGGAAAAATATTGTCTTTAAACGCTCTTTGCTTCAAGGATAATAATAACAAAAGCTTTTAGAGGGATATTTAAAGTAGCACGTCTGGGAATGAGGCATGACAAATTAACACAAGCAAGCCTTTTACCACACCGACGAAGACAAATGTACAGAGAAACAGGACTATTTTCTCAATAAACAGTATAAAAGTGCTGAAGCCGACACAGTGCTGTCACAGCATGGACACCACAGTCACAGCACTGACGTTTGAGAGTTTTGAACAGAACTTTATTTACGGGGTCTCATCTCTACCACGCAGAGAAAAAAAGAAAAGAAAAAAGAAAGAAAAAAAAGAAGTGACTTTTGCAAAGTAAGGTATTTAACTCAAATATAGAAGGAAGGGGGGAGAGAAAAAGAAAAACACTTCTGAAAATGCGTGGCAAAACTGTGAAACAATGGCGCGTTTGCGGCGGTTTTAGATACTGCTCATCTACTACAGCTATAAATGTGTGTAGTGATTTTATGATTGTCTTCTTGAACTGTCTTCTTGAATGGAGGGCTGATTTTATAAATCCCTCTGTCCATCATCACTGGCGCAGGTAGGAATGCAGGAAGATTGTGATGTGGGTACCAAATACACTGGCCTCTGAATTTATTTCTGCCAGAATAAAGGTTGTTTGCAACATTCTTGCCCAACGCATCCATGTGGCCCTCATAAAAGTCTATGTCCTCAACAAAACCAGCAAAGGGCCACCCTTCGTATTTTACCACCACATACTTCCCAAGGCATCGATATGGACGCAACACTCCGAGGGCGGAGGATCTGTGTTTTGTCATCTTCTGAAGTTGGAGTCGCTGCAGGTCTGCACTGGGTCAGGTTCCGTGTCATCAGTGGGGTGCATCTGCTCCCTCACCCGCCGTATTCTACATCAGACCTGTCCCCATGCAACTGGTTCCTATTCCAGTACATTAATAAGCAGCCGTAAAGAACCAAGTTTGGATCGCCGATATTACTGTCCGAGAATTCACGAGGGCCACGACATACCGACACTTTCTGTGGCTTGTGGCTTTTCTTTCTCCGTCATGTCACCAACACATTTCGCTTGCCGGTCTCCTTGTGTTAGGTTTCCTCTTTTGAAGCTGCTCCTCTCTTCTGTCCTGATCAGCATCTCTCTGCAGGCTCTGTAACGCCTCTGTTTCTCATTGCCAGGTCGGTGACGTTACCCTTTCAAGAATGTCCTGTTACAGCACCAGACAAAATAAAAATTGCTATCCAAAATCGGATGAACCAGGCTTTCTGTTGTTACCATCCTATGAAACAGCTACAACCCCCTCCTCCACACCCCCACACCCCCCGGCTCAATAATAATAGTAATAAATCCGAATACATCCATTGTTTTACAGGGTATTTGCGGTCAAACAATAAAAAACCAGTCTTTGCTGTTACTAACATTTTGGTAACAGGACAAAGTACCAGGCTACCTCCCTCACGTCTCTGCCGCAGCTGGTTACGTCATAGTCCCGAACATTTTTGTGGACAAAAACGCGCGCGCGGCGAGCGAGCGAGCGAGAGAGAGAGAGAGAGGGGGGGGGGGGCGAAGAGCGGATCAAGGACCACGGGAGTCAGCTTTGCATAGTTAGTATGCTCGTGTGTGCGGGTGCCTGTGTGTGTGCGTGAGTGAGTGAGTGTGTGTGTGTGTGTGTGTGTGTGTGTGTGTGTGTGTGTGTGTGTGTGTGTGTGTGTGTGTGTGTGTGTGTGTGTGTGTGTGTGTGTGTGCTCTGAGCAAACGCCCGCGTGTGGCTGGTTCTTCCCAGAGCGCCACGACCCAGCGCCCGGACCCAATCTGACGATGTCTGTCTCAACCACAGCTAAAGGGCTCCCAGGTCTGCCGGGGTACTCACTGCTGTAACGAGGTGGGCGATGGGGATATGCCGCCTACATCCATCTCTCTGCACATCGCCATCAATGTCCTGGCACGGGGTTATAGCCGATCGATAACCGTATTGAATGAAGACCTTTCATGCGGGCAGACGACGTGTCATCAAAGTTGGTTCGTCACACATCGTAAAAACACAAGACAGCAGTCAGCGAACTCTCGCTGCTACGTAAAGGGGAAACTAGCTCTGGCTTTCTCTCATTCCACAGCTGTCAAGCAAAATGTAAACTATAATTCTGCTCAGTGCAGTTTTCCGACAAACGAAGGTAGAAATTACAAGTGTTAGGTCATGTAGTGGTAGGTGGAAGAAGCTGAAACTGCCGACTGATTCGGCCATAGAAAGAAAGCCTGACGTTTCGGATGCTGGACCTTTGTCTAAACTGAAAAGGCTGTGACAATAAGCACACAGTCTCGGCAAAAGTTAGTCACCTGTATTTTCGATACTCTGCAACATAGTTTCCACACGCAGAGCAGTTGCATGTCGCGTTATCAACACTGGTTCCAACAGTCACACTGTTCTTGTGGTATCAACACTGGTTTCATAACAGTCATACTCTTCTTATTGTGTACTGTACTGTGCCGTACTCTCAAAACAACAATAACAACAACAAAGAAAACAACAACAAAAAACAAGAACAACAAGAACAACAAGAACAAGAACAAGAACAACAACAACAACAACAACAACAACAACAACAACAACAACAACAACAACAACGAAACCCCACTAACAACAACAACAAAGAACAAAACAACAACAACAACAGCAAACAAACAAAACGACAACAACATCAAACAAAAACAACAACAAGCAACTTCTTGTACCCTCCATTCGTGTGTTTTAGTCGTATTCGAATAGACCTGACCTCTTCTAACTGGCTCCCGTCCCAAGAAGGGACCGGTTTGTGTGGACGTTAAGCACCATGTTTACTTACTAATCGTTTTTGCTGCTTTGTTTGTTGCGCTTGTCATGCACTCTTTGTACATTATTCCCTTTTCCCTGTGTCTTCGCTATACAGGTATATTACAGTGCACACACACACACACACACACACACACACACACACACACACACACACACACACACACACACACACACACACACACACACACACACACACACACACACACACATTAAACCGACCCGTATATCCTTCATTCTCACACAACATCCTTCATTCTCACACATACACCACGCACAACACTTAAACGCACACACGCACGTACGCGCGCACACATTTATAATACATGCGTGCACTGATGTTTATAAACAGCGCATCGTGGCATATGTAGCTATCTGTATAAAAAATAGCAGTAATCGAGAAGCAGAATCTAAAATCCAAAAACAAACGTTCTATATAATGACACATTCAAAAAGCACTAATGACCAAGATAGAAAATCGCACAAAGGTACATGAGACTGCATATATCAGTCAATCGCAAATGCCTTATTTGATTTACTTTCTGTGCATATGACACCCCCCCCCCCCCCCGGCCCCACCTTCCAAACGTAAATCACTGAGAGCTTTTCACAACTGTGGGTGTATAAGTGACGGTTGCTACAATCAGTGTTATGATCATTGTGAGTTAACGAGATGCAGCGTGTCTAGACACAGGCTCTGGCTCAGTCAATTAGGCCCGTCAGCGCGGATGCGCTTCTCCCGGCTTTTTTCGGAAATCAGATTTTGCACTCGCATCTGGTGTCAAGCGAAACGATAACAAAGCACGGATGAGACTCAGTATTCACAGCACAGACAGGCTGATGCTATAGTGGATGAAAGAGCTGTGGCCAAAACCGTGAATTAACCGTGACATTTACACAGGGCACGTGGCCTCGGCGGCTTCTGTTGTGTGCAACCTGACGCCCCAACATGAAGCCCACATATCCTTCTTCTTCAGTATAGTGTCCTCCAGCTTCAACACTCTGAAGACTCTGACACTTCTTGTGTGCATACTGGGTTATCCTGGGTACACATCTTATGCTAATGCATGCTAATACATCTTATGCTAATGTAATGTAAAGGGTATTTATAAGGAGCTTTCACCTAACGTGAGCCCGAAGCACACAATAAAAATTCAAGGTTCTGCGTTGTTAATAGGTCACCCGAGCACTTCAGCCTATCCAGTCACATTTAATATTGTGCGCGAAACCCCCGAAGAGTGGCCGCCAGGTTTTCCTCACAAGTTAAAGCGTAGCAGCCGAGTGGTTGGTTCCGAACAAAGCCAAAATAGGTAATGGCACTCGTTCTTTGATGACGGGAGATGTGTCAAATGTGAATGTGTGTATGATTATGAATGCTCC
>OY757546.1:7209102-7227600 GCA_963584105.1 Alviniconcha strummeri
CCAGTCGCTGAATAGGATCTTCATTTCAGCTGATTTCTCATACTCTCTGACTTCATGGTATCAGATGTCTCCAAGGAAGAGAAGCGTGAATGTATCTCTAGGGAGAGAACTACGAATATAATTGGGTGAAGAGAACTGTGAAGATACGTAACTGAAGACAGGAAGAGAACTGTAAAGATATTTAGCCCATAAAGGTACATAAAAGGTAGCCTATGAAGATACATAAAAGTAGCCTATAAAGGTATCTCGAGTAAGAGAAAGGTATCTCGAGTAAGAGAAGTAATAAAACTATATCAAGTAAGACAGCTTTAAAGGCCCGGTACAGATCTCAATGAAGAGAACTGTCGAAGACACCTTTTGTAGAAAGCTGTGAAATACGCCTTTTGCAACTTCAAAACTGTGAAGACTAAGTAGCTGGACTTTAACGTCCTGTCAAAAGCACAGGGTCGCCAAAGGACGAAGTGTGAAGAGAACTGTAATGATATTTTGACGAGAACAACTGATGAAATGTGCTGAGGTTCAGTTCACCTGCTGCATGATGCTGTTGCGAGAAGTCTGGTAGTGACACACGAACAACTGAAAGCAACAGGGAAGACTAACTGCTGATTAGGGAAACTTTCAAATGGCATATTGTGCTGACATTTTGATCAGATCTCACGACAATTAAAAAAGCAGAATTAAGACAGTCGTTTTTCTTGTCGTATGTAGCTGGCGGATCGAAAAACAACAACAACAACCGTAAAACAGAGTAAACAAAGGGTTTAGTGTTAGTAACATTCTCATCCTGTTAATGTAAACAAGAGTATAGTCACGACAAAGAAGATAGGAAAAATCACTTTAATTCAAATACAAAGAACCTATTTTAAATACTGCTCTTTGGAGAAGAAAAATAAATCATCTGTGCAAAGAAAACATTTGCGCTTGTTTTGCATTGTCTGGTTAAAATAAACGTCCTCTGAACCTTTCGTGTGTTTGCACCTATAGCAAAGTTTTCATAGCCAAGTTATGCTGTCAAATATGTATATATAGGCTAAATGCGTTACATTCTGTTTCAGTCCTTCTGTTCTTCAGTAAGGCGCGAACGTTGGTCTGTGGGTATTTTGCCGAACAAACAGCACAAGGTGTTTTTGGTAGCTGTCCTTGCTGTAATTAGCGGCGGCCAGTGGGTGTGCGCACTGCAGCGCGCCATCCCGGGCGTGCAGCTGAGCTTACGCCACGAGAAACTGGCGCTGAGAAAATCGCATTCCTCTTCCTGTCTCTTTCTCTCTCCCTGCCGTTGTATTATTCGCGCCTGTCTGACCGAAAACCATCGTTATCAGCGAAAAAACCCGGACAATGACAAACTAGTTGGAGAATAGCCGTTCATTTACATAGCCTGGAAACTGGAACTGAAAGCATAATTCGTAGGGGAAAACGCAACGCAACGCAAAAAATAATAATAAAAAGGTTTGAAGACACCCTGCTATTTACATAATATAGCCTAGAAACTGTTTGTTCTGAGACTGCAGAGGCAAGGCTGCCCCCAGCTTATAAAATACTCAGATAGCCAAGGTCTGTCCAAGTTTATGATTTCTGCACCACTGGATTATTAACACTCTGTGTCTGGATATTCTTATTCAGCAATGTTTCGCTAGCTGTGACTCTATCTTCAAGGTCTTAATATAGCATTATTTCTGGATCCTTCCAAGAAATCTGAGTGACTCAAATCAAAGCCCTTTTTAAGTCACACATCCGGCCATCGTCTTTTCATTCAGAGTGATTTGCCTGAGTGGGACGGACGCTCGGAGAAAGCGGACACTTCACAGCTGGGGCAGTTCTGATCAGACTGGCTAATTTACTAGACTAGTCCGGCCGGCGGTTCGGCGTGGTTCATTTTTGTTTCAAGTGCGACGAGTAACAGCCACAGGAAAGTCCTGAATTGCACTGAAAAAGAAAACCCAGATTACTGTGCTCAGTCAAGGTTTCAGCACCTGCAAATATGGCAGTCAGCATTTACCCTCCAGGTACGCATAACCTCCAACATTTGAATTGATTCGTTACTTTTTCTCTTTGCTTTCGTTTATTCATTTGTATGCGCCTTTGTTCGAGTACTTGTTTGTTCGTTTCTTGCTTAAAAACACACACAACTTATTCGATTACATCTGTCCATTTACAGCATTTCGGACTCCGTTTTTCTTGACTGATAGTACTTAACTGTATGACTTTCATGTTCTGTCAAGGACATAGGGCCACCCTAGGACGAACAAACATCGTCGTAATCAGTACACACTGAACATAAGTTTCTCAAGGCAACGACACGTAAATCGGCTCTACGAACTCAGTCTAAACATCAGTACGTTGGTGACCATGGGTTTAGGAACCTTAAACTTACTCGCATGCCAGTAACAGGTACCGTGGGCGATTCAGGTCTTGGTTGTTGTGTCCCTTGTTGTACGTGTGACGTCTGTGGCGTATGTATAATGTTAATAATCAGTCTGTCTGTTACAGTATGTTTTCCAAGCATGTGTGTACATATGCGTTTGGTGTGTGTGTGTGTGTGTGTGTGTGTGTGTGTGTGTGTGTGTGTGTGTGTGTGTGTGTGTGTGTGTGTGTGTGTGTGTGTGTGTGTATTCATATATACTATATGCATTCATATATATTATGTATACATGTCCGTGTGATTAGTAATAATACTAATGGGTACCTAGAGCGTCTAACCCGTACTGGCCTTACAATTTATAAACAAATCTTATATTGATAATGAAGATTCAAATACCCCCCACGTCCGCCCCCCCAAACAGCACAGACAGACAGACAGACAGACAAACAGACAGACACACTGTGTGTGAGTGTGTGTGTGTGTGTGTGTGTGTGTGTGTGTGTGTGTGTGTGTGTGTGTGTGTGTGTGTGTGTGTGTGTGTGTGTGTGTGTGTGTGTGTGTTTGCTTGCTTTCTCTCTCTCTTTCTACGTCTCTCTCTGTCTCTGTATTTCTTTCTTTTTTTGTTTTTCCTTCTCTGTCTCCCCCTGTCTGTTTGTCTGCCTGTTTTTGTTTCACTCTCTGACTCTCAGTCTCTGTTCTCTCTCCCAGCCCCCTCTCTCTCGAACCACATTTATTCTCATTTTATTCATTACGACGTTATTGACATTTCATCTGGTTCCGCCGGTTCCAATACGTTTTTTGTTTTAAATGACAGACTCTGTGATTGAAGTGAAGTAGGAAGTGATTTCTTCTCTTCCGCTCCTTCCCTCGATTCTGCTCCTCTTTGTTTATTCGAATTTCGAACTTTAATTGTGAACTTTAGAAAGGAAGAACAGCAATGTCATCGGATGAACGACATGATACTACACAGATAATATAGTTATAGATAATTGTTTCATCTGTGTGTGTGTGTGTGTGTGTGTGTGTGTGTGTGTGTGTGTGTGTGTGTGTGTGTATGTGTGTGTGTGTGTGTGCGCGCGTCCGTGTTTGTGTGTGTGTGTGTGTGTGTGTGTGTGTGTGTGTGTGTGTGTGTGTGTGCGTGCGTGCGTGCGTGCGTGCGTGCGTGCGTGTGTGTGTGTGTGTGTATTTGTACGTGTATATAAATTAACTGTCTGTCTATCGCAGTATTGTGAAAATGTGTTTAATATTTGTGTTCAATTATGATTTTAATCGTTTATGTCTCTTTAACTTTTAAGCGGATAGGATTAAAGCACTAAATCTTTGTCATCAATGCATTTCACCCTCAACTCGCGACATCGGTTGTTCTTGAGTTCTCTTACACTCATCTCTGGGGTAAACAGACCTTGAAATCACGTCATGTGACGACTGCAAAATATAATACACTTTAACACTAAGTCCTGTGATGACCGCAATATATAGTGCACTTTAAGATTAGGTCCTTTGATGACTGTAAAATATAATACACTTTCACGTTAACACCTGTAATGACAGCAAGATATAATACACTTAAATATTAAGTCCTGTAATGACGGCAATATATAATACACTTTAACATTAAGTCCTGTGATGATTGCAATATATTATACACTTTAACATTAAGTCTGTGATGGCTGTTGCTCAACATGCACCTTGAAATCGTGGCGTGGGATGGCCGCAGTTCACAACGGACCTTGAAACCATGTCCTGGGGTGACTGCAGTGCACAACGGGCCTTGAAACCATATCCTGGGGTGACTGCAGTGCACAAATCACCTTGAAACATGTCCTGGGGTGACTGCAGTGCACAACGGACCTTTTATGTTGAACATAAAACTGTAACATTTTATAATTTTATCTTCTTATAGCCGACGAAGACTCTCTGTCGAAAGCGCTTGTGTTTAATTGTTCCTTGTGTGCCGTCGTATAAGTGAGTACATTTCTCTAGAGCTGTTCTACAATCTGCCCTTACCAAAATGACAATACACATACACGGGAGAGAGAGGGGGGGATGGTGGGGTGGGGGGGGGGGGACGAGGATAATTGGACCAGCTACTTCTTTCTTTATGCCAACACCAGATCTATATATATAAAAAAAAGGTTTTTCTTTTTTTCTTTTGCGGAAGATTGCCGATGACACCTCGATTAGGAGGCACTCACAGCCACTTCCCTCTTGCCCTCCATTTTGTGAACGGCTCATTTTCTCATTTCCTCTCCTCTCTCTGCCCGTGACCAACAAACCCGGCACGCGGCGAGACAAAACATGGTCCGTTTGAAGAATTGTGTTTTTACCATCCTGCCGCTTCATTCCACCTTGTCTGCTTCGCTTACTCACAGTAACGTGTGTACTTCCATGATTGTGATGGTGGGGGTAGGTGGGTGCGGTAGGTATATATTTTATATTTTTTCCTATCTGTTCGAGCAGCTGTGTTCCCTTAGCGACATAACCTGCCTTAGTTCCGTCTTACTTGTTTATGAGCGTTGACGTCTCACATCAGAATAACGAAACGCACACTTCTGGAAGAAAATAATCAATTGAAAAGATGATTGCTTAAAAACATGTCATGCTTCCCCCCCCCCTTTCCCCCTCCCTCCCCCCCCCCTTTTTTTTTAAACTTCCCTAAAACCGGTTCGTTTGCCGGTTTTGCATTTTGAAAACGTAGCGCGTTGTTTCTTAAACACACAACACAACACACACACACACACACACACACACACACACACACACACACACACACACACACACACACACACACACACACACACACAGACATACACGTGCACCGCCGTAGTGGGAACAAAATGCCAATCCCTATAATTACTAGAAAAAGGACTGAAATCAAATGATCACTATAGAGCCGATAACGGAGTAAGAGAAGGAGCACACAGAGGCAAACAGGCAGACAGACAGACGGGCAGGCAGACTGGATAGGCAGGCAGACAAATAGTCAGACAGACTTACAGATAGACAGGCAGAAAGACAGGCAGGCAGACAGACAGGCAAAAAGGAAGACAAAGATTACTGAAAAATCGAAATCCCCCTCTTTTTTTTCTCTCTTTTTTTTTTTTTAAAGAAGACAATGCTGCGGGATTATTTTCCTTGTCTACAAAACTCTTTCTTGTCAGTTGTCCTGTTGACTCTTTTGTTGCGTCAGGAACTCCACGACGAAGAAGTCGACATAGCAGACAAGATGCACAATAACACGTTTTGTTGTTGTTGTTGTTGTTTTAAATGTATAGCTGTTTTGATGTTTCCGACTATTTGGCTAAATGTATAGTTGCTTTAATGTTTCCGACTACTCGGCTAAATGTATGGTTGCTTTGAAGTTTCCGACTACTCGGCTACTGTGTAGGTCGTAACCTGTTGCAACGAGATCCAAACACAAAAGGGTTCAAACGAACGCTTATTTATTTTAACACGGACACACAGTATGCACATTTTCGGGGAAATCCTCTTTATCAAGGCACAAAACGACACTTGAACAACCGATAAACGGTTAAAAACGACGAAAAATGAAAGAAAAAGACTTGTGTTGTTTTGGTTGAGTTTTTGCTGTGGCCCCTCTGAAGGCTGTACACTTCACCGGCTACGACCTGTAGTTTAGGCCCCTGACAGTCACCAGTAGTATGACGGCCGTGTCACACTACCGGGTACTGTTGAGGACCTAGACTACTCCGTTACTATCGAGAACGTAGACAGAATACGCGACTACTCGGCTACTACGAATCGAGGAGTCAGGTTTCAAAACTACTCGGTTACTGTGGAGGATAGACAGGCAGACCACACAATTCGGTTACTTAAACAGACCACACAATTCGGTTACTTAAACAGACCACACAATTCGGTTACTATGGAGGTTCAGCTTAGACAGACTACACAACTACTCGGTTACTGACGATGACTTAGGCAGACTACATAACTACTTCGCTTCTATCGAGGATTTAGACTGTACACCTACTGGGCTACTGTCGAGGACTTAGACAAATTACTCAGCGACTCTGTTCCTGTCGAGGCTCTAGATTATACACATGCAGCTACGAGGTTACTGAGTAGATATAGACTGCACAACTTAGTGCCTGTCTGACTGCATTCGTATTCATGAACTATAGGCAATCAAGAAAACAACAACTCACCCACCCCCCCACCCACCCACCCAAAAAAAACCAAAAAAAAACCAACGTTATTTCCTTTCTCATATCATTTTTCATCGTTTTTAACCGTTTAACTGTTGTTTAAGTGTCGTTTTGTACCTGGACGAAGAGGATTACCTCGAAAATTTGCAGATTGTGTGTCTGTGTCATAATAAGTAAGCTTTCTTTTGAATCTTTTATGTGTTTTGATTTTGACAGTCTCGGTTTGGATTTTGACAGTCTCGGTTAATGTCGACGGTTACAGTCTCGGTTACTGTCGACGATTTAGACAGAGACTATACGACTACATCATCTAACTTGAGCTCTAATTCTGCTTCAGGCTACTCGGCTACGGCGGACGACGTGGCGCGGCTACACAACGACCTGTTCATGAACTACAGGCGTGTGATCCCGCCAGTGTTCAACCAGACGCACGCAGTCAAAGTGCGTCTCTCCCTCTTTCTCCTCATGATCCACGATCTGGTCAGTCACTCTCTTCGTCTGCCTGTCTGTATCCACCTGCTTTTCTGTCTGTTTCTCTCTCCCTCTCCTCGTCATGATCCGTGATCAGTCTGTCCGTGAACGCAAGAACGCGGATTGACCGACAAACAGACAAGCAGATGGAGGCCCATCTGCTTTTCTGTTTGTCGGTCAATCCGCGTTCTTGCCTGGCTGTTTGTCCTCGTCGCTGATCCATGACCTGGTCGGTCAGTCTGTGTATCTGCCTGTATGTGCTTGCCTGTCTGTTGGTCGCCTGCCTGCCTGCTTATTATTAACACGGCAGTCCGAGTTGGAGCTGGTGAACGTAGTCAGACAGAAAACTGGTGAAGGACAAGAATCTAACAGAATGATTTCATGTAATAGAGGCTTGCCACCGGTGCAATCGTGATCGCAACAGCCTGGCTCGCTGTCTCGGGAAAGGTCACATGTATGCTATACACTGGCGTCGTATTGAGGGACAGCGTGGCCTTCCGCATCAGATCTCACCCTCTTGGTGTGAAATGAGTCCAGTGTTTCTGTGCAGGACATGAAGAAGCAAGTCCTGACAACAAGTGGCTGGGTGAACATGGTAAGTTGTATCCATATTTGTGTGAACATGGTACGTTGTACCCATATTTGAGTGAACATGGGAAGTTAATTGTGTTAGCTGAACATGGTATGTTAATTGTGCCCCTCTTTGGTTGATAACTCCACCAGCGTGATGACAACGTGTACTGGGGACTTTCTTCCTGTAGCAGTACAGCAACTGCCAGCGGTAAATACTCATTATTACAGCAGTGAGGTGACACGGGCAATCATCGTGCATTACAACAATAGCGTTCTTCAGGGACTATGCCCTATAACAGTAGAATGGCACAAAGAGAGTATAATGTATAACAGCACTAGCATGACACAGGGGATGTATTGTGTATTACAAATGTGAAATGGAAAATACAGTGGAGTATTGTGCATTACAGTAGTACGGTGACATAGTAGGTGTACTGTGTATTACAGCAGTGCAATGACATAGCGGGTATACTGTGCAGTACAGTAGTGCGGTGACATAGTGGGTGTACTGTGTGTTACAGAGGTGCGGTCACATAGTGAGTGTACTGTGTATTACAGCAGTGCGGTGACATATTGGGTGTACTGTTTATTACAGCAGTGGGACGACGAGTTCCTGAGCTGGGAGCCCAGTGAGTATGGAGGGGTGGAGGACATCACTGTGGCTCAGAAGTCTGTCTGGCTGCCAGACCTACTGGTGGAAAACACGTAGGTGTTCAGTGTTAGTTTGTCTGTTTGTCTCTCTGCCAGTCTGCAGGACTACCCGACTTCTTGTATGTTTGTTTGTCTGCACTATTCAATGAACCACATTTGCGTCAGATCGTCCGTTCATTCGTTCCCTGTTCTATCTGTCTCTCTTCCCTGTCGGCGATACAGAGAATTGGGAAATTCATTCCACCTACGCTCAAATCCCTGAGCTATCAACGTTCCATCGCTTTATCAAGCCTAGAGTCAGACAGCCAGAATATAGCCTTGCACGATGTGCTTACTGATGGGAAGTTTGCCTTATTCGTTTCTGCCTTCTAGGTTAATTAAAGTTCATTTTCTACAATCCTCTTCAAACGAAACGAAAACAAAACAAACATACCAAACGTGATTTGAACAGTGAACCATACTCGTTTATTTTTACAAATTATTTTGCCATAGTATGACCCTGGTCGTTGACTGGGAATTAAATATCACTTAAATTTCTTTTTTGTTCTTCTTGTTTTGACTGTTTCTGTCTGTCTGTTTCTCGGGGCAGATAATACAGTATACACTGCAATATGCAATACGGATTACTATGCTGAGTGAAAAGAGGACAATTTACAAAAATATACAATACGGATTGCTATGCAGAGTGAAAAGAGGACGATGTACAACAACATGCACACAAATAGTGCATGAAGGATAGTGGGTGCAACGTCAGCAGACACGTCACGCGGAATCTGCCCACTCAACGGATGAACCCTGTCCCCCAGGGGGCTGCATCTTTGTCGTCATCGTCCTTCTCCATCCTCGCTTGTGGCTTCATAAGCACGTTACATTTTACTGCCTTCTGAGTTCACGACTTGCTTTTTTCTCGTCCTGATGCACAAGGTTGTGCGGTTGACAGGACACTAAAAAATCAAATTGCTAACTTGCTTCTTTTTCGATGAATCACCAGCTACTGAGGCCAGAACCATTCTCACATTCCCATAAGCAGGTCGAACTAATCATCCCTGCCCCCCCCCCCCCCCCCGACCCCCATTCCCACTCCCGCCATAACAACTGTGACAGGTTGATGAAACGTTTTGTTACAGCTCAGTTCAGACAGATGGACAGAACATTTTCGTTGTCTCTATCACTCCACTCATTAACTCTTCCATCATCATCGTTGACCAGGCTACCCCAGAAAAGGAACCCACAAGTCCTGGGGGATGGCAGGAAGTGATGTAACGTGCCGGTGTTGTGACGACACTATTCTTTACAACCGTGTCGTTTCCGCACAATACGACGGTCATTGCAAGTATTGAAGTTTTACTTGTCGTTATGGTTTGAATAGTAACAGCAGGCTTACCAGCAGCGGCAACCACGCGGTGTCCATCTTACTTGCACAAGGCGTCTGGAGACAGGTTTGTGGAAGGAGGGAGCGTCCAGTTATAAAACTCACTACCGTGCAGTGTTTCTATACACATTTTTGCGTTTTACATTGATCGAGTCAGCGGAATTTTTATTTTAAATCTACAAAAGAACAGCAGGAAAAGCCTGACAAAGCTATCTGTGTCGACAGGTTGGCAGTTCGTATTAAAAGTGCAGATAAGACACGGCTTAGGATAGCAACCAAACTCCAAGCACTGGTTTACCACATCCTTCCTCCAACCACTGCCATAACTGGTTACGCCATAGGTCTCGGAAAACTGCCAGCCAACAAACGGTTCTTCGTTGGTGCTCAAATGGCAGTATTTCAATTGTAACAGACAGCTCAAGTTATATCAGGCCTCTTCTTCTTTTTCTTTTCTTTTTTGGTAACCGCCCACGTTGCTTACGCCAGCAAAAATAAAACAAAAATCGTCTGAATCGAGACAAAATTTATTTATTTTTAACCAGAGGCGGACGCGCCTCGTGTTTACGTGCGTGCTTGGACGCTATGATGCTTCCACGGTCTTATTGGTACCCAAACCTTTCGAAGGGCGCTGACAGCGTCGGTGGACAGCTGCGCGGAGATAAAGATCGATTTCGAGTGCCCTTTCAGCGGCGAAACCAATTATTCTGGTAGAGTTTGGAGGAAGCTGCCAGTAATTAAGCGATGTTTGGAGTGTGGATAGAACCGCCACAGACGTTCGAGCATTCAGTGTCGCAGACATACAGATATACTGTATTCAAATGTGTCATTTACATTTTATCAAATGTTTCTCCTTTTTCTTTCAAAAAAGCTGACTTTGTATACCGACATTCTGTTACAAGTCATGTACTGAGCATCTTTAAGTAGCGTTTGTTTTGTTTGTTTCGTTGTAGTCGAGTCGGTTGTTGTTTTTGTGAATGTTTGATGCAAACGCTCTGCAGAGCCACTTTAAAGACAACCGAGGTTCTCGGTGGAGTTGTAGCTGAGACCGAACTTGCCCCCAGACCTCCGTCTTGTTAACTGGGGGCTGTGTGGCACCACGCTATAACCATAAAAAATGATGAACCAGCGGAAGCGCTATCCAAATCTTTGGCGGGTTTTCTCCAAAAAATATCTTACCCTCCCTCCCCGAATGTGTGTAAAGTGAGCATCCCAAGCGGCAAACAGCGACGGTTGTGAGATTTGTGTGACGTTAACACTGTCTGCCGCTTTGGACAAGCTGCACGTGAACTGGCCCAGTGGGCCCGGCTCAGCTCACTGGTTGACGATTGGCAGACCCGCTCTGGTTGCTCTCCAAGGCTTGTGGGCAACGTGTCAACGTGTCCGTGGATCAAGCATTGACAGTAGATACATTGTTCTTGTTACCAGGCTTTGTTGTTAGCAGGCGCACACTGTTGCAGTGTTAGGAGGCACACCTGGCTTGTTAGTATGGCTTGCTGGTATGGCTTGTTAGTATGGCTTGTTAGTATGGGTTGTTAGTGGGCCTAGGTCAGTGTGTTAGAGTGGGCTCGTTCTAACCAAAGGAATAGTCACATCCCCGCCAGTTTGGCAAGGGCTCCACTCCATCACGTACGCTGGACATTCACCGCTACGGTGTCATATCCATAGCGGGAATGTTCGCATTTTCATTTTTTTTCGAGCCAGTGTAATCAGTATCAATTTTGGCATTTATATGCTCCCACTGTGACATCTGAGATGAAGTTGGTAGTACTGAAATATATATAATATCTGTGTGTGTGTGTGTGTGTGTGTGTGTGTGTGTGTGTGTGTGTGTGTGTGTGTGTGAGAGAGAGAGAGAGAGAGAGAGAGAGAGAGAGAGAGAGAGAGAGAGAGAGAGAGAGAGAGAGAGAGAGAATTAGTGAGTGCGTGTGCGTATGTTTGTGTGCATGCATGTATGTTCATGTGTTCGTGCCTGATATAACCGCACTGGTTGACTGGGTGCGTGCGTGCATGCTTTCGTGAGTTAATGACTTTGACTCAAAAAATAAAATTACTATTCGTCGATGTGCTCTCTCTCTCTCCCCTCTTCCAACCCCCCCCCCCTCCCCCCTACAGTTTAACTGGTGACCCAGGGCCGACCAGTCTGCGCACAAAGAAAGCAAAGCGGATGTTGAAGGCTGTGCCGGTAAGCTGGCTGGTTGCACGGGGTGCAGAGAGGTGAGGCAGTCTGACCGGTCCACAAATAAAGGACACAATCGATGCGATGGTCAGAGTGGAGGCAATGAAGACGGTTTCTTGGGATAGAGCTATTCTTTGGGGACGTTCCTTTGGATGGGCTGTTTGGTTTGTTCGCTTGCCTGACCCACTGTGTTCTTTGGTTTATATTTGGAGCTGTTGGACTCAGGGGAGTGTCTAAATTTGCACAAGTCATGGGTGGAAAGTTTGCTGGATTACGCTTCTACGACGGGAGCGCTCTCTCTTCCATTACTCTTGCCAGTCAGTCTATCTCATTAAAGCACCCAAATGCACACCCGGAAGTCCCCCCTCTTCCACACGCATACACGCACGCACACGCACACGCACAAGCACGTGCACACACATATACACACAATCACATACACACTCACACACACATGCAGACACACATGCACATACACACAAGTGAACACTTACCCACATACACACGCACATACCCACAGCACGCACTCACACACACACACACATACACACACACGCGCACGCACGCACGCACGCACGCACGCACACAAACGCATTCACACACACACACGCACGCACGCACGCACGTACACACACACACACACACACAAACACACACACACACACACACACACACACACACACACACACAGAGCGTGCGCGCGCGCGTATTCACATATACGCACAGAAACACGTTCACAACCTGACCTTGCATCAACGCATTGTATAAGATACGAGCAACACCACCTCTATCACCACCACCGCCATCATTTGTCCTCATCACCACATTGCCCGCATCACTGTGCTCACCACCACCACCACCGCCACCACCACCACCACCACCGCCACCATACCCTGGCGTCTGTCCCGCTGACTGTCCCCACCTCCCGGTGCAGGGCCCAGAACTTCGCGGAGCTAGGCAGCGACACGATGCTGGTCAGCATCACGCACAAGGGCCACATGTCGTGGGAGCCGGGCATCCTGACCAAGACCATCTGTGAGGTCAACATCGGCAAATACCCCTTCGACTTCCAGAGCTGCGAGATCAAGTTCCTGACGTGGATGCACACCAACAAGACGCTGGACGTGCAGCCGGGGTCCGACGTGGTCAGTCTGGACGCCTGCATTCAGAACGGGGAGTGGGATATCAGCGAGGCCCTGGCTGAGCCGTACTTCTACCCGTCCACCTATCGACCAGGTCAGTGTGTGTGTGTGTGTGTGTGTGTGCTCGCGTGCGTGCATGTGTGTGTGTGTGTGTGTTTGTGTGTGTATATGTGTGTGTGTGTGTGTGTGTGTGTGTGAGAGAGAGAGAGAGAGAGAGAGAGAGAGAGAGAGAGAGAGAGAGAGAGAGAGAGAGAGAGAGAGAGAGAGAGAGAGAGACATTGACACTGACACTGACACTGATTTTATTGATATAAGGCCGTAGCCCTTTTCAATGGGGGGAGGTCCATTTTCAAGGCTTTCATATCAAATATTTCAAAACCCCGTACTCTCTCTCTCGGTCGCTAGCTCGCTCACACACACACACACACACACACACACACACACACACACACACACACACACACACACACACACACACACACACGCTCGCACACGCGTGCGCGCAGCACTCTTTGACACGAGCGCACACATGCACACTGACAAAAGGGATCCCAATGGGCACGCGTACTCAGTCATGCACATAACAAATTTAGTATATAAAAAATCATACACATACTAATATCAAGGAAATTATCCAACCAATCTTTGACTGTTAAAGATTTCTGTTTCATGTTAAAAAAGATGAACGATAATTCCTGATGACTTCTGCTACAGAAGTCATCAGGAATTATCGTTCATCTTTTTTAACATTAACTGCAATGCAAAGAACAGAAACTTTGCCATGCCAAGTATTGATTCTTGTGTTTTAATTGCCATTCATGTTGCTAGCAAACTACTTTTCTTGATCAGGTATGTTCCTGGTGTAAGAGAGAGAGAGAGAGAGAGAGAGAGAGAGAGAGAGAGAGAGAGAGAGAGAGAGAGAGAGAGCATTATTGCTACTTTGTAATACTCCATCTTGAGACCAGGTGATTATGTGCGTGTTTGTACGTGTGCGTGTGTGTGAATATGTGTGCGTATGCGCGCGCGCGCGCGCGCGTGTGTGTGTATGTGTGTGTGTGTGGGGTATATGTTTGTTCTCTATGTGCATATACGTATTACCTTTGTGTACGTGTGTATGTATGTGTGTGCATATATATATATATGTGTGTTTGTGTGTGTTTGTGTGTGTGTGTGTGTGTGTGTGTGTGTGTGTGTGTGTGTGTGTGTGTGTGTGTGTGTGTGTGTGTGTGTGTGTGTGTGTGTGTACGAGTGTGTGATAGCCCTGATTCTACTCCTTCCAGTGTATATCAAGTCAGTGTGGACGTGTGTGTTTGTCTGCGCGTGTGTGCGTGCGTTTGAAACTGAGACCCTCTCAATATTATGTATTCATTTCGCCCAGCCAGAACTCTATAACCCTATAACCTTATGAGTGTATCCATTTTCCGCAGTCAAAACTCTCTGAATATTCATTTCGTCCAGCAACAAGCCCAATAAACAGCATTTGTCCCCAGCGCAAAAACGCAGACTCCCGCTGTGGTTACATTGTTACGCAAAATAATTGTATATTATTTACTAAGTATGACTCAATCATTTTCAACCAGCCTGCCGATCTGCGAGCCATTTTCTTGCCACTGCAAGCAAGCCCGTGCTGTTCTGGCCGCTGGAATCAGCGTGTTTTGCGATTTAAACCCCCAGCGAGAAATGAATACTTTGTTTATTCCATTGCCGGAACCCTGCTCCTGCTGACCTAAACACGTACTACACAGCGGGAATTGAACAGTTATGGTCATTCAGACGGACAGATCTCAGCACGATGTATTGTCTTCCTGTCTGACGGAACCTCACGTGCAATGTTTTGTTTCGTTCCCGAAACCAGTTGTGTCAGTTATGGCCGCGTAACGAGTGTTAGGCCGGCACAGTTCCTGCCTCTCTGGTGGCCCCCACTGTAGACTATCACTGGCGCGAGCTGCCACAAGTATCATTTTTGTCGCTACAAGCATACTTTTGTCGCGACAAAAGACGTGTTTTGTCGCGACAAACACGTGTTTATCGGGACAAAAGTAAGCTTGTAGCGGCAAAACGTTTGTCGCGACAAAAATATGTTTGTCGCGACAAAAGTTTTGTCCCGATAAGCATACTTTCGTCGCGACAAAAGACATGTTTTGTCGCGATAAACACCTGTTTGTCGCGATAAACACTTGTTTGTCGCGACAAAAATGATACTTGTGGCAACTCCCGCCAGTGATAGTTGACAGCCACTGTGTTATTTGAATTGGTTTCACTTTCATGATTTCACTTTACCCCGTCTTAGATCTCACTACCCGGGGGCGAGTTCGCTCCCTTCGTTCTGCGCCCTTGAGCAGGAAGTGCGATGAAGCCTAACTAAACAGTCTGATAGAAAAACACCCTTAAAGGTCGTCCAGGAATGAAAGTAATGGAAAAGCTGTCGCCCTGATATTGCCCAGTCTCTTCCCATATCTGTCTCCTCATTACTGTTAATTGTCATCGACATGGTCGTGATAAATATGAAAACGAAGAAGAAATGGCAGGCATAATCATCCTGACTAATGTCAACCTGCAACTTTCAACAAAACCATCGGTCAGACAAACCGTTGACATTTGTCATCTGGATCAAAAGACCTTAAAAGGTCAAAAGAACGATTAAAAAACAAACAAAACCTATGACGATGAAAAACAACCTGCGAATTTTTGACGCGGATGCTTTCGAGTGGGCAAAGGACAAACGGTTAACTTACAGTGACAATAAAGACAATAAAAAGGTAAAAACTTATAGTTTGTTTCGCGTAGAGGTCCTGGCATGTGGATCGGGCGAAGTGATCGTGGTCATGCCCAAGACCTCGGAGAGCATCTCCGATAACTCCACATACCTCATTTCCCCATCGTCACGCCAGAACAACGTCTGCGCAAGACGTTACTGTTTGTTCCTTGCCCAGTCGAAGGATGCCCTGTGCCGAAAATGCGAAAGTTGTTTTGTATCGTTCTATTAAACAAGTGCCCTTTCAACCCCCCCCCCCCTTTTTTTTTTCTTCCTCATTTATCAGAGAGGCTTAGTTTCAGATCTGTTTTCGTGATCTGGGGACATCAGACAGCTGCTCACGTGTTTTTTTTAAAGAGTTGCTGAGACGCAAAACGCTCGTTTGTAACGTATTTAACACTAATAAACACATCGCTGTTTTTGTTCAGTTGCAGTGTGACTAATGACAGATAATGATTGTGTGATTACGAAAATGACCAGGTCATGAATGTTAATCATCGCTAATGTGTTTACAGCCACTTGGCAAAACATTAGTGAAGGGCGATGCCAGCTGTAGACTTGACGGAGATGGCTGTTTGGCGTGTAGCACAGCTCGCAGCGAAACGTTCGGTAATGGAGAGTAAAGCCTGCTTCCTTAGGCACGGCGCAAACTGTCACAGCGCATGATGATCGACAGTGTCCCGAAGGCTCGGTTCAGTCTCCACTTAGGCGTGGCACACACAGCGTGAGACAATGTGAATGAATTATGATTGTGGGTGCCTTTAAGGCTCTTCACACGTTGATAATTCACTGTTTCACGTTGCGTCTTTAAGGCAAGGCTAATTCACACAGCGATAATTCACACTGTCTGTGCTGTCTTTAAGGCTCTTCACACAGTGGTAATTTACACTGTCTCACACTGTCTTCAAGGCTCTTCACACATGGATAGTTCACACTGTCTCACGTTGTTTGACCCAAAGGCACGGGGTACACAGTCATGATTCACCCTGTCTCACGTTAATCTACCCCTAAGACAGTCGTGTTCCACCCTGTCTCGCGCTGTCTATTCCCACACAATCATCATAGTCGCACGCCTTCAGGCACGGCACACAGTGATAATTCACTTTGTATCACATTGTTTACCCCTGGGCACGGCTACACTGTCTCACGCTGTCTGTCACTAAGGCCCGGCACACAGAGATAATTTGCCCTGTCTTGTGCTGTCTGTCCCTAAAACACGACACACAGTGATAATTCGCCCTGTCTCACGCTGTCTGTCCCTAAGACACGGCAAATTGTGATAATTCGTCCTGGCTCACGCTGTCTGTCCCTAAGACACGGCAAATTGTGATAATTCGGCCTGGCTCATGCTGTCTGTTCCTAAGACACGGCAAATTGTGATAATTCTCCCTGTCTCATGCTGTCTGTTCCTAAGGCGTGACAAACTGATAACTGGCCCTGCCTCACGCTATCTGTTCCTAAGGCGTGACAAACTGATAATTGACCCTGTCTCACACTGTCTGCTCCTAAAGCCCGTTCTTAACTGGGCGAATGTTTGTTCGCCGAACATACTTCGGACACTTCGACGAACTATGATTCGTTTCTTAATTGAACTTTTAGTTAGCCGAACATGGTTCGGACAGTCCAAACGAAGTAATCGTTCTCAACTGGCTTGTAATGAGATACAAGCTTCGGCCCGAACTTGCGGCAGACGCGCAGCAGACAGCATGATCGAAAATGTAGGCTAAAGTCAAATCAAGTCAGTATACTTTCATCATCCCTCACAGGGTAATTCAACTAACTACTATCTCATTCTGGGTCTCCAAAACAAGGCTGCGCCTCCCACAAGTCAACAAATAAAAAAATTCCCTCCGAAGCGAATGAAGAACCTAGCGACACCGTCATTCATTTTTATTTTCATTTTTTCTTCATCCGCAGGAGAGCTCTGCTCTCAGCCAATCAGAGGCAATGATCGTCCAATAGGGCGAATGTTCCCAGAACATGTTGAGCGAAGTTTTTTGGACCCCGAATATAGCTTCGACGAATACTTCCAACTAGGTTCGCGAAGAAAAGTTGGCCCAATTAAGAACCAACTAGCTTCGTCGAATACTTCCAGCTAGGTTCGCGAACAAACATTCACCCAGTTAAGAACGGGCCTAAGGCGTGACAAACTGATAATTGGCCCTGCCTCACGCTGTCTGTTCCTAAGGCGTGACAAACTGATAATTGGCCCTGTCTCACGCTGTCTGTTCCTAAGGCGTGACAAAGTGATAATAAGCCCTGCCTCACGCTGTCTGTTCCTAAGGCGTGACAAAGTGATAACTGGCCCTGTCCTGTCTCACGCTGTCTGTCCCGCAGGCACGGCGCACACGGGCGTGACGTTCCGGATCAAGCTGCAGCGGAAGCGAACGTTCTACGTGCTGAACACCATCATCCCAGTGGTGATGCTGTCGCTGCTCAACGTGCTCGTCTTCCTCCTGCCCGCATCCTCCGGCGAGAAGATGGCGCTGGCCGTCACCGTGCTCCTCTCCTTCACCGTCTACCTCAGCATCATCAGCGAGGTCATGCCCAAGACCTCGGAGAGCATCTCCATCTTGGGTATGAAAGAAAACGGCGCGGCGTGTGTGTCACTCCGAGCATCGCTTTCAGGCACCTTCCTCCTTGGAGGAAGGATGTCGTTAACCAGTGCTTGGAGCGTGTGTGTATGAGTGTGTGTGTGTGTGTGTGTGTGTGTGTGTGTGTGTGTGTGTGTGCGTGCGTGCGTGCGTGCGTGCGTGCGTGCGTGCGTGCGTGCGTGTGCGTGCGTGCGTGCGTGTGTGTGTGTATGTTCGTGCGTGCGTGCGTGAGTGCG
>OY757546.1:7232800-7245191 GCA_963584105.1 Alviniconcha strummeri
CCACCGCTGCAGACAGCATCGCTGTTTTAACTTCAAAGGAACAGAGTATGGGGAGTTGGAGCAAAGAGCGCGAGGTTTGTTGTTTTGTTTGTTGATTTGCATTTGTTTTGTATGTTTTGCTTTTGCGTTGTTTTGTTTTCTTCATTCACGACAGGACGGTTGATACATTTGCCTGCCAGTGAATCGCAACAGGGACGGTGGGGGGGGGGGGGGGGGGATTCCATGATTTGGCCTATAATGCAGAAACAGGACTGGCGGAAAACCTCTAATCACGTGACTGACACTCCCTCAGGAGCGCTGGCCGGGGCTGGAGTGTTGTACGGAATGACCCCTGCCCGCCTGCACTCCAACCTAGGCGTCACCATGGTGATGGGGCGGACGGGGCGGGGTCAGGCGTTTGGCATCGAGTTCGTGTCCACCTTCGTTCTGGTCTTCGCCTACTTCGCGTCCTGTGAGCCGACCAGCTGGCGGTTCAAACCTCTGCCTGTCGGCCTGGCCATTGCTGCTGGCACCGTCTTTGGCGTGAGTGATTCACTGCCAATGGGCTTGCGTGTGCAAGAGCGTGTTGATGTCTGTCTTTTTTGCTTGTTTGTTTGTCTGTCTATTAAAGTATATGTGCGCGTGTTTGTCTTGTTTCCTTTTGTTTATTTGGTGATGTTTTGTGATAGATGTATTGAGTAGTGTGTGTGGTGTGTGCGTATGTGATTTTGCGTGTGTACGTGCATGTGTGCGTGCGTGCGTAAGTGTGTGTGTGTGTGGGGGGGTGGGGGGTGGGGGGGGTGTATGGGTGGGTGTGTGGGTGTGTACGTGTCTGCCTGTCTGTCTGTCTGTCGGTGTCTTGCCTGTGTGTCTATGTGTCTATGCGCTGGTGTATGTTAAGACTCGCGTAAAATGCGAGCTTGTTTTCACAAAGAAGCTCGATCAGCCCAGGGAAGCTTCATTTTGACATACATTTCCCCCTTCTGTTTCTTGTTCCACGTGAAAAGACTGCCATGCTGATTGAGTGATGATGTTGCTGGTTTCAGTGGCAGTACACGGGAGCCAGCATGAACCCCGCCAGGTCACTGGGTCCAGCCGTCGTGTGTAACGAGTGGTCCGATCACTGGGTCAGTTCAGTCGACGTCATTACACACACTCAGCCTTCGTCACTCTGAATCTCTTCACTTAACCAATACACACGCCCCAAACTTCTGTCCATTGTTTTCACTTAACCAATACACACGCCCCAAACTTCTGTCCATTGTTTTCACTTAACCAGTACGCGCGCACCACACTTCTGTCCACTGTTTTCACTTAACCAACACGCACGCACCACACTTCTGCCCACTGTTTTCGCTTAACCAACACGCACGCCCCACACTTCTGTCCACGGTTTTCACCTAACCAACACGCACGCCCCACACTTCTGTCCACTGTTTTCACTTAACCAATACGCACGCACCACACTTCTGTCCACTGTTTTCACTTAACCAACACGCACGCACCACACTTCTGTCCATTGTTTTCACTTAACCAACACGCACCACACTTCTGTCCACTGTTTTCACTTAACCAACACGCACGCACCACACTTCTGCCAACACGCACGCACCACACTTCTGTCCATTGTTTTCACTTAACCAACACGCACGCGCCACACTTCTGTCCACTGTTTTCACTTAACCAACACGCACGCACCACACTTCTGTCCACTGTTTTCACTTAACCAGTACGCGCGCACCACACTTCTGTCCAGTGTTTTGACTTAACCGATACACACGCACCACACTACAGTCCGGTGTTTTTCTTTGTTGTGTCCTATTGTGTGGCCTCAACAATCTGTGGAAATCAGAAGTTAGGGGAATTTCTTCCTAAAGGCCGCAGTAGAGGAACTCCGGACTGAGCAGTCAGTCAAGCAGAACTTTACAATTAAGTAATTAATGAGAAGCGTCAGTTAAGCAGAACTTTACAATTAAGCGACAAAAACTCAACCAAAACAAGTTTTTCTCTCTCATTTATTATTGTTTTTAACCATTTATCTGTTGTTTAAGTGTCGTTTTGTGGCTTGATCAAGGGGATTTCCCCGAAAATTTGCATACTGTGTGTCCGTGTTAAAATAAATAAGCGTTCGTTTGAACCTTTTTGTGTTTGGATCTTTTACAATTAATATTCCGCGAGGAAAACCCGAAGAGTGGCCGCCATATTTGCCTCAGAGGCTAAAAGTATAGCAATGGAAGAGAAAACTGCTTGTTTCCACCCGAATAAAATCTTCACAACAGGTAATGGCGCATGTTCATGAATGGCGGGAGGTATCAGCTATGATCAAATGAGGCAAAAATACAGTCATTTTGTACGACGCATTGTGCACTACAATTGGCTAGGGATAACGCGTCTTAGAAATGTCATTTTATTATTATTATTGTTATCATCATCATCATCGTCGTGGTCGTGGTGATTTGAATGTTGGAATCAGCTTAAATCAACCTGCACTCCATCAATCAACACAGTGACACAATGATGGTCGTAACGAAAGCTTATGAGAAGGGACGCGGGGTTTCAGCTAGTCATCACCGCTGAACCCTCCATGATCTGATTATACCGAAACGAAAGATCCGGTAACTTCTCTGTAAATGAGAAGGTGGAACTAAAGACTTCCACAGGATGCCAAGTGTCTAGGTAGTGCGTCGTACTGATTTGTCACTCTCCGTGTTTGACAGGTGTACTGGGTGGGGCCCGTGCTGGGAGGCATCCTGGGAGGCATCACGTACGAGTACAGCCAGTGGGCGGGGCCTGAGAGTCCAGGCTCCGCCCGCCGACGTTTCAGCTGCTCTGAAGGGGTGGGGCGACTGGAGCAAGAGCCAAGCAGCAGCAAGGACAGTGTGGAGGACACGCCCACTGAGCTGACCTTCTCCGTGACCATGGCAGATGACCCGGAAGTGTGAGGTCAAGCGTGCGCTACGCGAAGTATTTTGAAGAGTACCAGTCAAAGACAGGACACGACAATGAGACTGATCCAGAGTATAAATGATGGCGTGACCCAGAGTGTAAAGAATGGCATGATCCAGAGCGTGAAGAATGGCATAACCCAGAATGGAATGATCCAAAGTGTAAGGATTGGATGGTCCAGAGTGTAAAGAACGATGTGAGCCAAGGTGTAAGGAATGGCAGCAAGATAAGTGTTGCAATAACGAGCGATTATTTGTGGGACAGAGGGTGACCCGTTCTGTTCCAATGGTAACTGGTGTTTCAGTGATGTGTGACATTTCAGGTCAATTCTTCAGATGTGCCATGCATATATATACTGAAGCCTTTTTTGCGGCTTTAACGTTTTCAAGGCGTTGACGACGAAGTACAACAGTGTGTCATACTGCACGTGGAAACAAACTTTTGTTTGCCATGTTGCTGAGAACGCAACGAGTATTGTTTTATGAGTTAAACCACGATACTTATTATGTAATAACTGAGAGACACTTGTGGAGCTGAGAGAACGCGATGTGGCCATAACAAAACCAGAACAGCACACGTGATGTTAATGTATATTCTGCTGAGTTGAGAGAACGCTACCTTGCCATAACAGAACCAGAGCACCACGGTGGTTATAATGTCAACGTGTACTGCGCGCGGCTGCTCGGTGCCTGTAGTTTCTGTTCCAACACAGAGGGAAGATGAAGTGTACTTCCCCTAGTTCCCCTAGGTGTACTTCCCGTCGTTTAGTGCATATACTTCGATTAACTGGATACAGGCCCACCACAGAGATGATGGCGGCCCACGCTGAAGGTGCGTGTAATATCATGGCGAGGTTGCGTTGGCTGTACGTTCAGACCACGGGTTCTTGAGACGAACACTTCATTCGGGAGAAGCACGTACGCCGAATTATATTTAATCTTAACTGTGCATTGGTCATTGTTACGGCTTTGGGGGGCCGTCTGTTGTGTCTCTGTTTCAAACAAGGAGGAAAGTTTTACAACCTTTTGTGCAGTCCCCCCGATGTCAGAAGGTCTGGGTAGTGGAGAGATGACGGCAGCTGACACACAGTCAAATGGTTGTTGATTTCTATTCCTCGGGATCAGAGGACAACGTTCTGTTTATTGTTATTTCTTTGTATTCTGGTGCTTGGCTTTTTGCCAAGCCTTTTTATGATGATGAAAGGGAGGTTTCATGTTGAAGATCCTACGGCGGTTCAGAACTGCTTGAGCTGGAGGAAAGGCTCAGCAACTAATCTGGTGGATCTGTAGAGCATGTTGCGGCTTGGCCAAGGATTGCTCTGGCAGATGGTTTTAGCATGTTGTGGCGTGGCCAGGGAATGGGTTTATCTGGCAGATATTTAGCATCTAGGGACATGGTCAGAGGTAGATTGATCTGACAGAACTTTAGCAAATAGGGGCGTGATCAGAGTTGGATTGATCTGACATATCTTTAGATCTAGGGGCGTGATCAGAAATGAATTGGTCTGACAGATCTTTAGCATGTTGTGGCTTGGCTAAGGGATGTCCAGACATTAGATTGATGGGAGACTTGGATTGTTTTGACAGGTTTTAGGTTCTTGGAGATTGTCAGGGATTGAGATGAATGGTAGGGGGCATGGAAGGGAATGGTGTAATCTGGTCGATCTCTAGCACGATGAGGAGTGGCAAGGAATGGTGAATTCTGGTAGATCTCCAGCATGTTCTGGTGTGGCAGAGAAGGATTAGTCTGGTAGATCTCAGCATGTTAGGGCGTGGCCGAGAATGAATTAATCTGGTTGAGTTCCAGCATGCTGGAGCGTGGCCGAGACTGAATTAATCCGGTAGATCTCCAGCATGTCAGGGCGTGGCCGAGAATGAATTAATCTGGTAGATCTAGCATGTTGACGTGTGGCCGAGAATGAATTAATCTGGTAGATCTCAGCATGTTGGGGCGTGGTCGAGAATGAATGAATCTGGTAGAGCTCTAGCATGTTGGGGCGTGGCCGAGAATGAATTAATCTGGTAGATCTCAGCATGTTGGGGCGTGGCAGAGGACTGAGTCATTCTTTTGTGACTGCCTGCTTTCGTCGTAGATTCGTTGTGAGTGTCCAGCAATAATTAAAATGGCGACTCCGGATTCCTTACTGCAGCTGTTCTTCTGTTTGTGGACATTTATTGTTGTTGATGCTCCCCCGCCCCTCCCCCCACCCCATCCCCGCCACCCAACCCCATCCCCGCCACCCCACCTGCTCTTTTCCCTTCCATCCATTCACTTCCTGCTACATCTGTCCCTGTGATTTAACCTCTGATCGTTTAGAATTATTGTGAACACGTGTTTGTTGAATAAAACCATGACGAATTGTATTACAAGCGTGCGCATATTTATGAGTATGCGTGTGTGCACGCGCGTCAGTACTGGCATGGGCTGGTCAATCTACGGCCTAATCAGGTATGAAATGGAAAAGTCAGAAACCACGGTTTTCTGAACTGTGGTTGAACTGTGCTACACTTGGGTATGCCTACATGTATAAAATAGGACACGAAATTGTTAGTCCTGCTTGGGGAAAACGAGGTCGCGTGACGTAATACGAGCGTTTTTTCTTCTCTTTTTTTCTTCTTTTTTTTCTTTTTCTTTTTTCTTTTTCTTTCTGATAACAGCTGATAATAAAAAAAAAATTATATTCAAAAGCGACCAAATACGTAGACCAAACAAAAGTTGTTGTTTTGTTTTTTCATTTATACGTATTTCCAGGCAGATATAGGCAGCTGCTATAGAGTTGTGACGTCATTTATTACTGTTCTGACGAGTGCTTAACAAAATGGAACAAAGAAAGAAACCCATTCGTATGTACGTTTTATTGTTGTTGTTGTTGTTGATGATGACTTTGTTGTTGCTGTTGTGTTTTTGATGATGGAGACAATCCTGTCAAACTTCATGAGAGACTGACAGAGCTTAACGGCGAGTTTAGTGTCACATGTGTAATGTGACGCAACCGTGATGTCAAAGAATCGTTGACAACAACAACAAAAAACTACTTCTTCATTCACAAATGCCAACATTGACAAAGCCTGGTCACGTCACTGTGTCCTGCCTAGACGAGCAAAATGTCCATGTTTTCACCTATACACCCAATAATCCAGACTATGGCCTAGGCAGCTTCTGGTTGTTTTCCCGCGTTGATAAAGCAGAAACTGGAGGTTTTTAATGGATACATGGTCTGTCAACACCTGTCATTTCAGAGCTCACGACTTTTTTCTTCTCCATTGTACCTGAAGGCACGTAAGACGTAGTTCAGAAAGTTTAAATTGCATAGTAAGAAGGGAATAATACTATTTACTAGAGCATAATAAAGAGAAAAAGCGCGCGCGCGCGCGTGTGTGTGTGAGTGTGTGTGTGTGTGTGTGTGTGTGTGTGTGTGTGTGTGTGTGTGTGTGTGTGTGTGTGTATGTGTGTGTGTGTGTGTGTGTGCGTGCGTGCGTGCGCGTGCGTGAGAGCGTGTGTGTGTGTGTGTGTGTATGTGTGCGCGCGCGTGTGTGTGTGTGTGCGTGTGTGTGTGTGCGCGCGCGCGCGCCCGCGGTCACGTGCGTTCGACTGGATGTAGGCATGTGTCGTGTGTGAGTAAATGTGTGTGTGTCTACTTGTGAATGTGTGTGTGTGTGTGTGTGTGTGTGTGTGTGTGTGTGTGTGTGTGTGTGTGTGTGTGTCGGGGTGGGTGGGGGGGGTGGAGTTTGTGTGTGGGTGTGGTGGATGCTGTCACCGCCTGCTACTCTGTCACTGTCATCGTCATCGTCATCTTCCCCCTTTGTCATCATACCACACTTCTATCATCGTCATCGTCCCCACTCCTTTGTCATCGTCACGTCCCTCTCCTCTGTCATTGTCATCGTTCTATTCCACTATCATCATCACAATCCCTCTCCTCTGTCATCGTCGTCCTGCCTAAACAAATGATCATATCTGAAACATCAGTCTCCTTCAGCTCTTTGTATCAGTCATCCAAATATTCCTTCATCAGTATCCCCCACTCTTCTGTCATCGTCACCGTCCCTCCTTCTCTGTCATTGTCACCGTCCCTCCTCCTCTGTCATCGTCGTCCTGCCTCAACAAATGATCATATCTGAAACATTAGTCTTCTTTAAACATTAGTCATTAGTCTCCTTTAGCTTTTCGGATCAGTCATCCAAATAGTTCTTCATCAATATCCTCCTTTTGCTTCCGGCAAAGCAACAAAACTGTGCAAATCATTGCTGCATTTCTCAATGTGTTGCCATGAAAGCAAACTCCACCCTGAGTTCACAGCTTAATACGAGGCATAAGCAAAAACAGCCACATTATTCTTGTCAACAACGTGAGTGGAACTTTAAGGATGTTGAATGAAAGCTAATCTTGTATTCATTACAATAACACGACAGCAGCGGGAATGGAAGCCGCTTTTTGCCGAAACGAACCAGTGGAAGCAAATGTCACTCCAGTCACTAATTAGTGCCGCGGGCTCTATGCCACCCTGTCCGGCTTCCTTCGCTTCCACTCGTTCTGGTTCTTCGACAGCGAAACACCGGCTTTCTGACAACTGGGTTTGACAGGAGAAACCAACGCTTGGTTTGTCCTGCGAATACGTGCATGAATATACACAAACATGCGCGCGCTCACGAGCGCGCAGAGAGAGGGGGAGAGAGACGGAGAGAGAGAGAAGTTAAGGACTGTGGAACAGAAAACTGAATGAACCAGGAAGGTAGAGAGGAGGAAATAATTCTGACCGTGGTTAAAGGAAACCCACGAAGCTATTAATGTGTCGCCAAACTCTGGGTGACAGACGCAATCAGCCAGTCAAGACACGAATACAAAACACAGTTTTTGGCCTCACTTTCAATGCTCCAACAACTCCCAATCATTTGTTTTCTGTCATTGATGAACAAATTATGTGGCTTGAGAGAAAAATTTAAAAAAGAAGAAGAAGAAAAGAAGAACATCACATTTCTTAAATGTTGCAACGAATAGCAAGCGATAGCTGCACTTTGTTCCAAAGCAATCGATTTTTTTAATCAACGACAGAACATACCCGACTTTGCAAGGGCAGCACTCTTCTCCATAAAATCGGTCACGATGTGAACTCGGAGCTCTGTCACTTTTGTACTGGCTACGATAAACACAGCCCCACTCCCACCGCCACCCCAAAATTAATACTCTTTGTTATTTCTTTTCGGAAACTTCACGTTGTTGACATAATGCTATTGAAAAGTGGTATGGTAACGGCAAGTGGACACTATCGCCACTTTCTTGGCTAACTAGACAGCCACTAGCAGACGACAGCTTTGCGTTGGCATGCGCATTAGCGACCGGTATAATTATGTTCTTTGTGTTGTGACTAGTAGACCTTTTTTTCTTTTCTTTTTTTGCATGTGAAACAGATTGATATCTTGTTGGTGTCACGGCTAGCTGTGATACACTGAACCTTGCTTCTGGGGGAGACTGATGATCTGTTGGTGTAATGACTGTGAAACAGACTGACATATTGTTGGTGTCATCACTGGCTGTGAGACACTGATGCGTGCTTGTGGAACAGACTGATGTCATAAGGAGACACTGTTCCTTGTGTTATGACTGTGATCGAGACACCGTTTTTTGCCTTGTGTAACAGACTGACATTTTGTTGGCTCACGGCTAGCTGTAATACACTTAACCTAGCTTCTGGAAGAGACTGGTGTCTTGTGGGTGTAGTGACTGTAAAACAGACCCTTGCTTGTGAGACACACCGACATCTTGCTGGTGTAAGGCCTGGCTGTGAGACATTAACCTTGTTTGTGGGACAAACTGACATCCTGTTGATGTTATGACTTGGAGACATTGTTCTTTGAACCAGACGGAATTGGGAGACATTGTTCTTTGCTTATGGACCAGACGGAAATCCTGTTGGTGTTGTGACTGGTAGACATTGTTCTTTGCTTATGGACCAGACGGAAGTCCTGTTGGTGTTGTGACTGGTAGACATTGTTCTTTGCTTATGGACCAGACGGAAGTCCTGTTGGTGTTGTGACTGGTAGATCTTGTTCTTTGCTTATGGACCAGACGGAAGTCCTGTTGGTGTTGTGACTGGTAGACCTTGTTCTTTGCTTATGGACCAGACGGAAGTCCTGTTGGTGTTGTGACTGGTAGACACTGTGGAATGGGCCGACAACGTATTTGTTGAAATTGCGAAGAGGAGACAAGACACTGTTGCCTGCCTGTGGCACTGGCCGACGACTTTGGATGAGGAGACAAGACACTGTTGCCTACCTGTGGCACTGGCCGACGACTTTAGAAGAGGAGACAAGACACTGTTGCCTGCCTGTGGCACTGGCCGACAACTTTAGAAGAGGAGACAAGACACTGGTGCCTGCCTGTGGCACTGGCCGATGACTTTGGAAGAGGAGACTTTGTTGGTGTGAGACAGTAATCCTTCTTGTGGAACAGACTCACAACGAATCGGAGGCACAAGTCTGTCTCCGCTTTAGAAGAGGCTGACATGGTCATTGCTGGTGTCAGGAGTGGAAGACGCTGAGCCTTGCAGACTAAATGGCTGCCACAGGAAGTGTACCGCTGCATATTTAGAGCACAGTGAGCTGATTTCTCAATTGGAAGACTGACTTGAGTCTTAGTGCAATGATTGGAAGATGTATTCGAGTGTTAGTGCGACGAATGAAAGAGGTATTTGAGTCTTAGTAATGATTGGAAGGCGTATTTGAGACTTGGTGCTATGATTGAAAGAGGTATTTGAGTTTAGTATTCAATGAAGGACATATTTTAGCCTTAGTGCAATGAATGGAAGACGCATTTTAGCTTAGTGCAAGGAATGGCAGACGTTTGCTTGCATTTGCCTCCACAGTGATGTGCAGTGAATGAAAGACAGAAGACGGGAACTGACGGAGGATGTAAAGTGGTGCAACAGCGCTATCCAGTTTAAAACGCAGTTGTTTATGCACTGCACATCTGAGATGGTGTGCTCGTATCTTTGCTGCCCGCCTGCATGTGTGCAGCCTACATGCATGCATGCATGCGTGTGTGTGTGTGTGTGTGTGTGTGTGTGTGTGTGTGTGTGTGTGTGTGTGTGTGTGTGTGTGTGTATGTGTGTGCGTGTGTGCGTGCGTGCGTGCGTGCGTGCGTGCGTGCGTGCGTGCGTGCGTGCGTGCGTGCGTGCGTGCGTGCGTGCGTGCGTGTGTGTGTGTGTGTGTGTGTGTGTGTGTGTGTGTGTGTGTGTGTGTGTGTGTGTGTGTGTGTGTGTGTGTGTGTGAGGAGAGCCTGTAAACAGACTGTAAAATGAGTCAATTCTGCTCTACCGAGCATACGAAAATTTGCGAACATAATTATTACATCTGTTGAATCCATAAAACCACATCAGTCTGTATCGCGGATTCTCCACCAGCTTCTCTTTTTTTTTTACTCAATTTTATATATTTTTTATCCCTGACTGATCGTCCGGAAGCGACCCTGTGCGGTTGACAGAACGTTAATATCCAATTACTAACTACTCTTCTGCTGCCGTCTTGCTTGCAGTTTTAATCATCTTTCTGAATAGGCAGCTGTGCACGCTAACTCGAAACCAGTTATGAAGATGAAGTTGACAAGTAACTGGCTAGACGAACCCAGATTATTTCCCCCTAGAATTCTTCTCTCTTGCTTGGCTGTAGGTTAATTCCCCTGTACTGGGTAATTTGCCCTTAGAGGATCACAGCACAGCGCGATAGCTTTGTACTGGGTGCAGCTTTCCCGCTAAACCCAGTGGCGCGTGTTCGGGCACGTATTAAGATCGTGTCGATGCCTCAGAGCTCCGTGCAGTGGGCTTAATGCCAACAAAGTGTCAGTAATTGCCTCCCCTTGCTGCACTGGTGTTTCCGTTCTCGGGTGGGAGAGGCAGACGGTCGGGGCGTGGGTAACAGGGGAAATAGGGCGGGGGTGGGGAGTGGCTAACAACGAGTATCAAAGCCTGACGTGAATGGAGTCCATGGAGTTAATTCTTGGACTTCAACGTCCCGTCGTGCACAGGGTCGCCTCAGGAAGATGGCCAGAAAGTGAGAGAACAGCGGCCAGCCTTCACTTCACCTGAGCACACACGCCAGGAACTCCTGCCGCCATTAACTGCCGCCATTAATCGCAAACACGTCAAGAGAGCTTGCCGTCATATTAATAGCAACGCTGATTCCTTGAGTCGCTGACACGTCAGGAAATCTTGCCGCCATTAATTACAACGCTGATTCCTTGAGTCTCTCACACGTTAGGAAATATTGCTGCTATTAACTGAAACACTGATTTCTATAGCTACAGTCATGCAATTTTACTAAATAATGTAGATGTTGATTGTAATGCTTATTTATAGGCTACGAACAGTTGTTGAGTGCCACACACAGTACATCTCGAGATGAGCCCTAAGCGATTCACAATGACAACTATATCGCTATTTTCTGCGTCTGTGCTCCAGTCGTATGCGACTCTAAATGACTGATTGTGGCTTAAAAGTCAAAAAACAAACAAAACAGGGCACTTTTAAATCTATTTCTCGAACTTCAAGTTTTAGTTTGGTATGTTCTACCCGTTGGGCATGTTTTGAAAAGTCTAGTTCTTTCAGTTAGACGATAAAAAGCCATCAGGAGTTTAAAGCACAACTGCACTAAAGGGTCCCAGAAGCAAGCACAGGAAACTGCAGCAAGATCGAAACGCAAAGCACGTTAGGCCCTGCTGCCGTTATCTAACTGCCAAAAAGACTGTATCAAAGTAATAGTGACTAAATAAACCATTGTGTAACACTGGAACACAATGTGCTGAAATATCAAACTGCAAAATGGGTGTTTTCAGCCCAGATAACCCACGAAGGAGAGACAGACAGACAGAGACAGAGAGACTGAGCGAGAGAGAGAGGAGAGAGAGAGAGTTCTTGGATTTTCAAGTCCCGTCAACCGCACGGGGTCACCTTATGATGAATCACACATCCATAATTATCCTACGTCAGTTCGAAACACAGTCACAAAATTGTATGGAAATGACTGGCTCACAGTTCTGCAAGAGAAAATATAGACATATATATAGAGAGAGAGTATACTCATACACCATACACACAAACATTCAGAGAGATAAACAGATAAGAAGGTTAGTTCTTGGAGAGAGGCACAGAGAGAGAGAGAAGACTAAAACTCAATAACTTTATTTTACCAGGATTGTAGTTTAGGTTCAGTCAAAACATGTTTATCAACTAGTCCTCGCTAAGCTACTAAATTATAATAGTAATAATTCTAAGGCATCATTTATAATAATCTATAACAAGCTTGCATACATCCATTCATAAGCACTGAACCAGCAGACAAGGCGGTGCAATAATTGAAATTCCTATAAGCTACTATTATTAATAGTAAGCAAAACAACAACAAGTAGCCGGAAAATCATGAGGATTGGGCTGAACTGAACGGGTGCAGAAACTAGGTCTCAAATGACCAGTCAC
>OY757546.1:7245391-7247891 GCA_963584105.1 Alviniconcha strummeri
ACCGGACGAGCGGTGGGTCGCCTCCAGAGTAGGATGGGCCATTTCAGCTGACTTATCTCCCAGACAGCGCGCCACCGACAGCCTACTGCTCACGCTCTTTTGACTGCAGGAATATTTCGCGCATCAATCGATAGAGTTTTTCGCGCAAATGTCAACGTAAATTTCTCTGCCGGAAAACGGTTTCTGCCGCCCTTGCATTTTTCACTTTACGTGTTAGCCGAGCGAGGTCTAATCAAGTAAGAGGAATTGATTCAGCTGCATCTGCTGACTTTCAGGCGGGCGCAAATGGGGTCTGTTGAAGTCGGTGAGATCACTGGACAGTTCCATCATCATAATGGCCACGGTGTTACATCATGGATCGTTTTGCATTCCACACATCTCTGTTCTGGGATCAAGACGGCTCCGAGAAAGAAGCTTCCGGTCTAAGTCAACACCAGCCAAAGTGTCTTTCTGGAGTCTTCCACAGACTCAGAAGTGTACACATTCCTGGTTACCATGGAATTTTTGAGAGAAAATAATGGGCTGCAACGATTGCTAATAGACTGAAATTTACTTTTGGAAATCGATCCCACAGAGCTGGTTGGTGGATGGGCGAGACTACAGCAAGACGAAGCACTTGAAATCAAACCTAGTCTTGATTACAGTAGCTTCTATTTAGAAATCACATCACTTGAAGATTTAGATGAAGACCCAGAAGAAGACCCAGAAAAAAGACTAAAAAGAAGGAGACTAAGAAGAGAAAGAAAGAAGAGGCTAGGAGGTTTGTGTGTGGGGGGGGGGGGGGGGGGAAGTTACTCTTGGGAAAAACGGGGGGGAAAACAAGAGGACCAGTTAGAAGAAGACCAAGAAGAGGGAGAAGGAAGAGGAGGTGGAAGTGATATATGACATAAGTTAGTAGTAACTGGATTTTAACGTCCTACCAGCCGCACAGCGTGATCTCCGGACGAACAAACACTAATACAAGTCAATACACATTCAAAACTCTTCGCTTGTTTTCAAACCACACTCAGGTCAGATCAATTCGCTAATTCTAATGACAAACACAGAAAGGACAATTTTGAAACTGTGTGTGTGAGTGTGTGTGTGTGTGTGTGTGTGTGTCTGACTCAATCGCTGACTCAATCGCTTGTGTCTTCGGGCAGGATGACCTATCATTTATTTTATTGCAGGGGCCCCACAGGGCACACTGCGTTAAACCATACCTATCGCACTTTGTAGTTGAAGAGGATTTGGAGGAAGAGTAAAGTTGAATGAAGTGGGAAGATAGAAATGTAAGGCAGAACTGCTTACAGCAGACGAAGAGTGGAAGGGGGGCTGATGAAATGAATACTCAGAGAGGATAACTATATTTACTACAGCTGCATAGTAATAACACACACACACACACACACACACACACACACACACACACACACACACACACACACACGCACACACACACACACATACACACACACACACACACACACACACACACACACACACACACACACACACACACACACAAACACACACGCGCGCACTCACAAACAGCAACGAAAACACCAGAAACCAAACCAAACAACAACAAAACAAAAACATGCACGCACGTACCCCCCCCCCCCATATGTTTACACAACATTTAACCAAAATGTTTGCATTTCAAAGTGTTCAAATGCAGAGCATCAGTACTTCCCAGGATGACTCGTGTTTGATCCAGTGATAGTTTAGTTTGCACAGACTTCCTATGCCATTTCCCTTCCTTGCGTTCGTGATATTTTAATTACAATTAACGCACATGAATTTGCTTTGTCCTATTTATTGCATGGTAACTACATTTGTTTTATAAAAAACAAAAATAAATTACAATAACAATCATCATCGTCATCATAGGTACTTTCAGCCCTTACAAATTCTTTAAACGTACATACATTGACAACAACGGTTCAAATGCACATCCACACACAATTTTCAGTACTGTTTCCTAATATTAGCCTTTTCATAATATTTCAGAAAACAAGCACATAAAATGTTGCTTCAAAGTGCTTTGATGAATGAGAAACTATCCTGAGGTATGTACGATAAACTAGTCTCTCAATTAGTGGGAGAAACTATTCCCTGTAACTATCAACGAGTTATGACGGAGAAAGTATTCCTCATGCCATCAGTGATGTGTTGGACTACTCCTCTCTACGGCGATAAGGAGGTGTGAAACACTCCTCTCCTCTCCCACGATAATGTGTCTCTAGCGCGATAAGGAGGTGTGAAACACTCTTTCCTCTCCCACGATAATGTGTCTCTAGCGCGATAAGGAGGTGTGAAACACTCCTTTCCTCTCCCACGATAATGTGTCTCTAGTGCGATAAGGAGGTGTGAAACACTCCTTTCCTCTCCCACGATAATGTGTCTCTAGCGCGATAAGGAGATGTGAAACACTCCTTTCCTCTCCCACGATAACGTGTCTCTAGCGCAATAAGGAGGTGTGAAACACTCTCTCCTCTCCCACGATAATGTGTCTCTA
>OY757546.1:7252891-7268626 GCA_963584105.1 Alviniconcha strummeri
TTCAAACCACCACCCCGGCAACATTTGTAGACAGTGGTCATAAAGCCTACCCCGCAACAGACATCGGACAACATACAATAATGCTGCAGACCAGACAGCCTAGCTCTCACAACAGCTACACCCTGGAACGCTCTCCAGCAGACTGTGAGAGAATGCACTTTCTAAACAGCATTTCGCCAACACCCAAAATCATCTGTTCTTAGCTGGACGCTGATTTCCTGCATTGATCCCCCCACAAGCACCCACCCCTCCCTCCGATTTTTTGTTTTGTTTTTTGTTTGTCTCCGTTTGGCTGTTCTTCTTTCAATGTGTCTTTTTGATAACATTACTCCACCGTAAAAATGACTTGTACGTGAAGACTGAGTGCTCTACAGATATACAGTTATCACTCCTATCATCATTATCATCATCATCATCATCATCATCATCATCATCATCATCATCATCATCATCATCATCATCATCATCATCATCAGTAGCAGCAGCACCAGCAGCAGCAGCGCCACCTGTCTGAGCCCAACCACAACTCTGGAAGCTGTCCAGTCTGAGGTTTCTTAGATCAAAATAAAGCTCAGATAAACATTGACTAAACTAAGTAACCAGCACCAGTTCAAAACCTCAAAACCCTGTCAATGATCCACCCCTTAAAATGTCACCTCCGATAGGCAATAGCATCGAACATGTATTAAGTAGCACCACGCCTTTGAGTCGCTTTTTTGTGACAGGGTCATTCGCTTTTGTGTCCGTTTTCTGTGCTACGGTCACTCGCTCGAGTCGTTCAATGCCAGGGTGTCTCCGATGAGGTGCCGACATGGTCCGAAATCCCACGGGGTGTGGAAGAGGGGAAGGGACCTCCACCAGAGACAGCACTGTCACCAGCATGAAAATGACTCTACGTTGCTTAATCGCTCTCTGTTTCGCGGGTGGTCAATATCGAAACTTAGAGAATATCCTGTCCCTGCATTGTGGGTGGCTTTATTATCCATCCTTTTTACATAAGGGATGTAGTTAATTAACGTGCCTCTCCCCGTGTCATGGGTGTTGTTAAGCCCTCAAGCTTTATGTTGTTTGCATGTTTGCCATTACTTTGTGGATGTTTCATAAATCAGTACACGCGCGTGCGTGCGTGCGTGCGTGCGTGCGTGCGTGCGTGCGTGCGTGCGTGCGTGCGTGCGTGTGTGTGTGTGTGTGTAACATAGGAACTGGCATCAGATCCTTGATTTAATGAAGTTACCGTCTTTTCACTTCACCGCCTCGTTCTTACTCCCACACAAGCACGACAGAGATCAGTGCTTGTATTCTTCACTGGATCTGGTCATACCTCTCTGATCGAACTCAGGTTGTATCTGTCAATGGTGTTTCCTCCGCTCCTGCGGCCTTAAACTTCGGTGTCCCCCAGGGGTCAGTGCTTGGTCCTATTTTCTTTGTCCTTTACACCCATCCTATTTCTGAAATTGAGTCCTATCACTCTCTTTCACATCATAGTTTCTCTTATGACAACCAGCTGTACAAATCTGGCAACATTACTCAACTTCCTGAAATTATTCATTCAACTCATCAACTTCCTGAAATTATTCATTCAACTCAGTCTTGTATCTCTGATGTAAAAGCATGGATCACAAATAATCAAATGCAGTTAAACAATGATAAAACGGAAATGATTTTTATTGCTTCAAAGACGGTTCTCAGCTCTGACTCTGTTCCACAGTCCATACATCTGGAGGGTTCTGACATCAAATTTGCCAACACAGTTCGCAGCCTAGGTGTCTGTCTTGATCCTACTCTCTTTCCAACAGCAAATCTCCTCTGTTTGTCGTATCTGCTATCTTGAACTTCGTCGGATTAGTGCAATATGCCACTATCTGTCTGAAGATGTCACAAAAAACAACAACAACAAAAACTGTTATATGCGTTTGTTCTTTCAAGACTAGATTATTGCAACTCACTTTTGGCGGCCTGTCCTAAGTATCTTCTTTCTAAACTCCAAAAGATACAGAACAATGCTGCAAGACTCATTTTCAGAACAACCAGATCTGCCCACGTCACTCCTATGCTTCATTTTCTTCACTGGCTACCTATTGAGCAGAGGAACGAATACAAATTGTCTTTGCTTTGCTTTAAGATCATTTCTCATCTGGCTCTCATCTACCTTTCAGAACTTCTTCACCTTTACACTCCCTCCCGGCAGCTCCGCTCTTCTACAGACACCCGAGTGTTCAGAATACCATCCTTCCGAACAAAGTCCTGTGGTCAGCGCTCTTTCTCTTACCAGGCTCCAGTTATCTGGAACCAACTCCCTGTTTCTGTCCGCCATTCTACCTCTGTCAGCTCTTTTAAACCTTCCTTGGAAACCTTTCTCTTTTTAAAAACCGTTTCTTCTGTCTCATTGCCCTGATTGCCCTGATATGCGACTGGTGTGTGTGTGTGTGTGTGTGTGTGTGTGTGTGTGTGTGTGTGTGTGTGTGTGTGTGTGTGTGTGTGTGTGTGTGTGTGTGTGTGTGTGTGTGTGTGTATGTGTGTGTGTGTGTGTGTGTATGTGTGTGTGTGTGTGTATGTGTGCGCGCGCGCGTGCGTGCGTGTGCGAGTCTGTGTGTGTGCGTGTGTGTGTGTGTGTATGCATTCATGTTGTATGCATTGAATTTTGACAATATGTATTTGTAAAGAATGTGTAAGCGCTTAGGGCCTGTGCGGGTTGGGCGCTCTAAGTATACATTATTATTAAATAACAACCGTCAAGTGCTCACCTTTTAGGCTGCATTTCTCATATCATGACGGGAACAGTGAAAGAACACAATGTAGGTGATCAACGGACATCAAGCCGTGCATTCTTCAATGTTCTCCCCAACACAGCTATGTTGGCCATTTCTGCGGAAAAGCTGATCGAAGCAGATATTTTTCTAGTGTTTTATATAAGTATAGTTATAATAAAGAGTGTATATTTACACACACACACACACACACACACACACACACACACACACACACACACACACACACACACACACACACAAGCGGTAAAGACATTCCGATATATATGCGTGTGTCAACATTCACCCAGCAACTACAGTGGAAGTTAGAATGAGCTGAGAGCTAGGTAACTGGGTCTGTCCTTTCGCTACCTCCACAGGGTGAAACGACCGCAGCTAAAAAGGTCTTTACTGTAGTATCTGTGTTGTATGAACGTAAAAAAACTGAAGCATAAAACACGTGTCACTGAAAAGGATCCTCTTAACTGTTTGTGAAAAAAATCGGTGTCAACTTGCTCTGCAGACAACGTGTCATGAGATTTTCCAGACCATTTTATTTAACAGCCTCCGTTATCGATCGACACTGAATAATAATAAACGCGCGTGCGTTTTATGTAAGTATGCGTGTATCTGTGTGTGTGTGTGTGTGTGTGTGTGTGTGTGTGTGTGTGTGTGTGTGTGTGTGTGTGCGTGTGTGTGCGTGTGTGTGTGTGTGTGTGCGTGCGTGCGTGCGTGCGTGCGTGCGTGCGTGCGTGCGTGCGTGTGCGTGTGTGTGTGTGTTGTGTACGTGCGTATTTTTAGATTAACGGTTGATTTAGGGTTCGGTTTAGACCAATGCTACATAAAACCAAATATGCTACACTGGGCAATTGCAGCTCGGGTATGATCGTGTAATATTGGAATAGTGGATAATGTGAGAGATAGCACATAAAACTGACGAAGCTGTCCTCCCAGCCTTAAGACACTCTGAGGCTTCTTGCAAAGGCAAACAACGTGCCCCACAGGCTAAAACTACAACCATTCTGTATCATAATCTTTCAAAGAAAACCCCGATCCATGGTGACAGTAGATAAGAGCCTACAGAGAACTCACATCCACGCTCTGTCGCTCCACACTCGATGATGAAAAGCGGTAGCAAATATTGATATGGTGGCCCCTTGCTTACTTTCCGCGATGAACAGACGGAGAAGTGACAGAAGTAATCGAGCTGCGATTGAAGAGGAAACTCTCGGGGTGCCTCGGCCGGGTGGGGGTGGCAGGCATAAAAGTCACGAGGCCATTGACTAAGAAGACAAACCATGACTCTCAGGTCTGACACTTAGAAGCTAAATACCGGCCTTCAACCTGCTCTAAAGATCTATGGTGGAGCTTGTCAACTATCATTGGCGGGAGCTGCCACAGGTATTATTTCTCAGAAAGGTAGGTCCTATCAGCCAAGAATCGAGATCTGTTGACAGTTCTCTCAAGCTAATGATAATAATAACGATAAATATAATGGATAGCTCTTATAGGGCGCAAATCGTTTTTGCGAAACAAAACCTCAGTGCGTTAACACACACTATTCACTCACATACACGTAGATATACCCATAATCTAAGGTCACCGGAATGGTCTGCCTATAGGTTTGAGAAAATGCTATCTAAAGAAGAACATCTGGAGCTGGGTTTTGAACCCAGACAAAGTGGGGAGATTTCGCACACCGGTAGGCAGCAAATTCCCGACAGATAGAATGAAGTAAGTGCACAATCGCTCACTAATGTTTAAAAGCTTGTGGCATGAGGATGGGAGGGTGCTAAGCCCGGAGTAGGTCAGAACACAGCTCTGCCTGCTTCCCTGCTGCCTTGAAATCTGTGTTTCTAATGTCCGCCTTCTTAGTCCAGACCGATTTATTGTTCTCTCATTGTTTCACCTCTAAATCCTACTTACCTCTACCTCAATTCATCCGGATCCTGTATACCCCCACCCGAACCCTGTTTATCTTCAACTCAGTCATGTTTGCTTCCACCTGAAACCTATTTACCTCTACCTGAACCTTGTTTGCTTCCACCTGAACTCTGTTTACCTCTACCTGCGCAAAGTTTACCTTTATCTAAAACCTTTTTACCTCCATCTGGATTACATTTACCTCTAACTGAATCATTTTACCTCCACCTGGACCGGATATTTCCACCGGAATTCTATTTAGCTCCATAGCTTGCCCTGGCTCTGTCCGCTAACCTCTGACCTTACACCTAAAGAGGAAGCAAGACAAAGCCGCAAGACGGCCCCATCGATAGGACTGGAACACCAAACACACACAGCAGTCCATCACTACTTTCTTACGCTCCCCTTGGTTAAAAATCGACCTTTAAATGTTACGAAAACAACGACCGTGGGTGCTGTATTGTGCCCAAGAAGTCTGTATCAGTGACGTCATGAACAAGGCCAGAATGTGTGGCAAATAGCACCAAGCACGTCACGAGCCAACCGACCGAGAGGGATGTCATTATATGCCCAGGAAGTCTGTATCTGTGACGTCACGAACAAGGCCGGAATGAGTGCCAAAGTACCAAACACGTCACGAGCCAACCTTGCGTCTTAACTTTGAGAGAGAGAGAGAGAGAGAGAGAGAGAGAGAGAGAGAGAGAGAGAGAGAGAGAGAGAGAGAGAGAGAGAGAGAGAGAGAGAGAGAGAGAGACAGACAGACAGACAGACAGACAGACAGACAGACAGACAGACAGACAGACAGACAGACAGACAGACAGACAGACAGACAGACAGACAGAGGTTTATGCGTTAACGTAACTATTGGAGTATGACATTGTCACTTAAAACTGACTGACAGAAACAAAAAAACTGACTGACCACACCAAACTGACCTAACTGACTGCTTGAATCCAGACAAACCTGACAACACTTACGCATACTGTTTCACGGTAACCCACTCGGTCAGACTCCGTGAGTGACGTAACAATCGAGCCTCAGTCCGTGCAAGACAGAAGTGAGAACGTACAATCACAACTCAGTGTATATACACAGCACAAAGAAAGAATGGCGTACATACACTATGACAAACTTGTCCCCACTGAACCGCGTGTGACTCAATCACAACACAACGTCCCATTACACAAAACTTTCTTTGTGTTAAAAGAGAAGAAAAAACAGCAGCACTAAAGTCCAGCCCAACCTGTACTCACCCAGTGAAAATGAGGAAGACAGGCTGCAGCACGACTGACGGCCGGTGTAGACTCGGTGGCGGAGGATTGCCCTCCGTTAGACACAAATCCTAAGTGACCTCATTACTTCACTTGATGAAACGAATAGCGGTAGCGCACAGCACGAGCCAAAGCCGCACTGTGTTTGACATGCGTGGCGGCAGGGGGGTGCAATGGGGGTCGTGTTTTCCTTTCCTGAGTTTGATGGCATGCGCGGATCAATGCACCAATCAATGGTCGGCTCGCGGAAGGCAGCAAGACGAAGATACCGAGGCTGTGATCACCTTCCCTGACTGAAGTGCCACCGCAGCAACAATCCAAATCTGTCCCTCTCCCCACCCCCACCCCAAAATACTATACCACCTTCCTTATAATTATGAGAAAAAGTCGAATTATTAGTCACAATTCAAAACGTTTTATTTAAACTCGTTAAATAGATTGTGCACGAAACTGGATATTAAAAAAAAAAAATTAAGGAAGAAGACAATAGCACCGAGGAACAGGCATGGACCGGTGCGTGATGATCTGGCACAAGTTAAAATGCTAGCAGGCCGAGGTGCACTTCCTGCGTGTGACTGCATGATGTAGGCCCGGACACAGCGGGAAGGCCGCTAGGCGCGCCAAGAGATCCGTTCCTGCTCTGCTATGATGGAAGAGGGCTGAAGCAGCCGTCAGACTGGCCTGGGGGAAGAGTCATTCCGTCAACACGCTCTAAGAGAGCGAGACTGGTCCTCTCCATCTCACCCCCTTCTCTCTCTGTCTGCCTCTCACGCTCTCTCTCTCTCAAACATTTTTCATTTATAAATAAATGTTGAATTGGTATTTCTTTTTAAATGTATGCTTAACACAACGTGTGTGTCCCAGTGTGTGTGTGTGTGTGTGTGTGTGTGTGTGCGTGCGTGCGTGCGTGCGTGCGTGCGTGCGTGCGTGTGTGTGTGTGTGTGTGTGTGTGTGTGTGTGTGTGTGTGTGTGTGTGTGTGTGTGTGTGTGTGTGTGTGTGTGTGTGTGTGTGTGTGTGTGTGCGCGCGCGTGTGAGTTGGCCTATGTACGACGGTGTTCCAGCCGTGGTGTTCCAAAGACCGACCTGGTTAAGCTATCTTTCCCCAGTTCAGTCAACAACCTGGCATAAGCCGAGTCGGTATGATTATGAATATTCACATTCACTGGCTCAGTATTTGCCACTCAGTGTGGTCAGAGAATTCAGAAACACGAAGTACGAAATATTACCAAACCATCACCGCTCTACAATGTATGGTGATGATGTTGATCATCGATTTCTAGAACGCTGCGCAGCGCATACTTGGGCAGGCATTTTGCAGTTCACGATAGATCGAGAAATAAAAGCAGTGACTGAAAAAAGATAAACAAGGAAGAGAGAAAATAGAAAATGATAAAAACCGGACAACAGTACAAACACTGACTGACTTGAAAACTGGACGTCAGTTAGGCCGTAGGTCTGGGGCAAGCATACTGAAGAATCGGCTTATCTCAGTGAGTAAGGAACAGAGTCGGTGTGGAATCAATCCAGAGTCTAGGGATGCACTCAGACAGCATGAACGGATTGCAGTCCGGCCGACGACGCGGCAGTTTTCAATAATACATGAGCTTTGCCTGCCAGCCACTCTGCAGAACCGCCAGTCAGGCATGGAGGAGGCGGCTAGGCGTCAGCCAAGCATGCCAGTGAAAGCCGCTTACCAGCTGGGTCAGGGACAGCCATCGACTAGTCAAGGTTTCAAGGTTTTATTGAGCTTTTGGCCCCTGGGGGCTAGAAAGCGAAGTTACATTCGCACACGACATTCCCTATGAACAAGTACATGCGTTCTACTAATAAATAACTACCACACTTTATATATAAAAAATAATTAAATGCTCAAACACAAATCAAAGTTGTTATAAATATATAAGGCTAAGGCGTAAAAATTAACTTTTTCTTTTTTGTTTTCGTTGTTCGTTATTGGCTTAATCAAAATAATTGAAGAATACAACTAATAAATTTAGCAAGCTTGATATTCTTATATTTTGACGTCATATTCATGAGACTACAAAATTTGGGCACGTTGGGATGATGTGTATAATATTTATCAACATACTTAATACGGTTTCTCTTGACATTTTCGTTGGAACAGTTAAGCAGATAGTGAAATTCATCTCCTACCTCACCACTGTCACAAACAGTACATATTCTTTCATCCCTTGGAATACCTAACGTTCGTCTTTGCTGGATTGGCAGTCTATGATTACTAAGTCTAAATTTCAATACTCTTTGTCTTAGGATAGATGGGAGATAGGTTAGATATTCCTCAAAGCAAAATTTCTTTTTAAATAAACAATAATTACTACAAACACTATTTTCTGCTACTCTGCTTTGCCATTCTTGTATAAATTGATCCATTAGTCTTTGCTTCACTATACGTTTAAAGCTTTCGATGGTATGGATTTGGTTAGACCAAATATAAGATAATCCTAAACTATCTAATAACGAGTCCAAACACCGAGACTACTTGTATTCTCGAAGTGCCTGTGAGAGGTTCCTCGTGGTCGCTTTCGGTTTCTCTTTCCTTTACTCGACCCGAGTAAAGGAAAGCCGTTGGTTCAAACAAAAAAGGAGACCACTGAGTCAGTACTATAACTGATGGAACCGGGCCATTTCACTTTGATGACCCCCCGCATTCTGGAAGGCCTGTTGTAAAATGATGGGTAGAGTGATTTGTATATCCTATGAACTACCGGGACCCCACATCACCTTCCTGGGCGTGTCACGGAGGAGCAGACACTTTCCTTCTCCTGACCCCATGTAGCGGGTCATGGGTCACAGATAAAGGCTATCAAGAATAGAAGACGTCGTCTTGTGATAATTCTGTATCGAACATATTGCGTGGACGTCGCGAAGAGAGAAAGCGACCGGACGCACGCACGCACGTACGTACGTACGTACGCACGCACGCACGCACACACGCACGCACGCACGCACATCGAGGGCGAAGGAAAGACAGATTGCACTGTTGCTGGCGAAGTGGTGACAAAACATGCAGCGAATGAGCCTTACGGCACGATTTGTCACCATGACCATGTGTTTTGTGCTGGGAACGAAATAAAAAGCCAAAGTAAGAAAGTAAAAGGAAAAGTAATGATTCTGTGTGAAATATACTGGGAAAAGGCCCATTACCAACATATCCAAAAAGCACATTGACAGAGGTGTCGAAAGGTGTTTGTTTCCCCCGTTATGACGTAATCAAATTACCGGGTGGTTTTGTTTTGGCCAAAGTGTTCCAAAGGTGGTCATGTAGCACCTCGTTGGAAAGCTTGGAACATACCCTGTGTGAAGCTACTAACTAAATCATGATTTGACGCAATACAACCCGGAGAAGCCTGAAGATTATAAGCATTCCGCTGTTTTTGCATCATACACTCGCATAATCAGTCTGTACAGAGCGATACGTTTTACACTTAGTGGCTATTCGCGCTCTATAGAGTTCAGCATTAAGGACAGCATCTGCAAAAAAATGTCCTCGAACTGCTCTAGCGATGGCCTTGCCAGTCAGCATGTGTGTGACAGAATTCTGAGCAAAGACCACTTCCAGCAGTTGTTGAAGGCTCGATCCTGCCGCCAGTCGTCCCATGCAGCCAAGAAAGCTCATTGCTGTGTGAAATTCCCCAACCCTTAGGACGATGGCCGTGGGACACAGTCAGGTGGCTCATTGTCAACGACCTCCGTGGCTTTCCACCACAGGGCTGGTCAAAGATGAGAACTGGTGTGGCAGCTGATGTTTGTTGGGTCCTTATCTATCATGGGTAGGAAAGGAAAGTACTCTGACCAGGATATATCCCGTTGCACACACTCTGCATCATTTGCGACCAGCCTGGATAAGGGCTAGGATACCTTCCAAGGACTGTAGAATATCTTTCTTTTATCCTCAGCAGTGAAGTTCTGCAGCACCGCCTCGTAGTCCAATGACAGATCGACGACGGAAGCATCAAAAGAATAATTAATAAATAATACATAAAATAACGTATAAAGACTTTGCCCATGATGCATGACACTGTCTCTAGTGTTGCAGTGACTTCTCGGCGTATGGCTTTGCGCCGTTTTGTGCTAGGAGTGGCCGCACCGATATTGCCCATCCCATGGAATGTCCCAGCACCATCCAGTGTTCTGAATGCCCATCCCATGGAATGTCCCAGCACCATCTAGTGTTCTGAATGCCCATCCCATGGAATGTCCCAGCATCATCTAGTGTTCTGACCTGGCGATCCATGTTGTTGCCAATGAACTGAGTCCAGCTGCTTGGACGGCTGCCGGCCAGCTCTGTTCCTTGACCGAGTGCAGCAAATAGTTAAAGAAAGGTTTGACCTCATTGTAATATGGAGAAGAAAAAAAAAACTCCGGTCTATGCAAGTGTTCAAGGCGGTACCTGGAACCAGTCAAGTGGTGCAGTGCAACACCAAGTCCAGTCTGAAGGGGTGAGATGAGGACCTTTGGCCTTGCTGCTTGCAATAGAGCGTTAAATTATCCAGAGAAGCTATTTTGACTTCAAGTTCTTTCTTCCACTGCATGTAGTCTAAATTTGCTGCCAGGTCTGCGACCTTCGCACCTGAAGCGTACTCTTTTGATGTTGCAATGTTTCTGATATTAAGAGGTAGTAGCTTTGCTTTGTATGCTTCATTTTTTCTCTCCCGTCTTTTTCCTTGGCAGATTTTAAAAACCGTTCCAAGATCTTTTCAGCAGTTGACCGGGATGTAGCAACATTCCGTTTCCCCCTGATACCAGTAAGGATGACGTGCTCCCCGAAATGGCTCTCGAGCTCCTCACACAAGTCAGTAATGGTTATTTGTTATTTTCTGCACAGTATCTAACGACTTGTGTGAAGGCTTCAGCCCAAGCTACGTCTTCCGGTCCACCAGTCTGCATTTCACTAGAGCGACGGAAGGTTACTGGAATGCTTTTCTTCTTCTTTTTTTCCCTTTTTTCTCTGAAGTTAATGTTCCACTGGCTGTGGTACAATGCATCTGCGCACAGTTTCTGCCCGTTTGTCCTGTGGCCATCGAATGAGCATGCTTGTGCAAAGTTTTTTTCCTGATAGTTGACTCTACTAATTTGGTAGGCAACAGCATTTCCTTTTTTCGGTCATCTTTAGCTGGTAGCCGACAGAAAAGACAATCAGTTGCGAAGTCAGATTTGGACAGTGCTGAGCTCCTGGCTCGGTGCCTTCATCTCTCTTTGTCATTAGTCCCGTTTTATTAGGTTGACATTACAGTAACTGTGACGGCATGATTTGGCACCCTGTCACCACCACTCTACGCGTGTACCTCTCCTGGAAAACAGACAAACTGCTTTGGCTTCCCATTCGAAAACATAAAGTCGCTTGTATGTGTTTCAATGCTATAAACGGTTCGGGTCCTACTTACCTCTCTGAACTGCTACATGTCTGCACTCCGTCTTGTACACCACGCTCTTTTTCTGACACACGCATGCTGAAAATCCAACAATACAAACGCAAGACTCATGGCTTTCGCACTTTCTCTTGCTTTGGACCCCACATTTGGGAAACACGACGGAAACTTGTCTCATAGTAAATTTTCTTATTCTTTTTTGTTCGCTCGTTTTCAGAACCCACAATTTCTCAGGTCTCTTGCGGTAATACTGAACTTTCTAGCAGGATGGATGATTGCATTGCCAAGCTAAGTATTCAGAATTGCTTACAGACAAGACACTGACCAGTGAACCCCAAAAGCAACTATTACTGTCAGTTGCATCATGCATCTTCTTTCGAAAGCAAGGCAACAACAATGATAAACTGAAGTCCGTTGAGAAACTACACTAGCGCAGGTGATTTTAATAACTATTTTGAGGCGGTAGAGCTACTAGCTAAGCAGAAAGAAGAATGGCTCTGAAACAATGCCTAACATGAACAAAGACCGAAGGAAACAAATAACAACAGCAACAACAAAACGGAATGATGATTCCAAGAAGGAGGGCCAGATAAGAGAATCAAAGTTATTCTCGTCAAGTTGGATGCTGTGTGATTATGGAAGAGAAAAAGAACACACCCTGTGCTTTTGAACAACTTTTATGTTCACACACATAAAGAAAAAAGTTGAATCTTTGATTTGTTACAATTTTATGCGAGTGATAGTTCTTACAGTACACAAAAGCAAACAAGAATAATGGCGCCTTTTGCTAGACATACTGAAGCGTAAACAAGCGTACACGCACATTACTTTCAGGTCATGACGCGCTGACTGTCAAGGCCGCACGTGCAGTGCGTACAGCGCGGAATGGTGCTATGACAGGCGAAAGTTGCCAACCTTGCAATCTTACCAGTGTAAATAAATTTTGATTTTATTTTAAGGTGCCTCGCGACGGTTACTTTTTCTACTTTTTATGTATGTTTTATTTTTATGTTTTCTCTGCTCGATGCACAAGGTTTAATTACTTTTGCTTTTATTTCTTAGGAGATTCTGTCCCCGCTTAGGCAAATGTGGTGATTAAAGGACAAGTCCAGGGTTCGGGGTGATTTTTGACACGATTTCCGTTAAAGCTCACTGAGAACGATGATGTAGGTGAAACTATGATCTGAGGGTTATAAGTGCACGAAAAAAGGCATTTTCTGTCGTACGCCATAACGCCCAAATCACGAGACTGCCCAAATCACGAGACGGCCAGCCTACAGAAAATAAAATCGATTTAAAAACCCAATTAAACATTATTTTATTTTTTCATTAAATCTGAAACTAGTGACTCATTTGTCAATCATTTCAATGGTCATTTTGCATAACTTAAAAACCTTGGACTTTTACTTAAAACGTACCGGGTGACAAAACGTGCAGGCAGTGCATCAGATATGACACTTTTTGCCTCCTTGTCAAATTTGACACGTTTGGTCACCTTGGCAACAGGGCACGCACGCCAGCATGACAGTTCCCTTGCATCCACTACAGTGGCAAGGTGGGATATCTCGGATGGACAGTGGCAAAGTGGGATATTTCGAATGGACAGTGGCAAGTTGGGATATTTGAGATGCAGAAAATAAGGTTTCCCTTGTTGGAGGCACGGAGCTGTCACGTTCCCACTTTTTGTTGTTGTTGTTTCTTCACCAAGGGAAATCAGCGGACTTCATCACTCTCATTCATAATGACGGTTCAGTGCATGGAGTACCTCCAAGGGTTTTGAATCTTCTTCTTCTTCTTTCTTTCCTCCTCCGTCTCATTTATTTTTTCCCTCTACTTTCCTTCCATCGTTATCCCCCCTTGTTTTCCCCTACTTTGTTTTTATTTTGACAACGTGACCATTTCACACTGAGAAATACAAATCCACTTTTGCTTCTCTGGAAAATGAAAAACAACAGCAACCTCCCTCTCTCTCTCTCTCTCTCTCTCTCTCTCTCTCTCTCTCTCTCTCTCTCTCTCTCGAGAGAGAGAGAGAGAGAGAGAGAGAGAGAGAGAGAGAGAGAGAGAGAGAGAGAGATTTTTCTTTATCTTTATCGGTTTATTTGCTTTTTTTCATTGCCTATTACATCCAATTGAGATCAACATCACAAAAAATTCCCATAGAACATTTGCAGCTTTCACTGTGACAGCTTCACGCAATGTTCCCTACACAGTAATTATTATGTACTGCTTTCATGATGATCTGCACACACACACACACACACACACACACACCACCACCACCACCACCACCACCACCACCACCACCACCACCACCACCACCACCACCAGGCCACATACCCGCACCCACACACCCACACACATACACACACCCCTTCATACCCACAATCAAAATTGTAAACATAAATAGCACACACACACGCACACACACACACACACACACACACACACACACACACACACACACACACACACACACACACTCACACACTCACACACACACACACACACACACACACACACACACACACACACACACACACACACTCACACTCACACACACACACACACACACACACACACAAACACACACACACATAAACACCATCACCACCACCCACACAACATGCACACACACACACACACACACACACACACACACACACACACACACACACACACACACACACACACACACACAAACACACACACACATAAACACCATCACCACCACCCACACAACATGCACACACACACACACACACACACACACACACACACACACACACACACACACACACACACACACACACACACACACTCACACATCTAAACCTTTCTGTTTTAACCTTACGCCCGTTCTTAACTGGACGAACTGTTTCTTCGCCGAACATACCTTTGATAGTTCGACGAAATATAATCCATTTCTTAATTGAACTTTTAGTTCGCCGAATATGTTTCAGACAGTTCAACGAACTATATTTGGCTCCTAACTGGCTTATAATGAGATGCAAGCTTCGACCCGAACTTGCAGCTGAAGCGCAACAGACAGCATGAGACAAAATGTAGGCTAAAGTCAAGTCATCCCTCACAGGGTATTTAATCATCCCTCACAGGGTATTTTAACTAATTACTATATCATTCTGGATCCCAGAGACAAGGCTCCCACACGTCAACAATTAGCTCAATTCCCTTCGAAGCGAATGAAGTATCGAACCGTCATCCATTTTTATTTTTATTTCTTCCTCATCCACAGGAGAGCTCTTTTTGCTCTCAACCAGTCAGAGGCAAGGTTCGCCGACCTGGGCGAATACTCCCAGAATATAATGAGCGACGCCTTTTGGACCCCGAATATAGCTTTGTCGCAGTTTGAAGGATATCCGGAACTAGGTTCGCGAAGCAAAGTTCGCTCAATTAAGAACCAACTATGTTCGTCGAACTTTGGGAGATTCGACCAATACTCCGAACTACGTTCGCGAAGCAAATGTTCGCCCAATTAAAAACGGGCTATAGTAAGACTGCCCGTCCAACCGGCGATGTTTCCTCTCGTGATATCAGAAAGATCGATATATTTCAATGCTTTCGAGACAGACGTAGGTGCCCTTCAACTAGTTCTAACCACCTTCACAGCTACAACTGGTCTATGAAAGGTCCTTGACAACCACGCTCCTCTCGGACATCGTCGCATCACAGATGTTCCCTCCGCACCCTGGCTCACATTGCAGACCAAGGAGGTGAAGCAGAAACGAAGACGTGTTGAACGGCGCTGGAGAAAGTCAGGACTTACTGTGCACAGACAAATCTACATCCACCACCGCGAGAAGGTGAAGAACCTCTTCCTGCAGGCTATGTGTCCGATAAGATCGAGAGCAGTTCTTCCGGCGAGGATCTCTTCCACATCAAAGACCAGTTGTCGGGCAAGAAGAAGGACAGCACCCTGTCAAGCTTCATCCCCACTGTTGATCTCTCAGATACGTTTGGAGATTTCTTCTCGGCAAAGATCCAGAGGTTGAGGGACGAGCATGATGCTACGTCTGGACAGCCTGACTTTACAAAGCAAAAGGAACTAAAGCAAAGCTGAAATTTGTTCCACATACTTTTTCTTTGACTCTGCCTGGTACTACTATACCATTTTCTCACAAAGTTAGAAACCTAGGAGTTATCCTGACAGCAACCTTTCACTGGATCAGTATGCCGACCTTCTCTGCAGATCAGTCTTTCTAGAATTACATGGAATAGAACATCTTAGGCGCCACCTATCTGTTGATGCGACGAAGAAGCTGGTTTCATCCTTCGTTGTGTCACGGCTGGTCTACTGCGACTCTTTGCTGGCGGGTCTCCCGGAAAACAGGCTGATCGCCTGCAGAGAGTAGAAACAGTGCAGCTCGTCTTGTCCTTGGCAGACG
>OY757546.1:7268826-7349559 GCA_963584105.1 Alviniconcha strummeri
AAAACAATATAAATATCAATGAAAACTAAGATCTGGGATTAAATAAATGTTTCTCCTTTATGCACAAGTAGCAACAAAAGTTAATATTTTACAGATTAATACGCTGCACACACAAACATACATTCCTATTTTGAGCTGTTGAAACTCAAATGATTTAATCATTTTACATTAAAGCAAATCCTTGCTACTGACTGACCTCCATACTGAAGGAACAGAACAACAAGCTGGAACAGGTCAGTGAGAAAGTCCGAAATTGTCACCTTTATGCCAAATACCATCATGATAATGTCCTCATCAATCACAAGCTTCAACAAGAACAGTGACAGGGAATAAATAATACATAAATATCACAAATGAACTTGCTTATAATATATCAAGACCTATTTGGATTTTGAACACTGGGCACACAAAGGGAACCAATGACTGGGGCTGACTGAAGTAAGTCATGTAACAGGGCTGACTGAATTAAGACAGTCATGTAACAGGGCTGACTGAAGTAAGACAGTCATGTAACAGGGCTGACTGAAGTAAGACAGTCATGTAACAGGGCTGACTGAAGTAAGACAGTCATGTAACAGGGCTGACTGAAGTAAGACAGTCATGTAACAGGGCTGACTGAAGTAAGACAATCATGTAACAGAGACCTGAATCATCTGTAACTCCAACCTGGCATGTGACAACAAGCAGGACAATGCAAAGAAACGAAATTCCACCAAGATTACAGTCTCATAAATAAATGCTCCTAATGTACCCATCCACTCCACAGACAGTAACAGCCATGTGCATACAACACAACCTCATTTTATTAAGCAACACAAAATGATGTCTTTCGACACAAAATGATGTCTTTCAGCTTGTCTGACTGAAAAACACAAGCACAAGCAAAAGCATAACTCATACCAATCATAAGCGGACCGCTACAACTCACAGAAAGATGCCAAGAGTAAGTCACCATGAAGCACAAGCACTGTCACTGGTGTGCTACAACTCTAAGCAGAAAGACACCAACAGCAAATCACCATGAAGCACAAACACTATTGCTGGCATGCTACAACTAGCAGCCAATCACCATGAAGCATACACTGCATTGTTGGCACACTACAACTAACAGCCAATCACCATGAAGCATACACTGCATTGTTGGCACACTACAACTAACAGCCAATCACCATGAAGCATACACTGCATTGTTGGCACACTACAACTAACAGCCAATCACCATGAAGCATACACTGCATTGTTGGCACACTACAACAAACAGCCAATCACCATGAAGCATACACTGCATTGTTGGCACACTACAACTAACAGCCAATCACCATGAAGCATACACTGCATTGTTGGCACACTACAACTAACAGCCAATCACTATGAAGCAGTAACATTGTTGCTGGCACCCTACATCTCTAAGAAGAAAAAATCCCTGAACACTGGGACCTGCATGCTAAGTCTCAAAGTAAAAGATGCTATCAGCTAATCCCCACCCAGCATCATGCATGAAGCTAAGACAAATATGATTCAGCCGGCCACATACCATTTGAATTTTACTGCCAATAGTTTGGGCTTTCCCAGCCTATTTCTAATAAAATGTTCATGGACTAGATATTGTAAGAAGAAGACAGAAAGAGAGAGAGAAAAATCACACTTGATGTTATAAGCATAATTATATATAACCCCAGTTAACACTGATGCACCTATTATCAGATCATCGATACAGCGGTTGCCCAACACCAGAACTCTGTTGCCACACTATGCTCCTTTGTTCAGTATGGTCTTACATCCAGAGAGACCATATTATTATAGACTATGAGGGACAGGGAGCCAGGATGTCCACCTCTTCTTTCACACAGCTCCTGAGCTCTGGCTGTGCTCCTGCCCCCCTTTCCCTAGACATAATCATGACTGACTGGGCATTAGAGATCAGTTATCTATCCTGCCCCCAAGCTGGCTTGGACTTAATCACAGCACACAGGTCATTGGTGCCCAGGCCCAAACAGGATTATAGCACTGCTTCAGTGATTGTTTACATTGCTCTACCAGATTTATTTTCAGGCATAGGGATACCCACTGCTTTCTTGTCCTTGGGGACCCAAATTGCTGCCAGTCTTGATAGCAGCACTGATCCCTTTTTGACTTTTGAACACAGTCAACTTTCAAAGGGGCATACTTGGGGATGCAAGTCTATTAACTCTTTCATCCCTGTTTCGTATTTGGCATTACTTCCCCTTATTCCTATGTTCCTATATACATAACAGTCCTTTCATTCCTGGGTTTTCATAAGGAAAAAATCTGTGAAAGAGGGTATGTGGGTTTGAGTCATCTGTGTCTGCAAGCTCTTAGTAAAACCATGGCAACCTATATATCGCTGTGTAGGTAAATGAAGTCAGAAGGCAATGGTCACACTTTCAGAGTCACTGTCACCAGGAGGGTGACACACAGGTGCAAATAAAGGTGACACATACCCTTTTTAAGACAAACAGACGAAACCAACATTTGCAGGCCCACAGAACATGCCAAGAGAAATGGAACATGCTCCCTACTTACAGTCTGATGTCCCAGATAACATCCACATAGAAACTGTCTCCAGAAATTGTTTGTCACATTGTCTGTGTCCTTGAAATGGTGATGAAAAGGTGACGGTTTGCACAAGAGTGGGAAGCATAAGTTCACAGTATGATTGTTTCATTTTAGTGTAATCCATACGCCATTTCTATCATATATATACACAATGTTTCCACCGTAACTCTGTACAACTATATTTACTATGTCTCTGTACACATCTGCACTGGACATCAGAGGTATGTCTCGTGTCACAGCAGTGTCCCCCACCTGTCCACTCAAAACGTGGCTGAGTAAAAAACAATGGCAGGTTTTCATCATCCAATTCATCACCACTCTCACTATCATCTTTAAATGCATTTGCAAGCTCTGCTCTCTCCTCTTCTGTCAGTTCAAACAGATCAAAATCATTTTCGCCCAGATTGTCATAAACATCATCATCAGAGAACCGGTCACTGTCATTGTACTCATCCGCCGCCATCTTTCCAACTGTACAGAATACCCTAACCCCATCCCTAGAAATGGACAAATTTTGTGCACTGGACACTTTCCCACAATCTGGCAGTGGCCAGGCACGGCTAATCAAAGCATTGTGCGGCTTATCAAAACATTCCTCAGGTCCCGTTACACTGGCCAGGGGGAACTGACGTGCTGACCATGTGACAGATAGGCGCGGATTTCAAAGGCAGAACCGCTGCAGCGGCCAGCCGGAAGGAAGGGAGTGTTTATGCCTCCCCCGCTCTAGAGGTTCTCAGGAATGAAGGGAAAGATTCTCTCAACCGCTGTAGCGGTTTTCAGGGATGAAAGAGTTAAACAACATTATACGGTCTAGTTTGTTAAAACAAACTGGCTTTTTAACACTGTGAAAACAGAGCCATGAGCATTGCCATTTCGTGTCTGGTAGTCTGTGTCAATGTCAGTGACATCATGAGCAAGTACAACATGTGTGGCACGTGTTCATTACATCATAAGCCAACTTTTTTTGGCTCTCCAGTGGTAAACAATGAACCAACATAACTGCATCCTAAGGTCAAATTCAAAGCAAAAAGGTGCTGCTGTTGAGGAACATAGATAGAACCACCATATGAAGCCTGCAAAACAAAACAGTCATACATTTTCTACATTTTCAGGCCAACTTGCATCTTTGCTTGAAAGTTATCAGCAAGACATTAGATCATATCTGTGGTCCATGCTCACCAGTTCTGTTTATCAGGTTGACAGCATTTACCAATGCACTCTGGAGGCTGTTGGAGCACTATGCATACAGTCCCTGGACCTGAGGGCACACTTTGCAAGAAACACAATTTCATCACTGAGGAAAACTTGCACACCCCAGGCTACACATGTAGAAACAGGCAAGAAAAAAGTGAGACACTAGCAAAGGCAGGGCCAAGAAACACATGCACATATATACACTATCATATATACATATATGCACAGACACATATCATATGCACATACCACACAATCACCACAGGCACACATGAATATGATTGTGCTGTGCTGTGTATCACCAAAATTGGGTGCAAGCATCTTCAAAAAGTGCATACTACATGACACAATAGGATCAAGAGACTTTCCTGAAAGGTCTTGCAGATGAGCAAAGAAAAACACAATCACAGAACACTCTGACACTGACACATGCAGAATACAAAGTCAAAATCAATTTAACTCCAAGGAGAACATACCCTTACATCATGATATAAACAACTATGGCAAACAACATATATTGCAAAGTATGAGCACAGTTTTGCTCTGAAGGGAAACATGCTTGTTGCAGTGCAGTCAAAACAAGTTCAGCTGAAAACTGCTGTCACCTCGACCTGTCTGTTTGGTGAGAGCATCTTACAACAAAGAAAGGGGATATCACCAAAGTTTATCAACCCTACACAGGTAGCTAGGCCTCCTCCACAATAATCATCACACAGGAGGGCAGGAAACTTTTCCACCATCTTCATACAGAAGAGGCCAGGAAAACCTCTCAACTGTCCTCATTCAGAGGGGGGCAGGCACACTTCTCCACAGTTATTATCACACAGGAAGCCAGACAAATGTCCTGACTTTTATTTATACATAGGAGGCCTGGCCAACTTCTCCTTTGTTATCATCCTTCAGTAAGCCAGTCAAACTTCCATACAGCTGTCCCCAGAACTTGTGCACTGCCATCAGCTCACAGGAGACCAGGCCTTCTTCAACAGTTATCACCACACAGGAGGCCAGTCAAACTCTGCACCATTATCAGTACACAATAGGCCAGTTACACTTCTCCACATTTCAGTACACAAGAGGCTAGGCCTCCTTCTCTATCATTATCAGTACACAGGAGGCCAGTCAAACGTCTCCACTGTTATCAGTACACAGAAGACTAGGCATCCTTCTTTACTATCATCAGCACACAATATGCCAGTCAAGCTTCTCTACTGTTATCAGTACACAGGAGGCCAGTCAAGCTTCTCTACTGTTATCAGTACACAGGAGGCCAGTCAAGCTTCTCTACTGTTATCAGCACACAGGAGGCCAGTCATACTTATCAGTTGTACACAGAAGGCAGGGCCTCCTTCTCTACTGTTATCAGTGCACATGAGGCCAGTCAAATGTCTCTACTGTTAAAAATACACAGGAGGCCAGTCAAACTTCACAGTGTTCAGGCCTCCTTCTCTACTGTTATCAGTAAACAGGAAGCTATGCCTCCTCCACTGTTATCAGCACACAGAAAACTTGCAAAGCAAACTTGACCTGGCAAATTAGAAACTACTGACACCCAGCAAAGTCACAGCACCAACACAGTGATGCTGTTGCTACTACTATCACAAATGTTTCATCACTTTTCAGACAATGGTGGGCAAGACAAGCATGTCCTTTTCACACATTCTTCATAAACAGCGGAAGATAAGTGCTGAATCATTTGGATTAAAAAAATAAAAAATAAACAAACAAAAAAAGGAATTTGGCTATAAAGTCCAGTGCACACTTTAAATATAATGCTCAGCTTGCTTTCTACAGGAAATGAATCAGTAAGCAAAATCATCTGTTGCTCATGATTTTTGCAAAAAAAGAAAAAAGTTAAAGACCATGCAAATATACTAGAAGTTTGTGTTTATTCATCCCCCCTCCCCCACTGCCCATCAGCACAATTGTTTTTACTGCCACTATGAATAGGCAGAACAACATTCTCCACAGCAAGCAGAATCAAGCCACTGAAAGATAAACAGCTGTAAATAGATAAAGCTGTAAATGGACAAACCTGAACTGGCCACGAGGAAGCATTCATTTATGTATAAATCTTGGCTGTTAGCCAAACAGAGTGACTCTGGAGGTCATGTACTCTATGTGCATGTCCAAACAGTCATTATTTTAGTAAGCAATTTGACGGCTGAAAATGACAATGTTACTGGCAATGTAAATACAATGGACCATTCTTAAGGAATATTCATGAGGCAGATCAAACAAGAGGTGTTCCAGAGCAGATGATAAATGGTTGCATAAAGGAAAAGGACTGTGGAAAACACTAGTCAAATGAATACTGCTGTGCATTGCAGTGTTTTTCTAATTCAGTGCATGACAACAAAAACAGATTTTCTCTGCATGGCAAAACAAAGGAATTGCTAGACCTAACCATCACTTGATGAGATGAAGGATCACAATTGAAAGTATAGAATGTGTTCTAGAAAAGTAGAATGTGTTCTATTGTTCTAGAGAAGTAAGTTAAATGCAAGAAGGTTGTGGGCGTGACCCCCTCCATCTCTCCATGTAGATTATAATGTATAATGTCTTCTTCACAGGTAGTATTTCTCTGCTATGTTTAAAAAATCTTTTTAATGCAGCCCCATTCCCTGTTGTCAGTTTGTATCTTGTGACCTGGCCTGACCTATCTAATTAAGAATGTTCCATCGGTGGCTCTCTGACCAGCTGTATACACCAAACCACACAGAAATGTTTCAGTCCAACACAACAGATGACTGTTTGACATCAACACTGGGCCCAAGGTCCTGGCAGATCCTGGGGTTTTCTGATGACCCAACCAAAAACATTCTGAGCTGCTTAAAAACAAGAAAAAAAATGCCACTTTAAAACCAGTACCACCCATTCATCACTAAGTCCAAAACGGTTGCAATATATGACACTGTTTTTCTTGCATCAAGTCAATATATGAATGGAATGAAGACACAAAAAGCATACTGCCCTCTCAAAGTGTCTCACCACCGCACAGAGAAATGTGAAAGGGCAAGACGTTCGCCCAAGGAAAAACAACAACACCCCAACAAACAACAACTGGTAACACACACAGTACAGTGATTCAGAAGAAAAAGAACTTGATCTTCCACATTTGCCTGCCATGAACGGTTTCTGCCAACCTTCAACTGTTTAGGTAAGCAGTAACAGTACCTGGCTCCACAGGCCAAAGAATTCACTGCCTGCTGGTGCACCTTTAAACAGGGTCATTTGTGGCCACCTGCCTTCACACCACTTTGCCCACCAACACTGACTACTTAATGGCCCTGCCCACCTCACAGCTGTACTCCTGGTGGTGACAGTGTGGCAATGGATGAACTACTCCCCTCCCCCCCCCCCCCCCCCCCAACCACCACCACCCCACAAAAAAGGAGAAAAAAACATTCTGGGATTGCTGGTTCCTATCTACAGAGACCACTTAGACAAATCAAAGGAATGAAGTACTTTGATAATGCTGCTACGCTTCCAATGTCTTCTTTTTAACAAACACAATATGTCAAGCTATAAATATTCCTCTTTGATGCATAATTTCAAATCATCACGCTCATCCACTTTAATTCACTGGTGTTCAGAGCTTTCCCGAGCATATGAACTGCGGAATGAAAACGGGTTGGAGAAAAGCCAACACGAAATCAGGATGCCTGTGGCAGCAAAGTGATGATGCTTGGCGTGGTCTGTCGTTGCAGAATCATCTGTGACTGATCATCGGTGTAGGTGACGAAGACGGCCAGCGTGTTGACGTTGTAGGTGCCTGGCCGCAGGAAGCCTGCTCGCAGCCTCAGCTTGGTACTCTCGCCCTCACCCAGCATGACCTTGGCATGTGTGTGGCCCACCCAGCGCAGACAGCTGCTGAGGGGGAAAGGGGAGGAGAGTGAGGGGGAGGTCACAGTCAAGGGGGCAATGGCAGTGGCAGTTGAGGCAGTTTTGTCTTGACTAGAAGTGGAATTCAACCTGCACAACATAAAGTACAACACTTTAAGCAGGGACAACAAAATGTTTCCAACAAAAAACAAACAAACCCAAAGCACAACAGTAATCTTACAGGTGACTGACATATACATACCACCCACCCCTAAATCTTTATTCAAAACTGGTTAAATAACTGATGTAAATTTGGTGTTAAGAGACGAAGATCTTCAACATGGGCCAATGCACAAGGACAGGTAGAACAGGCGCAAGTGGCAGAACACTTAACAATGAATGTAGCTTCTATGTAAAGTATAAGAAGTAGGAACAAAAGGAAGAAGGGAGGAAGGAGGAAGTGGAGCAGTGGGGGTGGTTGGGGGCACAAAGAAGAAGAAGAAAAGTAGCAGTCATAAACATAGCAGTAATAGCAGTCATGAAGCAGCTTGGAACATGAAAACTAATGTAATTCAGTCAGCTTCAAGGTCAAAAATATTCACATACACCTTTGCATTACTAGCTCACATGAACATGTGCTGTTGCACATGGGAATCCATCAGTCACCCAAGATGAGCTCCTACCTTGTAGACTGTTCTGTGCAAACCCCACCCCGGTGCAAACTGAAAGTCAGCAAACTGACCTGTCCACAGACTTACTTTATAGACAGACTGTTCAGGGCAAACCCCACCCCGGTGCAAACTGAAAGTCAGCAAATTGACCTGTCCACAGACTTACTCAATCCACACCCATTATACCATTAAATTCAGAAGAATGGACCAATAGCAAAAAATGACAGGACAGAAAAAGCACGAGGACTAGGCAGAAAAATAAGAGAGGATGTAGGAAAGAGGAATCAAACGACAGCCCTGAGATTCCAAACAGGGGGGTAAATCGGACATTCCGTCTGGGAGTTAATTAGCATTTGAAACTATGACTTCACACAAACACAACAACAAAGACCTGAATTCTCTGCGGTAACTCTCACCAGGTATGTGGGTAAACTAATAATAAAACACAAGGTACATAAACTCCACCCTGTTGGAAATAACCAGAAGTATAAAAGTACTTTTATGTACCTATGGTAGAGTTTATGTCCCTTGTATTTACTTGCATGCCAGGTGAGAGTTACCATAGGTGATTCAAGTCTTTCTTGTTGTTTTTGAGTTAATTTTGAGTCCTAATTAACTCCTTCGTTTGTAATTTTACACAGGCATTCTGGGCCTTGGTCTCTTTTAGACTGCTTAAAATATGATCCCATCACCAGAAATGGTCAACATACTATGTACTGATCTGTCTACCAGCCATGTACTGATCTATCTACCGGCCATGCACCAATCTGTCTACCAGCCATGTACTGACCCGTCTACCAGCCATGTACTGACCTGTCCACCAGCAGTGTACTGATCTGTCCACCAGCTGCGTGCTGACCTTCCACCAGCAATGTACTGACCTGTCCACAAGCCATGTACTGACCTGTCTACCAGCTGCATGCTGACCTGTCCACCAGCCATGTACTGACCTGTCTACAAGCCATGTACTGACCTGTCAACCAGCAATGTACTGACCTGTCCACAAGCCATGTACTGACCTACCAGCTGCATGCTGACCTGTCCACCAGCCATGTACTGACCTTCTACAAGCCATGTACTGACCTGTCCACCAGCAATGTACTGACCTGTCTACCAGCTGCATCCTGACCTGTCTACCAGCAACATACTGACCTGTCTAAAAGCCATGTACTGACCTGCCTACATGCTATGTACTGACCCATCTAGAAGCCATGTACAGACCTGTCCTGCCATGTACTGACCTGTCCACAAGCCATGCACTGACTTGTCAACATGCTTATTATGTTAGCTGGTTTATGTCAGTGTTGTTGTTTGCTTATGTTTGTATGCTCACTGCCTTTCAAGACATTTTCCTTGTGAAACAAGAATGTGAATGTGAATGTGCTGATTGGTCTACAAGCCACATGCTGACCACACTGCAGGCTTGCTCAACCTTGACCCATCCCTACTGATGATGCTGACCACACTGCAGGCTTGCTCAACCTTGACCCATCCCTACTGATGATGCTGACCACACTGCAGGCTTGCTCAACCTTGACCCATCCCTACTGATGATGACCATAAGCTGACCTGTCTGAGGATTTGCTGCTGTCCACCAAAACCTGTACAGGGCGCTCTGCGTGATTCTGCAGACTAAGGATGACTTCTTCCACACACATTCTGCAACAAGAAAGAAAGAGAACACTGAAACAGCATATTCTGTAGACAGACACCACAACAACAGTTTTATTGACAGGCACTGCAGTAACACAATAATATATACTGACACAGCAATAATATTGTTCTGTAGACAGACGCTGCAGCAACACAGTTCTGTGACACTGTAATAACATGTTTCTGAGAACAGGCACAGCAACAGCATAGTTCTGTCACAATGCAGTAACACAACTGTCTGGCCAGGCACAGTAATAAATAGTCCTGTGACACTGCAGTTACACATTTCCATAGACAGACACAGCAATAACATAAACATGTGACACTGCAGAATCAAGACTATGCAGACGCTGCCTGTGTGAGAAGAGTGAGCACACTGGAGGGAAGGAGGAGAAAACTTGACTAAACAATGGTTCAGCTTTTAAGTACTGCCTATTCTCACCTTGCTAATCTATATGCCTGTAAGACAATAATGATGATAATGAATCAGTGGCTAAAAACATAATGGGAGGGGAAAACTCAACAAAAAAGCAAGAGCATCCAAATAACAGCAATACATTGTTATATGGAAGGAAAATAAGGCAGAAAAAGAAGAAGAAAAAAAGGAATGACGGAGAAAAAAAGGGTGGGGGTGGGCAGAGAGAGAGAAGGAAGGAGGGAGAAAGAGAGGAGGCAGAGAGAGAGAGAGAGAAGGGGGGCAGTCAGTGGTGACAAGAAGAGCGACAAAGTGGGTGTACCCCTTGCTGAAGTTGTGCATGGCTGTGGCTTTGTGGTGGTAGGAGTAGGACACCAGCCTGGTGGTCACCTCTGCACTCGGCCCCTCAGCACTCTCTGTCTCCGAGTCACGGTAAAACTTGAGTGGGGGTTGATGGGAAGGAGCCTGCAGAGAGAGAGAGTGAAAGATTGTTGCTGGATGTTGCAGATGGCATCCTGGAGTTTGCTCACTCTGTTATGACGGCTTCTTCAGATCCAACACTTGCTGGTGTGACACACTTACATGCAATGATCACATCTCTGGCCCAGATGATACAACCACATGCTGCAACTGGTTTCACATACTTCATCACATGCACATTCTCCGTGACTGATACCAAATACTTCAACATTAACTCAAACACAGCTGATGTGATATTGAAGGAGAGTACACAATATTTTCACACCTTGGCCTCACGCAGACAGGAACATGCCCGTGTTCTGTTGGCAAGAGGACAGGCACTACATCCACAGAACTGGCAGTCTTACACAGCCATGGCTTACAGAGTGCATATATGTACATTGTGTTAAATGATCTACAACTTGCCACCACCAAAGACATGACAGTGCTGACACTGTGTATATCAAATGCACATGGAACTGACAAGTAAATAACTTACCACCACCAAAGGGTAAGACGTGACGTAAGTGTTGACAGTGTGCATATGTACATGGTGCTGTCCCACCAAAATCTTCATCTGACCATTTTCCTGCACCACAAATGCCTGCACACAAAAACAGACAACAGTCGCTGTTAGCTAGTTAGTGACTGGATTGGATTTTAACGTCCTGACAAATGCACACAGCTGTTTGTTAAGTTTTATTCTGTGAAGCTACACTTATTGTAAATCACTGTGATCACTGTGTTATAGTAGCAACTTGTTATTACACTACACAGTTAATGCTGTCAGTTTCATAAATTAGACATGTATTTAAGATTTTTTTGGATTTTTCTCACCTCTGTTGAATCAACACAATACATATATATATATAGTGTAAATATGGAGATATGTTTGTTATTGACTGTTTTTGACTTGCTGCATTTGTTGTTGTGTCCAGAACTGTGACCCAACTTTTGACTTGTGATTTAGCAGTGACTTGAGTTTTGAACTGGTGTAAAATAATTTGGAATGTGTGGTTTATCCTGAGGTGACCTTATGTAATTCATGGGGCATTAAAACCAAGAACAAACTAATATGTTGTTTTTAAATTGATGAGCCTTCAGCACTTAGCTGAATTGCCCTGTGAAGGCTTATATCCTGATTTGACTTAACTCCTCCCTGAGTGTTCATTCTCTCATCTTAGCTGTTTATTTATCCTGTTGGCTTAATACAATCTGAAACAGAACAAGGCCCAAAGTACCTGCTCAGAATCAACAAAACAATGGAGTTAATTAGCCCTCGAAAGACATCACACAAACAAAGACCCAAGTTGCCTACGGTAACTCTCATGTGGCATGCGAGTAAATACATGGTATGAAAACTCCAAAAAAAAAAATCTATTCACAAACTTGTCTTAGTGGAGCTGCCCCTTGAAAAATGACTAAATGTCATTAAAAAGAAACTGAACTGAGCACAAGCAAAAGACCAACATTGCATTCTATTATTTGCACCGCCTAATACAAAAGACCAACAGTGCCTTTTATTATTTGCACCGCCTAATACTCTATTTTGCTCAAATGCACCGAAACATACATACCTAATTTATCCTCCTTTGTTACCGAAACTGCTTTACAGAAAAAAGGAGAAAAAAAAGAAAGAAACTCAAGCTGAAGTTAAAATGTAACAGTTTACTTTTTCCCACCCAAATGGGGAAAAATATGCACATTTATGTTTCTCTTTGATGTGCATGCAAGTCAATTTATGGCAGCACAGTTATGTGTTGCAGAAGTGTATGTTGTGTGCCCCTTTTTATGTAGTGCTTTTATGACAGTTTTTGCACTGATTTTTAAATGCACTTTGTTTAAGTGTAATGTGCCACATGCATAACTCCCTGGATGAGAGAAGTATCCTTGAGCGTGGAACTGTACCTTCCACAAGAAGATCAAGGTGAGGTCAACGTCCAGTGCAGCCTGTAAGTCTCTGAACTCTGTCTTGCTCTTTGACTGTCCACATGACTGCTGACTGCTGGACTCCCGCTCATGATCTGCAGCCATGCTGCGCTGGTAGAAATCTCGACACGGGGTGCGGGTGCTGTTAATCTGGACAAAAAGCCAGTCGGACTCATCAACAAAGTTTACCTACACTTGGATCATTTAGAATTTATTAACACATGGCCCGTTCTATCAGGGTCTTTCACAGTTTGTTAACATTTGGGTCATTCAGAGTTTATCAACACCTAAGTCAATCGGAGTTCATCTACACTCGAGTAATTTTTGAAATTTTATGAACACATGAGTTGTTTTGCAGTTTCTCAACACAAGGGCCATTTTTGACAAACACACAGTCATTCCAAGTTTATCAACACCAAGGTCACTGTGAGTTCATGAACACCTGAGTCAGCCAGCAGTTTAATCAACACTAGGATTGTTTTGCGGTTTATCACCACTTGGTAACAGTTTATCAACATTTTGGTCATTCTGCAATTCGTCAACACTACGGTCAGTTTGCAATCTGTCAACACTAGGGTCAGTCTGTAATTTGTCAATTAAATGTGTGAGTCATGCTTTTCAACACTAGTGCCATACTGCAGTTTATCAACACCAGTCTATCAACACAGGTCATTCTAGTAACACATGGGCCAGTCTATCCACACACAGGTCATCTATTAACACATGGGCCAGTCTATCAACAAACAGGTCATTCTATTAACACATGGACCAGTCTATCAACACACAGGTCATTATATTAACACATGTTAATATATAATAAATTCTAATGTTATAACAAATAAATAATGTTAATATATACTAAATAATTAACATATAAATTATATTAATTATTTCTCTTCTCAGAATATTTCAGTTAAGCCACACTGTCCTTCACTCCTATCAGTCTGTACAGTGTTTGTGTGTTATGTGTGTGTGTGTGTGTGTGTGTGTGTGTGTGTGTATCTAGCATAGTGTTTAAAAAACCCTTGTTGACATCTTTTTTTTGGATAACATTTCCCATCTTGATATACATTATGTGTGTCTGCTTGTTCAGCGCTTTGAGCTGCAGGGTTGACATTTTATTAACACACTGGCTGGTCTATCAACACACAAGCCAGTCTGACATTCAAATCAGCATTTACAAGGGGACTTACCTGATCCATGTCAAATGGCACTTCACTGAACATCACTTTGTCACCTGAAAAAACAACAGCATGCACTTAAATCATCATGTCAGGTCACATAGCTCTTTATTCAAGAAAACAAAAAATATAAACTTGGGTTCTACACCTAGAAAACAAAGTCAAAGGACAAAAAACAAACACAAAATCACAACAGAGAGCAACATTCATTTAAAACAGATCAAAATGCAAATGAACAAGAGCTCAATATAACAGAAATGTGTATAAAACCAAACATATATCTGAATATTGTGATCAAGACTGGTTATTTGTCCAAAGCAAGGAACAAAAACAAAAAACAAAAAGTTTAAGCAGCAAGTTTTATGATTCATGTGAGACAGAAGTTTTAGGTTCAATAGAATGGTGCACTGAAGTAAAGCATTCCACCAACCTTTGATTGGTTTTTGAGTTCCTTTCAACATCAGCTGAAGAGTTTCACGACTGCCAATGCGAATTCCTGCAATTGATCAACATATTACACTTACAGGTACAGAGTACAACCAGGGAAGGGGGTTCTATCAAGTTATTTGTTGTTTGAAATGATATAGTTACTTTTTAAAAGTGTGATCAACACACACACACACACACACACACACACACACACACACACACACACACACACACACACACACACACACCATCAAACAAAGAACAAACCCAATATTTTTGTATCATAGTATGCATACAATTTTTCTCTTTCTGGGCTCTTGTGTTTGTTAATACTTTATCCTTTGTATTTGCCTCTTTGTTAATCCCTTAGCCTTTGTGTCTGCCTCTTTGTTAGTCCTTTATACTTTGCGTTTTCCTCTTTGTTAGTCCCTTATCCTTCGTGATTGCCTCTGTTAATTACTTATCATTTGTGTCTGCCTGTTTGTTAATCCCTTATCATTTGTGTTTGCCTCTGTTAATCCTTTATTTTTTGTCTCCCTTTGTTAATCTCTTACCCTTTGTGTTTGCCTCTGTTAATCCCTTATCTTTTGCATTTACCTCTGTTAATCCCTTCTCCTTTGTGTTCATCTATTTCATTGTTATCCAGCCCATCAAAAATGGTACACAGCAAGTTTTCTGTGTGGACCACCCTTGTCTTGCTTTCTGGGTCCTCCAGCTGGACTATTATTCACTGGACACCAAATAATGAAACAGCACTGTACATTAGTAGACAACATGCCACTGATACTAGCCAGTGCACTGGGTTTTTTCTTATTTTCTCGTACTGACAGATACAGACCCATTGAAAGTCAAACAGATCACCAAACAAAGCAACCATAAAAAGAGCAACAGACACACTGACCAACAGACACACCAAGAGACAGACTGACAGACCAACAGACAGGCTGACTACCAGATGCAGTAAGGCATGACCTTTTAGAGTGTTTGTAGAGAGACTGGCCACAGTCCACGTGTCACTGGCACAAGACACCTGAGAAATCTGCAACTCCTGGATGTGTGGACGCTGAACCTGAACCTGCACCGATAACAAAAATCACCCATCAAACTACACTCAACACCAAAACACACAAAGCATTAAGAAAGAACACTTTTTAATGGGGCAAAGCAAAACAGTGTCAAATGTTTGAGCCTCTTAAAAATAAAAACTGATTGTTGTTAACACTCAATGCCATTTAACATCATCTGTGCCACCAAAACCATAGGTCACACAAAACACACACACACACAGCATTAAAAACAAATTATCTACCTACCACTCAACACGCAACACTGCTTTATACTATAAGCACCTTTACCATGAAAACCATATCAACTGTTTGTGTGACATACACCAAACTCTGTTTGGAGGTTAGTGTGCTGAAGGTTACATGAAACAACCTGAACAAACACGGAAATCATCTGAACATCAGTCACACAATACTTTCTCATGTTTCATCAGCACACAAATTAATAAGTGCAGAATACCAAAGACATGAACAGGAAAATGAAATAAAAGCCAACTAGGTGATGAAGGCTTACATTGCACACACCATCACGTTTCATTTCAGTCAGTTCACCTTCTGTCAGGATATTTGTTTCTGACTACAATGCTGTCCAAAGGTTAAGGGCAGAAGCTAACCTGGCTGAGATTCTCCAGCTCACAGAAGATGTAGCAGGTGTTAAGCTCCTGTCCTGCACTGCGCAGCACGCTGCCTGTCTGCCGCATGGCCAGGGCGCGCACACTCAGCGATTCCACCGTGTTGACCACAGCACGGTGTCGCAGCACCCGGTGTCTGCCACACATACAACAGGAGGCAGAAATCAGACATCCATGGCCTCCTTTTGGGGGGTTATAAATAAGTGACTTTAGCTTATGATCAGTTCCAATGGTATAAATAGGTAATACCAATGGCCCTTACCACAAAGCCAAGTGTGAAAGCTGTCCTGTTGATAGTGGCTGAGAAAACGTCATCATTAAGGTTCTTGCCACAGCCAGCCCACCTGCTGGAGAGACTAACACTGATCTGTATCACACATGACTTTTTATGCAACTTACGAACTGATAAAAACAAAAACAAAACTGAGGCAGTGAATCTGGTTTAGATTTCCTCTAAGCTGCTACTTACTTGACTTGGGTTCTTGGCGCCACTGGCTCGTAGTAAAAGAGGAAATCAACCTCGTGCACTCCACCAATGTCATTGCCACGCAGCCAGACAGGAAGTGCCACAGTCTGAGCCGGATGAAGCACTCCATCACCAGGGAAGGGAACAGAGGTGACCTTTGGAGTACTAATCAACTTTGCATCGCTCTCCAGGTAGTCTACAAGATTGGGCTTGACCTCTCCTGTGCGCATCTGATACGTGTAGGGGTATCTGGGCAAAGAGATCCACAAATAAACTAACTGGCACACACAGAGGGACAGACACACATAGATACAATGAAGAAAGCACAGCACTGCTCTTGTGGCTGCTTGCTGTTCCCACCGAAGATAATCCACTTCTCCATGGGGGAATTTAGTGCACAAAACAGTTACAAAAACCAAACCAAAACCCAAGAACTAAAAACCAGAACCGCACAAAAATAAGCAAAGCAATGAACGAAAAAGAAAATACACACTGCCTCTCCTCCTCCCCAGCGGCATGCTGCTGATGGTGAAGCTGGGTACGGTGCAGCCCTGCTGCCCTCTCCGCTGGTGTCTCTGCATGGTGTGCTGGGCCACAGCACCTGAGAGCAGACACAAACACTTGTATACAGACAATAAGCTACGCCTGCACAGAGAGGGCTCTCAGGTAAGCACGTCAGCTCAAGACCATGGCCACGACACTGGGTCAAGCATCGGACCATTTTTCATGAGACAGGTACACAGCCCATCACCATGCTGAAAGCAAGGCTAAAGAGTGTAGCTAAAGAATATCAGTCATGTACTCAGACCACCAGCATTTAGAATGAAAAATAAAAACACACAAGCGTGAAAAAGTATGCATGTAAAAGGGACATTACATGATTATTAATTATTTTGTGAGAAAAAAAAGCACAATGACAGCTAGAGTTTCACCAATTTTTCCACATCTGACCAAGAATTTGTTTCCCCTACTTTCGAACTGTGGTCCTTTGTCTCGCTGAATCATGGTTAGGCCTAGCCACTCATCCTTACATTTGCATGATTAGCTTAATCTCTCTGGTTTGAGACATTAAAGGCAGAAGGCACTAGCAGCAAACAAGTGTTTATATGATATTCATATGTATCACTCTTGTCACTCTGACCTCACAGCACTTTGATACAAATCAAACCTGTCACTTACTTTGGCAGCTGGGCATCTGGCCCAGAGCCGAAGGTGAAGAAGTTTGGGTTGGAGGCAGCCACCCGCACATTGTGCAGTGGAACTGTCCCTGCATTGGAGAACTCCACTATGATGCAGTGCACCTCACCACACAGCAGGGCCTCAGGGAATTCACAAAATGTCACCTGCACATCAAATCAAAGCAAGCAGCAAATGACTGTGACACAAGGAAATCAAATCAACCCATGCAAGCACTGAGAAGCACACATGTTGTAGCTGGACGGCAACAACCAACAACAGTCAGTTTTTTCAGACTCTTGCTATCACAGGTTGTTTCTGTGTGTCATTTCCATTTGGTAAATCTGATATTTGCTTGGTCTCATACACAGGAAGTGCTCATGAAAGAGATCCTGATGAGAGACCACCCTTCTGATCCATGGCCAAGGACTATCCCTCTTTCAGGACCAGTTTCACTTGATTCTGAGTATGCTATTAAAAGAGGGGTTCCACCACAAAAAAACGTTTTCCTCCATGTAATGTGGTGCTACAGCAAAGCAAAACAGTTTCCCTAGAGGGCACTAGCCACTGATTTATTACTTTTAGAATGGGCGTTTTCTCCTGCACCACCATACACAGTTACAATCATTGAAATTTGGTATTTGCTCCTGCCTATACACTTACATTCAAAATGGGCATTTCCTCCAGGATCATCCTACACACTTAAATTCAAAACATGCATTTCCTCCAGCATCACACTCTATGCTTAGGTTCTGAATGGGTACATTTTCCCTGACATAATCATCATGGTTGACTGGGCATTCAAATCAATGATCTATCAGCATTTATCTATCAGCATTCAACTCAATTATCTATCTATCCTGCACCACCCTAAACATTTACATTCAAAATTGGCATCTCCTCCAGCACCACCCTACACACTTACATTCAAAATTGGCATCTCCTCCAGCACCACCCTACACACTTACATTCAAAATTGGCATCTCCTCCAGCACCACCCTAAACATTTACATTCAAAATTGGCATCTCCTCCAGCACCACCCTACACACTTACATTCAAAACTGGCATCTCCTCCAGCACCACAAGGTCCAGGCGTCGGTCCGGCCCATACACTTTGCCTGTTTTCTCCTCTTTGGACACATTGAGACGTGGCCCCTGGACCTCCAACCGCTGCTTGCCGCGCACATACACAGTGCTGATGTAGCTGGGCTTGGCTGAGGTCGTGCTGCCCCTGCCAGCACTGGCACTGTCAGCAGCAACTGCGGCGGAAGTCAGGGGTGCATTTTGGGCCAGAGAACTGGTACCAAGGTTGTAGGCCAGGCCAACTACTCGCAGTTCACCAGCCTGGCGGGGCACCAGACTCAACACAATCTGAAATCATTCAGATCTCAATTCTCTTAAGACCGCAACAACAGCATGCAGCTGGTGTCTCTTAATGAGGCCAAGCCCAGTGTGTGTGTGTGTGTGTGTGTGTGTGTGTGTGTGCATTTATGTGTAGTTCATGTTTACTTTGCTTGTTTGATAAATCTGTATGCTTAAAGCGCTTTTTGTATTGTGACCATTATTGTAATTTTGTATATTGTATTTGCTGTTACACTACACTACAATTGGAAGAAGAAGAAAAAAAGAAAAAAAGAGAGAGAAGAGAATGCTCACACATGTCCACAGACAACTACACAGTGAAATGAAAATGCTCGCACATGTGCACAAAGTGAGAAAGACAGCTAGACAGAGGAAGGATTACATGGACATAAGGAAATGCTTACACCAGGAATCTGTCATTGTGGGCACATTTGCTCAGATAATCAATAAATGAACAATAATTTATAATGCACATAAAAATAATTTCCTCTGAGAATATGCATGTTCACAGCAAATAATTGCTTTGAATCTACCCTAGATCAATTCTGCCAATGCTGAGAATGACACAAACCACCCAAGTTCACAATGGGCACAAAAGTTTACAGGAGCACAGTGGAGTGTACCAGGGATGTGTCAAGACGATCATTATTAAGTAGTTTTGGTCCAGCAGAAATCCAGATAATCAAATCAAGAGCAAATAGCCAAAAAGCAATACCTATCCAAAACACAGGTAATAAAGATGGAAGAAAAGACAACTGTGACCTTAACCTTCAAGACAGCAAGGCAGTATTTTTGCATGACACTCTGGTTCATGATGATGTATCACCATACTAAGTTTTACTACAAAAGGTAATTGACCTTAATCTTGAAAACAGCAACCCATTCTTTTGCATAACACTCTGTCTCATGATGATGCACCACCATACCAAGCTTGGTTGCAAAAGGTTGAGTGGTTCAGAGGATATCTTCTGGACTAAGCTCAGGCACACAGACAGGTGGAAACAGTCATGGTGATTTCAACTTTATTAAAAGGGGTATAAATACAGGTAGCAAAGGTACAAAACATTTTGTTTTGTTTTTAATCCAGTGAGTGACACTGTAGTGACAGCAGTACGTGCCTACAACACCGGTACCAAGACAGGTACCAAAAGAAGTGGCAAAGACAAGAGAGAAACCCCTAAGTCATGGGAGATGGAATGGTGCATACCGGCTGTTTTTGGTTGCCAGTTAACACCACCTCCTTGATGACTGCTGTCTGAATGATTTCATCTGCCAAGTGATTCTGAAACAGTCAAGCATAAGGCTATAGTGCATTCTATCAAATGATTCTGAACTGATACAGTATAGTTCAGTTATACTCACATTCTCTCAAACAGCACGCCATGTTTCAGTCATGCCCACAATGTTATTTACCAAGTGATTCTGAAACAGTACACCATGCTTCAGTCACACTCACAGTGTTATTTACCAAGTGATTCTGAAACAGTACACCCTGTTTCAGTCACGCTCACAATGTTATTTACCAAGTAATTCTGAAACAGTCTACCCTGTTTCAGTCATGCTCACAGTCTATTATTTGTGTAACGATTCTTCAACTATACACCACATTTCAGGCATGTTCACACTTATTTATGCAATGATTCCAAACAGTGTATCACTTGTCAGTTATGCCAAGTGATTCTCAAACACAGCAACATAATTCAGCCAAGCTAATATTCTGTGACCTGCTATGTGGATCCGGGTCATTTAAGTCTATTAACGGACAAGTCCAAGGTTAGGGGTGATTTTTGACACGATTTCCGTTAAAGCTCACTGAGAACAATGATGTAGGTGAAACTGTGATCCGAGGGTTACAAATGCATGAAAAAAAGGCATTTTCTGTCGTACTGAAAGTGTCGCCATGATGCCCAAATCATATGACCATATGCCTACTACGTCACTCTGGGGAGTCGCTGCAAAATGGCCAACTCGAGCTCCGAAGACGAAACTGATACTCTGCCCGAGAGACCCACAAGGATACAGCCATATCAGTTTGAGCCTGTCAGGCAGGATTTTGAAAGAGTACCGGAACATCGTGTCAGCTTGGAAGCAAACCACATGCGGTATTCCATGGGGTTTGCGAAATCGCACACTGAAGTGCTCACTACACAAATGGGCATGATGCGGTGCAGCAAGAAGTCAGCTCATTTGAACTGTATAAACTTAATCCACTTTCGCCTCACTGCAGGGCGACTGCGCGGGAACTCGTGCATCTTTATACCTGGGGTCATCTGCGAATTGTTACAGTTCGCGGCAACACAGTAGGCCAACATAGTTAACTTTTTTGTTGACCACATGCATACACAGTTTACTGAAGAATCTAAGATGGCAACTGCACTGACTCCCCAGACTGACGTCACTTCCGAGGAAGCCTACAGAAAAGAAAATCGATTAAAAACCCAATCAAACAATTTCTTAATTTTTTTTATTTCATTAAATCTGAAACTAGTGACTCATTTGTCAATCATTTCGATGGTAATTTTGCATACTTAAAAACCTTGGACTTTTACTTTAAGTCTTGCTACAATGTTGCTCATACTTAAAAACCTTGGACTTTTACTTTAAGTCTTGCTACAATGTTGCTACCTATCATGTTATTCTAATAGAGGACAACACAGATGACCCTGGAGGTGGCCCTTGACCCACCTTGACACTGGAAGTGACCTCGTTAGAGATGAGCTGGGCGGTGTCATTGCCAGTGATGGAAGGGAGAAAGGTCCAGAGCAGAGTAATGTCTGACAGCACAAGCATTACCTGCAGTGGGTTCTCCAGGCACACCTGTACACTCACCATCTCTGCACACACACAACACACCTATAGGTATCAGCTGTCCTCTAATGTTCCTCTACATTTACCCACACACTTGTACACTCACTATCTATGCACACACACACACACACACACACACACACACACACACACACACACACCACAGTTATCCCAACATACTGTGAAGCACACCTCAAAAGGACTGGTCAACACATACACCAGTCATTCCAACATATTGACTGTGAAGCACCTGAATAAGACTAGTCAACAAACACACACACACACACACACACACACACACACACACACACACACACACACACACACACACACACACACACCATAGTTATTCCAACATACTGATTGTGAAGCACACGTCTAAAAGACTGGTCAACACACACACACACACACACGCACCATAGTTATTTCAACATACTGATTGTGAAGCACACCTCAAAAGGACCAGTCCATGCACATCACACTAAACATCCCACACAGCTTGAAAGGATTGGTCCATACACATCCTATCCCCCAGCCCTAGCCCTCCTCACACACACTCTGACCTCCAACAAAGGTGGTGGGGTTCAGCTTGTTGTCTGTGTTATTGGTGAAGCACTGCAGGGTGGGTCTGAAGATGGGGGATGGTGTCCCCCCGTTGGCCACCGCTGCCTCCTCCAGCCGGGCCCAGCGCGACGCCTGGCTGTGGTCAGCAAATGTCACCCCTGTAGCTGGCGTCCTCTTGCTTCCAGCCCAACATTCTGTCACACAAGTAGCACCAAACACAGTTAGCATGGCTATACAAACAAACAAACCTGATACAAAAGAGCTTTAAGCAGGGTACGGGGTAGCTTTCAAGTTGTACTGTCAAGCCATTCCCAGCACTACTATCCCCTGCATTGTATTCACAGTGCGGCCTTCTCTTGCTTCTGGTCAACTAGTTCCTATTCAAGTCATTCACTGCATAACTTCAAATGACTTGCTACTAATTGCATGAAAAAGAAAGTGATCAAAAGCTGCAGGTCAAATGTTCCAACACACCCTAAATAGCTGTGGTGATTCACTGGTACGGGTGACTGAACACTGTGGACTGGCATTATTAGTATTTCAGTATCCCAGGTAGCAACCACAAAAGCAGTGCTACCAGTTCCAATCAGTGTGTGCAGTAACTCCATGTGTCCAAACAATGGTATGGGGTTTTCGATGTGCGCACAGCTGTTGATGCAGGCCACTGCACATTGAGGCTCTGTATGGACACTGTACAAGTCTGCACTAAAAGCTGACTCTGGGAAAAATGAACCTGTGGCAGTATTGTGTCTGGCTTTTTAGTTGGACACTCTGCCAACTGAGCTCTCCCTGCCCCTTATAAATTATTCTGATGAACCTGTTCATGGTAGTATTCAAATCATATGAATGCTGAATGAAATCAAATACCAATTAAGACCTCATGTTTCTGTGGAGAATTCTGCAGTCATTCAGTTACTCATGACACCCTGGTCTCACCTGGAGGCTGGGCGGGCTGTCCCAGCAACACCTTGGTTTCATTGGTGTTGATGTTGGGGAGTGGTAACTCTGGTAACCGGCCATATGAGCTGCTCTCACCTGCTTCTTGACTCAACAGTTGCTGAAACAGAAACTCAAACACTTTAGGATAAGACCCAAGCACATGAACGGTAAAAGAGAATGCTTTTTATTATGACAAAATGCAACATGCAAATTTTCAGTGTAAGCCCATTTTTTAAGCTATAAAACATTAGGAAAAGTGCCAGATCATGTGAGGCTGCCAAAAATCAGTAACTTTGAATAACAGGTGAGAAGCACAGTCCTATTTCTCAGCTTGTGTGTGGTGTAGGCTGGTGCCAGCTAGTGTGATCATGATATAACATTATAAGTGTAATTTTACAATGTGTGTACAAGCATGAATGTGTAAAACTGCAGCTTTACCCATCAGAACAATGGGTGATGTTTGCTGTTGAAACACTGTGCTCAATACTTTTCATGCCACTGAAACAGCTGGATTTTGCCTTCAGGGCAAATTGTGTCCATGGAGGTAATTTACAGGTAACAGAACAGCAACAATTAAGCCTTGCAAGGAGTTTGTACAAAATGCTATCAACAGACTTATGTCAAGTCCCAGTATCAAACCCACCTGCAATCATTTCCTCTGCTGACACCTCAATGTCTAATAATAAAAAATACATTTCTAATGGGCTGAATCCCTCTTATGACTGCATGACAAAATAAGACAAAGTGGTGTTCACAGTGAAATGTTCTATTGCCTTGTAGGACAAAGACGTATAAAAAGGCTCCCATACAATATCAAAATTCAAAGTAATATTCACACAGAAGACTTATTATAAGTCTACTGTATTATCAGACAGAGGTATTCACATAGAAAAACTATGTTGCATCAAGAAATATTGATATAAAACAGCTCTACTGGATTATCAATGATGTACTCACATAAAAAAAGATCCTGTTGGATTATCAATGATGTATTCACACACACACACAAAAAAAACCTGCTGCCTTTTCTGACAGAGGTATACAAAAAGAAAGCCTCTCATGCATTACCAAAAAGGATTCACATAAAAAGACCCAGTTAAATGGTCAAACAGAGGTATTCCAATAGAACAGCTTTACTGCATCATCAGACAAAAAGGCCCTGTTTGTCAGAAGTATTCACACAGAAAGGATCTTTTGCATTAGCAGGTAAAGAATTCTTCAGGCACAGAAAGGTGCAGACTGAGGTCTTATTGGATAAGGGGTGTGCAGTATGCACATAAAAAGGCTGTTACATTATCAGACAAAGAGGTATTCACATGACAAGACTCTGCTGTGTTTTGAGATAATAAGGTGTTGGCGCACACACGCTTGGCTGCATTACCTTGTAGACAAAGAGGTATTCCCATGACAAGACTCTGCTGTGTTTTGAGATAATAAAGTGTTGGCGCACACATGCCTGGTTGCATTATCTTGTAGACAAAGAGGTATTCACATGACAAGACTCTGCTGTGTTTTGAGATAATAAGGTGTTGGCGCACACATGCCTGGTTGCATTATCTTGTAGACAAAGATGTATTCACATGACAAGACTCTGCTGTGTTTTGAGATAATAAAGTGTTGGCGCACACATGGCTGGTTGCATTACCTTGTAGACAAAGAGGTATTCACATGACAAGACTCTGCTGTGTTTTGAGATAATAAGGTGTTGGCACACACATGCCTGGTTGCATTATCTTGTAGACAAAGATGTATTCACATGACAAGACTCTGCTGTGTTTTGAGATAATAAAGTGTTGGCGCACACATGGCTGGTTGCATTATCTTGTAGACAAAGAGGTATTCACATGACAAGACTCTGCTGTGTTTTGAGATAATAAGGTGTTGGCGCACACATGCCTGGTTGCATTATCTTGTAGACAAAGAGGTATTCACATGACAAGACTCTGCTGTGTTTTGAGATAATAAGGTGTTGGCGCACACATGCCTGGTTGCATTACCTTGTAGACAAAGAGGTATTCACGGAGAAAGGCTCCCTGCTGTGCAGTGGGCTGCTTGCTTTCCCCTGTTAGAAGGTGCTTGAAAGCAGATGTGGCATTCTCCAGCTGCTTGAGGTTGAAAGACTGTCGCCCGATGGTGAAATGGATGTGGTCCTGAGTAGTGCAAAACAGACCTCTCTGAACACTGACAATCAACTTTAACATTTTTCACAGTGCTAACAGAAAACCAGTCTTTTGTCTTGTGTAGCTCAGATGACCTCTATAATGAATGCACTTATGTGCTATGAATAAATTTTATTTATACAAAAACTAACCTACATTTCCAACACAAAATGAACCATTTACATATCAACCCACTTGGCCCCAGAACGCCTGTCACTGCTCACACTTTTGCCTTACTGTGCAACCCCAGACCACCTGGTAGTGGCTGGCTAGCAGACGCTCCATGCTAGCATTTCGGCTTATGCAAACAGGAACGGGATTCTTGTGAGACTTGTACCCTTGTTTCCGCTATTGTTTACTACTTCCGGCGATGTCCTTTGTTTGAAGTTCGGTGGAGTTTGAGAGACACTGTGAATTTTCAAATTTGTCAGATGGACAGGTGATAAATGCATGAAAATAAACAAAAGCCCTACTGTTAGCAATGGTGTCAGAGCTTCATCCTTTGAGATTTGAACTGCAAATTTGGCTCAGTCGCTTACTGTAGGCACCCTAACAAACTCATGGAGCTCCATCTTTGGAGATTCAAACTGGAACTTTTGCAAAGTCGGTTACCCCGTAGGTACCCCAAAACCTGGCACTCAGATGCAGACATTTCTGACTTCAAAACAAAACATTATGCTTTTATTTTTGAGTGAAAAAAAATCAAAACCTGTTGGATATACAAGAACACTGTATTCACAAACTGGGAAAAATATTAAGTGAGCTGAAACTTTTGTTTGGTGTTTATTATTGATTTTTAAAGTTGTATACCAGGATCATTTGACACAGTTACTTCCCTTCACATGGGATTTCATAGCGCTAGAGCAGCGGCTGGTCTGGGGCCAAGAGGGTTAACACAAACAAGTAATGCTCCTGGGTGGACAAATATTCACAGACTAATAAACACAGAAAAGGTGAATGGGTTTGAATCTGGGTCAACCATTTCCCATCCTCAAGCCTTACTTCAAGGTCATGCCCAGCTCTGCAATGCTCCAATGTTTGTGTCATCTACCCCAGCAATGCTTCAGTGTTTGCTGCATCTACCCCAGCAATGCTTCAGCGTTTGCTACAACATCTACCCCAGCAATGCTCCAGTGTTTGCTACATCTACTCCAGCAATGCTCCAATGTTTGTGTCATCTACCCCAGCAATACTTCAGTGTTTGCTACATCTACCCCAGCAATGCTTCAGCGTTTGCTACATCTACCCCAGAAATGCTTCAGTGTTTGCTACAACATCTACCCCAGCAATACTTCACTGTTTGCTACATCTACCCCAGCAATGCTTCAGTGTTTGCTACAATACCTAACCCAGCAATGCTCCAGTGTCTGTTACAATACCTACCTCTGCAATGCTCCAGTGGTTGTTACAATACCTACCTCTGCAATGCTCCAGTGTTTGTTACAATACCTTCCTCTGCAATGCTCCAGTGTTTGTTACAATACCTGCCTCTACAATACTCCAGTGTCCATTACAATACCTACCCCTGCAATGCTCCAGTGTCTGTTACAATACCTACCTCTGCAATGCTCCAGTGTCTGTTATAATACCTACCTCTGCAATGCTCCAGTGTTTGTTACAATACCTACCTCTGCAATGCTCCAGTGTTTGCTCTTGTAGACCTGTAGGGCCTGTGAGTATGACCGCAATGCATGCTTCCTCTGGTCAACAAAACAAAACAAAAAGGCAGACAAATGATTTAGGTTTCTCATTATCAGTTTTCACTGCACTGGTACAAATGTTGTCTGGATCACCTTAGCACAAGACTACAGCCATCATTCAACTAATGTTGAGTTCTACCGAATGCTGAATAAGATTTACCTGATTCATTTTTTTTTTTTTTTTTTTTTTTTTTTTGAGAGGCAGAATGTAAGTGACATGATAATCGAAACCAATATGGCCAACTCCATCAGTCCAGGATTATCAAAACTACCCAATACCCCTAAACAACAATGACAACCAAAACAACACCTTCCCCAACACATGTGTGCTTACATACACTATGATACAGCCATAAACGCAAGCACACACACACACACACACACACTGACCACTGACCTGCCCAGCTTTGTTAAAGCGATGACCAGCTAGGATCATGTGGAAGGCATACTTTCGCACCATGGGTGGGCTCATGCAGATGAAGCAGTGGGCTGCTTGTTCCAGGAACAGGGCACTTGATAAGTCAGCATCCTGTTCAACATACAAATCCTGCACTTTCCCTTCATCAACTCACATCAAGAAATCGTCAAAATCAAACACTGTTAGTGTTACTAATGGGGGGGGGGGGGGGGGGGGGAACTAAACAGGGTCCAAAAGAGAGGGGGCAAGGGGGGAGGGGGGAAGAGAGATGGGGAGTGGGGTGAAGAGAGAGAGAGAGAGAGAGAGAGAGAGAGAGAGAGAGAGAGAGAGAGAGAGAGAGAGAGAGAGAGAGAGAGAGAGAACAACAACAACAAAAAACAGAGGGAGTGACAGACACACACAAACACCTGATAAGCATAACAAGGGCAAGTGCTCAGTCAGCTCACATTGAAACTGGTCAAGTTTGGACACTCTCATGATCTTGAACATAGGGTCACGGTCATCAAAACAGGTTGTATGAACTGGTTCAACTAAAGAGTTCATCATCATTCAATCTGTGTGGGAAAAACAACAAAAACATTAACCATTTTGCCACTAACCTTCCAGGCAAACCACTGATCATACAAGTGGCTATACTGCTGCCAGGCCCTGCCCCAAACTACCTATGCCACTGCAAAGGGCTGATCCAAACTAGCTATGCTGCTGCAAAGGGCTGCTCCAAACTAGCTATGCTGCTGCAAAGGGCTGCTCCAACCTAGCTATGCTGCTGCAAAGGGCTGCTCCAAACTAGCTATGCTGCTGCAAAGGGCTGCTCCAAACTAGCTATGCTGCTGCAAAGGGCTGCTCCAAACTAGCTATGCTGCTGCAAAGGGCTGCTCCAAACTAGCTATGCTGCTGCAAAGGGCTGATCATAACTAGCTATCCAAGAGGCTGACTAACCAGCACCTCAGTACTTATGTTTGAAATGCTGTATCTCAGCAACTACTAAAGTAATCCATTATTCATTCTGCTAAATATACAAAAAGAACCACTGCATACAACAATGAGTGTTTTATTTTTGTGTCAAAGATACTTTTGTCATGTAAAGAAAACATCAATAAAATGTCTCTTTTCTCAATAAATATACAGCATTTGTTTTTAGCTGAAACAAAAGAAACCTTATCTGAATACATCCCTCACTTACTGAAACAACAGAGCTTTAAAATGAAGAAGCAAAAAAGGGCATCCCACAGCAAGAATTTTCAATGACACAGAAAGGTCAGTGGCAAGTTTTTCTCTTCACTTCACAGGGAGTGACTGTCCAGTAATCAATACACCAGTAATGGTAACTGAGCACACAGCTGTTTGACTTGCCATTTTCATGGTCAAACTTTACTTCACACTTTTCTGAAAACTTCAAACTGACATACATATGCAGGAGTAGAGGAATGTGGAAGGAAGTCACCTTTAATCTACAACTAGTATGAAATTGAATTAATTCAATTCAGTTCAATAACATCTTATTCATCCCACAAGGGTCAATTCCATCATAATGATGGACTTACACAAATGAAAATTATAATTACAACAGATGAAAGTACAAATGCAGAGGTAAACAATTTATAGCACTACTCATATAGTTTTAGCAGCAACAGTGTAAACTATAGCCATAGGCAATGATGCCCTGCTGCCTCTCAGTTTCTTCAGCTTCTGTCTAACACCCCCCTTTCCTTTTTTTCTTTGTGTTCCCATTCAGGGAAGATCATGCAAGTTGCGTTACTCCTCCTCCAAGCTGTTCCTGGCAAATCCATTTGTCTGCTAGCCACTGTGGGGCAACACAAGCAGTGAACCAACAACCTGTTGTATGGTGTCAATGAAGATGAAACACAAATACATGTGCTCTGAAAAAGCACCTCCTTTGAAAAGGTCACTTGAAATGCCGAGCAGAGTAAATACGTCACATTTTGAACACCCTCAGCTACACGTCAAACTTTGTTCAGAACCACAACATTCAGTTGCATGCAGTTTCTTGCCCTGTTATTTATCTGACGCGTCAAAGTCATGTTTAACTCACAGCTGTGGCACTGGGATTGTTTGTCGAGTGCCTGTGGAGAGGATCGGCTCGGGCATTGGTCACTTCCAACAGCTGAACACAAATTGGAAATGTTGGTATCTAAACTTCTAACATGGCAGCATTACTTCTAACATCACAGCAACACTCTGGGCATGAAGAATGGCTGTCTCAAAATGACCAGTTTACTCCACAATCAAACAGCCATTCACTCTGTTAACAGCACAGGATGGAAAAGAGGAGCAGCTTCAGTGAAAGCTCTGTAAACATCTTGCTCCTGGATGGCCCCCTGAATGCTTCAGTGGTTTTTATCTACATCTGTCAGACCTGTTAATGCTTCTATGAACTCATCCTGCATGTGTGTGTGTGTGTGTGTGTGTGTGTGTGTGTGTGTGTGTGTGTGTGTGTGTGTGTGTGTGTGTGTGTGTGTGTGTGTGTGTGTGTGCGTGTGCATGCATGAGTATATGCATGCATATGTACATGTGTGTTAATCAAAGTGTTTACCTTAACTTAGGTTTCAGGTTCATGAGCTAAGTGATATAGTGAAGTACAAGAGTTTTTCTCTAATCAATAATTCCTGAACCACAGAGCAAAATGAAGTCAAAAATGTATAAAGTATACTTTTCCTGAACCACTTTAGTGATTATCAACAAGCACAGAAAATTGAAACCTTTGTGCTCAAACTTCAAGCACTTTCCCTTTTGTGATCTAGGTCCAAAACCACATGGCAAAGTTGCTTCTCACTACTAAAACAGAATCTCAAGACACAAGAGAAAGAAACACGGCCATAAATGTCACAGCTGTGCTGACCTTAAAACTGAAAAAAAATACTATTTAAGGAAACTAGAACACCTGTATATTTCTGAAAAATGAAAATCCTGTCTGTACTATTCTGACTACTTCAGCAAACTGAAAAACCTGTTCTGTTTTACTGCATAAACCTGAACAAAACAGTCACAAATGGCAAAACGACAACCAATGAACCATGCAAAGATGAAGACCACATGAGTGAATTGTAGTGCTGCAGTGCTTGTCATGTGTTAGTTGCTTCTGAATAGTGAAGCAGTAATAATGTGCACCTTGAAAAGCAAATGGCACGTAAGAGGTATGCAAAGTATGCGCAGTATGAAAATGGTATGACACATTTGGTTGCTTAAAATGAGAATGGCCAAAGCATACATGTAACAACCTAACAAAGCTGGAAGATGATTGGACAAGACTTTAAAGAAAAAGAAAATTTACTTTCAACTGTCTGACACCAATGTGCTTTGTAATGAGGCCAAGGTCATTAAAATCAGAATGAAGAGGTAACATCCATCACAGGCTATTGCCAAAAAAAAGTTTCAAAGGTCTTACTAAAATGCTGGCACAAGAAAGTCTTGGTTAACTACATCCCTTTGACAGTTTGAATACAAGGAAATGGCTCTTCAAACACTATGTACTTTCCAAGTAAAAGTTTGAAATCAATAAAAACTTAGTGGGAACTTTCAAAAACTCAGTGGGAACGTTTGTTCAGAATTTTCTAAAACTGCTTTGTTTTGAAAATTTGCACATGGAAACTTGTAAAAATGTAAAACTCAAGAGCACTTATCACCACAATCACTAGACAAAATTCAATTTGATCGACAATAAATACAAAAACAAAACCTAACACAGATTTGTTTTGCAAAAGACAGACAGCTGGCCAAACAAACTAAAACTGAACATAACATAGGCTCACTTTTTATTTTTTAATACAAGCCAAAACGTAAAGTAAAAATACTGAACAGTGAAAGGGTGAAAACAGAAAGAAACCAAAACCAAGTTGCTGAAGCTGGCTAAACACTCCAGGTAGCAAAAAGCAACAAGGCAATCATGTGTTCTCCACTGTGCAACATGGCTGCCAAACAACTGCAAGTAAATACTGCGGAGTAATCCTCTGAAGACAGCATGTGGCTGCCCATGTGGAGGAGGTGGGTGGGTAATAAAACAAAATCTCACACACACACAATCCTCTCATCCTATGGAATGCATTTGTCAGTGTACAGCTGCATATATTATCAGGTGACCCCCAGCTGGGAACACTACAACGACAACTGCAGAGTAATAATAGAAAGGGATGGCAACTCATGAAATGTTCCAAAGACTGACATGACTATAGGGCATAAGCTGATTTCCTTTTCCTCCACCCTTTTAAGCCAAAATAACTCTCTCTGTTCCTTACTTGCTCAAATCTGCTTAATTCTGCTCATCTTGATACAAGGTATTCATTTTTCATTTTTAACTGCTTGTATGGTTTCATGAAAGGCTGCTGCGTCACTGAAGATCTTCCATCTTGTATCAGCCAGTTGATTCAGTGTCAGTAAAATACACCAATGCAATCTGTTGGGTGATATTTCTGGTCTCCCATCAATGTCAGTAAAATACACCAGTGTCATCTGTTGGGTAATATTTCTGGTCTCCCATCAATGTCCGTAAAATACACCAGTGTCATCTGTTGGGTGATATTTCTGGTCTCCCATCAATGTCCGTAAAATACACCAGTGTCATCTGTTGGGTGATATTTCTGGTCTCCCATCAATGTCCGTAAAATACACCAGTGTCATCTGTTGGGTGATATTTCTGGTCTCCCATCAAAGTCCCAGCCCCCTGAAGAGTTGAGTCCCAGCATCTAAGTACAGAGTGCTCAACACTGTAATCACCTGAAGGAGGTGCCTGGCAGCATAATGTGCAAATTGTCCCACTCACTGTGATAACTGATCACAGTGAGTGCAGTCAGTACTGACCTCTGTGATCATCTTGAGGAACTGCATGGCAGCATCACTGTGCATGCTGCGCCGCTTCAGAATGTCTGTGCTGATCAGAGTGGCCCGCATGGCATAGGGTGGATTCCTTGAGAACATAACCAAGAACAAAATGCAATTTGTACAACTAAAACACACCAACATTACCAATTAAAACTGCACAAGGAAGTGACTAGAGACTGTTAGTGCACTAAATAAACTAGACAAAGGGACAGCTAAGAAATTAAAGCAATATATTCAGGGTTCATGTAAACCGGTAATTTCCGGTATTTTACCAGTTAAGATCAGCATGTACTGGGGTAACAATTAGCAGTCAGCAGATGTAGCAGCTGTTATTTTATTTGACCAGTTCTAAAAAAAGAGAGGATGTTTTTCTCTTGTTGTTGTCATTTGTTTCCTTTTTCTCCTTCATAATGTGCCTCTGGTGGAGTTTATGTGCCATGCATTTACATGCATGCCAGTTGAGAGTTACTGTAGGTGACTCAGGTCTTTGTTATTTTGAGTGCTAATTAACTCCCTTGTGTGTTGATTCTGTTTGTTTGTTTCTTGTTGTTGGTTTGTGTGTGTGTGTGTGTGTGTGTGAGAGAGAGAGAGAGAGAGAGAGAGAGAGAGAGAGAGAGAGAGAGAGAGAGAGAGAGAGAGAGAGAGAGAGAGAGAGTTATATGTGGAAAAGAGCAGGATGTTTACTAGCAGAGATACATTAGAAGAGTATAGATAGGCATGTATGTGACCAGTTACAGCGATTGTCTGACGAATTTCCATCAACCACTTCCGCTATGTTATACTTATAGATGTTATCAGCAAGCATGAATGGCTGGAAGTGCCCTTGCACCCCTCTCCACCCCTCACACCCCCTTCACCTCCCACCGGAACCTTGCACATAGGTGGAGATTGTAGTCTCCATGAAAACAGAAATTACAAGAAAAGAGTGAGACGTGGAGGCAGCAGAATCCATGTGGAATAGTAGTAACTTGGTGTTTTACGTCCAGTCAACCATTGCGGTTATATCAGGGCAAAATCCATGTGGAAAGCTACAGACCACAAACAAGAGGTGAGACAGGTGGAGGTAGCAGAATCCATGCAGACAGACTATAAAGAAGAGGTGAGACAAGTGGAGATAGTAGTCTCTGTGCAGACAGATTTACCTGCAGGAGGTGAGATAGGTGGAGATAGCAGTCTCCATGTAGTGATGTGGGTAGACCCTCTGACTGGTAGCACCCTGCATAAACACTGCTATACTCGCCATCTCCTGCAAGACCACAGAACTTGGGGTTAATGGCAAAGTCACCATCACAAACTCGGGTCGGGGGGAATGACTGCTTCACATTCCTGTCCTTAGTTTCCACATGAATGTACACAAGTTCTGGAACCTGAAACATCTTAGTCACATGGTGTCTGAGAAAAAGTTGATGATAAAGAAATTCTTACAGCTGAACAATATAATTGCCAGACAGAACTAAAACAATGTTACATATATATATATCATCAGGTTTTTGAAGTCACAAGTGAGAAAATCTTTCATCCAGTCAAGATGGAGACTTCTAGATAGCATACAGGTAACCTTTTTGTAGTCTTTTCTCAGCTTTAGTGACAGATCAGTCAGTTTAGTTAGCATTTTGTTTAGTTTATTGCTTACTGGGACAAACAAGAAAAAGGTTTTGTGGGGTGTTGGGGTGAGCTGCCATTTTGAGATAAGTCCTGGGTATGTGTCTGTCTCACCCAATCACTACGTTAGCAGGTTAATCATGTTTTAATTTGTTCAAAGTGTTGCTGTTTTGGTTATATGTTCATCAATGTGGTCTTCTTTTTTTTGTTGCATGCTCTGTAAGCTGACATTGTGTATAAATCAGTTAACTTACCAATGCCCCTGCAAAGTGCAGCCAAGCATGGTCATTGTTGAAGTCTTTCTTGGCAGCATGGTAAGTATTGTAAGCAAATTCGTACATCTGGAACAGAAAGGCCAGGTCTCCCAGACGACGTAGCTGAAGCTCTGGAGCATCTTTTGTATACCTGCAGTGACAAGAGACGCAAAGGGCCATCAGCTTACATGGAGGTACCAAACTACAAGTACAAGTACTCTGAAAACAGATACAAATACAAAACAACTTTATTATTCACAATAAATGCATAAAATGAAAATTTGTCTTCTGGGTCACTCAAATTCCACACTAAACCGGACAAGTAGATGGTTCAACATAAAAAAGGTAAGACAGATAAAATGGAGTCAAACGTAGTAAAACATTATAAAACATCACTTCTGAGATCGAGTGCACAGACACTATGCATTGCTATTACTCATATTCCTACCCTCCACATGTCAGTCATGACACACACTCTACTCTTCCACAGGAGAGCACACACACACACTCTCACACACACATATGCACACAAACACACGTGTTGCTTACATGATGGCAATATTGTGTGTGTGTGCGTGCGTGCGTGCGTGCGTGCGCGCGTGCATGTGATTTGTGGGTTTGCTGCTTACATGACAGTGGTGTTCTGTAAGGATTGGATCTATGGGTTTATTGCTTACACGATGGTGCTGTTCTGTGTGGGTGAGATCTGTGGGTTTTTTACCAACAGGACAGTGGTGTTCTGTATGGACTGGATCTATGGATTTACTGCTTGCAAAATGGTGCTAATATGTGCAGGTGGGATCTGTGGGTTTCTTACACACATGACAGTGCTGTTCCCTAAAGATGAGACCTGTAGGTCTGACCAATTGTTGTTGTTGATCATTTTCATATAGTGCTATTCTCTGTTCCAAAGCAAACTCACTGCACTCTTGTCACATAGGCTCAGAATGAGTGACTGTAGCTTCTAATAGTGTGTTTTTTAAATATGTAAGTGGTGTACTTACAATGCTGTTTGGTTGTTACATTGCTGGTGTCACGTGAAACGGCTGCCATCTCAGCATGTGTTGTGTGTACGCCATACAACCATGCACAAGTTTCAAGCGTCACCTAATGCCAACCATATATGTAGGATGCACACGTGTTCAGCTGTAACCTGCCACCTGCACTTTTGGCAGAATGACTGGGTTCTTTTACATGCTACTGCAATAATATGTTGGTGGAACTGATACTAGTCAGCACAAAAAGTTGACACCAGAGAAGAACATTTTCCTGCTGCTCCTAGTGACTCAAACCCATGACCTTTCATAGTTTCAATCACAAGTCTGACACTCTACCACTGAGCTATCCCAATTCTCCTTACAAGTTACATGTTATTTACATAACAGCACTGTTTGAAGAAGAGACTGGTATGTTTGTTACTTACATAACAATGATTGTGAGGATGGGATCTGTGGATTTGTTACTTAGTTACATGCCTGCACTGTTCTGTCAGGATGGGATTTGTGTGACATGACAATGGTGTTCTGTGAGGATAGGATCTGTGTGTTTGTTACTAACATGACAGTGGTGTTCTGTGAGGATAGGATCTGTGTGTTTGTTACTAACATGACACTGGTGTTCTGTGAGGACTGGATCTGTGTGTTACTAACATGACAGTAATGTTCTGTGAGGATAGGATCTGTGTGTTTGTTACTAACATGACATTGGTGTTCTGTGAGGATTGGATCTGTGTGTTTGTTACTAACATGACAGTGGTATTCTGTTAGGATAGGATCGGTGTGTTTGTTACTAACATGACAGTGGTACTCTGTGAGGATAGGATCGGTGTGTTTGTTACTAACATGACAGTGGTGCTCTGTGAGGATAGGATCAGTGCGTTTGTTACTAACATAACAGTGGTGCTCTATGAGGGTGGGATCTGATTTATTACTTCCATATCAGCATTCTCTGATGACGGGATCTGTGGGTTTGTTTGATGCACTGGTTACAAACACACACACACAACAGTGGTGTGCTGTAAAGATGGTGTGGGACCAATTGGTCAGTTGAGGACTGATTACTTACACAACAGTAGTGTTTTGTGAGGCTGGAATGGGGCCAGTGGGCTTGTTGCTGCCAAACCATTTCCGTGTGGCACTGAAGATGGATCGATGGATGCCTTTCCTTGATGTCAACTGCACATCATACTACACTTTCAACATCATCATTCATATTGCACCCTGAACATAAGGATACCATGTACTGCACTACCATGTACTACATCAGGGCATCATACTATGCTCTCAAAGTCAGGACATCATAATACACTTCATTCAAAACCATGACATCATCCCAGACTCTCAACATCAGGGCATTATACAATGCTCTCTACGTCAGGACATCATAATACACTCTCATTCAACACTATGACATCATCCTGTACATCATCCTGAAGCTCATCTAATAATGTTCTTTCACTAGAAATGCACCTAACTGCACCACAGGACTGGGGAGTATCAAGTATGACATTATTATAGCTTTTGTTTTGTTTCAGAGAACTTGCTCACAACCAATCAAAGCAAATTACTATCAGCCAGAGAGCTCGTGAGCAATGCTTCTGTTCCTTGTTATTTTTAACAGGGGATTTTCTTTCTGTTTAATATAATAATAAAGTGCTTACTGAAGGGTATGATCTCCATAATTTGCATAGTCTTTGCATTGTTTTGAAACCCAGTGCTTCTTGCAATCATCTCAAACCATGACTAATTCTAAGTCCAGTGTACAGATCTCATGACATGGTAGCAAGACTAGGTGCCTTTTGCTGAAGTCACTGTGCAATGGCCAGTTGGTCATGTAATCAAACATAATTCTCTGTCTCTTTAAGTAACAGCCTGGTTGAGGGTGAGTTTTGCTCATTTCAGCTGGTGTTATGTATATGACATATTTAACCAGCAACCATGTTTTATGCAAATGCATACCACTGTAGAGTGCAGAAAGCCTTATGTTTTTGGCAGCTTTTCTTTTCTTTTTTTCTCTGCTCAGCCAGGCAGGAGAAATTATAAATACTGTAATGGTGTAATTTAGGATGCATGTCAGGAAAAAAGATGGAGAAACTGGAAAGGCAGGCAGTTTCTGCATTTACTGCTGAGTGAACTTAGACTAGAGAGGACAGAATTTTTGCTGACTGGCCGCGCAGACAAAAACTTGTACACAAAATGTCTGCCTTTGATCAGGATCAAATTCTGGCCAACTGTCTCAACTAAAGGGCATCTTTAAAAGATGTTTACTTACAGTGCGCAAAGTAAATTATTAACATTAGTTCTTAACATCAGAGCATCAACATCCTATGGGTCAAGGGTCATCATGCCAAAAGATGGCAAATACAGCGTGACTCTGAATCTACAGCATCACTACACTGTGACCTCAACTGTACAGCATCATTGTACTGTAACCCCAACTCTACAGCACCATTGCACTGTGACCCTGACTCTACAGCATCACTACATTTTGACCTCAACTGTACAGCATCATTACATTTTGACCCCACCTCTACAGCATCATTACACGGTGACCCTGACTCTATAGCATCGTTACATTGTGAACCTGACTGCAGCATCATTACACTGTGACCCTGACTCTACAGCATAGTTAAGCCTGTTCTTAATTGGGCGAACACTGTTCGTGAACACAGTTGGGAATATTTGGCGAATATAGTCAGTTCTTAATTGGTCAAACTTTTGCTTCGCGAATATAGTTGGGGATATTCGTCCAACTGCGACAAAGATATATTCGGGGTCCAAAAAGCCTCACTCAACATGTTCTAGGAATATTCTCCCTATTCAACAAACCTTGCCTCTGATTGGTGGAGAGCAGAGAGCTCTCCTGTGGATGAGTAAGAAAGAAAAAAATGGATGACGGTATCGCTAGGTACTTAATAACAATAATAATGTACATTTATCATGCGCTCATCAATGCCCTGAGCACTCACATGATACATATTAACCTAAATATGATATTCTATACACATGTTGTGCAGTCCTACCAAAACAATTTACATAAAATATTATTTAAAACACACACACACACACACACACACACACACACACACACACACACACACACACACAACAAACAAAAAACGCACCACACACACACACACACACACACAGACTGTAGGTACTGATATTAGTTAGGCTGGAAATACTGTGAGAAGGGGAAGGTTTTCAGTTTGGCTTTAAAAGATGACAGAGTTGAGCAGTGTCTAAGGTCTTGTGGGAGTGAATTCTAAATATGGGGTCCAAAGCAAAAGAGGGAATCTGTTTATTTGTTGACTTGTGGGAGGTGCAGCCTTGTCTCTGGGATCCAGAATGATATAGTAGTTAGTTAAATTACCCTGTGAAAAATGATTAAAATATATTGACTTAACTCGACTTTAGCCTACATTTTGGATCACGCTGTCTGCTGTGCTTCTGCCACCATTTTGGGCTGAAGCTTGCATCTCATTATAAGCCAGTTAAGAACAAAGTATAGTTCGTTGAACTGTGTGAACTGTGTTCGGTGAACTATGAGCTCAATTAAAAATGAAGTAAAGTTTGACAAATACTCTGAACTATGTTTGGCGAAACAAACGTTCACCCAATTAGGAACAGGCTTTACACTGTGTCCCTGACTCTACAGCATCATTACACTGTGACCCTAACTCTACAGCATCATTACATTGTGACCCTAACTCTACAGCATCATTACACTGTGACCCTAACTCTACAGCATCATTACATTGTGACCCTAACTCTACAGCATCATTACACTGTGACCCTAACTCTACAGCATCATTACATTGTGACCCTAACTCTACAGCATCATTACATTGTGACCCCAGCTCTACAGCATCATTACACTGTGACCCTAACTCTACAGCATCATTACACTGTGACCCTAACTCTACAGCATCATTACATTGTGACCCCAGCTCTACAGCATCATTACACTGTGACCCTAACTCTACAGCATCATTACACTGTGACCCTAACTCTACAGCATCATTACACTGTGACCCCAACTCTACAGCATCATTACACTGTGACCCTAACTCTACAGCATCATTACACTGTGACCCTGACTACAGAATCATTACACTGTGACCCCGACTATAGAGCATCACTACACTGTGATCCCAACTCTACAGCATCACTACATAGCGACTCAGATTCTACAGCATCATTACACTGTGATCCCAACTCTACAGCATTATGTGTGTGTGTGTGTGTGTGTGTGTGTGTGTGTGTGTGTGTGTGTGTGTGTGTGTAGTGCTTTTTTTAATTTATACTTTATGCAAATTGTTTTGGTAGGACTATGCTCTACATGTGTATAGAATATCATATTTAGGTTAATATAGTATCATGTGAGCGCTAAGGGCGTTGATGAGTGCATGATAAATGTACATTATTACTATTATTATTCCACTGACCCCAACTCTACAGCATCATTACACTTAACCCCAACTCTACAGCATCATTACGCAGTGACCCCAACTCTACAGCATCAATGGATTGTGACCCTGACTCTACAGCATCATTACATTGCGACCCTGACTCTACAGCATCATTACACTGTGACCCCACCTCTACAGCATCATTACACTGTGACCCCACCTCTACTGCATCATTACACTGTGACCCCCAAATCTAGAGCATCATTACACTGTGACCCCCAACTCTACAGCATCACTACATTGTGACCCTGACTCTACAGCATCATTACACTGTGACCCTGACTCTACAGCATCATTACACTGTGATCCCAACTATCCAGCATCATCTACCTGGTCACTGAGGATCTTCATCTGTCGCTCTGCCCAGGGGATGAGGGCTCGCACCACAAACTCATGCATGAAGATGCGTAGGCGGTCCTGATCAGATGCAGTCAGACAACAGCCATGGCCATAGGACTTGCGGTCAGCTGTTGCAGACACCTCTCTCTGATTGCTGGCACAGATAAAATAAAATACTTGTCACAAAATCCACCAGCATTCACTTACGTAACAAAAATAATGTACAGCAAACATTTCAACTTTTACACCTGACACTATTCGCAACAGTTGCAGATCTCCAAAGTTCCAATAAACATTAACACTGCAACCACTAAGCTTTTCTAGGCCCAAGTCTAAATATGAAAATAAAGCTCAGCCTTAACCAGTGTATGAACAGATATTTTAAACGCTGGTTAATCAGAAGAAGCCTACCCAGCTTCAACTACTGTGTGGTTTACTACAGGCCTGTGACAGTGTGAGCATTAAAACACCCAAGTTCTTTTCATAATTCATTCTCAAATAATACAGTTTGTATGATACTTTGAAATTTATACACACAACAGAGGATTTAAAGTAAAAGTCCAAGGTTTTTAAGTATGCAAAATGACCATTGAAATGATTGACAAATGAGTCATTAGTTTCAGATTTAATGAAAAAAATTAAATTAAATAAAATGTTTAACTGGGTTTTTAATTTATTTTATTTTCTGTAGGCTTCCCCGGAAGTGACGTCAGTCTGGGGAGTCAGTGCGGTTGCCATCTTAGATTCTTCAGTAAACTGTGTATGTGTGTGGTCGACAAAAAAGTTAACTATGCCGGCCTACTGTGTTGCCACGAACTGTAACAATTCGCAGATGACCCCAGGTATAACAATGCACGAGCTCCCGCACAATCGACCCGCAGTGAGGCAAAAGTGGATTAAGTTTATACAATTCAAATGAGCTGACTTTCTTGCTGTGCCGCATCACGCCCATTTGTGTAGCGAGCACTTCAATGAGTGCGATTTCGCAAACCCCATGGAATACCGCATGTCGAAGCTGACACGATGTTCCGGTACTCTTTCAAAATCCTGCCTGACAGGCTCAAACTGATACGGCTGTATCCTTGTGGGTCTCTCCGGCAAAGTATCAGTTTGGTCTTTGGAGGTCAAGTTGGCCATTTTGCAGCGACTCTCCAGAGTGACGTAGTAGGCATCTGGTCACGTGATTTGGGCGTCATGGCAACGCGTTTGGTATGACAGAAAATGCCTTTTTTTCATGCATTTATAACCCTCAGATCGCAGTTTCACCTACATCATCGTTCTCAGCGAGCTTTAACGGAAATCATGTCAAAAATCACCCCTAACCTTGGACTTGTCCTTTAAGTGTTCTGAACACATCTAGTTGAGGATGAACATCTGGTGGAGTTTATGTACCTTGTATTTACTTACATACCAGGTCAGAGTTACTGCATGTAACTCAATCTTTGTTGCTGTGTCTATATGTGACTTCTTTCAAGCACTAATTAACTCTCTTGTTTGTTGACTTAACATCTAACGGACTTATTTCATACACAAAAAACTAGTTAACGAACACAAGCAGTTGAAACAATAGGTGAGCACAGCCAGCAAGGTTGGTTAACTATGATATCATTAGATTCACTGAGGTTTGTTGATGATCCTACCTGACACTGGTGTACTCACCAAGGTTGGTCAACCAGGACATTATTGGATTCACTGAGGCTGGTTGATAACCCTACCTGACTTCAGTGCACTCAGTCAGGTTTGTGAATCATGACCCTACTTGACCAATCAAGACCCCATTTAACACCTGTGTATTCAGTCATTGGTGTATTCAATAAGGTCTGTCTCTGACACTGCTGCACCTGATGTTGGTTAATTATGACCCTACATAACAAAGGTGCATCCCAGAAAGCTGGTTAACCATCACCCTATACAACAATTTGAACAAAGGTGTAGGGTATGACAATAAAAAAAACCCACTTAGGGCAAGTAGATGAATTTTCTACTTGCCTGAGTGGCAAAACTAGTTGCCCATGCCAGATTCTTAAAATCAACTACTTTGATTAAAATAGGCGATATGTTTGTCAAATTGATTTTGATGGGTAGAAAATGTGATAAAAGTTCTAAGTAGTCTCACACACACACACACACAATCTTCCCCACAAAGTTATATAAATCTGTAACATTGTTATCGCCAGGTCCATGCTTGAAAGAGATGAAATTCTGTAAAGTAATCAAGCTTACAATTAAAAAAATTCTAAAGTGCCACTGCCAGTGGTACCTGTTTCAGTACTAATGGTATCACTATCAGCAATAAATCATCGCAGTACAGAATGTGACTGAGCATAACTCTGCCTCATTCTGTCATGTGTCATGACTTTTGTGAAAGCCAACAGGCAGTTACTGTTTATTTCATTCTAACACTGTAACAGTTCTAATTTCAGAATTTTAATTACTGTTAATATTAATGATCCAAACTGCCATGCATGCCCCAAGCCATGACCCAACATAGCCCAGGCAGCTTGGATCAGTGGTTGTATTTTTTAACACAAAGAACTGTGCCAAACCTGCACCAGGTACATTTCTTTATTTTCTGTGTTAATAAAGGATTCAGATTTATGCTAGTTTATTCCTGCCTTCATTATCTGTTATTTAAGAATGAGAAAGTTTTTTGTTTTGTTTTTTAAGGTCCAGTGTTTCCCCTGTTTCCACGATACAACAAGATCGCGAGTTGGGAGTAGTGTCCCTTTGCTGAATGAAAATTCCCAATCAGAACATGATTATGAATTTGAACATTTTAGCGGCCACAAATTCACTTTTAAAATGCTCATTGATTACACTTTGGATCTGACACCCCCCCTTCTCCCCTTGCCCCCAATCCCTCCCTCAAAAGAAAGAGAAGACGAAGAAACTGCTTTAAAATTCCCACTTTTACTGGCCCATGTCGTCATTGCAAACACCCCAATCAAATTCTTTTCTCTGCACTTGGGAACAAACTTCCTCTCTTTTGACTGGGATCTGTTAGCTTTTAGCTTTTCAAACTTATTTTTGAATCCCCCCCCCCCCCTTCCTTGGATGCTCCTCTTAAAAAGCTCACACTGGCCAAAGCTAACTGAGTGCGAGCCATGTTTCGCCACGAGTAAAGAGAGCTAGCTTCTGATTGGCTTAACTGCACTGGCAAGCCAATCACATGCTACGACACTGAAGTCGGTCGGTTTGATGATGTAAAAGGAAACTGATGTTGCGATTGCGGAACTGCAAAACAAAAACTGTCACAGTGACTCAAAATCTAGTGCTTGAATTGAAATATGATACTGTCAATAAAAAAAATGATAATGCCTTGCCTGGTCGGGCAGGCCACTGAGATCTTCACCTGCCCGACGGAGTAAGTTACCTGCCCCGGGCAGTTGGGCAGTCCTTATTGTCATACCCTGAAGGTGTAGTCATTGAAAATTGCAAACCATGACCTCACCTGACATCGGTGTAGCCATTAGCAGCAGCAGTGAGGTCAGTGTCATGGACAGGGACTTCAGTGACTGACGTAGGCTTGGGTGTCTGATTCAAGGACAGTGGATGATCAAACAGGTCCTCCTGGTGTGACCCACTCTCACTGGAATCTGGGGAAATAAACACACAAAGTGCCAGCTGCTCAAGTTCTGCCTTCAGTTTGTTTTGCTGTTTTGTTTGTATTCTGTTTAAATTTGTGATTCCCAGCTGGAACTGTTGCCGCTGGAAATTCAGGCAGTCTTACTGAGAAACACCAGCTGGATTACCCAAACCTACCTATCAAGTCCCAGTTCTGCACCACTGTGCACTACTTCCTGTCAACAGTAAGATATATAATATCAGAGAAAACACCTGCAAATCAGCAACTTTACTACAGGCTTTTTTGTTTTGTTTTTGTGAGCCTGATGTTGTAAGCAGAAGTTCTTTTTGTTCATTTGTAGACTCTTGTACTAACTGTACTCATGGTTAGCACTCTTCATTAACTGAGCTACAGTTCAAGACAGTTTTCAGCTGTGATTATTAGAGTTGGGTGGAAGCACTGACCAGATAAATGAGAATCAAACACAGAACCTCGGCCTGGCCATGGGAATATGTTCACCCATCACAGTCAACAGGAAAAGAAAGGCATTTTGCTACTTTACCACAAGCTTTTCACAGCTCCAAATCAAAGTTTAAGACACAAGTGCATATTTTGTGCTGATTATTGTGACATTAAGCAGAACCATTCCATACAGCACTAGTACCACTACTGTGACACTACATTTTGGTGTCATGTGTTGAAGTGCATATGTCCATCACCTGCATGGCAGTCATAAGAATGGACTAATTGTGTCTGCTCTGTGTTTGGTGAGAATACTGCATTTTCTAGGTTCCTTATTGACAGCACATACTCCATTAATTACCATTTTTATTTGTCTTAAATTTAGGTTAATACCAACAGACATACAGACCTAAAGTTGTGTCAGTGTCAGTACAAGTCAGTCTGTTAAATCTAAAAACCGAATTTTACAAAAATAAATAATGTAAGATTTTACTGCAAAGGTGGTTTCATACAGGTTTGGTTTCTATATATCCGACTGTTTCCCAGAATATTTTGTTTGTAATTTGGATGTATTTCTGTCAGTAAAGCACACTTAAATGCTGTCCCCAAGCAGCACCATAAGGGGGTATCCCAGTGTGTGTTTTGCTCCATGCCTGAGTCATGACAGCTTGAGTAACACTCTTGGCATCCCCAGCATTTACTCACAGTACACAACAGCTTTGCAACAGGGCAGATCTGCATTCACCATTGCATAAACATATTTTGGCTGCCCATCAAAAGCGCTAAAATGGGGTGGATCTTTAGGTCATCTATTTTCCATAGCATATTTCTCACCTGTTGGTGACTGCAGGTTCTCTTCAAACAGCTCGCAGGAGGAGTCAACAGATGTGATCATGGCTGGGTTGACCTCACTGGTTCCCTCAGACAACTCAGAGGGGAAGGAGACATCATCCTGGGCTCCAATGCCATCATAGTCCACCCCCTCCTGCAACCATAAATACATACATTCCACAGTGTACTAGGGTTCTAACAGGTTCACCTCATCAGTTTAGGGCATCCATTTGTGTGTTAGCTCTAAACATGCACATGTGCCCACACACACACACTCTCTCTCTCTCTTTGTCTCACTCTCAATGTACATTATGTTGTGTATCAAAATGTAGCAGTAGAGTTTAGGGGATTTATATAAATTTTGTTCTCTCCATCAAAACACACAACATAATAAACTCCAGGAACACGGCACTCTGGTCAGCACTGCCTGGTTAAAATCATTCTATTTCAATACAATAAAATGAACGAATCTCTTTCAGAAATTGTTCACAAGCATTTATATGGAAAACACTGAAACAAATCAAATGTGAACAAATACAAAGAAAACTACTACGTAAATCAAATAAGTATAGTACCCACAAAAACAGTGACCCAGGTACTCAAACTGAGAAACTCTCTTGACACAGAGATCCTGGAACAAACCTAGTTTGAAAACCTGCCCATCCGCCACACAATGCACAATCTTTCGCAGCAAGCAGCAACACTCATTTGCTTTTCATGGAGGAAGCATCACATCCACAAGAATGCTTCAGATTTGAGTGAGTTAGGTGAACAAGCTCTTTGAACAGCAGATGTCTTTTTGATTACACTTGCCGGGCCATCCAGCCTTCATGTGTAATGTGTCAGTGAGGAATGACAGTGTGTGTGATAATCACCACCATCATGCCAGACACCAGACTGACACCATCACCACTGACACCACACTCACAATATTGACATTGTCATCACATCCACAACACCAGCACTGGCACCATCCCCAAAACACCAACATTGATGCCATCCCAACAGTTTCAGCATGGACACCACATCCATGACATCAGCCCCCCCCACCCACCCACCCACCCCCAGAAAAAAGAAAAAGAAAAAAAATTCAGTACTGAAGCCAGCTGCACATGATCAGTACTGATGCAATCTCCATAATAACAGCACTAACATCATCTGCACAACATGATCACTGATGAGCACTTCACAATCTGCACAACATCAGCATTGACATCATTTCAACAACTGTCAACATCAGCACTACATCAGTGGAGCACTGACACTGTGATTATGACACTAAAACTACACCCACAGCACCAGCACTGAAAACCACAATCAGTAATGGAACATTGGTGGGACATGTGAACCTAATGGCTTTAGACCTGCACAAATTTAGCATACATGAAACTATACACCTCACACAGGAATGGATGGAATGGTAAAACACCACCATAAGAATCAAAGAGAGAGAGAGAGAGAGAGAGAGAGAGAGAGAGAGAGAGAGAGAGAGAGAGAGAGAGAGAGAGAGAGAGAGAAACACACTATTACACGTAAGACAGAGAGTCGCAGAGATAGAGAAACTGAGAGAATTTAACACATGTGCATGCACACACCCCACCCCAACCCACCCACACACTATCCAGTCTCTCACCCCCCCTCTCTCTCTCTCAAGATACCATAATGCAGCCACTGACACTGTGACAGCAGCAACAAGCTGGCATTTCACAGAAAGATTAAAATCACTTGCTCTTACTCCATGATACAGATCAATCCTGAGGAGTTACACTTTTTTCTCTTAATTTCTTACTTTCACAACTGACAAAAAGTGCAGACTAACAGCAGACAAAGAAAAAGATCACTGGACAAAGAGAAATTTGAAGAAGAAAACATGGCATGCACAAAAGAAAAATGGCCTCAGACGTAATGGTGCAGGCATTATATTTGAAGCAAACATGCAAAGAAGAAAAACACACAAGGCCACTTTTACAAATACATGCGTATTGCATACATGCATGCAGGTAGCACCAAAACATAGGCATTCATAAATTTAGTAATAGTATGTCATCAGCAACAGAGTGAATACATAGGTACAAACTGTACTGGTACATTAAAGAGAAAAAAACAAACAAACTACAAAACATGCATCCATTATGTCCAGCCATCAACATGTTTTTCTTTTCTTTACATTACTGTCACAGTTACATATTTTCCTATCTACTGACCTATCTCATTACCTGTTATTCCCCAGCCCTCCCCCCCCCCTCCCCCCCTTCACTACTGATTTTTGTTTTAATTTTCCATTCACCAGTGTCTTCTTAGTCTTATAACAGTACTATTCATTTACTTATCAGTTTTTCTGGTTGCATTCTGCTACTACTGTCTTAATTCTGCACACCCTAATTTCAGTTTGTTCAACAAAATTTTCATCAATACAATGCCTCATCAAACTTAACATTCAGCCAGTAGTCTGCACTCCCTTATAATCTGTTACATGCTGTCACATATTTGCAAGCTTTGGGTTCTTGACGTTTTCTCATCCTGAGGTGTCCCTAAACAGCTGACTGGACATTAAAATCCAAGAACTACTATCATGACACTCTCAACAGATTTAAAACACTGAAGATTGCCAAACCTGAATCACTGACAGGTAGAACCTGTATACTTTGAAACTTAACATAAAGATGACTGCAGGGCTGGAAATGAAGATGCTAGAAGTGTACCGAAAGTGCAGATGTAATCATCAGAAACCCTGTATGATGCCTTCCCGTTCCCTGCCATAGCTATCTGCCATCCTCTCACTTCTCAGTATTTGGTATTTTACGCACTTTAACAATCTCCCATCACACAGGCAAACAAGATGATCGCATTTAAACTTAAATCATCCACCCCTATCTCTCTCTCTCTCTCCATCACTTTCCATCTCCTTTCTTTTCCATTTGTGTATCACCAAGACTTTGCAATCCTCCAGTTATCATTGCGTATAACTCTGATTGGTTTACTTCCATTTGGTTTTCTTCAAGAACAGTAGCTGCCTTCAAAGCAAGAGTAGAATAATAAAATAACAATAAAAGAAAAAAAGAAAAAAAAGAAGAAGAAGATACATGACACAGCAAAATACAAGTCATAACAACATATATGATTGAACAGATTAAGCCAAAAAATATGAATGATAACTGTCACTCATCATACATCAACACATATCAAAAATTCGGTTCTCAGCTCCAATTTAGGTTTTATTGAATTGTTGATGTTTTTGTTGTAAAATGTGTTGGATGTTTTATGTAAAAGATGAGCCAGAAGGCAAATTTCTCTCCACAAGAGACAATAAAGTTGTACTGTGTAACGTAGTGTTGATGGCAAGATGAGGGTGTGTACATTAGGACAAAGGAACAGCCATGGGTTGCTGACACCCAAACTTCCACAACCTGCCACTAAGTAGTGCTGGTGCCACACATTGAATATGAACTAACATCCAAGAACAAACAGGTAAAACTTTGTCAATAAACCAACAACTGGTGACCATTATTATTCAATATTCTTTCTTGACACATGATCTTGCAGCACCAGACACACCCAAAACCTGTATAACATATATACATAATGCACACTTTTTATTACCAGCTTTATACAAAATAACTGTATTTGTCAATTGTCACTGTAACTGTGCCCAAAATTTGAACATAGTGTTCTTCCACCTTGAAGCCTGAACACCTTTGGTGTTATTTATTCCAGATCTAACACTTTTCAAGCATCCTTTATGGATCTATAGGTCAAGGACAGAGTGTTTGTACTTGCAGAGTTATTTCTCTTTCCAAAGTACTCTCAAACTTTCTAAATTCAGCATTTTAAAAGAGTATTCTTTCTTAACATTCAAAATTCACTGCTAATTAATAACAACACTTTTTTTTCTTTTCTTTTTTTAAATCTGTTCTGAACACATTTCTCCCTTCATTCAGAGCTTATTAGTTGAGACAGCTGAGAGAATTCTCCCATGCTAACAGAGTCTTCCACCTAGATCAGTTTTTTTTCTTCTATTTTTTTCTTTCTATCATTAGTACTGGGCTGATATCTTCACTATTATGTGCTTGTGGTCACTGATGAGCTACTCAGGTAGCGAAACACATGTGCCTGACCTAGACAATCAACATAATAATGGTCCCCAACAGGATCAGATTTTTGATAACCTGCTGCTCTCTGCTTAGCATTGTGGGCCAAAAATCAGATGGGGGGGGGGGGGGGGGGGGCGGGGAGGGGGAATGCAGTGTCACCTACACTCATGGTAGTGATAATCATGTACCAATAAGTGAATAATACTAACAAGCAGAAAAAACACTTCTATGACTCAAAAATCATCATTGAATTCAAAACTAATTCTTTTCCTTCTTTCACTCTTTAATTTTAAGCTTCTCTCCCTCCCAACTTAGCCATATGAATCCAGATGAGCCTCCTTCACCACAACAAAAAGTCCACTTTCACACAGACATTTTCTTTCTTTGAAAGCCCTTTCAGGCAAATAGAAACACTTTCACACTGACATTTTCTTTTTTTGAAAGTCCTTTCAGGCAACTAGAAACTGTGACATGCACTTAGTACACTTGATCCCTTCTTATTTATTTACATGGCCACTTGCTGAGTACATCTTGAGATGACCCCCAAACTGTCACATGCACTTAGTACACTTGATCCCTTCTTATTTATTTACATGGCCACTTGCTGAGTACATCTTGAGATGACCCCCAAACTGTCAAATGCACTTAGTACACTTGATCCCTTCTTATTTATTTACATGGCCACTTGTTGAGTACATCTCGAGATGACCCCCAAACACTTCATAATGGCAACTATACAGTGCTATTCTTTGCTTCCAAACAGACCCGCTGGCCTCTAGTTGAACATGACTGAATGAGTGACTAGCTTTACACAGCAAGTTTTTGAATATCCACCAAAGAGGTGTCCATACAGCACGTTTGGTTGTTACATGGCTGGTGCCAAGTAAAACTGCTTCCATCTTGACACACATTCTATGCACACCACACAACCATGTATCAGTTTACACTATTACAGTGTCACTTTATTTGAATCCACATATGTTGGGTGCATGTGTATTTAGCTGTAACCCGCCACCTGCTCTTTCTGTAGAATGACCAGGATCTTTTATGTGCTACTGTGAACATGGGGGGTGAAATGTATACAGAAATAAGAGTCAGCACAGAAAGCTGACCCTGGAGAAGAAAATACTCCTGTTGGGAATCAAACCCATGACCTTTCAGTCATGAGTCCAGTGCTCTACCACTGAGGTATCCCTGCTGCCCTTTCAGATCACCCTGATGAGACACCACCTCCACCCCTCCCCCCACCCCCAACTATCATAAGACCATTTTTAATAGTTTTTTTGCTTCTGTTTTTGAAACCTATCATTCACATGTCCATGTCAATGAACCCTGATCAACAACCAACCCTCTTCTAAGACCACTTCTGTTGGAGTTTTTACAGTAGTCGCACTGAAGCATCATTCAAACAGTGGAATTCAATAGCAAATTTACAATGCAAATGAGTGTGTCTTCTTATTGAAATGAATACAGTCCAGATTGACTCAGTGTAGCTGTCAGAGCAAACCACAGAGGTTTTCAAATAAAATTCAGTATCAATGATACTAATGAAAGCATGCTGAATACATATCCAGCTAGAAACTGCGCTGGGGCCAGTGCTTTACAATTACAGTCATACATTCTATTCTAAAAAAAAGCAACTACAGTCTACATTCAGCTTCACCTAATTATACCAATCACTTCGTTAAGTGATCAACAGGCAGTTTGCACTGACAACACACAATCAAACTTAAATGCGTTTTAAGAGCATGGGGCTTTCACATGCACTATGCAAGATGCGTAAATGTATTCAGTTTCTTGCTTTCATTTTGCTCTTTCTCTATCTCACCTTTTCAGTATTTAGTGTTTTCTCTTTCTTCTTTCTGAATTAAAATGTTAATTAATGTTTTAATGTCTTTTATTGTCTCTGCCTGTTGGGTTTAATATCTGCATAAAGGGCAGACTGTCTTCATCAGTGTGTAATAAAGTCTGGTTAATCAGTCACGTCAGTCACAAAGAAAATCAACCAAACACACCTATGAGTACAGCTCATTAAGGAAAATCTGCACAGCATAATCATCTGTAAGAAGTTTAATAACACTTTCATTCTTTCCCTCCTTTCTTCCTATTCTTTCCCTTTGCAGTCTTTCATTCATTCACCTTCTTCTTCTGGACATTACAGAACTATCAGTAGGAAATGAAAGCCCTGAACAAATGTTTTAGTTTACAAACAGTCAAACCCAAACCATGAAGCCTGCCATATTTAAAATGAGTTTCCATTTTTTATGAGTAAAATACACACACACATATATTATATATAGATATACTCTGATCCATTTATTTTAGTGCTCCAATATTCTCTCTCCCCATCAGAATATTAATATGTTTCTGTATCCTTTCAAATGTTAATAATAAAAACAGTATCATAACAGAACATGAGGGTTAAATCCAATGTAAGATGACAACATTCAAAGCTTTGCAAACAAATCAAACCTTCATTTGCTGTGATAATGATCATGACACACCTAACTTGACAGAGGGTGAAAAATCAATCGGACACAAAAGGCAAACTGAAGGAAAAGTTGTACTGGAAACACTTTGGAAGAAAATGGGCAAAACTGAAACTGCAAAAGAAGCCAACATGGCTGACATAACATTGACAACTTACCCAGGCAATATAATATCTAGCTTTACATCGGGGATTCATCTGAAATAGGTGTAGGGGTGAAGTAGAAGTACATTGGCGCTGGCATAAAAGCAATACTGGTTCACAATGCTGATAACTTACAACAGTATACAGTGCATAATGTAAGCTAGGTAAGAAAATCAAACAATTATACAGAAGTTTATAAATACTTAGGGTAAAAAAGGTTTACATCTGGGCAAAACAATAGAAGACTGTATTCTTTTATTTATTTTTTATAGACTAAGTGCAACTGCAAGTACCATAAAATCAGATCTGTTTTTCTTTCAAGAACCCCTATATTGATCAGCATGCTAGCACTTAACTACAGTATGCTGACACTTAATTAGCACATAATGATACAACCTTTATACGCAGGCAGTGGGTATTGACTTTTGCTTGGTCCTTAATTTAAAAAACAAAATGAATGAATCATTTGCTTGTTTGTGTCATGCATGGTGAAGGGGGTGGCAGTAATAGAATACATCTGATAGTGACCTTGTTTCAGACTACTGGCAGTAATCTTTGTATTAGATTGGCAGTACTTTATATTGTTGATCGCACCGTGACCTTAAAATTATTATGAAGGCCATTAAAATGTAATGCCCAGTGAAGTTTACTGTTACATAAAATTTAATGGCTTTAGTAAAACAGTTTGTCAGCAATAGCAAACCGTAATCAATTAATGTTTACGCTGAGTCTGGGAATACATTATCTCCCTTAGATTTATGCGTGCCAACGTCAACAAAAAGCACGTCATAATCATGTGATCTTGTCAATTAATGGAACAAGCTTTCTGGGTCTAAAGCTGATCCCATAAGAACATCCCAATATCCATACTGGAATGGAAGTGTAAAGATGCAATGTTTCAATGCTCTCACTTCCATAGTTTCCAAAGTGAAAAGGTAAGACTGAAAGGGAACCAAACCAAAGCAGCACCACAGGCCCTATCAATAGGAATGGAATGAAAAATACACACACACAGCACTTTTTCACTTTTCATCCTGTCTTAAAAATCAAAATTTGAAAGTTGCAAAAACATGACTGTGAGATCTGCCATTTTCCGCCAAGCAGTCTGTACCAGTGATGTCATAAATAAGGCTGGAGTGTGTCGCAAAAATATCAAATCTCACCAGATAACCTTTTCTGCATTTCACTGGTGAAGGGTAAACCAACAGCTGAATAAGGCTATGCGCTGAAAAGCTTCCAAAGCAAAAATGTACTTTCTGTATACCTATACGTAGCTGTCAAAGCATAAATGTACTTCTTTTGTGTCAGTACTGAGAGAGCCACCAAATGAAGCATTCATAAAAAAATATTTGCAGTTGCACATGTTCTGTTTTCAGGCCAACTTGTGCCTTCAGTCCAATTCCCCTTTAAAGCTTTTGCCATGGACATCAACAGCCTAACACTGATAATTACACAGACTTTACTGATCAATTCATGCAAGTCAAAAACCTTTTGGATACCAAATGCTAAGAGAAGTCAATGGAACACAGTATTTTCAAGCTTGACAACCCACCTCAATACGCCAGTTTACTTCTGGTGAGTGTGTGTGTGTGTATGCGTGCGTGCGTGCGTGCGTGCGTGCGTGTGTGTGTGTTTGTGTAAAACTATAAAAAAATTTTTTTATCAGTGTTGTTCATTTCACTCTCTACTGTACAACATGCGTAAATAATGATATAGCAGTTGTCACAAATTTACTTTTTCACCACACACTGTTCACTGTACACGTGACATAAAAGGCAAAAGACTTCACTGATAAGACAGATGAAGAAGCAGTAAGTGTTATAGACATGACATCAGCTGTTAGGAGAGTACTGGAAAACATCCACAGCAAAAAAATTACTCATTCTTCACCTGTGACTCAGATGTTTTGGGCAGAAACTGGCTCCAAGGGTCTGGTGGTGATGGCCCAGTCTTCATGGTTTCAAGCATGCTGGGAGAGCGTGAATTAATCTGCAGCAGGTGGCAAATCTGGGCACCAAATGTTGACTTCATGCTTTGGTAAACAGCTTCAGCTCTGAGAAGCAGAGAAAGAGAAGGGTCCAAATTACAAAGAGGAACAATCAAAGGACAAGTCCAAGGTTTGGGGTGATTTCTGACAAGATTTCAGTTAAAGTTTGCTGAAAACAATAATGTAGGCGAAATTGTGATCTGATTGTTATAAATGCATGAAAACAGGCATTTTCTGTTGTACCGAAAGCATCGCCATGATGCTGAAAATGTGCACATATGCGCACTACATCACTCTGGGGAGTCGCTGCAAAATGGCTAGTAGCCACAGGGTAACCGACTTGGCAATAATTCCAGTTCGAATCTCCGAGGATGAAGCTCCAACGCAACTATCAGTAGTTGGGCCTTTGTTTACTTCCTCTTTGTTATTTCATCTTTCTCGAACCTTGTTAGGTGCGTGGCGTTTCAGTCTTTTTCATTCTGTTTACTCTAGCTTTCACAACAGGCTAGACCTCATCAGGAAGCCTGCCTTTTATTAGTTGTTTTATTTTATTTTCCCAATTTATCCTTGTTTGTTTCATCATATGTAAAAATGAAAAAGTTTTGTTCGTTCTAGTTCAATAGACTAGCAATTTTGTGGCCTCCCTGGGTTAGGGGCTGGGCTAGTTACCGGTTCCTGCCATTCATTATTTTTTTCTCTTAGTTTGCCGTTTTGTTTCTTGAGTTATATCGTTCATTTACGATGTACGAGTGCAGGGGGTAGTCTAGATGTTTAACGACACCTCTCATTCTTCCTTTGTGTGGGGTAGTTTGTGAGCATCTGTTGCCCTGCCATGTTGTTTTTGTGTGGGGTAGTTTGTGAGTGTCTGTTGCCCTGCTGTGTTGTTGTCACTGCTAAGTGGGTTGTATCATGTATACGGATTACATGTATCCAGCCTTTGTCCTGTTGCTCGCTGACATTACTTGCCTCCTCTTTCTTTTCAGAAAGTGTTGTTTTCTCTCTCTTTTCCCCTTCTTTTTCACCATGCATTCTTTCTTTTTTATCTTTGGTTTATTGGCCATTTCATACCCGCTTGTTAGCTTGCCTGATTAGGGTAGCCATTTTGTATTTCTCTTGTCGTCTGCATTTGTTTACATCCCAATGATTTGTCCTGATTAGCGTTTTGCTTTATCAGTCTGCAGCCTTTGTTTTTCTAGATGGAAACCAAGTTAGTGAGGGGTTAGTTTAGAGTTAGTTATGGTTAGTTTGGCTTTCCATCTGTTTGTCACTGGCACAGTTATTTCTGCTCTGTGCTCTTCTGACTGTAGTTGTCCACTCCTTTGTTGCAGACGGTAGTCTATTTGTTGTGATTTGGTGAGTTTTTTTTTTGTTTCTTCCGCCTTATGCTTGCAGGTAGGCAACCGTTTGGGGTCTTGAGGTGGTTTCAGCTATTTTGTTTCTTTCATTTGGTGTCAGCTATTTGCTTGACTGATAATGGCAGCCATTTTTCATTTGCCACCAGCATTTGTGGTTTGGTCTTTCTTTCTTTGCCATGGGCATTTGTAGTCAGTTCTTTCTTTCTTTGCCACAGGCATTTGTGTACGGTCTCTTTTTTTCATGGCATTTTCTGCCGTAGGCATTCATGTTAGACTTTCTGTCTTTGCCTTGTTAGCACTTGTTTCAGGGTATCAGTGTATCTCTCAGTTTTTGGTATCATGCTGTGTGCTTGCTGCTTGTCAGCTTCATGAGTTCATCCTTGGAGATTTGAACTTGATTTTTTTTTTCAAGTTGGTTACCCTCTGGACAGCCCTACAAATTCCACTTTGAAGCAAACCCCATTTGGTATTTTGCCATAAAGTTTACGAAATAGCACTCAGCGAAGTGCTTGCTACACAAATGGGCATGACTGAGACGCAGCATCAAAGTCAGCTTGTTTGAATTGTACAAATTTGACCCATTTTTGTCTTCCAGTGCGTTGATTCTGTGGGAATTCGTGCATAGTTATGCTTTGGGTTGCTTGTGAGTTGTTACAGTTTGCTGCAATACAGTAGGCTGGCATGGTTAGAGCTTTTTGTCGACCACACGCATACACATTCAATGAACAATCTAAGATGGCAACCGCACTGACTCCCCAGACTGATGTCACTTCCGAGAAAGTCACGTGACTGATGGAGAACCCGAGACAGCAGTCTCGGCCAGCCTACATAAAATAAATTCGATTAAAAACCAATATAATTTTATTTTTTTAATTTTTATTTCACTAAATCTCAAACTAGTGACTCATTTGTCAATCATTTCAATTGTCATTTTGCATACTTAAAAACTTTGGACTTTTTCTTTAAAACGAGAGGATATCAATAATGACATCACTGATTTATTAGCATATTTGCAAAGCAAAAAGATAAATGATAGTAACAACATGTGTCAAATGTGTACATGTGCAAGTATGCATACATACACATGGGCGTGTGTCCAAGAAAACAAATTTGTAATCATAGTTTACACCAGTAGTGATATTCCATGACTGCATGTATACATGTGCAGCATATAATCAGGGTCAGGCCTAGCCATCATTTACTAATTTAGTAATTAGCACAATAAAGAGAACAAAGCTAATAATGGTACATAATTTGCATGTCTACAAGTTTGTATTCATTGCTTCCATTCTTCCAAAGATGCTGTGTGGCTGCCCATGTGGCAGGGTAATTATAAACAGTCACATGGGATATCTGCAATGCCCTCACCTATGGAATGCATTCTCAATGTACAGCTGCAAATATATATACCAGGTGAACTCCAGTGTTCAGCTGAGGACATTACAATTACAACATCATTGCTCTGAACAGTAATGGACAATTTGCATTATATGAATATCTTTAAAACACTGCCGACTTTCAAACCTGATTATCACATATATGATAGGAAGAAAAGGGTATTATATAAATATCTTTAAAACATTGCCAACTTTAAACCTGATTATTAACCCTTTCATTGCTGTACATCTGCTGACCATTACTACCCTTAAGTCCTGATGACTGCTTTAGCGGGCCTCACCCTTTCCCTCCTCTCAGCCCAGTGGGCTGCTAAAGCATGGGTGGGGCTGTTTACATTTCCCCTCCTTGAAGTTAAAGGGCACTAACAGGACCAGCTGGATTTGTTTTAATTTTGCCTGGTATGGCTTACCCTTCCTGTGAGAAAGTAGCCAAGGTCCAAGTTTTGTTTAATTTACTGATTTTCTCTGCCACTTTTTTGCAGCAAAATGGCAGAGGAAGATGCAGAACAGCTTTTGGATGATGAAATTTATGAGGATACTGGTGATGATTTTGATTTGTTTGATCTGAATGAAGAGGAAAGAACTGAATTAGCAGCTTTTGTGAATAACCATGATAGTGATAGTGAAAGTGGTGATGAGCTTGATGATGAGAATTTGCCGCTGTTTTACCACAGACACCCATGATTTGAATGGACAGGTGGAAATTATGTTCCACCAGCAGTGACATCACCCCAAATATTCTAGGCATTCAGGTCCCATCCATGTTCTTGATGCGTCAATCACACTTTTGGAGTGTTTCACTTTCAACCTCTTCTACACAGAACAAATCTTTTGAGATCTGGTAGATTTGCAAATGAGAACGCAAGAAGAAATGAAAGTGATGCCAACAACAAGAAAGGAGACTGGAAAATGCTGATGATGGATGAGTTGAAGGTGTACTATGGCCATGTCATTGTGAAGGACATCATCAAACTGGATAGAGATGCCCACTGCTGGCACCAAGGGAGTAAGCACTTCCTCCTCTACACTAGATTTGGAAATGTCATGAGTAGAGACAGATTCTTTCAAATCCGTTGATACCTCTACTTTGTCGACCCATGGGATCCCGTCAACACTGCCGACAAACTGCACGAAATTTGATATATTCTGAACAGTGTGCGTCAGAACTTTCAGGATGAGCATGTGCCACATGAGCATGTCACAGTGGATGAGGCAATGGTGCCATTCAAGGGTCATCTTGGGTTCAAACAGTTTATGAAGGACAAACCCGTGAAATTTGGGATCAAGCTGTGGGTGATGGCGGATTCTGGGACAGCCTACTGTTACAACTTGGAGGTCTACACAGGTAAACATGGACCGCAGATCAACAGACTAATGGGACTTAGTGCTCAAGTCATCACTGGCCTCACAAAGCCCATTCATAACTTTGGCCACATAATTTACATGGATAACTTCTACATGTCACCCATTCTGGCGAAATACCTGGTGAGTTGGAAGACCTACCTGTGTGGGACAATGAGACCAAACCATCTGGGCTACCCTGCTGACATCATAAAAATGAATGCAGAAGCCTGACATCTCCCTCGAGGTAACAGCAACTGGCGTCAGTGTGACTATTCCAGCATGTTGGCGACAGCATGGAAGGCCAAACTCATGGTCTGCTACCTGTCTACTGCCCACGCCCCTCATGAGGAAGAACCACAGAGCATCACCCGACGACAGAGGGATGGCACAGAGGTAGCTCCCCTGTCCTCCTACTGTGGCTGCCTATGCCCAGTACATGAATGGAATGGACAAACTGGACCAGATGATGAGGCAGAACAAATCAAAAAAGTGCATGAAATGGTACCAACGAGTGGAAACTAAACTCATGGAAACCAGTTTGTACAATGCCTACGTCATCAAAGGACACGCCATTGATCACAAGGTTGGAATTGTTGTGAAGGGTGATTTTGTTTTTGTTCAGGCTAGACCTGGCTCATAAACTGGTTGAGGGTCACTATGTGGAGAAGGCTCCAGTTGGCAGACCAAGCAATGAAGCCAACGACAACGAACCACATTTGGATCGAATGGACCACTGGCCTGTGAGACATGAGGGCAAAGATCATGTCTGTGAGGTGTGCAATGCATGACACAAGCACCAAAAATGATGAAGCCCAGGTGTGTCGTGCCAAGACAACCCCTTCAAACAGAAAAAAAAATGACCATGAAATGTGAAAAGTGTAGCGTGTACCTCTGCTGCAATCAGCGCGACTGCTTCAAGGTCTACCACACATGTGTCACCTTTGTGTGACACATTGACATTGAGGTGGAGGACACGAATGTTCAGAGACTGACCTGTATTATAGTGTATAGATCCTGTTTTTCTCTTCTGTGTTTCTAATAGGTGTTGGAAGCTCTACTGTTAACATCTGGACAAATATAACCATCTTAACATTGGCAGCACAGAGCGTTTTTCCCTGCGGTTAATACTGTGACATTAGCTGTGACACTCAGGACAATGTGACACTCACTTGTGTTGGATGCCTTTTTCTCCATATTGTTGGACATCCACCGGAGCCCAGTCTGTAAGTAGGTGCATGTTTACATGTCCCTGCTGAATGCTGTCCACCATCTGCATGGCAGTATTTTTATTGTTTACTTATGACACAACAAAATATGTCCTTTGAGTCACCTGTCACCACATGTACACAGGTGCGTTTATTTGACAGCACTCTACTTCTGACGTCAATTCTGCACACAGTGGTGTATGGCACTACATATTTCATACATTGTGGCTCGTATGTAGGCAGGGTGCAAATGGGTACCCATTTCATACTTTTACTCTCTCTGGAAACCCAGGAATGAAAGGAATTATGATGCTTCTAACAATAAGTCTGCTCTCAAGGGTAAAAGATCAGCTGCCCCGCTAAAGTGGCCAACAGTAATGAAAGAGTTAAATCATGGTATGATTGGAAGAAAAGGGCAAGGATATGAAACCAACTCCATTTTACAGTGCTCACTCACCTGGCTTGCTCCCCATCCAAAACATCATGAAGCAAAACGTAATAGTGGAGAATTCCTTGACAAAACCATCTGGGTGTCTTGTTCGGAAACTGCTGCTGCTGAGTCAGCTGCTGATTGGCTAGCGCTGTGAACATGCTGAGTGGATCGGACTGAGCCGATGACACAACAAACAAGCCTGTCAAGCTGTTAAGGAGCATTAACTGTTGCACACTGATTTACATCTGTACTTTATTTGTTACCCAGGGCTTCTGAAAACAACAAGAAGCTGTACATATTCACACCTCACCTCATGTTCACCCTTTAGACTTTCCCATTGTGCATGAAAATAATGCTTTAAAATCCATAGTAAAGAGTTAAAACGCCCCTCATGGTGGGTTCACACGATCGCAGAAGTTTGCAACTTTCCCCCAAAATGTATTACTACGCGTTACCTACCCTTAGGTCAGAAACAACGTTACTGTTAAAAAAACCCAGCACGTATGTTAAAAACAACCACACCATGTAATAGATGAGAGATTTTTCTATCGATCCTGTACCCTCATGTCATTACATTTTGTTTAGTTTGACAACTCCACAACATGTTTCAAACTTCTGTGACAGCATCAAAAAGACTGAAAATCAAGCTGAAAAGTTGCATACTTATGCAACTTTTTGGAGCCACTTGTGTCAGAAACTTGCTTATTGTCAAAAATCTAGAGCACGATTTTTTTTCAGTGGTACACATGAAAGAAGAAAGATTGCTCTATCTGTTCCTTACATTCTGACAATTTTGTCACGATCACACGAAACTGTGTTGCAAACTTTTGTGACAAACATCCAAAATTGAAAAGTTGCAAACTACTTTTTGGATGGTGTGACCGTTTCAGGGCCTACTGTTTAATAACTATGGAGTGGAATGTAAACAGAATAGTACCATGTAAAAGATAAGAAAATATCCTATCAGTTACATATCTTTGAGTGTTAACTTTGCTTTTATTTTAATCACACTGCACTGTGATGCATACCGGTGTGATGGCGTCGTGAAATTTCAAACTACTCCAAAGTTGCACACTTCTGCAGCTTTTTGTCATCACTTGCTTCAGAAACCGGATTACTGCTAAATAACTAGGGCACTGAAAATTAAGCGAATGGTACCACCAGAAAGATGAAAGATTCTTATCTGGTTCAGGTTATTCTGTCTTTAATATGACCACACCAGACCGTGTTGCAAACTTCTGCGACAAACAGCCAGTTTTGGGAAGTTGCAAAGTTCTCAACAGAGGGTACTGTCATGAATTGTCTAACTGGTGAATATATACAACACCAAAGTAAAAATTAACCATACCATATGTAAGAGAGATTGATTCCCTATCAGTTTCATGTACTGGATTTATTTATTTACATGCAGTTTGAACATACCTTTCCGTGTTGCATAGTCATAAAAGATGTGAAAGTGTTCAATCAATGTCAAAAATGTCTGCCTTGAATTTCGTCATTGCTTACGTCAGGAAAAAGGTTGGAATTAAATAACAGCAGCACATAAAAATATAATAATGACAACAGATGAAAGATGGAAAGTTAATCTATTCACTGCACATCCATGTTGATTTATTTACCGTTTGGTTTTATCCCATCAGACCGAGTTGCAAAGATCTGTGACAAGTTGCAAAGTTCTGGGATCGAGTTGCAAAGATCTGTGACAAGCTGCAAAGTTCTGGGATCGTCTGAACCCAAAGTTTCAAACTTATGCAACTTGGAACTGGCACACCAAATCTACTACCAATATTATTCAGTTGATCACATTTTTGTGATAGTGCTCTTGTCTATGCAGCCTGTTTGATTTGTTGATTGAGTTTATTGCAGGTTACAGCTGATCAGAAATAATATTGTAAACGTACCTGTGCCTACATTGGTAGAATATAAATATTTTTCATTGTCAAAACAGCACATCAAGTCTATTAAAAATCATTTAGTCTAGTCTGTAATCATACAGAAGAAAATGTCTAGATCTAATGCAAAACTGAATGTAGTAAACACTGATGATGACACAGAGGCTTGCCCGCCTAACTACTGATCTACTGGCTACTATTATACATCTACAGACATACTATTATACATCTACATAATAGTAATTAATGTGTTTTGTTCTACCACCATGGTTATATATGAGCACCTACCTTATCCACACATACGAATGATAATTGATCTACCTTTCTTGTCGATGAAAAAATTCAAATAAATTGTTGTTCTTTTCAGGATAGGAAACCACAAAGCTATTGGACTACCTACCTACAAACCCCTATGACTGGCAGTGGCGCACCTGCTCAGATGGCCATATCGCACCTGCTCAGAAACCAGATCGTTCAATAACATGTAACAGTCTTTCGACGTGTCTACCTGTATGGTTTCCAGACCGACAAAGTTGCCCGTTCATTAAATACTACTGTGCACCGCATACATGCCCATTCAGGCTATTGTCTCCTAAACCACAGACCTACCCATCAGTTAATGTGTGAAAAATATATAATGAGCTAACTGCATGCCTGTACACTCAGGAGATAATCACAAAACTACCTGTTTATCCACACAAGCATTTTCTTGCTATTCTTCACAGCTCACTGCAAACATGTCAGCACAGTTATGCCTCTCCCTACCCACATATAGTTTAGATGATTAATACACCTGTGGAATCTTCTCATCTGTCCACATACATTTCCACTAAGGTAAAAGTATCTTTGGACTAGGAAGTGAGTGTAGAGGTAAATCTTCGTGGTTAACCAGAAAGAAAGGATCAAGATGAACATGATCGGTGGGTGTATAAACGGGTCTGTAAGTAAACAGGTAAGTTTACATATCAAGTTGGACGAAAATCATGAATTGAATAATTATGAAGCTTTATGAATGGACAGACCTGTGTACGTTGACAAACAGGTGAGTGAACATCTGGTTGGCTTACATTGTTAGCTGTAAAATAAGCATGGACATACTAAGGTAAATTATATGTAAAACATTAGGTGAGTATAAAACACTGCGGTTATCTGGAATGAAAGCATCAAAACGAACAGGTTGGTTGATGAACAGGTACATCTGTGAGCCAGGTAGCAGAGTCTTCCTGGTCACTGACCTTGACATAACTGTCCTCATTGACTGGGTGTAAAAAAACTACCTTCGTGGTTAGCCGGAAGGAAATAGCACCAAGATGAATAGGCAGATTTATTTTTGGGTGGGTCTGGGTAGATTTATTTTCAAATGGGTCTGTGGGTACGTAGACTAGTAGATGAGTTGACAGATAAGTGTGCCTGTTAAGCCAGAAGGAAAATAATGTCTTGAACAGGTGGGTTAATAAATACATAGATCCATGGATATGTAGAGCAAGAGTTGATTGGGCAGGTAAATATTAGCGGTTAGTCAAAATTAAAGGATCAAAATGAAAGGGTAAGTTGAACAGTGGGTGCATCTATGGCCATGTGAAGGAGTAGTTTAGTCTACAGGTAGGTCTTCGTGGTTAGCTGGAAGGAAAGCATCATGATAAAGAGGTAGATTTATTTCCGGGTAGATCTGTATATATATGTTAAGCGGTAGCTAGGTGGATGGGTAGATCGCGAAGGTAAATCGGAATGGATGCATAACACTTAACGGGGAGTTTTTGAACGGGTGCATCTATGGACATGTAAACAGTTGAATTGGCAGGTAGGTCTTCGTGGTTATAGTCAGAAGCATCAAAATTAACAGGTACATTCATTTTCGGGTGGGTCTGTTGGTACGCAGACCAGCAGATGAATTGACAGATAAGTGTGCATGTAAAGCCAGGTGAAAAACACACAAATTGTACCAGTTGATCGATGAAAAGGTAAATCTGTGAATATTTAGAACAGGTGAGAGGACAGGTAAGTACGAATAGTTTGTTGGAATGAAATAATCAAAATGAACAGGTAGGGTAATGAACGAGTTGATCTATGGGCATGTATACAAGTAGTTGTGGTGACAGGTAGGTCTTTGTGGTTAGACAAAAGAGAAGCATGAAGAAAAACAGGTAACTTTATTTTCGTGTAGATCTGTGTGTACATACCCCAGTAGACGAGTTGAAAGGTAATTGTAAATGTTATACCGAAAAGGAACAAATAAACTTTACAGGTACAGTGATGAACAGGTACATCCGTGGACATGTAGAGCAGTAGAAATGTTGACGGGTAGATTCTGGCGGTTAATCGGAATAAACGTATAGTTAACAGGTAGAGTTATGAACGGGTACATCTATGGGCAGGTATAGAAATAGTTGTGGTGACAGGTAGGTTTTTGTGGTTAGATGAAAGAGAAGCATGAAGATAAACAGGTAAATTTACTTACAGGTAGATCTGTCTGTAGGTACCCCAGTAGATGAGTTGAAAGGTCATTGTGCAGGTTATGCCGAAAAAGAAGAAATAAACTGAACAGGTATACTGATGAACAGGTACAAATGTGGACATGCACAGAAAATGAACAGGTAGGGTCATGAACAGGTACATGCATAGGAAGGTACACAAGTAGTTGTGATGACAGGTAGGTCTTTGCGGTTAGACGAATGAGAAGCATGACAATAAACATAGTCATGCAGTGAAGTAGAAACGCTGACAGGTAGATCTTAGCAGTTTATCTGAAGTATGAAAATGAACAGGTAGCTCATGAACGGGTATATATCTGTGGTTAGACGAAAGAGAAAAATGAAGATAAACAGATAAACAGTCATGCAGCGCAGTAGAAACGTTGACGAGTAGATCTTAGTGTTTAATTTGAAATAAAGTATGAAAATAAACAGGTAGGATCATGAAAGGGTACATCTATGGGCAGGTACATAAGTATTTGTGATGACCGGTACATCTTTGTTGTTAGACAAAGGAGAAGTATGAATATTAACAGGTAAATTAATTCCAGTTGGATCTGTGTGTATGTACCCTAGCAGATGAGCGGAAATGTAATTGTGTATGTTATGCCGAAAAGGCAGAAATACTGAACAGGTATACTCATGAACGGATATACCTGTGGACAGGTAGCGCAACAGAAATGTTGACGGGTAGATCTTAGCGGTTAATCATACAGAATATTTAAAGTATGAAAATGAACAGGCAGGGTCATGATTGGGTACATTTAAGGGCAGGTACACAAGTAGTTGTGATGACAGGTAGGTCTTTGTTCTTAGGCAAAGGAGAAGCATGAGGATCTGTGTGTACATACCCCACCAGATGGGTGGAAAGGTAACTGTGCCTGTTATGCTGAAAATGAAGAAGTAAACTGAACAGGTACACTGATGAACAGGTGCATCTGTGTACATGTAGAGCAGTAGAAACGTTGACAGGTAGATCTAAACGGTTAATCAGAATGACAGTATAAACATAAACAGGTAGGGTCATGAACAGGTACATCTATGTGCATGTACTCAAGTAGTTGTGGTGACAGGTAGGTCTTTGTGGTTAGACAAAAGAAAAGCATGAGGGTAAACAGGTAAATATATTTTCAGGTGGATCTGTGTGTAGGTACCCCAGTAGATGAGTTGAAAGGTCACTGTGCAGGTTATGTCGAAAAAGAAGAAGCAAAGTGACCAGGTATACTGATGAACAGGTACATGTGGACATGTAGAATAGTAGAACCATGAATGGGTAGATTTTAACATTTAATCGGAATGAAAGTCTGAAAATTAACACATAGGGTCATGAATGGATACATCTATGGGCATGTACGCAAGTAGTTGTGGTGATGGGTGCCTATGAATGAGAATGGTTAGACGAATGAGAAGCATGAAGGTAAACAGGTAAATTTACTTTTGGGTGGATTTGTGTGTAGGTACCCCAGTAAACGAGTTGAAATGTCATTCCATAGGTTATGCCGAAAAATAAAAAATAAACTGAACAGGTACACTGATGAACAGGTATGTCTGTGGACATGTAGAACAGTGGAAACGTTGATGGGTAGATCTTAACGGTTAATCTGAATGAAAGTATGAAAATGAACAAGTAGGGTCATGAATGGGTACATATATGGGCAGGTACACAAGTAGTTGTGATGACAGGTAGGTCTTTGTTCTTACTATCTTAGGCAAAGGAGAAGCATGAGGGTAAACAGGTAAAATTACTTTTGGGTGGATCTGTGGGTAGGTACCCAGAGATGAGTTGAAAGGTCACTGTGCATGTTATGCTGAAAAAGAACAAAACTGAACAGGTATAGTGATGAACAGGTACATCTGTGGACATGCAGAACAGCAGAAACATTGACGGGTAGATCTAAATGGTTAATTGGAATGAAAAGTATGAAAATGAACAGGTAGGGCCATGAATGGGTACAGATATGGGCAGGTACACAAGTAGTTGTGGTGACAGGTAGGTCTTTATGGTTAGATGAAAGAGAAGCATGAGGGTAAACAGGTAAATTTATTTCCGTATGGATCTGTGGGTAGGTACCCCAGTAGATGAGTTGAAAGGTCATTGTGTAGGACATGCAGAAAAATAAGAAATAAACTGAACAGGTATATTGATGAACAGGTACATCTGTGGACATGTAGAACAGTATAACTGTGGATGGGTAGATCTTAATGGTTAACTGGAATGAAAGTATGAAAATGAACGCATAGGGTCCTGAGCGGGTACACCTGTGCAAGTAGATGCGGTGACAGGTAGGTCTTTGTGGTTTGACGAAAGAGAAGCATGAAGGTAAACAGGTAAATTTATTTTCACGTGTTCTGTTCGTAGGTACCCCAGTAGATAGTTGAAAGGTCAATGTCCATGTTATGCGGAGAAAGAAGAAATAAACTGAACAGGTATAGTGATGAACAGGTACATCTCTGTACATGCAGAACAGATGAAACGTTGATGGGTTGATCTTAACGGTTAATTGGAATTAAAGCCTGAAAAGGAACAGGTAGGGTCATGAACGGGTACATCTATGGGCAGGTACACAAGGACATTGTGATGTTATGCTGAAAAATAAGAAACTGAACAGGTATGGTGATGAACAGGTACATCTGTGGACATGTAGAATAGTAGAAACGTTGATGGGTAGATCCTAACAGTTATCAGATTGAAAGTCTGAAAATGAACATGTAGGGTCATGAACAGGTACATCTATGGGCAGGTACACAAGTAGTTGTGGAGACATGTAGGTCTTTGTGGTTAGATGGAAGAGAAGCATGAAGGTAAACAGGTAAATTTATTTTTCGTGGATATATGTGTAGCTACCCCAGTAGATAAGTTGAAAGGTCATTGCGCAGGTTATGCCGAAAAAGAAGAAATAAACTGAACAGGTATAGTGACGAACAGGTACATATGTGGACATGTAGAACAGTAGAAACGTTGACGGGTAGATCTTAATGGTTATCAGAATGAAAGTGAAAATAAACAGGTAGGGTCATGAATGGGTACATCTATGGGCAGGTACACAAATAGTTGTGGAGACAGGTAGGTCTTTATGATTAGACGAAAGAGAAGCATGAGGGTAAACAGGTAAATTTATTTTCGGGTGAATCTGTGTGTAGGTACCCCAGTAGATGAGTTGAAAGGTCATTGTGCATGTTATACCGAAAAAGAAGAAATAAACTGAACATGTATACTGACGAACAGGTACATCTGTGGACATGTAGAAACGTTGACGGGTAGATATTAATGGTTAATCAGATGAAAGTATCAAATCAACAGGAAGGGTTATGAACAGGTACATCTATGGGCATGTACACAAGTAGTTGTGGGGACAAGTAGGTCTTTGTGGTTAGGCAAAAGAGAAGCATGAAGATAATCAGGTAGATTTATTTTTGGGTACGTCTGTGTGTATGTAGCCCAGTAGATGAGTCGAAGGGTAATTGTGAATGAAGTTATGCCGGAAAGGAAGAATTAAACTGAGCAGGCATACTGATGAACAGCTATATATGTGGACATGTAGAGCAATAGAAACGTTGATGGGTAGATCTTAGCGGCTAATCTGAATAGAAGTATGAAAATGAACAGGCATAGCCATGAACGGGTGCATCTATGGGCATGTAAAGGAATAGTAGAGTCACGAAGCAGGTCTTTGTGGTTGGGTACCCTAATAGGAAAGCACTGAACAGATTCATTTTCTGGTAGTTATGTAGATGTGTACAGCATCAAAATGAACGGGTAGGTATGTTAAACAGGTACATCTGTGGACATTCAGACTCCTAGCTGTGGGGACAAGTAGATCTTCGACCATGGCTAGCAAGAAGTCAAACATCAAGATGAATAGGTAGATTTATTTTCATGTATGCCTGTGGGTATGAAAACCATTAGATGAGTTGACAAGTAACTTAATGTTAAGCAGGGACAATGTAAATGAACATGTAGGTTGATGCCATTTCAGATAGCATTCATTTTATTCCATCATCTTGTAATTTCTGTTAATTATTCTTTTCATTTATATGAGCTAAAACTTATTTTCCGTGTAATGCACAAGTGTCTTATTTCAGTGTATTAGGTTGCAAAATTTACACACAAGAAAGAAGGGAACAGTATGCCACTGGCGGGCGTTTGCCGCACCAGGCAACATGCCTTGTTTGCTTTGTTAATCAGTTATTCATTAATCTTGGCATACCATCCGATCATGCATCTTTTCTCCACATTCAGTACAACAATTTTGATGCCAGTTCTGACTTCATTTATTCCTGACATCACCACGCCCTTTCTAATAAAAACATATTGAAAAGTTGACTGCTATCTACTGTACAAATTTCTTGATTTGTGTCCCATCTAGTTTCGTTGGCAAAATTTACACATACCACAGAAGTGAACATTCTCCTGGGTAAGATTCTGTAAGCATTTACTTGTACATTTCTTGACCGGTTGGCATGTCTGTTTCAGCTATTTAGCTTTTACTTTCTGTCCTTTGTCCATTTCAATAACTTTATCTAATATTTTATCGTGGACTGTGTGCTTACCTAATCAGTCTAATCAGTTTGAATCTAAAAAAGACCGACCCGAAACAGGCTATCGAGTGAAAGAAGTGCATAAAAAGCAGTAAAAAGCACCACCCTGCACTTACAAAACATAATTCCGCAAAAATATTAATTTTACTCTGTGAAGCTACTGTTCGAACAGGCATATAACCCCCCCAAAATGCTTGCAGGCACATTTCTACGCTTGATTCAACTCATCTTTTTGTTGTCCGTTTGTTATTTCAAAAGGTTGCAAAGATATGCAACTTTTTGAAAGCTGCAAACTTCCGCAATCGTGTGAACCCACCATTAAACATGTCCAGTACATGATGACAACTACCAATTTTTCACCACGACAAACAATCCAAAGTAAATGATGCAACACCATTTTGAAACTGAAGTGGAACAAACAGCAAGATTGCATGCAGTGTCATATATACATATATATATACTGAATCAGTGACTGTTTTCCTGATGTTCATTGGCTATTGCCTTTTACATTATCCAATCACATGAGCTATAAGAGAATGTGAAGGTTGTGTGCATATTTATTGCAACTGACTGAAGGCACGTCTAATTGCATGCCAAACTGAAAGCAAAGCACCCTGAAGATTCTGTTGATGCACTTACTCAACCAGTGAACCCAAATTCTGCAGGCCTACAGCAAAACGTCAGACTTGTAGTTCAGTGTTTTAGGAGTGCATGGCTAAGTGAGTATGACTTGGATAATTTATGACAAGGACAGTCAAAAAACAAAGTTCTGTGTCTGCACAAAAGTGATCAGCAGTTACACTCCAACAATTAAACTTATGAAAAACATGACTACTGGGTTAACTTTCAGCAGTCAGCAATGACAAGAGGTGAAAAAAAAAAAAAAAAAAAAAAAAACAGTGACCACAAGGGTGCTGTAGCTGTCGGAGTCTTTCACACAACTGTTTCTTAGACAAGTAAATTGCCAAATGAGGCAACAAAATTTTATTCTCCCTGCTGGTAATTTTGATTGACATAGCAAGAATTATCAGTGATATCACTGTAGTTGCAGCATTACATGGTGCCATTGTCTAGGATCAGACTGCGTGTGAAAAGTTCATTTTGATCTATTTTAACAAAAAGCAAAATATTTACATCATGTATGTTTTTCTCCACAGACGCCCAAGACAGAAGGGACAGAAAAATACATTTCTTGATTCCTGCATGGGTTTCACTGAAGTGACAATCCTGTGATTTTAGTTCTGAGTGATTTTATGTCTAACTGTCTGTTAGACATAAAATCACTCAGAACTAAAATCACAAACTATGATGTGCAAGGTTCCAACATGTACCATTAAAGCAGCATTGAGTTCGTACATAGAAATCTCTGAGAAAGGTGAGATTTTTGTAACACTAACAGCACTTTACTCCCAGCTTGGACTAAGTTGGAGTAGCATGTGTGATGACTTTTGTACAGTGACAGTCTCTTGGATTCCAAAGTCTGATGGTTTAAATTCTAATTAATGTCAAAGTACTCACACACAAAATGGGAGCCTTGACATAGACATTTTAAAATTTGGTTGAATTGCAATGCTTCTGTCTTGATTGCTGATTCCCCCCCCCCCCTTTGTTGTTATTTGCCCTTCATAAAAAATTAAAAAAGATACCCTTTGGAATTGTTTGAAGAGGGTAAAAATACCCTTCTAAATTGCAAGACAGGGGTGAATCCAACCCCTATAAAGTGAAAAATGGGAGCCCTGGTTAACCCACATACCACACTTTTTAACTACTTCAAACCCAATAAAGCACAAACAACTGAACTTGTTGACAAGCATTAGGTTTACTTTATATAACACCACAGAGGAAACCAACATACCAAACGCTGTGTGGAGTAACGCAGAAGTTCCCTTTTTTCTCATTTACTTGGTTTTAATGGGGCTAATCCTGATCTTCTGCCATACTGGTACTTCCCCAGGGGTCACGCTCATTGCAAAGTTTTGCTGACCTTGAAACAACATAAAAGGTCAACCTGCAGGCAAGTGAACTGCAGCAGTTAATGAAACTGAAGAAGGGAGGAAGGGTGCTGAATCAGTGAATGGAGTAAAGGATACAGGACAGGCAGGTGTTGAGGTACTCGTGGTCTGACAGTGGCATTGTCTGCAGGAAGCTGTCTCGCCATGCTTCAAACCATGGGGCTGATGCTGTAGGCACACACACACAGAGAAAAGGTAGTCTTCATTAATTAAGGAGTTACCAGTGTAAATGGCATAGTTTACTGACAAAGAACACAGTAAATTAAAAATACCAGCCGTGTATAACTATAAGTTGCTTGTAGTTGTAGTCACAGTAGTGTGCCTATCATAGCTGGTACTATGTAAGTCAGGAAGTGTACGCAGTGTGCTAAACCTTTCCTTGAGGTGTAGTGAGTGTGTGACTGTGAGTTCTTAGATTTTAACATCTCGTCAACCAAATAGTCATAGGGTCACCTCGGGCTGAATCACACATTCAAAAACTTTTAAACCAGTTCAAAACACAGTTCACTAAACCACAAGTCAAAACCTGGATCACAGTTCTGAACACAACACAGTGAACAACAAATGTAATCAAGTCTAAAAGTAAAACAGTCAAAAACAAGCCTAAAATATTTCAATATTCACCTTTTGCATAACTACAGTACAACTACAAGTACAAAAACAACTGACAGAAGTATCAAATTTTCTATGCATGAAGGAACCCCCAAAGAATAAAACTGTGCACTATGATTAGTATGAAGTATGTGGACTTAAAGTCAAAGGAGATAAGAAAAATCCTTAAACTCACAAACACATCTGATTCACTGTTACCAGCATTAGTGTTACAATACACAGCCTCACATGTTTTAGAGCCTGTATTTTTTATATTATATAAAAAAAAACTTATATTCTGTGCCTGTGGGCACTCACTGAGTTGGGTTGGGAACCTAGATCATTTGGTTATATTATTATTAATAATGATGAGCAAGGAGAAGGAAGAGGGTTTGGAAAAAATGAAGGTGAATGGATTTGGAAGGTAACAATTAGGACAAAGAAGAAATTCCAGGAAATGGGTGAAGCATGATTGGCGATATAATATTCTGACCCACTCTGATTTCCAGATTTGCCCATCACTGAAAAACACGTCATTTAAACAGTTGCAAAATACTAAGTCAGTAAGTGGCAGTTGTGTGCCCACCAACAAGATCTTAATCACAGTGACAATTGGTTCTAAGTCGTTGTACTTGTAGTGTACTCACCATTGAGGTGCAGGTCATAGTTACCAAAGGAGTGAACGTTAGTGCGACCCCCATCCAGTGACTGCTGCTGCTGTTGCTGAGCACTGACCACAGCATCACTGAGCATCTTGCGGATGGCAGCTTGCTGCAGTGGCTGGGTGGACATGTCACAAGCTTTGATATGCAGGCCATGGATGGAATGAGACACATTGTTGGCATCTCGAATATGAACTGAAAACCGACAAAGTCTTGTTAATGACAACCAACATGAGTAACAAAAATCCACAACAGTTATAACTTTAGTAGTTTAATTTTTGCAAAACATTTTGGTTGAAGACAGTATCCAGTATATCCACTCATCAGGAATTACGTTAATTTATATATTACATTTATGGAGTTTTTATTTAAATACTGCATACATATTTGCTTAGATTATTAATATGATGTATAATGCATGATAAGGGCTATTTTTTTGATAAGCCACCTACATGAATAAATCTAAAATGGACTGCAGTCATAGCAGTGCCAGGACAGTTCAACTAAACACAATTTGCTTGAAGTTGAACTGTCCTCCCTCCATGCCCTACTTTCCAGTTTTGTCATTTTTTTCAAATGAATGTTTTGCATAACTGTATATTGTGAAGAAATCAACAAAACTGTATGATCATTGTGTTTCATGACTGACAGTGACACAGGAGAAGTAGCAGAAGCAAACGGTGACTGACATGCATTGTGGCCTAATGCAATTGCTCATTTTTGTGACCAACTGTGTCCCTGCTTTTTTATGTAGGTAGTCCAAAGTGCTTTCGGTTGCATTCTGCGTAACTAAGTTGGTCTAGTTTTAGCGATTTTCACTGACAGATTTCTTGTGTGTTTTTGATCCAATCTCAATAAAAATTACTGTTGAGAAAAGCTTCATGTCTTGTCTTCCAAACAGTGTTGTTATGTTTATTATGCTTTGAAAAAAAATGTGAAATTCACCCCGATCTCAGTACCCCTAAGCGCTGCCTTCTGTCAGTGATGCACATAGGCTGTGAACACCGCTCGCTGTAAGCAGTTTTTAGACGCAGCGTGTTGGACGTACGCTAGTCCAGCCATGATGAAATCTATATCAATCAAAAGTGCCGTTGCTAAACTTTCTTTCCATATCCATGATGGCTGCCTTCAACAAGCAGAAGTCCTGAATAGAGTTGTTTGAAATGTGTTTAACAGATTTTGTATTATTTTTAGACCACGGTCACTCTCATAAAAATTATCAGTAGAAAGATCAATCTTTTTTCTTCAAAGTTATCCTAAAATAAGAGTTCAAAACTATTCGTATGTCCAATGCTCAGCTGCTGAAATGTGATAACAAAGAGATTTTATTACCACAGCCGTACAGTCAGCCATGGCCGCTGAGGCGACTGCACAAGCGATCATGCGTGCCAAGTTGGTGGATTCTCCACTATCAGAGTGTTCTACATTGCGTGTAAATGATCTTGTTGATGAGTGAAAGTGTTAATCTTTTTTCTGAAAGCCAGATTAAGCTGTCAAACAAATGCTTATGTCAGTAAAAATGAAAAATGAAGCGGTCAGTGAACGATCGCAAACATGGGCGACAGCTGGTTTGGGTGTCAATGGGATGATCGACAAATTTATTTATAAACAACAATTTTAGCAAACTTTTCTACTAAGGACAGTCCAAGAAAGGCTTTATTGGTAATATCCAAGGAGACAGTCGGAAATTCCTGGGACATTTGAAGTGCCATTTTGGGCCACAAATATCATCAGAATGTTTGAGTGGATCAACTGTTTTACTGACATCAGCACTCAGGAAGCATGCAGGTTACTCAGAAATTAGATCTAGATCAAATGTCTGAAAGGAGAAAACCAATAATGAAGGACACATACATATGATTACACTTACTTTCTGTTGACAATTTTGGGTTTATTCATTTCATATTAGGTATATGGCTGCAAAAAAAAAGACATAGCGGAGACTGCTGTGCACTTTGTTTTGAAATGGGGGTTTGAAGTCAATCCAGTTAGCAACAATTCCAGGATGTTGGAGACAAAAGATTTTAGAGACATCGCTTCTGCATTATATGCCCTTGAAACGGGGCCTGTAAGGTGATGCTGAAAAAAAAAGACTTTTACATTTTCTCTGCGATCAATCCAAAAATTAGGGCATCATGTACTGATGTAGAGGTCTTAACTGTGGTTATTTTGGTACAAAAAGTAAGGTGACTGGACAAGTAGAAGAGGAGTTATGATTTATTTACCATTTTTAAGACTGACTGATGGCATTTGTTACGAATTTAGCGAGTTTGATGTGAAATATCTGGAAGAATAATCAAAATGAAGGTCTACAAAAAATTGGGCCTATTATTTGTACTGTGGAGAATGAGATTCCCAAATATCAGACAGGTTATAATATACAAAATAGCTTCCAGGTGGGACCTTAAATCTTGGAATTCTCTAATTTGCATTTTGTGGGCAAAAAGGGGAGAAAAAAAAAGATTTAAACAAATCGTAACTTTGGAACTACTCAAGTGATCAACATAAAATTGTTATCACTGAAATCAGATAAAAAAAAACATCTATGGATATATATAAAGTCTGATACTTGTGACAGTCAACTACTGATTTTCAAAATCACTTTGGACTACCTATTTTATGAGCCATTTGTATCACAATTTTTTTTTTGTCAGCTCTACTTTTGCTTGAGTTGTTAAATATATATTATATAAAATGATATCAAACTTTGGAGAGAGAGAGAGAGAGAGAGAGAGAGAGAGAGAGAGAGAGAGAGAGAGAGAGAGAGAGAGAGAGAGAGAAATCATTTTAGGAGTGTTTGTGTTGAATTCTGAATTTGAATGAAAATGGGAAGTTACAGTCAAGAAACTGTAAAACCTGCCAAATGATGACAGGTGCAAGAGTGAGCATTTTGGTACATGTTGCTGCTCGAAAACAATGCATACTTTATGAAATAATTGTAAATTAAGCCATTTGAAGCAAAATTGATGGTATTGTAAACATTTCACAGTGCGATTCTGTGAATGTGAGTTACCAACACCGAAAATTGGCTCTTTTTTTTTTAAATGAACTTAACCATTATTCCATAAACACTGAACACATGTTTGAAGCAGACATCATGGCCAACATGTATGAATACATAAGTAAAGTGTTTTGGCAGAACTAGCCAATAAAGTGGTAATCTAAGAAAAGGTAAAAAAAATTTTTTTTAGTTTGTTTGTTTGTTTGTTTTAGTGTTTTGGTGAACTATACTTTTCTGTGAATGTTTGCAACACCTTTTTTTAGGTACATAGTATTAATATCCATGAACATGTTCTGAAGCATATAAAATGTAAGATATATTAAAAACATTGTTTAAGAGAAGCCTTGTACAAACATGCATAATAAATAACATTATAACTAATAACACTGCATCAGTGCATGTCAGGGAATTATGTTTTTCACGACTGATGAACTCGGGCAACTTTGATGTTTTCTTAATCTTTGTGAATACAATTTAATCAAAGAAAAAGTCCCAGGTTTTTAAGTATGCAAAATGACCAGTGAAATGATTGACAAATAAGTCATTAGTTTGAGATTTAAGGAAATAAAAAATGAAATAAAATGTTTATGTTGGATTTTAATCAATTTTATTTTCTGTAGGCTGGCCGAGACTGCTGTCTCAGGTTCTCCATCAGTCACGTGACTTTCTTGGAAGTGATGTCAGTCTGGGGAGTCAATGCGGTTGCCATCTTAGATTGTTCATTGAATGTGTATGCGTGTGGTCGACAAAAAGCTCTAACCATGCCGGCCTACTGTGTTGCAGCAAACTGTAACAACTCACAAGCAACACAAAGCATAACTATGCATGAGTGCCTGCGGAATCGACCTGCTGTGAGGCAAAAATGGGTCAAATTTGTGCAATTCAAACAATCTGACTGCTGTGCCTCAGTCATGCCCATTTGTGCAGCGAGCACTTCGCTGAGTGTGATTTTGTAAACTTTATGGCAGAGTACCAAATGGGGTTTGCTTCAAAGCGGAATTTGCAGGGCTGTCCACAGGGTAACCAACTTGGAAAAAGTTCAGGTTTGAATCTCCAAGGATGAAGCTGATGAGCAGCAAGCACATAGCATGATACCAAAAACTGAGAGATATACTGATACCCTGAAACAAGCACTAACAAGGCAAAGACAAAAAGTCTAACATGAATGCCTACAGCAGAAAAGGCAGTAAAAGAAAGAGACTGTACACAAATGCCTGTGGCAAAGAAAAAAAGAACAGACCACAAATGCCTGTGGCAAAGAAGAAAGACCAAAACACAAATGCTGGTGGCAAATGAAAAATGGCTGCCATAATCAGGCAAGCAAACAGCTGACACCAAGAAAAACCCACCAAATCACAAGTCTAATACTAATAGACTATTGTCTGCAACAAAGGAGTGGACGACTACAGTCATAAGACTTAAGAGCACAGAGCAAAAATAACTGTGCCAATGACAAACAAATGGAAAGCCAAGCTAACCATAACTAACTAACCCTTCCCTAAACTGGCTTCCATCTAGAAAAACAAAGGCCGCAGACTGACAAAGCAAAACGCTAATCAGGACTACCGATGACAAAACATCCGGATGTAAACATATGCAGACAACAAGAGAAATGCAAAATGGCTGCCCTAATCAGGCAAACTAACAAGCTACGAAATGGCCAACAAGCCAAAGATAAAAAATGAAAGAACACAAGGTGAAAAAGAAGGGGAAAAGAGAGAGAAAACAACAACACTTTCTGAAAAGAAAGTGGAGGCAAGTAATGTCAGCGAGCAACAGGACAAAGGCTGGATACACATAATCCGTGTACATGATACAACCCACTTAGCAGTGACAACAACACAGCAGGGCAACAGACGTTCATGAACTACCCCACACAAAGAAAGAATGAGCAGTCTCGTTAAACATTGAGACTACCCCCCTCACTTGTACATTGTAAATGAATGATATAACTCAAGAAACAAAAGGGCAAGCCAAGAGAAAAAGAAAAAAAATGAATGGCAAGAACCGGTAACTAGCTTATCCCCAAACCCTAACCCAGGGAGGCCACGAAATCACTAGTCTATTGAACTGGAACGAACAAAACTTTTTCATTTTTTACATATGATAAAACAAACAAGGATAAATTAGGAAAATAAAACACCCAATAAAAGGCAGGCTTCCTGATGAGGTCCAGCCTGTTGTGAAAGCTAGAGTAAACAGAATGAAAAAGACTGAAACGCCACACACCTAACAAGGCTTGAGAAAGATGAAATAACATTAACAAGGAGTAAATAAACAAAGGCCTAACTACTGACAATGGTGTCAGAGCGTCATCCTTGGAGATTTGAACTGGAATTTTTTCCAAGTCGGTTACCCTGTGGTTACTAGCCATTCTGCAGCGACTCCCCAGAGTGACGTAATGTGCATATGTGCACATGATTTTCAGCATCATGGCAACGCTTTCGGTACGACAGAAAATGCCTGTTTTCGTGCATTTATAACCCTCAGATCACAATTTCACCTACATAATTGTTCTCAGTGAACTTCAACAGAAATAGTGTCAAAAATCACCACAAACCTTGGACTTGTCCTTTACAAATTAAGGACTGCATGTTAAATAATTTTAACTTTTGAGAAACTGTTTTTTAATGTTTATTTCTATAGACATGGTTAAATTTGGAGGAAATTACAGTTGCCAATTTGGTAAAGCATTACTATTAGTATTACACTTACACTACTGTCACTAGTTACAGAACTTTACAGTATTACTAATACTAATCTAATGGTAATTTAAAATACTGAATCACTTACACAAGTTACACTTACAGTATACATTTTAGTCAATGATTATTTCATGCTCAAGAAATTTCTTGCTAATACAGTAATAATACCAACAGTAATACTAAAAATAGCATAATTAATAGTAATATTAATAATACATTAATACTATTAGTATTACTACAATACTACATTACTAGTTAATACACCCAAATACTGAAATAGTGAAATATGATGATCTTTACTCTTTAGGCTTTCACATTCTCAATGCTGTTTATTTCTGTAAATTCTCAGCAAAATCTAGTGATATTAAAGTACAAATTATACAAGTATAACCTCTCCTTTTTTTTAAAATGATATATTAAATTTATAGACTTGATTAGTTGATCATCTGGGTGTCCCGTGACATTATTCAATTTATTGACAAAAACGGCAGTGAACTGTTCCACAACACTAAACAGGCTGATGCAGTTTCGCTTAGCAGATTAATAAATCTGAAGAGTAACATTCTGCCAATGATCCTGATACTAAGAATTTGATATTGATCAATAATTTCACCTTCGGATGACAAACGACAGAAGGGCTGGATCAACTGTTGAAAAGTCAAGTTGTTCTTCTGACACAACAACTCGGCATCAGGGCTGCACAAAACCGCAACGTGAGGACTAAATGTACTCTGGATGAACTCTTCTGCTGTTTGTTTGGACTGTGACATGATTGTAACCTAAAAATGTATCGCAGCAAAATTAAAGTTGCTGAAATCAACGTAAAAATACTGAAAGTCGACTATGTTTTCCCAGTCTCGTGCGCCATTTTGACTCGGCTCCACCACTTCCGGAAAAGGGGACAAGGGAAGCAACTTCTGAATTATTAGCAGACGACGTTTTGGTGTGCGCCGTTTTTCGAACACTACCATTGACCCTGCCGGTACTGCTTTGGATAAAGCATTTGACCCTGGCGTCACTTGTGAATTTCTTCTTCCACGAAACAACCACATAAACAACAGGACCTACAGCAAGACCTCGACAGCTTAGCAGACTGGGAGCAGCGTTGGAAGCCGAGCCGGCAGCGTCCGTTTCGGGCTACCCCACAACTGTTGATGAATCAGTGCACTGCAATGAACATCACCCCGCGACGTCGCACGGTTCTCCCATCACAGTACCAGTTCCATGGTAACACGCTAAGCACCGAAACGGAGGTAGAATACATAGGAGTTAAGATCACCTCTGACTTCCGTTGGCCGGGACTCACCGATGTCTGCGCTGCTCTGGACTCACCGAGTCAGCACTGCTCGGAACTGACTGACTCCTAGAGCCAACTGTTGACAAGTGTGACCCTCGGCGGCTCAGTTTCGGTTGGCTCAGGCGGCGCAACATCAGTCAAGACCACCAACGAGAGGCTGAAAATGCAGCATACAAGGCATTTGTATGACCTACATGCCAGACCTGTTTAGGATCCCTTCACAGCCAACAACATCAAGGCGGCGGCATGACCGTGGCTGGACTGAAAGGCCTTCCGGCCCGGCAAAGGCTGTGACGAGCAGCAGGACTAGATAAACAGGTCTACAGAAGATCGGCAGCGGCCGCGTCAGTGTTTGGACACCATGATGCGAGAACAACTGCGTAGCGGTCAGCCTGAGAACAGAGGAAAAAGCAAGCACGCCGCACACTACCTTCTACGTTCCGGCCACTACGGTCTCATCCAAGTATCAGAGTCAAAACGTGACGCTGCCCCTGACCAATCGGATTGTCCAAGGAGAACCACCCGACATATCCACGACCTCGCCACCTATCATACTCCATCTCACCGGACAGCATTGATACCGTGAGACAGAAGACTTTTTTCAAGTTAAGTTGAATCATTTCGGAGTGGCCGGAACAGTCGTCCTCAGGATGAACGGTGGCCACAGCACCCACCCTGGCTCCCAGTCCGGGTCTGTTCCTTCCTAATTTCAAGTTTAACGAGAGTATTAATAAACAGTGGGCACGTGAAGGCTGGAGCGTCTGTGCCGATCGGGGTTCATATCCGGGGACCGCTGCGGTAGGCGGGTTGCTCTGGCCGGGTACTCTAAAGTAGTTAATACATCACCCCCCTCCCCCCCCCCCCCCCCCCCCGGGCCAGTGTGGAAACTCAGTAAATCTATTTTTAATTTCTCACACCACGTTGTTCTGTGGGGCTTTGCGGCAGACCCCCAAAAGTGCAGCATAATCTCCATGCAGTTCCTGTTTAATGGATGGTGGCCGTCTCAGTACATCAAAGAAGAAGCAGGAAGAAAAATAGCGGCCTGGAAAAGCGCTATTCTGAATTTATTAACTTTCTGCTTGCCGATGGGGCCATACTATAGTGTCATAGTGTCGGCCAGTGTATCCACATCAGTCCCGCAGTTGACATTTTGTCCCCAACCCCCAGCCACTCATCTAAAAATACATTTGATCAGTGACCCTCAGACCAGTGACACACACAAATACACACACCTTCTTCAGGTGGGCTTTCAGCTCAAATAACTGGCACAAGTACCTTTCCGTGACTGACGTTCCGCTTTCGGGCCGCCATTTCCAACAACACTTTTCCTCAATTAGTGTCAGTGTCATTGCCCCTTCATGTTTCCGAAGCGCAATTTAACTTCATGTAGACAGCCACATGATTGTTGTGCGTGGTAAAGATGATGGAGAAATTCCGGGGAAGCGGCCTCCAAGTGGTGACTGTGGGCAAAGGGAAAGAGCGGGGTGTGGCGGATGAGGAGATCGGTGAGTAACTCTTCTTCTTTCAGTAATATGCACCCTCATCTGTTTGAAGATTCTGACACGATTTTTGTTTCCCTCAGTTTCTTGCGGTGAGTTGAAAACAAATATGATGAAAAGACGCAGTGTCTTCTGCTTCATGCCATGTTGTGGAGTGTGTTTGGCAGCCTGTTCTCAGTAGATGGGCCCAGCATTGCCGCGGAATGACCGTGCGCCTGAGTGCTCACGTTTTTGTTGTTTTCTCGCTGATTCCAGAGATGCCTAGTCTGCTGCGCTGGAAAGAAGAGCGGAGAGAACGAGTTCCCGGCTGTAGAAAATCGTGGCGCCGGGATAGTGACATACACGTACTCGTCTGATGCCAGCTCCTGATGCTTGGCGGGCGAAGCCTTCAATTCAGTAAAACGACACCATGAAAGCTGTGCATGTGGTTAAGGATGGCGGTTGGAAGTCTACATGCAGTCTAGTCTCTGGTGGTGGTGGTAGTGGTGGTGGTGGTGGTGGTGGTGGTGGTGTGTGAGACTTGCAAAAGACAACAGCGACACTGTTGTCATCACTATATGGACCTTCAGGTAGTGCTGTAGCCCCAAAACTACTTGCCATGCGACGTACTTGAACAACTTAGTTGCAAAAAGGTCACTTGTT
>OY757546.1:7349759-7402527 GCA_963584105.1 Alviniconcha strummeri
GTTTCAGTCTTCATGAAGCTGGACACAATATATCTCAGAGAACAAGACAAAGATCACTGGGGCACACTAGGCCACTGGCGCATAACGCCAGTGCAACGCATTTTACTCATGAATGGACTTGAACAATGAATCAGATTTTTATTTCTGATGTAACAAATGTACACGGTGCCGCCCGGCTTTGCCCCGCCGCCATGACTCGACTCGTGGTAGTTAAATCTCTGTGTGTGTGTGTGTGTGTGTGTGTGTGTGTGTGTGTGTGTGTGTGTGTGTGTGTGTGTGTGTGTGTGTGTGTGTGTGTGTGTGTGTGTGTGTGTGTGTGTGTGTGTGTATTTTTTATATATTATTTTTTAGGTATGATTGTAAATTGTTTGATATCTTTTTATGTATATGTCTTACGTTGAATTATCACACAGTTAATTGGAATTTTGTTTAATTTACATGTTACACTGATGGCATGTTTCAAAGAAAATTTTCTCTGTTACAGGACACTAAGGTTCTTATGTAAAACTTGGTCAATACACCATTGGTACTTAATGCAGACTGTGATTTAATTATCCACTCGTTGAAGGGAGATAATCTGATAGTAGACTGTCTTGCAGGTTAGTCCCAGTATAGGTATTCTTGCACAACGGTGAGAGCTTATTGGTGCCGCGCCCGTCCAGTAAACCAGTCGACTGTCTTTTCAAGCTACAACATCAAAAATGTTTTGGGTCGCTCTTGCAGCCTTTATTGTTTTCTTCCTGGCCCTTTACGTTTTATCGGAATTCATCGCACCAAAGCCAATCCAGCTGAATGGAGCACATGTTTTGGTGCGGCCTGTTTTGTTATTGTGGCTGTTCATAATTATGTTATAGAATGCTTTGTTTGATCTACCCTTTACCCATGTGGGATGTGTTCATATGTGTGAATCTTGGGACGATGAGATGAGAAAAGGGGAAGGCAAAATGTCCAAATTTTCGTCCCCACTGAGCCGTGAGCTCTTCCTCAAAAACTGGGCGGAGAAATGCAAAATGAAAGCTGTGGAACATTCACCAAACAAAATGTTTACGGAATATTATCAGGCCTGCACATATTTAGTCACAGTGAACTAGTTACAGTGTGCAGAATTTGAGCGTGGCTATCACTATTGCATACTGTGTGTCCATGATTAAATAAGCGTTCGTTTGAACCTTTTTTTGTTTGGATGTCAGTTATCACTATTGCTAAATGAATTACAAAATCATTACAAAAATTGAACAAGGCCATTTCTTCCTGCTGTGTCACTTATTGTTAAGTATGAAGTGTGGTTCATATTCACAGCACTTGTCATTGACAATGGACTAGCCATCGCAGCAATATCACTATAGCTGTTCGATAGAGTGCAGAATTAGGCAATAAAAGTTGTACAAGGAGCACACACCACAGAGACCATGTGTTCATGCTATCTCCCACAGACGCAAACTAGACAGTTAGGACAGGTCTGTGTGAAGTGGTAAAACACACAGAAGCAGCAGACTAGGACCGAACAATTAGGATGAATCCAAAAAAGGAGTAAATACTGCAAGTATGCTTTCTTACTTGCTGAACAAAGGAATAGGAAAAGTACCCAGACTGAGTTCAACACCTCTTGGAGACCAGTCAGCGAGAAACCTTGGAAAAATGCTAATCCAAAACAGAACAAGGCCCAGAGCACTCATGCAGAATCAACAAACAAGAGAGTTAATTAGCACTCGAAATACATAACATGCATGTTATAACAAGGTACAACTTTACTACAAGGTACATAAACTCCACCAGAGGTACATCCTCAATCAGTCAAGAGGATGTACCTCTGGTGGAGTTCATGTACCTTGCATTTACATGCATGCCAGGTAAAAGTAACTGTGGGTTTGTTGTATTTGTGTTCCATATTTCGAGTGCTAATTAACCAATTTGTTTGTTGATTTTGGAAAAACACTGTCAAGAATAGCCACGGTTGATTCAGAGATCAAGCTTCTCACCAAGTCACTAAGGACAAAAGCAAACTGTAGGATCTCATAGTGTACACTGTCACTGGTCTTGATGTGACTTCACTCACAAGGTGTGACCACCATCCACAAAAACTGTGCAGACTTTAATTAACCTTGTTATAACTATAATAAATCCTCAACATTCAGCTTGACAATAGAAATGGAAACATTCACACCTGCTCTATGTTTGATTGTCTCAAGAAATGTGTCTACACACGCAACTTATTACAGAGTCAGAGCTTGCTTCCAAAAGTGGAATGGGAAGTCAGCATCTTTTTTTGAAGTCTCCTTTGGATGTACTGTCTTGAACATGTTTGAGTCAAGGGAAAAGACCATTCAGCAAGACTGGTATCGGTAAGCAAAGCAACCATCTCAAGTGGCTTGCAGATTGAAAGATCTGAATTGGTGAGCTTGAGATACTGCTAGCGTATAACATCAATTGCCAGGAGAGAGGCGTAGAAAGCTGAAACAGTAACTGATAGCTCTACACTTGCCATTACTCACAATCTCACAGATTCTCAAACTTATGACCAAAAAAAAAAAAAAAAAAGAGAGAAAAAAGAATAATGGAATGGGAAGCATTGATCTCTTCTTGTTTCATTGAGTGACTGCCTTCAATATATTGAAGGTTTTGTCACTATTTGAGAGGATGGGTGCAATGAAAAAAGGAAAATAACACAAGGTAGGTTAGATATATGACATCTCATGATTCCAGAGTAGGGGTTGGAGCCACTTCTGCTGGGAGGTTGTTCCAATCAGTTATGGTGTTTGGGGAAGATGGAGTCATACTTTCTGTAATCTCTTTTGCAGGAAGGCTAAGAGAGTGGCTAGGAAAGACCACGAGTTTCTGTGTAACAGATTTGTTGTTAGGTGGTACTTGCTGTCTACACAGATGATGCTTGAATTTGAAATGTCTTGCCCTCAATGACTATGACTGAAGCAATGGCCAGTCCTGAGAGGCGATCATGGCATTGAGAGGTGGGCCTGTAGTTCTGATGGACCCGTCTTGGTGACTTCCTCTAGACAGCCTCAAGGTTCTTGATGTTCTTGGTAGAGTGTGGGTTCCAGACTGATGAGGCATACGCTAGAGCTAGTAGAAGTGGTCAGATGAATGTTTTTATAATTATGTGCTGTAGTTCAATAGTTAGTCATATTGAGGCTTCCACGGAGTAGGCCCAAGGCATGATTAAAAAAAAATCAAAAAAATCTCAAACAAGAATGACTGATTAGCATTCTAAAACAAGATCCAAACATACAAAGTGTTTTTAAAGATGGGGGGGGGGCTATTTATTATTACAAGATACAACATGCAAATTTCAGGGTAAGCCCCTTTTCAAGCTATAAAACAACACAGTTAAACAGTAGAAAATGAGATGTAGGATACTTATCTGCTTTTGGTTGATCTGTTTTGTTATGTTGTTTTGGTGTCCAGTGCTTGGAAGAATGTTGGCATGACAATGACATGTAATGAAATAGGTGAAATGTAAAAATTAAATGGCACAGAAGAGTGACGGAGAGAACAGAGAGAAGGGGGGGTGGGGGGGGGGGGGGGGGGGGGCTGAACTCTGGAATACAAATCGATGGATTAAAAAACAAAACAAAAACAAACAAGTCCAACCTTGGAAAAGGAAGAAGGCTTCCAGTTCCAAACATTCAAGGGGATGAGTGGGAAAACCAGAGTACCCGGGGGAACCCATTAGTTGGATGCAGAGAGAACCCTATGAATTAATCTTCATGAGGGTTCCACTGTCATCATAGCTCAGGGAAGCAACAACCAAAACAAACCAAAAACACAACATATTTTTTCTGTGTTTGGATCAAGGTGTGTTGGTTTAGCTGGTGATGCTGATACGGATGTCACAGGAAGTATTTGATGTGAGGGTCACACCCAGATGTTTGGCTCTCTCCACTGACTGCAGGGTCTGTCCATGGAGATGGTAGCTGTTGAATCTTGTCCTCCTCTGAACAAGATTCTGTCACTTACTCAGACTCTGAAGCAGTGCATGTTACACAATCCAAAAGCTTTTGTATTAACTGTCCTTGAGATGCTAATTTTCCTAGGGTCAAGGAAAATGACTGAACATGTAGATTGACAGGCAAAGGAAGTAGATCTTACAGGTAACAGGCAAAGGAAGTAGGTCATACTCTTAAATGTTGAGGGACTTGAAGCACAAAGCCAAGGAGTTTGTAGCATCAGTTGTCTAGATGATGGAAGCATAAAAAGAGGCAGTGTGACAGCGGCAGCATTGGAGAAACTTCAGAGATGGGGTAGAGCAGTATGTGATATTTATAAATCATGCAGATTTCCCGCCCCCCTCCCCTATCTTCCTCTCTCTATCTCTCTTTCCACACATGCTTTTTCTGTTTACAGGTGACGGGAGGATCCAGTGGCATAGGCAAATGTTTGGCTGTTGAAGCAGTTAAGCGTGGAGCTAGTGTGACTATGCTGGCCAGAAATCAAGTGAGCTGAACTGGCTAAATGGAAGTCACTTTTAATAACAATTGATTGTCCTTATTGATGCTTGTCTATACATCATTGATTATTGCATTTTGATCAGCTGATGTTCTCATTGGTGGTATATTGTGCTTTATATTATAATTTATATTTTGTAGCATTTGACAACACCATGTGGTCACCAAGTGATAGTCATTAGAAATGGTATGTGCTTGTTTATTGCAGATAAGTAAACAACTTGGTGTTTTATGCCCAGCTAACCATTACAGTTGTATCAGGGTGATAGCACATACTGAATCAACACATACCACAAGCCTGTCTCTAAAAGAATCATTTTCGCAGAAAATCATATGTATGCTACTTTACTAGTTGCTACTTTTTGAGCTTTTTTTTTTTTTCTTCTTTCTTTTTTCCACTAGATAATTTTGTTTTCATTTGATTTGTAGACACGACTTGCAGAAGCCCAAGTAGAGGTGGAAAAACAAGTTCCAGATGGCAGCAACCAGGTACATTGTTGATTGTGTTTTCATGCTGATGCAATAGAATTATTCTTCAATTAAAAAAATAAAATCTGAAACAAGAATAACTGCTAGTGTTTTCAAGCAAGATCCAAACACACAAAGGTTAACAAGAATGCTATTTGTCATTAAAAGAACATCACTGACATGTCATATGCCAACACTGTTCCAAGCACTGAATACCAAAGCAACATAGCTCAACAAAAAAGCAAATAAGTGTTCTTGCTCAACATCTCATTTTTCACTGATTGACTGTTGTGTAAGTGTCATTTTGTAGCTTGATAAAGGGGATTATCCCCAAAAATTGCATGTTGTGTTTTGTCCTAATAAACGGTGATTTAAAAAAAATTTTTTTAACCTTTTATGTATTCTCATCTGTACTTCCTTCATTGGGTGGCACTTTGGCATATTAAAGTAATATTACAACTTGGATAGACTAGAGCTGCACTTATAAGAAAGTCCTTAGGACCAACAAATTTTCTTTCTTATTTAATTCAGGTTTTCTTTATTTTTATCCAGATATTTGCTTATGTAGGGGAGTGGGGATGGGGAGTTGAGGGGAAGCAGGTTGGAAGCATGGATGAAGAGTCACAAGTCAGAGGTTGCTATAACATAACTTTTATTTGTACACCAACCAACCAGGAAACAGTGTCTGTATTGGAAAAGACACAAGCAAACAAAACATTTAGAACATGAAAGCAAATGTAAAGTCTAAACAACAGCAATTACTAAAATCTAATAAATACAGTGACCATGTAGTTTACCTGTGGGTTACTATAATACATGATGGTAACTGTGACAAAATGATTAATTATCAAGCACATAAATCATGTGCTTGACTTACTCTTAAAACCCGTATCTCACAGTCACGGTGAGTATACAAGAGACGGCCAGTCAATTAACTGATGAACTCCCAGTAAAATAGTATACAGTAAAGTAACAGTGAAGAATGCGGATTACCAAGCTCATTCTTAACTAAACAGGAAGAGTGAGATAATCGTTAGAGCAGTTCCACTAAAGCACACAACGAGATGGATAGTGACACAGGTGGCATTTGGGACCATGCCGTAAGCGGGAGGAAGTCAGTCATAAACTGACCGGCTCCAGCCTCGTCAAGTTACTCAAAGTGTTACAGCATGTTACTGTTACTGACTAGCAGAGCATATCCGGCTGTGAACAACGTCATCAAGAATCTAAACTGAGGGTAGCGCATCAAGAATCTAAACTGCTGATCTGGCTGCGCCTGTCTGCTCGGGTAGTGAACAGAGACAAAGACCTAATTGCCCCCACTGACGTGCATCACCGGCCAGTTCGGGTACATGCACAAAGACCCGGAAAGGGTTTACAATCTAAGCAGAGTGAAAGTCTGCGCGCCCAAAACTCGGCCACACAAAAGCCGGGTCAAAACAGAAATAACATGTCTCACAGTTTATACAATCACCCCTATGTCTTAAACCATATTCAACTAGTAAACTGAACATTCCACAACTATGAAGTCAACATCTTCAAAGTGTTAGCCATGATATACCACCGATTTCATGTAGAAACATAGATCGGTAGGAAACTAAACATATAAGTTATGCCGCACAGAGATCTGCACGGCCACGCTGACAAAGTATCCATACTTTAGAGGGATAACTTTGCATCGGCAAAGCATCACTCAAACTGAACATCCAACCATGGCAACATAACATACTAGCTACATATCAGCTAACCAAGGTGAGCTGCATACATTTTGGAAGCACTGGTCATCTTGTGGCATAAAAGCTTAAGATATGAACGCACAAACAAGGTACTCTGTTGCCACAGCGGCTGCAACCAGGCGGCAATCTGACGCCGAAATTACCCACGTATTCAAGAACCAAAATCAAGGCACGTTGTGAACATGATAACATTATAGACATACATTATTTACATCAATAAGAAACAACAGAACAACAAGCCATAGAAAAATAACTACTTACAGGCTCTCCCCTGATGAAAACATGAACACCGGCCACAACAGTTAAACAAACAACCTGCCTCTGCAGGGACACTGGGGGAAAAGGGACGCTGCCGGCCCAGCACACAACTTTTAACACCTTAGATAATTGGGCCATAAAACTCCCACCCAATCAAAAAGGAAAAGGACCGGAAAGAAAAGGTTATAGGGACATGGCCCGGAACATGTATACAATGCACTCGGTTACATCCCCCCCTACTCAATATAACCAGCGTCCTCGCTGGTTAATCACATAGCAATAAACAAAATTAAATGGTGTAGGGCAACTTAAGAGTTGACTTAACAAACCATCAAAGTGGTAACCAATACATCCACGCACAAAACTGTACCCCTTTTTGCCAGCATACTAATAAAGGCCTGGCTAACAACAAACATCTCCAAAGACCAGACTGATTTGCACTGCAGTTAAAGGGCAAAATGATTACTGCATTTAAGCCAAGTAAACCAGACAGACCCAAAACGCATTGCTTGAAACGGGACAAAAGGATGAAAAAGAGGATTCTTTTTGTTAATGATGAAAACTCCCAAATAAACATCAGTTCTTATTGCATTTGAAAAATCTACTGCCATCTGGGACATAAAAATGGAGGGCGTTCTACAACTGGCCGTACAAGACCTCAAAACAACATGTTTGAAAAAATAAAACAACACAGCGCACATTGCAACAATCGAATACTACACATTGCATGTCATTTACCACATGAACGGCACACAAGTGATGTCTGCTATCTCAAACCATGATTTCAATACCAAGCCTTATGTGAAGGACCCCCGATACGATAAAACGCTTCACTAGAGAAATGCACACACGAAAATACAGGGCCTTATATGAAGGTTAACACGTATACTCATAATAAACATAACTCACTCACAGACAACACAACTCACAGTGACCTGATGTGGACTCTGTCCCGTTACTACTCAAATGAACATATATAATGCTATGAAGTAATACCAGATTGGCAGTCAAGCCATCAAAGTTCAATCATGATGAAATAAATATACACTAGGGTCACCACACCACTCAGGAAAATGAAAAATGGAAGTTGTGGCATACATGGAGTAACAATCAACTAACAGAGATGTAGTCATACTCACTGAGAACCCTAATCAATTGTATAAGGCGGGTATTTATAACCATTTGCATACAAATCAACATATACAAAATGCAACACATACACAATCAATCCTGATTCGCCCTTTTACTTGTACATATCAAGCAACTTTCCCGAGGTTAATCAACGTATAATTGATACTTCAACGTCTCTTGAGCATGTCTACCAGAACAATCCATACTCAATAGATGCCACATCCAGTCCACAGAATGAAAAGCAATTATGCAACCTACGTATATTTACCTCAACTCAACAAAACGGCATCAACAATTAACACACTACAGGTCCATGCAAAAGGAAACAAGCTAAATCATAATCGCTACTACCATGCAAGGTATACACTAGAAATAGCAAGACAGTTAAGTTACATGCTAAATCTAAACCGATGCCACTAAGTTTGCACAAGTTAAGGACCCTTTAGGCAACCCATTAACATACAAACACAAGGCATTACCAAACGACCATACCAAGCATCATATCCCCTTCCCTTTCCCTAAAGCATGGCACCACAGTGCACCTCTCGTAGATGCTGATGTAGTCCCTCACCTCTCCTGGGACATCAGGCCGAAGTGAGCTTGGAAGAACCAGCTGTTGAAGGGCACCACGACGTTGATCAGCCTGCCCACAACAGAGGATCCCATTCTTCAGGAACCGTCGAGGGTACTGCTGCACCAACGCCCGCGTGGAGCGTTCCTTGATGTTGGAGGGCTTGGCTGTCGAGGCTGCAAGCGCCGGATCCTGTTGCTGTAGTTGTAAAGCAGCCATCAGTGTAGGTGAAGTTTGGTGGTCAGGTCCCCTCGAACTGCCTCAGTGCCGGACAGCTCCGCTACACTGCCCAGTGCCCCCCCGACAGCTCCTCTACACTGTCTGCCGGTGCCTCCAGACAGCTCCACTACACTGTCCCCAGTGACTCCTGACAGCTCCTCTCCACTGTCTGCCTGTGTCCCCTGACAGCTCCGCTACACTGTCTCCTGGTCGGTCATGACTCTTCTACTTCCAATCCTGCTCGCAAGCGCCAGCTTTTGTAGGGGATGGGGAGTTGATGAAGAGTCACAAGTCAGAGGTTGCTATAACATAACCTTTATTTGTACACCAGCCAACCAGGAAACAGTGTAGGCTCTCCCCCTGAGATGAACACATGAACACCGGCTGCAACAGTTAAACAACCTGCCTCTGCAGGGACACTTGGGGAAAAGGGACGCTGCCGGCCCAGCACACAACTTTTAACACCTTAGATAATTGGGCCATAAAACCCCCACCCAATCAAAAAGGAAAAGGACCAGAAAGAAAAGGTTATAGGGTCATGGCCCGGAACATGTATACAATACACTCGGTTACACTTATAAAATAATATTAACATTTTGCTGTGTTTTTTTTTTACTATATATATAAAAATTGTCCCATTTTTTGTGACAAAATTGTTTAAAATCTGTTTCATTGGAGCAGTTGGACTTTGTGTGTGTTAGTGTGTGTGTTAGTGTGTGTGTGTGTGTGTGTGTGTGTGTGTGTGTGTGTGTGTGTGTGTGTGTGTGTGTGTGTGTGTGTGTTTCTCTCCGTGTATCAGAGTGAGTGAGATGGGGGAATTACTGTATATTTGAACAACAGTATCACAAAGGTTTCTCCATCATATGTCTCCCCCACATTACTACCCTGTTAGCCTAGAGCTGTCCCCTCCCTCTTCTTTGCTAATCCCTCCCTGTTTTAAACTAAAAAAACAAATTAAAAAAATCTGAAACTGAAATGACTGCTGGCATTCTAAAACAAGATAAATAATGCTACTTATAACAAAACGCAACATGCAAATTTTCAGGGTAACCCCCTTTTCAAGTGACAAAACAACACTTAAAGTTAAACAGCAGTTAAATGGTGAAAAATGAGATGTAGGATACATATCTGCTTCTGGTCAAGCTGTTTTGCTGTGTTGTTTTGGTGTCCAGTGCCTGGAAGAATGATATTCTTCCAAGCACTGGACACCAAAACAACATAAGGAAAAGGAATCATTTTCTTCTTCCTTCTTTTTCTTTTTTAGTGAGTGAACAGTTTAAAAAAAAAAAAAAAAAAAAAAAGAAGGATTGTTTACCTACTGGTTGTAAAAGTACAGAATGTAATAGATCTCGTTCATTGAAAAGAGTGCATTACTCTCTGGTGCAGTTAGATCTAGTTTTTTCCTTTTGTTTGTGTATTTTCATTCTCTCCCCCCCCCCTTTCTCTCTCTCTTTCTGTCATATATACATTATACATAATCTGAATACCTCTTTTTCAAGATGTTTTGTTTGCTGAAACAAAGAACTCTGTGGCCAAGTGTTTAGCTGTTTTGGGTTGTTTTTTAAGATCCAAACATATAAAAGGATTTGCATGAAGTGACATGGTGCATGGTTGTATGGTGTACACAGAACTTGCACTGAGACGGCTGCAGTTTCATGTCGCACCAGCCATGCCAGCGCTCTAAGTACACCACTTCGGTGGATATTCAAAAAACGCGCTATAAAGCTAGTCACTCATGTAGAACCACATGCGAGCGCAGTGAGTCTGCTCAAGAGAGCAGAGAATAGCACTATAATATAAGCGATCATCAACAACAACAAAAAAGAAAAAAAAAGAACACTATTTATTAGGACAAAAACATGATCTGCAAATTGTTGGGGTAATCCCCATTATCAGGCTACAAAACGACACTTAAAGTTAAACAAGAGTTAAATGGTGAAAAAACAATGAAAACAAGATGAAAAGCTAAATCACTTATCTGTTTTTGGTTGAGCTGTGTTGTTTACCTGTCCAGTGCCTGGAAGAATGTTGACATGACAATGGTAGTCGAAAAACACAGATAACACCTTGCAAACTCCGTCTTGGAAAATAAGTGACCTAAATTATGACCTATTAAACAGACACTTAACAACCAATAGCTCTTGTGATTGTGGAGAAAGAAAAGAAACATCTGAACACTACATTCTACACTGCCCATGTTTTACACACATACGTCAAAACACCATATTCAGGCTCCCTGCAAATTTGCTAAACATTACTACCCTCCTGCAAGGGGATCCAAACATATCAAACAATATGAACTCATTAATATTTAAAGCTATCCAAGACTTCGTTACCCAGTCTGGCCGTTTTGCCATGGAATGACAAACTCAGTTAAATAGTTACTGGCAGAATAAGAGCATTCTCTCTCTCTCTCTCTCTCTCTCTCTCTCTCTCTTGATTTTTGTTGTTGTTTACATGTTGTTTAATATAAATATACATACCATTGTTGCAAAAGGAATTAGTAAATTATGTTTGTGAGCATTTACTATAAGCCTAGCTTGTTTAATGCTCATACAATGATTTTGATTGTCCATGTTTTCATGAATGTAAATAAACTTTGTTAAACCAAAACTCAAATGGCACAGAAGAGTGACAGAGAAAGGGGGGGGGGGGGGGGGGGGGGGATAAGAGAGAGCACTGAGTTGTGGAATTCTAGTTTAAGATTTTTGTTGTTTTTAAGCCTGCTTTTGTCCAGTTCTACAACTGCATTTTCTTTTGAAGGAACTACCAGGTAGCTTCCTCAAAATGTGTGTTGTCCAATATATTCAACATATGAAAATATTTTTAAATAGGAACTTGAAATCTGAGATTTTGTTTTAAATTGCCTTGTTGATTTTAATTTTCTAATTCAGTTTTTTTTTTTTTTTTAATGTATTGACTAGCCACACTGGCTGTAGACAAAAACAGGTTGTAGACAAAAACAGGTGTCCTAGCTGCAAGGTTCCATGCTTGCCCATGCATGCACCAACTCTTAAAATTGGAGCATGAACTGCATGCTGATGTTACCCAAGGAATAATGTCAAAGACTAAAAGAGGTTGTGGATACCATTACACTGTTGTACCATCTGTGACACTTGACTGTGGCACATGTTGATGACAAATTTGTGGATGTTAACATTGTGTGTTTTGATGTTGATTATTTTATAGCTTGATTATGAGGAATTGTGCTCTAAGACCCTTCTATCATTATTATTTAGTGTGCAGTAGACTGTTTGTGAACGAAATAGCTCCCCCAAACATATATGGATAGTGTTTTTATGTGATGCTAGACACTTCTATTGCCAGGTGGATTTTTAGTTTGTCACTTGGTGTCCCCCACCCTCCCTTCCCCTCTTAGTTGTTGTTGAGTCAGACAAAACAACTGGCGACAAACTGTCTATGTAATACTAATAGCCAAAGTTTTTGCTAAGCAAGCTTTTAACCAAGTTCCACTGTACCAATGCAAGGATACAAGGATATTTAATTGCCAATGACATTTAAATGTACACAGGAATTTGTCTTGGTGATGTTCCATTCATTTGCATTAACAAATTGACAAAACATTACAATTAGCCATGTATAAAAGTTATAAATAAATGAAGTTAAATTCAACAGTGTAACAATCTCATTCATACAATGCAAGTTTCCACATGCACACACACATGCACATATACACACACACACACACACACACACACACACACACACACACACACACACACACGCCCACATGCACACACACACACACACACACACACACACACACACACACACACACACACACACACACACACACACACATACACAGCGTTTTGCAGTTCACACAGGTGGGTGCGAGTAAACCTGCACATCCGACTTATGAACCATGCACTCTAAAACAAGCCACCCCGAAGTCACCGCTAATCACAGTCACATAAAAAGTTAATTTTATAGTATGTGCATTTATATTATACATTGCATTTTAAGGGAATAATATGTGTCAGAAAGACCTGAACTCTCTCTCTCTCTCTCTCTCTCTCTCTCTCTCTCTCTCACTAAATATATATATGTAGGGGAGTGGGGATGGGGAGTTGGGGGAGGCAGGTTGGAAGCATGGATGAAGAGCCACAAGTCAGAGGTTGCTATAACATAACTTTTATTTGTACACCAACCAACCAGGAAACAGTGTAGGCTCTCCCCTGAGATGAACACTGGCCGCAACAGCAAACAAACAACCTGCCTCTGCAGGGACACTGGGGGAAAAGGGACCCTGCCGGCCCAGTGCACAGGTTTTAACACCTTAGATAATTGGGGCCATAAAACTCCCACCCAATCAAAAAGGATAAAGGACAGGAAAGAAAAGATTAAAGGGTCATGGCCCGGAACACGTATACAATACACTTGGTTACATCCCCCCCTACTCAATCATAACCAGTGTCCTTGCTGGTTAATCACATAGCAATAACTAGAACTAAAAGGGTGTAGGGCAACTAAGAGTTGACTTAACAAACCATCAAAGTGGTACCCAATACATCCACGCACAAAACCGTACCCTTTTTTACCAACATAGTAGTAAAGGCCTGGCTAACTAAACATCTCCAAAGACCAAACAATGATTGCATTGCAATAAAAGGGCAAAATGATTACTGCATTTTAAGCCAAGTAAACCAGACAGACCCAGAACACATTGCTTGAAACAGGACAAAAGAACGAAAAAGAAGATTCCTTTATGTTATTGATGAAAATTCTGAAAGAAACATCTGTTCTTATTGCATTTGGAAAACCTACTGCCATCTGGGACATAAGAGTGGAGGACGTTCCACAATTGGCTGTACAAGACCTCAAAACAACATGTTAAAAAAAAAAAAAAATCAACACAGAGCACATTGCAACAATCGAATACTACATATTGCATGTCATTTACCACATGAACAGCACACAAGTGATGTCTGCCATCTCAAACCGTGATTTCAATACCAAGCCTTATGTGAAGGACCCACAGTACGATAAAACGTCTTGCTAGAGAAATGCACACATGTGATGATGTGCACACAGACAAGTGATGTCTGCTATCTCAAACCATGATTTCAGTTTTAAGCCTTATGTGAAGGACCCGCAGTACGATAAAACATCTCGCTAGAGAAATGCACACACAAAAATACGGAGCCTTATATAAAGGTTAACATGTATACTCATAATAAACATAACTCTCACTCACAGACAACACAACGCTCAGTGACCTGATGTGGATCCTGTCCCGTTACTACTCAAATGAACATATATAATGCTATTAAGTAATACCAGATTAGCGGTCAAGCCATCACAATTTGATTATGATGTAATAAATATACACAGTAGTACAATGCCACAATACGGTCGCCACACTGCTCTTCGAGGCAGGTTGGCAGCATTGGGGTTTACCCCTTTGTTCACACGGGTGGAGCACCTGAGTGCAGGTTTGACTCTGACTGGCAGTGCATCAGCTGCAGGAATGGGTGCAGCAGGAATAGGGGCAGCAATAATGGGGGCAGCAGGAACTGGTGCGGGAGCAGGCATGGGTGCAACAGGAAGCAAGCCAACAGTCACAGGCCGACCCAGCCAGAACTCACCCCGGTCAGGGTACTGTGGGTTGGCCTGAGCAGGTGTTTCCTGTGTCAGTTCCTCTGCGGCAGCAGCTAATGGTGTCCTGGCATGCAACAGGTATTCTTGACTGCCCACCAGAGAATGGTTTGACCCCATACACATGTATGCCGGGGTAGGGACATGCGGTCACAATGTGCAGTTCAGGACGCCATCAGTCTTGGATCTTGCTCCTGCCAAGGACACAGTTTCTCAGGTAAACCAGGTCACTAATGTGTAGTGGGTGATCGGCAGCTTTCTGGTCTGTCTGCTTTCATCTCTCCACTGCAGCTTCTTGGAGATGTTTCAGTGCCCTGGCATGTGAATCCTGCAGGCACAGCCGATGCTGTGGTACCCAGTCAGTGGGTCCAAGCATGGACGTGGTTGTGCACCCAAGCAGGTGGTCAACTGGTAGCTGAGGTTCTTGGCCGAACAGGAGGAAGTGGGGCGAAAACCCGGTGGAAGTGTGAGGCATATTATACGCCTGCACGAGCTCCTGGAGGTACTGTGGCCCCTTGGACTTCTGTTCCGGGGGCAGGGTTCAAAGCAGATCATGCAGCAAGCGATTGAATCGCTCACACTGTGCGTTGCCACGGGGGTGGTATGGAGTGGTCCAGGTCTTCTTGATGCCATAGAGCTCACACAGGGATTTCACCAGCTTAGACTCAAAGTCCCTACCCTGGTCACTGGATTTTCTGGGGTACCCCATAGCGCTGGAACCACTCGTGAACCAGCACCTTGGCCACTGTCCCTGCCTCCGGGTTGCGCATTGGTATGGCCTGGGTGAATTTCGAGAAAACATCAGTGAGAACAAGAACATTTTCTCGCCCATCACTAGCAGTCTCAAGCTTTGTGAAGTCGATTGCCAGGATTTCAAAGGGACGGCTGGCAAGCAGATGACTGGAAGTAGTGTGGAGCGCTGGTGCATGGCCCATTGTGCACCGCTCACAGCTGCTGATGTAGTCCCTGGCTTCTTTGTACATGGAGGGCCAGTAGACACGAGACCTCAGCAACTCCATGGTGCGCTCATAACCTTGGTGGCCCATATCATCATGGAGTGATGCCAGGACATCAGGCCAAAGTGAGATGGGAAGAACCAGCTGCTCGAGAGTACCCTGCCGCTGGTCAGCCTGCCTACGATGGAGTACCCCCTTCTTTAGGAACAGTCGAGGGTACTGCTGCACCAATGCTCGCATGGAGCGTTCCTTGGTGTCGGAGGGCTTGGCTGGCCAGGCTGCGAGCACCGGGCCAAGGACTGGATCTCATTGCTGTAGCTGCTGCAAGTCAGCCATAGACAGTCTAGGGAGTACCTCAGTTGCAGCCTCGGGAACAGCCGTTTCATCAGGTTCTTCCTCCTTGTCCAGGGGCAACACAGGAGCCATGGTGTTGCCAAGGACACCAGCAGTGGGGGTGGGGTCGACAGCCAGCTGCTCACACTGGAGATCATTGACAGTGGCTACCTCTGGTGGCACCACTGTCAGGAGGGGTTGAGGAGAGGGTTCGAGGGCCATGCGGGAAAGGGCATCAGCAGGGTTGATCTTTCCAGGTCTGTAGTGGATGTCGAAATCGAACTGTGCAAGCTGTGAGGCCCATCTTTACTCCAATGTGCCTAATTTCGTGGAGTGAAAGTAGGTCAGTGGATTGTTGTCGGTGATGACCTTGAACTTTGCTCCCAACAGGTAATGCCAGAATTTGTCCGTTATTGCCCATTTCATGGCAAGAAACTCTAGCTTCATGCTGCTGTAGAGTGAACTGTTTTTCTCATTGGGCCGGAGGCGCTGGCTGGCAAAGGCAAGCACTCTTGACTTCCCATCCTGTTCCTGGGACATTATGGCTGGCATCCGTCTCCAAAATGAATTGGTGTAGTCAGCGTAGCCAAGTACAGGAGCTGTTGTCATAGCCCCCTTCAAGGATTCGAAGGCCTCTTGGTGCTTGGGACCCCAAAGCCTGGACACATAAGCTGCCTTCTTCTTGGAGTGCTTGGCTCCTTCGCTCACCAGGTCATGGAGCAGCCCAACAGTCCTGGCAAACCCGCTGATGAACCACCATTAATAACTGGCAAAGCCAAGAAAGCTGCGCAGCTCTGTTGTCGTTGATGGTGTAGGCCAGTTCTGTACACACTCCACCTTGCCAGACTCGCAGCTCACTCCATCAGCCAAGATCGTGTGACCAAGATGGGTGACTTCACGCCTCAGGAACTGGCACTTGCTGGCTTTCAGTTTCAGACCTGTCTCTGTCACCCGCTGCAGGAGTCGTTCTAGGTGCTCCATGTGTTCTTCAAACGTCTTGGAGTAGACAAGGAGGTCATTGAGGTTTACGAGCAGAAACTGAAAGGCAAAGTCTGACATGGTTGCCTGCATCAGACGCTGGAAGGTGGCAGGGGTTGACGTCAGGCCCATCAGCATCCTTGTGTATTCATACAAGCCAAAAGGTGTTGTGAACGCTGTCTTGTGCTGGTCCTGGGGATACATGCAGATCTGGTGGTACCCACTGGCAAGGTCCAAGGTTGAGAAGTACTGGGCCCCCACCAGTGCATCCAGGGACTCCTGGATCCTGGGGAGTGGGTAGGCATCACCAACAGTCTTCAAGTTCAGTCGCCTGTAGTCGACACAGAGCCAAAGACTGACGTCCTTTTTCCTCACCAGGACCACTGGAGCTGCGTAGGGACTGTTGCTCTCCACAATGACTCTCTGGGCCAGGAGTCCCTTGATGTGTTCCTTCACCTCCTGGAGCTGGTTTGGCGGTATGCTCCGGTACGGCTCTGTGACTGGGGCATCATTGCTGGTGGGGATGCGGTGTTGCACTGCCTCAGTATACCCAAGATTGAGGTCATCCTGGGTAACACCATGGGCATACTGATTAAGCAAGGCATGCAGCTGGGCCTGCTCATCGTCAGTGCCGTCAAATGCAGGGCAGGGAACAGCATCCGAGGGTGCAGACTCTGTGATGGAGGGTTCCATGGAGACGGTCATCTCGTTGCAGGTCGTCATAATCTGCACACCGTCATCATTTTCAATGCCGTCCACTGCATGTAACACTGCCACAGGCATGCGTCTGGCAAGGATGTAGTCCTCTGCCGACAGGTTAGCGAGGTGCACACATCTCTGTATCACATCGCCACTCACAAGGGTGGGAATGAGGAGTAGACCTCGTGGGAGGGGTTGGGCCAAGGGTGAGGCCAACAGGGGTCTTGATGGCTGCTGCACTCCTGTGATGCGGAGAGTGACAAGGAAATGGGCTGGGATGAGAGTCTGGCCTGCTACTCGAGCCACACCACTGACGGAGGTGTGTTCAAGACGAATCTCATGGCTGGCTGCAAGACATGGGGGACAATATCTAATTCATTCAACAAGCTACTCAACCTACCTAACACATTCATCCCCACCAGTGCTGGCACATCACTCTTCTTCTTCCTGGTGGAGGGGGGGGGGGGGGTCACTAGAATCTTTAACAACTAACACTGGTACACCCTCACTCTTCTGTCCTAAAAGTTCAAAATCTACTATAACTACCCCACTATACGGAATCTCCAACCTGTTTGCTGCCTTCAGTGTCACTTGAGTCAGGGGAAGGAGGTCAGAGTTCTGCAGGTTTTCTGCCACCCACCTCTCAGTGACAGTCATAACCTCACTCCCTGTATCAACTAGTCCCTTTACTTTCCTACCGTTCATCACAATGTCTACTGTGGGGCATCGTCCAACCATGCCCACAGGATTCATGTCCCCCGTTGTCTGGCTCCTGACAATGGGGACCTCTAGTTACCCTGGTGGGATGGAAAGCATGGTCCAGCGCTGTGCTGCGGAGTGTAGAACTGTGGCTGGGGACGGCTGGATTTGAAAGAGGCTTGAGGGCCCTGCTGCCATTGGACGTACTGGCATCTCTCAATGCAGTCCCGCTGGAAGTGGCCAGGCTGCCCACACCTGTGGCACATTTTAGGCCGTGGTGCCCGGGTTGACTGGTGTTGCAGCTCTGCTGTCTTCGCTGTCAGAGCCGCTACTAGGGCCCGCAGCTCCTCCACTTCCTTGCTGTGCTGGGGTTGAGCCACCAGGACCTGCTCTGCTCGCACCTTCACATCAGCATCCTCACGCATCCAGTGCTGAGCCTCAGCCCATGCCTGATGGAAGGTGACATCATCATGCTCCCTGGCGTAGCGATGAATGTCGTGATGGAGGGATGGGGGGTGCAGCCCATCAATAAAATGGTCACAGAGCATAGCAGGGTTGACGGTGTCCGCTTGCGCTGCGTTCAGCTTGGTGGTCAGCATCAGCAGGTGCTGCGCATACCCCACTACACTCTCCCCCATCCCCTGCCGCCGGCAATGGAACGAAGTGAGCAGAGCAGAGAGGCCCCAATGGTCGCCGAAGGTGGCTGCGAGGACTGCCAAAACTTGGGCCGCTGTGTCTGCCTTCCCTGCTGCGCGGGTGAACACCTCCCTCCGGGCAGATCCCTCCAATGCCTGGATGATCCATTCTACAGCTGTGCCGTCCTCCATCCTGTAGTTGTGGAGGATGCACTCTGCTTCCTGGATGAACTCATCCGCGTTGCAGCAATCCGCCTCTCCAGTGAAGCGTGGTAGCTTTGGTGGCTGGATGGCTCGCCACGGTGGTTGCTATGCCATGTTGTTGGTGGTTGGGTCCGCTTGAACGGCCTCCAGATAGTTCCTCTACACTGTCTCCTGGTCGTTGTGACTCTTCTACTTCCAGTCCTGCTTGCAGCACCAGCTTTGTAGGGGAGTGGGGTGGGGAGTTGAGGGAGGCAGGTTAGAAGCATGGATGAAGAGCCACAAGTCAGAGGTTGTGGGGATAGCTCAGTGGTTAGAGCGCCGGACTTGAGATTGAAAGGTTGCGGGTTCGAATCCCTGCTGGAGCGGTGGGAGAATTTTCTTCTCCAGGGTCGACTTTCTGTGCTGACTCTTATTTCGGTATCCATTCCACCCCCATGTTACCGCAGTAGCACGTAAAAGATCCCGGTCATTCTGCCAAAAGTGCAGGTGGAAGGTTACAGCTAAACACGCATACACCTTACGTATGTGGCTTTGCATGAAGTGACATGGAGCATGGTTGTGTGGTGAACACAGGACTTGAGCCGAGACGGCTGCAGTTTCATGTGGCACCAGCCATGCCAGTGCTGTAAGTACACCACTTTGGTGGATATTAAACAAATACACTATAAAGCTAGCCACTCATGTAGAACCACATGCGAGCGCAGTGAGACTGCTCAAGAGAGCGGAGAATAGCGCTATATAAGCGATCATCAATCAATAACATAACTTTTATTTGTACACCAACCAACCAGGAAACAGTGTAGGCTCTCCCCTGAGATGAACACATGAACACTGGCCGCAACAGCAAACAACCTGCCTCTGTGGGGAAACTGGGGGGGAAAGGGACGCTGCCGGCCCAGCGCACAGGTATTAACACCTTAGATAATTGGGGCCATAAAACTCCCACCCAGTCAAAAAGGATAAAGGACAGGAAAGCAAAGATTAAAGGGTCATGGCCTGGAACATGTATACAATACACTCGGCTACATCTATATGTGTGTGTGTGTGTGTGTGTGTGTGTGTGTGTGTGTGTGTGTGTGTGTGTGTGTGTGTGTGTGTGTGTGCCAGTTGATATAGAAATCCCTTTACATTCCTACATAATCTTGTACAGTATGGATATGTAAATAAAGGAAAAAATATATAGATCAACATGTTGGATTTTAAAATTTAGGTGTCTAAAAATGAATGATTTTGTGTTAAAAATTGGCACTGAAACTAAAATGATTTCTTCCAGATTTACACTTGTTAAGTATAAACATTTTTGACTTAAATTTTGGTTTAGACTTGTCTCTTGGCATATACTAAAGTAATTATTGAAACAAATATGGCTATACAACATAAATATACAACTATTACATGTAGGAAAATACATAGATTACTTGAAGGGTAAAATTATTAGACAGATATAAACACAGAGTGAATTATTTTGGGGAAATGCATGTCTGATTTGTTTCAGAAAGTCCTTTGTGTTTCTGTTGATGTGACAAGAGACTTCCAGTGTTTGGAGAGAACTGTAAAACAGGTGATAAATTGTGCATTCTGTATTGGTTGGTTTGGGTTTTCTAGATTAGCATTAGACCAAAACTGAGAGACAGGGGGAGTGTGTGTAACTCTGTGCATGCAGGGGTGTGTGTGTGTGTGTGTGTGTGTGTGTGTGTGTGTGTGTGTGTGTGTGTGTGTGTGTGTGTGTATGTGTGTGCACACACATGCACATGCATGTGTGTGTGTGTGTGTGTGTTTGATGAGTTTGAATTATTAAGATACTATTTACAGTAAAATATTTGGTTGTGCTTTAATGTATGAGGTTGAAAGACAACTTCAGTATCCCGCTGTGATGAATAAAGTATTGTTTTATTTTTATTGAATCATGACATTGATCAGGCTTTCAGTGTACATGTATTCTTGTCTCCTTTCTTAGGGGGGGTGGGGTGGTGGTGGTACAGACTGCTGGGTAGCATAAAGTATGGTGTACTTCACACTCACACAGTGACAGCAACACCCTCTTCCTTGCTCACTTGTTTATTTGCTTATCAAAGAGGATCACCAGATATCTTTCTGAGGATGGTTGAATAAATTATGGTAGAATTCACACTCTCTTGCTTGCTCAGTTATTCATTTGCTTGCCATAGAGGATCACCGTATCTCTCTGAAGATGGTAGAATAGAGTATGCTGGATGGTAGAATAGAGTATGTTGGATGGTAGAATAGAGTATGTTGGATGGTAGAACAGAGTATGGTGGACTTCACACACTCTCATGCTTGCCCACCTGTTAATTTGTTTGTCAAAGAGGATCACCAGATATCTTTCCAAGGATGGTAGAATAAAGTATTGGACTTTACCCACTCTCTTGCTTGGTCACATGTTCATTTGCTTGTCAAGGAGGATCACCAGATATCTTTTCAAGGATGGCTGCATGGTCATCAAACTCTGACTGACTATTGTGACTGGCCCCCTTGTAATTTTTGTATCCACCAAACAGTATAGTCACATTTTTCATATCTAATACATAATTAGCTGTCACTATTAGATTGCTTATTGTGTTTACTGTTCTGTTAAGTACCCCCCCCCCCCTTTTTTTGCTCAGCATCCCTGCCTCTTCCCTTTCCCCCCTCCCTCCTCCACACACATTTTGTTTTCTTCCCTGAAGCAGGGCTGTAGAAATACATTTGCCCAGTCACTGGATGAGTCAAAACAACAACAACAACAAAACCACTGCCCACTGGGCAGTTGCTGTCTGGGATTATTAAAAAAAAAAAAAATTGTCACCATGATCAGAGTAGCAATGTCATCATCATTTTAACTTGGGTATGACTGTAAAAACAAGGCAGAGTGAATGGAAATATGTTTTTCTTAAAACTTCAGGGGAAAACATCTCAGGCTTGTAACATTTCCTTTGGGCTAGTGGATTTTCATATTCACTAGCCTAGTAGACCTGTCATATCATCCATGAATGATCTTCGCCCTGTAGCACTTAACTCTGCTGTGATGAAAGTATGTGAATGCGTGGTCATCTGTAAATTGGAAAAGTTAGTAAAAGATTACATCGATCCATTACAGTTTGCTTACAGGAAAAACAGGAGTACTGATGATGCGATTTTATACAGTTTAGAAAATATATACTCTCATTTAGAAAAAACAGGAAGTACTGTAAGACTTATGTTGTTCGATTTTTCCAGTGTAGCCACATTTACTTGTTCAGATACTTTTAAGCATGGAACTACTGTCTGTTATTTCATGGATCTTTGACTATCTTACAAGTAGACTTCAGTATGTAAGGCTAAATGGATTACTATCATCTGCTATTAGTTCAAACACTGGTGCACCTCAAGTTACAGTTTTAGCACCCTTTTTGTTTGTGCTGTATACAGCTGACTGTAGAAGCATTGATGAGTCATGTCCTCTAGCAAAATTTGCTGATGATACAGAACTGGTTGGACAAATTAGTAATGATGAAGATGCAGACAGTTTAACTGAAAATTAAAAAGCTGGTTAGATCTACATTTAAAAAAAAATCAGCTGGTGTTTGGGTTGAAATCTAGGTCAAAAGATTACTGATTCTGGTTTCCTTCCCATCCATCCCTTCAGTGAAGATCTGAATGCAGCTAGGGCCGTGGCCAAATGAGCATCTGTGGGAGCAGAGTTCCAAAAGGTGGATTGCTGATGGGAAGTATTAGTGCAGGTGCATATCAGTTCTGGAACATGGGACTTGGAGTTGGTCTTTTGTCCCCCCTGGAACCATGTTTTTTGGCTTGAGAAATCCTGCAGTAGGGTTCAGTGATAAGTCCATTCATGACTTTGTACATCATGCAGACCTTGTCTGACATCCTTGACTGGGTCCTCCACTACTGACTATATACTTTTTGTGAATATACTGTATGGTGTACTCTGTTTCCCACTATGGCTTATAAAGCTGTATAGCTAATACTTTGTATAGATAGAGGATGAACAAGGACCCATCACAGCTCTGATCAACTGTGCTGGTACATCCATGAGTGCCAAGTTTCTGGATACACCAGTTGAGGACTTCAAGGTAAGAGTGGAACTTGCTGAAGTTCATTAAAAAGATTTTTTTTAAACTGACCACTTGCATTCAAAACACAAGACACATGACCAAAACATGAAAGCTTCAGAACCCATATCTGAAATGTGAACATTTTCAGGGTAAGCCCCATTTTCAAGCAACAAATAATAGTAATACACAAAAATTAATTATGAAAAATTTGATGTTTCAGTAGGTGAAGATGGTTTATATCAAGCTTGTGGTCATCTCCTTTGATGTCCATGAGATGTCCATGGCCATAAGAGTAGGACCATAGACTCTTTGAAGATGGCTGTCCCTCATGATTACATGCCACAGCAGGCTGTCCATTCTACTTTTAATTTGTTGATTCAAGTTCACTGAATTGTGAAACTGGTTGCTTGTGTGGCCTCAAGGCAGTATAGTGGAGAACATGTGTGACTGTTTCCATTTCCATTTTTGAGGCAGCACTGTCTTCGTGGATGGTATAGTGTACCAGCTTGAGGACACTGTCTGGTTATTTACTTCATGTTTAGAAAAAAATGTTCTTAAAGAAAGAGTTTGTGTCTTGGGTCAAGGCATAATGTATCATTTTATTTTTATTTTGGGGGTTTTGTTTTGTTTTTTCTTCTTTTTTTGTGTGTTCTTTTTCTTTTTTCTTCTTTTTTCTCTCTCTTCTGTTTTATGACTGGCATATATTTAGGGGAGAAAACTGACACATTCCTGGATTTGGCAAATAGTTGAACATATCATCTCTTAAGGATCTCTTAATGAATAATTATTTTTTTCTCTCTTTTTTTTTCTCTTTTTTTCTTCTCACGATTCCAGACTAAAAAGTAAAATTCAAGCATTTAAACGGCCCAACAAACAGATCAAAGACGATCCTAACAAAATAGTACTTACATAGCATGTGCATGCGAACAATGTATGAGTGTCTGAATGCGTATATGTATGTTGTACATCGTGTCACTTAACATTTACTATCTATGACATAGTCTGTATGTCAATCAGCTGCTGGTAAGGACACCATTCAATTACAATCTTATCATATGACATATTCAGTTTTGCATTATATTTGTACACCTCAAAGTTAGTTTTTAAATATCGTTTGAACGAATGCAATTGTGGTATAGTCTTGTTAATTTTGCATTTATAAATAAAGAACTTTGCTTGCAAAATAATCAAATCAAAAGTGCTATCTGATTTAAAATGGATGTCGTGACCAAACAGTACAGTATTTTCATTAAGTGTAACTGATGTCGCATTTGGACAGCCAGCATTAAGTACAATCTGGAATTGTTCCCAAAATGACCTCACATATGTACTTGACCAAAATATATGGTTAATTGAGTCTCAGTCTTGTCGACAAAAAGAGCAAGTAATGTCATTTTCAATTCCCATGTGCATTAAAACAATATTAGTAGCAATTATTCTATGTACTAGTCTTATTTGAAACCATTTCAGTTTTATTTCTTGAATCTGTTGCATTTTCTTAAAGGTGATACACCAGTTAATATCTTTATTTAGCTTAGCTTCCCACTTGTCACAACAATTAGGTCTAGTTATATTCTGCGTAAGTACCTCATAATAAAGGCGTGAGCCTTTTCGTTGATTATAAATCGTCTTAAGCGTCTTAATTAAATCTGCTGAATTTTTACCCTCCACTGTTATTTCTGTTTTACGTATGTAGCTTTTGATCGCTTTTTTTTAATGTTGCTTAACGTCCACGGAGGCGGGATGACCTATTAGGGACGGGGACAGAGTGGGAAAGGGGACAGGGTGATTGGCTCGACCGCGGAAACCGCCCGAAAAAGACCGGAGAGACCGTAGACCGCCGCCAGAACAATGGAAATGTTAAGGCGGTGTCCCCTTGCCATTGCCCAGCGACTTGTGCACTGCACAATTGCTCTTTCAACTGCTGTGCTGGACAGAGTCACTAAGAGTAAGACAATGTCCGTTGCACCACTGTTGACGAACAACTTGGACAACTCGAAGCAAAAGACGTCCAACTTGCTCAGCCCAGCTCCACCTCCCTACTCATGATCTCTTCTGGGCAAAAGTGAGGGTCCAGCTCCACCTCCCTCCTCTAAGATCTCTTGATCTTTTGTTCTCGCCTGGATCGCTTGCACACATCCAATATATGTAATCTGTCTTAATTCCGAATTTTTCTTTAAAACTTTTAAATGACATAAATGTACCATTGTCATTCAGCATATTTTTAATGTGACACACGCCTTTGTCAATCCAGTTTTTATAAAAAATTATTCTGTTTCCAACTAGGATATTCTGATTGCAGAAGATTGGCTCAGCAACTAGCTCTTCTGAATTTTCTACATGTATTTGTTTACCGAACTCTTTATATGCCATAAATACGTGACTCCAAAACTTATTAACCTTATGTTCCTGAAAATGAAGGCTTGATCCGAGTTGTTCAAACCACACCACTTTAGGATGAGTTGATTTAATTATACTTTTCCACTTGTGCTCACTTGTTTTTAATTTTCGAATCCAAATTAACTTCAGTGCATTAATATAAGTTTTTATGTTCGGTATCCCAAGCCCTCCTTTCGCGATGGATCTGACGGCTATTTTTCTGCTGATCCTGTCCTGTTTTCTATTCCACACAAACTGAAACACTGTCTTCTGCACTTCGTTAACAAGGTTGTCTGGTGTGTTTGGCAATAACATCCATAGGTGAATAATCTTAGATAGAATCAACAATTTTAGAACCGCTACTCTGCCTAGTGGTGTTATTTGTCTCTTTAACCATACTTTGTACAAAGCTCGTATTTCCAAAAACTTTTCACTAAAATTGAGTACCTCACACTCTTTTAAGTCATTAGTAAACCATATACCAAGTATCTTAAATTTAGGTGGGTTCCATTCCATTTGCAGATGTGGCATATATTTAACAAGAGAATTTTGTTTATTACCGAGCCATATGGCACTGGTCTTCCCCGCATTTAAGAAGAGACCTGATGCTTTTCCGAATGTGTTGATGGTCTTAACTGTTTCTTCAAATGAATTTTTGTCACCTTCCAGCGTAATTTCGGTATCATCTGCACATTGTGAAATTTTTTATTCAGTTTCTCCTATAAAGATACCTTTTATATGCTTATTTTGTCTGATCATAATGGCAAGTATCTCTACACATAAAATAAACAAATACGATGATATCGGATCCCCTTGTCTACATCCCCTCTGAATAGCGTACCATTGTGATAACTGTCCATTAGCTGTGACAGATGACTTTATGTCTTTATAAAACGTAGATATCCACTGACATATATCTGGCCCAAAACCAAAAGCACGTAAAACTTTAAACATAAATTTCCAGTCAACAGAATCAAAGGCTTTTTCAAAGTCTAAGCACAAGAGTAACCCAGGTTTATTTTCTCTATACAAGTAACTAATAAGATCATATATCAATCAAATGTTATCTCCAATGTATCTGTTGGCCATGAACCCAGTTTGATCCTCATTGATCAAAGACGGAAGAACGCTTTTTAAACGCTTCACAATACATACAGATCCTATTTTATAAACAACATTAAGAAGTGAGATTGGCCTCCAGTTTTTGATTAAGTCTTTTGATTTATTTCCTTTTGGTATGCATATTATTACCCCCTCTTTCTGTGTTGTTGATAATTCACCTTTTCTAAAACCATTGTTTAGTGATCTAACAACAAAGGAACCCAGCTGCAACCAAAAGAACTTAAAAAATTCAGCAGTAAAACCGTCGTAGCCAGGACTTTCGTAATTTTTCATATTTCTAAGTGCAAGACTTGCTTCAGCTAAAGTAATTTCCCCTTCCAGCGAAGTCTTTTCCTGCAAAGTCAGCACAGGAATATCTTGAGCCATATCTAATATTTTGCAGTCTTCTACTTGTCTTTCAGAATATAATCTTTCATAAAACACTTTTACTTCTTTAATAATATCCTTGCTTTCATATATTTCTTCTCCATTATTCAATGTAAGTTTGGTCATTTGTTTACTTATATAATTACGTTTCTCGAGTCCACAAAAGTATTTTGTAATTTTTTCACCGTCAGCAATCCATCTCGCTCTCGAGTGAAGCAGGACTCCTTCCATTCTCTTGTCTCTAATTGCAACTAGCTCCTGCTTGTCCTTCTCTAACTTTCTTTTTTCATTTTCAGTTAAAACTATCTTAGCTTCTAAACTTTGAATACTGTTTTCTAAATCTTTTTCCTTTTTTTTCATCCAGACGTTTTTTCATTGCAGCATAAGAAATTGTCTTTGATCTAATTTTCATTAATAATACATCTAAAAACAGCTGGTCTGATATAACAAATTGAATATCACATTTCGGAATTTTGGAAAGCTGTTCCCGTATGTATGGTAAAGCTGCATACTCTTCAACTACAGCTTTTATAACATCATTAATTTCTCCCGCAAAGAGTTTATCTTTCAATAAAGAATTATTAAATTTCCACAATAGTTTGTTTTTAGACTCTTTCCCTAATGTCATCGTCAGTGTGATCATAGAATGATCTGTTCTGTACCCAGCCTTAATGTCGGCATTTGTAACAAAGGTGGACAGAAGGTCTGAAATCAAGAAAAAATCAAGTCTACTTTGCTGAAGCGGTGTATTTCGACACCATGTGTATCTTCTCATTTCGGGATAAAGTTCCCTCCAAATATCCAAAAGGTCAAGATTTATCATTAGATTGTCTATCTGTTCTTGTGCTTTGATATTATTATGGTGCTTATAATTGTAATAGTCTAATGTATAGTCCAAGACTAAATTCCAGTCACCTCCAATAATAATGTTTTCAAAACCAACATCGTTTAATCCGTTCTTCAAGTTCAGCATAAAACTCAGGATCATCACGGTTAGCCCCATACAGACTGACTATCAAAAAATCCCTATCCATTATTGTTACAGTAACAAATATGTAGTTTCCTAAGATATCCTTGTACACTTTTTTCTCTAAAAATTCTAAATTATTGTTAAATAATATGGCAACGCCTCTCGAATTTGAGTTATATGATGCAAAGTAAGACTTATATCCCCACTCAGCCCGAATACAGTTCTCCATTTTTGGGTCAAAATGAGTATCCTGCATTAGATATATAGAGTATGATTTTTGTCGTAAGTAATGAAACACATCTCTTCTCTTACGTGGGTCGGAGAGGCCCTGGCAGTTCACTAAAACAATCTTAACCGTATTACTCATTGTCTAAGTTTGGTACTATAGCAAGGAGACCACCTTCCACAGACAGCAGTAACTAGTACAAACAAAACCAATAACACTACTATGTGAACAAAGTTCACAAGACTCCAATACAATGCCAATGGAAAAAAATCCACACTGAGAACTAGATGTACATTCAGCACGCACCTAGTGAGATAACTAAAAATCACATCTATGTCAGTATTCTTCACTGGCCAAGCATTACAGACTGCTGGCACAGGCACACGCAAACGTCTCATAAAGTTAAAACCGTTTTTCAGTATGCACATGGTTATATATACAGTGGCTGTTGCTGTCAAGATAAAACCAAAAAACATGCAAACAAATACACAGAAAAAATACATGATGTACAGATCCATATAGTCCAACAAAGAATATCTAAGACAAAGAATTATGGGGGAAAAAGGGGGGGGGGGGGGGGGGGGAGAAAAAAGAAAGAAAGAAAAAAAAGTAAGTGTTTTCCTGGTGAAAATTCTGGTCTGGCAGCGCAAAAATTAATTTCAAACATCACGTTTGGCTTTACAGTAATATTTACAATCATACATTCAAAATGCTCGATGCAAGCTTCAAGTTTTTCTCTTGGGGGGGGGTGGGGGGCGAAGGAAAGAGGGCGCACGCGATGGAAGGCGAAGCGAAGAAAGAAGATGGAGAAGGGGGAGGGGGGAGAGAGAGCCAAACACACATGCACGCACGCACGCACGCACGCACGCACACACACACTCACACCATACGGGTAGGCACGAAGTGAAGAGAGGGGGTAGACTCCTTTGGCTCTCAGCATCGCAAATAAAGTTTGTATGACAACATATGACCAGTTCAAAAGCTCGATCATTCAAACTATGTATCAAACACAGTTCAAAGTACAAAACTGAATCTTACAAACCAAATTTCGCTTATCTGATCAAACATTCACGTGCAATTACGCAATAGCGATCTTTAAAAACTCCCATACATTTTTATATCCAATGATTTCCTTGTTACTGTGGTCACAACGACTTTTAAGGATATGAGGAAAATATAAGTTTCGTGTATGTCATCTTCACCAGATGCACACACACACACACACACACACACACACACACACACACACACACACACACACACACACACACACACACACACAAAGTACAATTTTCGTCTGACACCAATTTAGACACACACACAAAAATGCTGGTAAGACACAAAAATGAATTGATACACATGTTCTATTCACCTGCTTTTGCTAAAAAGCGGATACCTACAGCTTGCCTGGGGTGCATGCTACAAACAACGTCAATCGCAGTAAAAGGCACACATCACACAGCAAAAAATAACTAAAAAGGGGGACATATGTCAGAGACAGGGAGCTCGAGAAACATACACACTGTTTTGCCAGCACGCCCGCTCTAGCGTGGCTGCACACTTCTTGACTCACAAAATCACGTGCTTCTCGACACTCAGCAAAAGCGTACACACATGTCATTCCAAAAAACAAAACAAAAAATCACCTACGATGTTTACCATAAAAACAGAGAGAGAAATGGTACACACACACACACACACACACACACACACACACACACACACACACACACACACACACACACACACACACACACATACACGCATACACACACACACACACACACACACACACACACATATATATATATAACACCACTCTCCCGGATTAACATAAAAACTCAACACTAGCTGTGCTCCACGCCCACCCCCACCCCGTACCCACACGCAAACAACAACAAAATACCCTTACAGAGAGAGAGGGAGAGAGAGAGAGAGAGATCCATTAGCATTGTTACACCACCTGGAATCACCTGGCTTTTACAACAAGTAGCAAATGCCGCAACAAGTAGCAAATGCCGCAACAAAACTGATATTAACTTCTGTCTATTGGCTCTTTCATTCAAATCCAATAGGGGTGGGGGTGGCAAAAGTAAAAGAGAAAAGAGAGAGAGAGAGAGAGGGGACGAGAAGGAAGTGGGGTGGGGGGTGGGGGATATGCGTGCCATCATAATTATCAGCAAGTCGATACAAATAAAGGTAGTACCTCTGTACAGTCAAGTCTGGTCTAACAAGATATTACGTCCTTGCCCCTTCCTTTCCACTGCGCAAGAACACAGGCACCGACACAAGACACAAGTTTTGATCTATTCTCCTTTATCTGCACTCATTTTATTTCCCGGCATAGCACGCCTGAATGCTTCTTCCAGATCTGTGTGAATGTTCACTCTAACAATGCGACCGTTCTTCACCTTGGCAAGAATTTTCCCATTTGAACTCCACACCGACATTGTAGCAGAATGTTCACTCGCCTTTCTGAACACTTGGTAATTGGCATATGTCAAGTCTTCCCCAATGACAATACCTTTGTTCTTGAGGTTGTGTTGACTGATGATGATGCTGTCTCTCTTCTTGCGATCAAAGAATCGCACAAGAATGGGCCTTGCTCTGGTGCTGCTGCGTTGTCCTGTCTTGTGGGCTACCTCGATGTTGCTGGCGGTGATCAGGATGCCAACCTTGTCACTGAAGATCGCACACACCTTCGCTGTGCAATCGGCTGCAGTCTCCTTCTCCTTCTCTGGCACCTTGAACACTCGCAGATTCCACCTCCTGGAGTACTGCTGTAGGTCGTTCAGCTCTCTCTCATTCTGCCTAATTCTCCGATCTTGCTGTTTAATCATGCCTGTAGCAGTTTCGTTCACTTTCTTCAGTGACTTCACTTCTGACTCCAGTTTTTCTGCCTTCACGTCTGTCTCAAACAACCGCCCCTCCAGCTTCTCCAACTTCTCCATAAAAGTCTTGGTCAGGCACTTCACTTCGTCCCTCATCTGCTCGATGTCTGCTTTGGTTGCCAAGGTATCCAAGCGTTTGCTGATGTTGTCTAGTGCTGTCTGGACCGCCATGTCAGAGTCCTCTACTACAGTGTTCATGCGCTTCTTTTCCTGCTTCTTACTGTCGTTTTCTGTGCTGACGCAGACGTCACTTTCATCCGAAGTTGAAGAGTGGTTTCTCTTCAATCCAGTCCTCGAAAAATAAGAACTAATCATGCTCATCACTCCAGAACAAGCTTCTCAAAAACCATTTGAAACTGACAACGTGCTGATATTCACAGTTTCTCCTCACAGTAACGCTTCACTCACACTAGCAACGTGCCGATGATCTGCCAACAGTTTGTTTACATTTCTGTAAGCGCTGCCAGTCGCCGATCAAGCCATCAAAACTGGCTAAAAAGCATATCGGCAGATTCCCTGCACAGAGACCTACTTACATGTGTGGTCAGATGGATAATCAGATGCCTAATTAACTAGTAATTAAGCTTTTTTGGCGACACACACAGCCAAGACCGTCCGCTGTCCCCGTGAGCGAAAGTTCACCTCCAGTTAATGAATAATTTCATTCGGTGAGAGCTTTTAAGCTGTGCATGACGGTAACCTCCATTAAGCATTACACATGCATATATAAGTTAAAGTCACCTTGAATTTTAATATCACGCATGTACATATGTTGCACACACACACACACACACACACACACACACACACACACAAGCACTGTATCAACACTCATATGTGTTTTATAATCTTAACACTAAGCAAAGAAACACATTGCAAAGAATTGTGCGAATTTTGGCTCCAAAATAATCTGGGATTAGGTCAGAACTTTATCCTTGTTCTGTGACCAACATATTTTACACAAAGTGGAATCTGTTTTAAAGGACCTTGAGCATGCCCTGTATGGGAAGTTTGAATGCTTGCCCATGGACGCTGGTTCAGATCACTGGCACACAAAACCAACAGAAAACTCTTTGGTTCCCACTGCAATTCTCTTTGGTTCCCTCAACAAGGCATGATAATCAGCCCTCTGAACTAGTCTTAACCATTCTGTATTTTACATGGGTAGCTGTCTGATTAGGTTTGAGTAGGTTTCATGGCACCATCTCCCTAGAACTTACTGCCGGCCACTTTAAGAAATGTACCAACATTATCCCAATTCAAAGCTCACCTAAAAACCTTGTTTGCCCAGGCTTTCCAATAGAATCTAGTACTTTGTCTGAAAAAAGGGTGTCATATTTTTACACAAAGTGGAATCTATTTTAAAGGACCTTGATCATGCCCTGTATGGGAAGTTTGAATGCTTGCCCATGGACACTGGTTCAGATCACTGGCACACAAAACCAACAGAAAACTCTTTTACTTATTATTTTACCCTCGTCTCTGTCAGTTTTTAATGAAAATGATACCAGTCATTAAGTGAGCGTGCACATGCGTCAAGACATCTGTTGAGGATGATAACTTTCTAAGGGAGGGTTGGGGATGTGTGAACCTAATGATTTTTATTTAATGTGAGAGTTTTTATGTTTTGGTTTGACACAGAGAAAGCATTATTCCAGGTAATTTGGGGTTTGCTATAACTAAGTATTAGTCATTTAGTGTATGCAGATTGAGAGAAAGGGGGTGTATGTATAAGAGTGTGTATGTGCGTGTGGTTCATGATTTGAGATATAATGTTCTTTGTTGTGCGATCGAACAACAGCTTTAATTTCCCACTGGGATTAGTAAAGTATATTGTTATTGTCTGTGTGTGGCTGTTGAATGTAGATGGATCCACATGAAGGGGGGGGGGGGGGGGGGCAAGAGCATGAGAGAACTAGGAAAGAGTATTGATCATTTATTAATTCTTGTATCTGAGTGGAGATTGGTGTGTGCATGTCACTGTGTGTGTGTGTGTGTGTGTGTGTGTGTGTGTGTGTGTGTGTGTGTGTGTGTGTGTGTGTGTGTGTGTGTGTGTATAACATGGTTTTTGTTTGATAGGTGATAATGGCAGACTACAATATTTAAGGTTCTGTTTGTTTGAAATGTATGTTAATGTGTTTTTTTGTCATGAGATGTTTGTACAGCGCTCTGGTTAAAGAACAGCGCTTGATAAGAATTATTTATTATTATTATCATTATTATTTATTATTAGTGTGTTTGGATATAGTGATGTGTGAGTGTGTCTAATTGCTGATAGTAGTGGTGTGTGCATGTAGGTTGGGTGAGGAGTGTGGGTGTGGGTGTGTACAGGTGTCCGGGGGAGGTGGGCAAGAGGGATATGTTTTCTGTTGTGGTAATTTGTATTATGGATTTTTGGGGGGGGATTAATTTTTTGAATCAAGTTTCCCTGATGCTCTTTTTACATGTTGTTTTTTAATTAATAAGTCTTTAGTAGTTAGTTGAATTGCCCTGTGAGGGATGACTGAAGTATATTGACTTGACTTTAGTCAGCCTAAATTGGCTTCAGACACTGTTTTAGTGGGATCTGTTTCATTAAACTTGTTTAATGCCAAGTTGTCTCCGAAAAGTTACGGGCAGAGACGAGACCCCAGGAGGTTGGGGGGAGAGGAAGACTATACCTAACACTACACTGTCCCCATGCAGAATGACTCCTTCATTAAGATGCGGAGCGATGAGAGCCACTTTAATGTTTCATTAATTGGGAAGGAAGACACAAGACAGCGTCCACAGACAACAGCTTTAGAAGAGAGAGAACTAAAGCAGAAACGAACCAATGTCCTACTTACCAGCTTAATGCCTTGCTAATAGGCCAAACTGGCTCACAAACTTTGCATGATGGCCTCATTTGAGCTTTATGTGTTCATACTGGTTGCAGTGATTTTCACCCGCTTTAAAGGTAACAGTTAAAAAACATTCTGAAAAAGAATAAGAAAACAAACACAAACAAAAAACAAACTTAAAGAAGAGAGAGGTTGCTATTTTGAATATGAGTTGGTTAGCTCTTGCTCTTCTTGTTCCTCGTGGTTACAGATGTTAAAGAGTATGTAGTGGCAAAAGCAGCTGGTACATCAGAATTGTTTCTTCTTGACAGCCTTGTATACTGAAAGAAATGAAAATACAAGAAAATGCAGTGGGGATATTTGAACTACTTTGTCTTAAGAAGAATTGTTCCTGAAGGGAAATTGTCATAAAAGGGGTCAACTGTATGTTCACTTGTGAGTGGGAGCACTAAGACTGATTTTTTGGTGCCTTTTTTAACTGGTGAGACCAATATTTACATAATTTTGTCAGTGAGACCAATATTTTGGGATGCTGTTTAGTTAAGACTTTTGTAAGGATGATATTTAAGCACATAAATTATGCACCAGTATGTTGGAATTTTTTGTTGTTCATAAGACTGATGTTCATGTATATATGGCATTATTTGTGAGGCTGTTTGTTGTTTTGTTAGTGAGACTGATGTTCCTGTATGCTGTGTTATTAGCGGCTGATGGATGTCAACTACCTTGGGAGCGTGCTGCTGACGCGTGCAGTGGTGCCCAGCCTGGTGCGTCAGAAGCAGGGCCGAGTGGTGTTTGTCTCATCCATGGCAGGACAGTTGGGACTATTTGGCTACACAGCCTATTCCCCATCCAAGTTTGCTCTGCGGGGATTGGCTGAGAGTCTGCAAATGGAGGTGAGGGCTGGCAAAGTATGACAAAGTATTCTGATGAGGCCATTGTCTTGCAATACTGATGGCAAATACAGCTATGGGTAACGACAAGAAAACAGTGATGGCTGATGACAAGAAAACATTGGTTGCAAGAGTATTTACTGATGGCAAATTCAGCTATGGGTAATGGCAAGAAAACAGTGATGGCTGATGACAAGAAAACATTGGTGGCAAGAAGACCCTGACAGAAGATGACAAGACATTTATTGCTAATGGCATGAAAACATTTACAGCTGCTGGCAAAAAGATATTGACATCTGCTTGCAAGAAGACATTAATGGCTGGTGGCAAGAAAACATTGACAGCTGTTGGTAAGAAGACATTAATGGCTGGTGGCAGGAAGACAGACAACTAATGGCAAGAAGATGGTGACAGCTACTGGTAAGAACATATTAATGGCTGGTGGCAAGAAGATATTGACAGCTGCTGGCAAGAAGACAGTAACAACTGATGGCAAGAAGACAGTGACAGCTGCTGGCAAGAAGACAGTAACAACTGATGGCAAGAAGACGATGACAGCTGCTGGCAAGAAGACAGTAACAACTGATGGCAAGAAGATGATGACAGCTGCTGGCAAGAAGACAGTAACAACTGATGGCAAGAAGATGATGTCAGCTGCTGGCAAGAAGACAGTAACAACTGATGGCAAGAAGACGATGACAGCTGCTGGTAAGGACATATTAATGGCTGGTAGCAAGAAGACTGTGACAGCTGCTGGCAAGAAGACAGTGACAGCTGCTGGCAAGAAGACATTGGAGGCTGTTGGCAAGAACATATTGATGGCTGGTGCAAAAAGATGGTGACATTTGATGTTGACAGTTGATGTTAAGAAACTACTGTTACCAAGATGACATTTACTGCTGGTGGCAAGGAGATACTATCAGCTGCTGGCAAGAAGACACTGATGGATAGTTAGAAGAATACATTTACAGCTGGTGGCAAGAATATATTGAGATACTGAAGGCTGGTGGCAAAAAGACAGTCACAGTTGCTGATAAGTGACACTAACAAGACACTGACAGCTGGTGGAATAAACTGTTACAGCTGCTGGCAACACTTGGTGGCAAAAAAAAAAAAACCAGCAAAAAACAACAACAACAACCCCACACAAACAAAAAAATTCTCTGGCAGCTGGCAGTAAGAAAACACTAACAGCTGGTGAAAAGAAGACAGTGACATCTTTTGAGCAGTTATTGTTGACCTTGTATGCAATACATTGATGAAGTCAGGTAGACTTTGCTCTCAGTGCAACTAGCAGCAGGCAACTGCTAGGGCACATGAATAGAATTGTCTGGTTCCAAAGTGTTATTGGGAACACATTTTGGTCAGAATGGAAATTGGAATGGTGCTAATGTAATAACTGTGTTTTGTTTACCTGCAGCTGCGGCCTCACAACATCCAGGTAATGCTGGCTTTCCCCCCTGACACAGACACACCAGGCTTTGCTGAGGAACAGAGAATGAAGGTAGACAGTGCAGCTTGTAGTTTAAACTGTGTTTTGATAAAACCATTAAAAAAAAAAAAAAAAAAAAATCACTGATGACAGTCGCCCTGATATAACCGCACTTGTTGACTGGGTGTAAAACACCAACTTACTTACTGATGACAGACTGGAATGCTAAAGTGAGTTAGGAGACAACAGACTGACAGTGCAGAGAACTTCAGCAGAACTGTGCCTTGGTTATTTAGTGCATCCCCTATACTCAACTTAAATCTTAATACAGTGTACTGTGTTACTTTTCTATTACCAAATCAAGACTAAGCATGGTTTTATCAAGGAGGTTTGGTCAATATGCTGTTCATACTGCACAATAGCCTTGAAAGGTGCTGATCATGATAACTAATAAGACTGAAAAACATGTTATTCAGACTAAACTGGCATTCAATATAAGCAAACTGGATAATTTCAATAAAAAAACAAACTTGTGATTGCAAAGTACTCATTAGCTCAAAGGGGTATTGCAAGTTGCAAAGATTTGATGTGTGCTGTCCTCAAACTGTCACACAGATAGGTGACTGTGCATCTTTTTAACCTTCTTTCATTAATTCTTTCATTAACTCTGTGGGCCATTTTAGTGGGGTGGCTGACCTTTTACCCTTGAGCCTGGACTTCTTGTTAGAAGCATAACTGCATTCATTCCTGGGTTTCCAGAGAGAAGAAACTCAGGGGTACCCATTTGCACCCTGTATAAATTTGTGCCACAATCTAAGCGACATACACTGTTGTGTGCAGAACTGATGTCAGAAGTCAAGTACAGTCAAATAAACAAATGTAATGACAGAAAGGTGACACTAGGGACATATTTTGTTGTGTCCTGACTAAACCATAAAAATAATACCATATGAAGAATGAGGTGTCCAATCAGTGGCACGTTGTCCTCAGCATCACATCTACTGTCACAATATCAAACAAAGGGGAAAAAGCTCAGCACTGCCAGTGCTATGATGGTTATATTTGGTGAGAAATCAGTAGCAGAACTCCCAACACCCATTAAAAACAGAAAAGGAAATCAGGATTTATATGGGTCAGTCTGAGCATTCGTATCCTCTACATCAGTGTCAAAGTGTCACACAAAAGGTGACATGTGTGATATACCTTGAAGCAGTCATGTTGATTGCAGCGTAGGTACACATTACACTTTTCTCACTTTATGGTTGTTTTTCTCTGTTTGAAAGGGTTGTCTTGGTACATCACTTCTGGGTTTCATCATTTTTGGTGCTTGTGTCCCAAATTGCACACCTCACAGATGTGATCTTTGCCCTCACCTCCTATAGACCAGTGGTCCATTTGATCCAAACGTGGGTCATAGTTGGCTTCAGTGCATGGTCTGCCAACTGGGGCCTTCTCCACATAGTGACTCTCAAACAGTTTATGAACAAGGCCTAACCCAAAATAAAAAAAATGGAAAAGAATCACCACATTTCCACCTTGTGATTGATAGTGTGTCCTTTGATAATGTAAGCATTATGCACACTGGTTTCTGTAAGTTTAGTTTCCACACTTCTATACCATTTCATGCACTTTTTTGATTTGTTTTGTAGCCATTTCCTCCAAGAATCTTCATTCAGACCAGACAAATCAAAATCATCACCAATGTGATGAAAACTGTTCTGCATCTTCCTCTGCAATTTTGCTGCAGAGAAAACTACTGCCAGGATCAGTACATTAAACAAAACTTGGACCATGGCTATACTTTCTCACAAGAAGGGTAAGCCATACCAGGCAAAATTAAAACAAATGCAGCTGGGAGGGGAAATATAAACAGCCCCACAAGGTCTTGTAGCTATGTTTGTGGTTGTCAGGACTCAAGGGCAGTAATGATCAGCAGATGTGCAGTAACAAAAGAGCTAAATGTCCAACTTCAGTAGGTTGAAGATTACGGCATTATGTGAGGTGGTTTGCTGTTTGGAAGCACAGGTGTGTGTGTGTGTGGGGGGGGGGGGGGGGGGGAGAAATGGGGAAGGAGGCAGATAGAAGGATGTTAATGTCTTTCAAACATTCCGCAATCCTAACAACCAGCACACACACCTACAGGCCATTCTACATAAAAGTCTTATTCATAATTACCTATAACCAAACATGGGTCATTGGCATGGCTCACTTCACCTCTAAGTGTTTACATGCATGTGGGCAGTCAAGCAGTATAATGCTCATTAAGTAAGAGTAAAAAGGACAGAATCAGTACAAAGAAAGTACCATTTACAAACAAACAAACAAAAACATTAAGTACAATAATAGACAAGTTGAAAACTAGACAGAATAGGTGAGTTTTCAAATGAGATCTAAAGCAGACAAGCAAGGAGCATTTGTGAGATCAGCAGACAATTAGTTCCAGACACTAGAGGCCAAGAATGTAAATGAGCACCAACCAAATTTTTGAGACTGGTTTTTAGAGGTTTGAGCAGCTTTTCATGAGAAGGTTTCAGAGAATGAGATGGCTGATGGGTACTAAGAGACACAGGCAGTGATCCTTCAAAGTGGCAGTATGCAGAGGTGACAGTCTTGTAAGTTGTACTGAATCTGAAATTTCACTGGAAGCCAGTGCAGTTCTTTGAGCAATGGTATAACATGCATTCACTTTGATTTATGCATGACAAGTGTAGCACTATAGTTCTGGATTTCCGACAAGAATGCTGTCTGTTCAGCCAATAGCCATTTGAGAATGGAATTTGCAGTAGTCAAGTTGCAAGGTTATCATGGTGGAAACTAGCCTGTCAGTTGAGTTATGAGACAGGTTAGAATGGATAATGCAATTTTCCAAAGCTCCAGGGAAGTTGCCCAACACATGCTACTGATGTGCAACTGCATAGACAGTATCTGATCAAGAAGAACCCCTAAATACTTCCCCAATGGCTTGAAAAGAATTTTGTTTCCCTCCATGGTGGGGACACACTGTCAACCAAACTGATGTGTGATTTTGAACCTATAGGCTTGATTTCAGACTTGTCAGTGTTGAGCTTGAGCCTTAAATTGCTGTTCATCAAGGAGAGCAGATTATCAATACACATGACAATGCCAGTTTGGGCAGTAAGAAACTGCGTGTACATTTGGACAGTTCTGTGTTATCGTGTATTTATAATAATCACAACCATGAGTATTGAGAACAGTTGACAGTGGCTGAGCATACAGAATGAACAGTGCAAGCCCAAGGTGAGTTTGGAGCAGGAGGCAGGTCACTGGAGATTATGGAGACGAGGCCATGGTGGAAATTGTAGAACATCTTAATCAGGCTTTTCTGCAACATTGTTGTAGTGCTGGCCATTCAAGTGAGTCCTTGATAGTGTTGGTGTATTCTGTTCTGTATGTTGGTCAGACTATGAGGACATAAACTCCAGATGAATTTTTGACCTCAGTCTCTTTTATCAGTGATTTGATATAGACCAGTTTAAGAGTATCCCAAGCCCTTGATCTAAACAGCTTTTTGGCCATTTACTTCCACACACAGATTTTCTTGGATTAAAATAATAAAGTACTGAATTTAGTGTAGAAAATTTGCCTCTTGATGGTGTTGGAACATGGGGGAAAGTTTTGATTGGTATATCTACTGTTTACCTGTGTTTATACTTTCATCTGTTCTTACTCTGGTTGTTTTAAGTTTTTGCTTGTTTGCTTGTCTAACATCTAATGGAACTGCCCCTTGAGGAATGAAAAAGTGTTACTGAATGGAATTGTTAGAAGAAGCTCAACATTCCCCAGAACACTCTGCATTCACCAGGTTAGGTAATAAACCTGTTGGGTTCCACCACAAATCCACCTGAACGAGTCATGAAAGTTTGATCTCAGACTGTTTTGATTAATTGGGTTCATAATTATCAATGAGGCATATGAAGCTATTTTGACCATAGAAATGATGTAGCACCTCAATGTCAGAATACCATTCTGCCACGCTAAGTTCAGTAGTCAGCACTCTTTCTCTCCCAGGCTCCAGCTACTGGAACCCAACTCCCTGTTTGTCATGCTACCTCTGTCAGTTCTCTTAAACAGTCTTGAAAACCTTTCTCATTTCAAAAACCATTTCTTCAGTCTCAGTAAGAAACTTCATGCCTTGAAGTATGCATGTGTGTGACATGTATGCATGCATTGTGTGTGCATGGGTGGGTTTGCATTTGAATATTGTTGTCTAAGTGCCCATTATTATTGTTAATGCTAAAGAGAAGAGAAAAAAAGACCATAAAACAGAGTTTTAACTGTCTTGTTTTAAACATAGGACTATTTTTATATTGTGTAATTAACATTATCTACAAATGTATGTGGAAGGGGGAGGGGTGTGTGTGCATGCAGGTGCATGAGTGTGTGTGTGTTGTGTTTTTGTAATTTTTAGTGTGTGTGTGTGTGTGTGTGTGTGTGTGTGTGTGTGTGTGTGTGTGTGTGTGTGTGTGTGTGTGTGTGTGTGTGTGTAGTGTTTTAATGTGTGTGTGTGTGTGTGTGTGTGTGTGTGTGTGTGTGTGTGTGTGTGTGTGTGTGTGTGTGTGTGTGTGTGTGTGTGTGTGTGTTGTTGTTGTTGTTGTTGTTGTTGTTGTTGTTGTTGTCATTGTTGGTGTGGATGGGTTAGTTGATGTATGTTGGTGTTGTTGTTTGCTTATGTTTGTATGCTTACTGCTTTTAAAGTGTGTTGAACTTTTACATTCATCTGTTGTAGATTTAGGACTATACTGTCTTAGATATATTGGACTATATTTTACATTGGAACATTACTTATTAGTGTGTGTGTGTGTGTGTGTGTGTGTGTGTGTGTGTGTGTGTGTGTGTGTGTGTGTGTGTGTGTGTGTGCAGGTGTGGTGTTGTCATTGTTGGTGTGGATGGGTGTATACCTCTAACTGTGTCAGTTGATGTATGTCAGTGTTGTCATTTGCTTATGTTTGTATGCCTGCCGCTTTTTGAGACACTTTCTTTGTTGCTAAACTTGATGAATAAAGAATCTTAATCATTTTACTGTTTTTGCAACCTAAATCAGTGTTATTTTTTTGTTATTAAAAAATAAATAAAAAAATCTTGACTGATTTGCAGCCAAAAGAAACACAGCTGATCTCAGAAGCTGGGGGTCTCTTCCAGCCAGAGACGGTAGCCAGAAAAATCACAGAGGACATGGTGGTCAGTTTCACCTTCAGTCGCTCATTTCACCTTTCACTGTTATCTCACCATCTAACTGCCATCTGATTTCACTTCTTTGCTTCACCACAGTTCTCTCTTACTGTCTTGTTTAATGTTTCTGTTTCTCATTCACTTGGTATCTCACTTTACCTTTTACTTCACCTAACCTCTGTCTCTTACTGCCTTGTTTAATCTGGCACAGCTGTTTCCCCATGTTTTATTGTTTACTTTTGGCTCACTTCTCATCACCTCTCTCTGTCAGCTTGCTTCACCTCTAGCTGTCAGCTCAGTTCACCTCTAGCTGTCAGCTGACTTCACATCGAGCTTTCAGCTTCACCTCTAGCTGTCAGCTGACTTCACCTCTAGCTGTCAGCTCACTTCACCTCTCTGTTGGCTAAATTCATGTCTCTGTCAGCTGACTTCACCTCTAGCTGTCAGCTCACTTCACCTCTCTGTTGGCTAAATTTATGTCTCTGTCAGCTGACTTCACCTCTAGCTGTCAGTTCACTTCACCTCTAGCTGTCAGTTCACTTTACCTCTAGCTGTCAGCTTACTTCACCTCTCACTGTCAGGTCACTTCACCTCTCTGTCAGCTAACTTTATGTCTCTGTCACCTCTAGCTGTCGGCCCACTTCACCTCTAGCTGTCGGCCCACTTCACCTCTAGCTGTCAGCTGACTTCACCTCTAGCTGTCGGCCCACTTCACCTCTAGCTGTCGGCCCACTTCACCTCTAGCTGTCAGCTGACTTCACCTCTAGCTGTCGGCCCACTTCATCTCTAGCTGTCAGCTCACTTCACCTCTAGCTGTCGGCCCACTTCACCTCTAGCTGTCAGCTGACTTCACCTCTAGCTGTCGGCCCACTTCACCTCTAGCTGTCAGCTGACTTCACCTCTAGCTGTCGGCCCACTTCACCTCTAGCTGTCGGTTCACTTCACCTCTAGCTGTCAGCTGACTTCACATCGAGCTGTCAGCTCGCTTCACCTCTAGCTGTCGGCTCACTTCACCTCTAGCTGTTAGCTCACTTCACCTCTAGCTGTCGGCTCACTTCACCTCTAGCTGTCGGCTCACTTCACCTCTAGCTGTCAGCTCACTTCACCTCTAGCTGTCAGCTTACTTCACTTCTAGCTGTCAGCTGACTTCACATTGAGCTTTCAGCTTCACCTCTAGCTGTCAGCTGACTTCACATTGAGCTTTCAGCTTCACCTCTCACTGTTGGCTCACCTCACCTCTCACTGTCAGCTCACCTCACCTCTCACTGTCGGCTCACTTCACCTTTAACTGTCAGCTTGCTTCACCTCTCACTGTTGGCTCATTTCACCTCTCACTGTCAGCTTGCTTCATCTCTCACTGTTGGCTCACTTCACCTCTCACTGTCAGCTTGCTTCATCTCTCACTGTCAGCTTGCTTCACCTCTCACTGTCAGCTCACTTCACCTCTCACTGTCAGCTTGCTTCACTGCTCACTGTTGGCTCACCTCACCTCTCACTGTTGGCTCACTTCACCTCTCACTGTCAGCTCACCTCACCTCTCACTGTCAGCTTGCTTCACCTCTCACTGTCAGCTCACTTCACCTCTCACTGTCAGCTTGCTTCACCTCTCACTGTCAGCGTGCTTCACCTCTCACTGTCAGCTCACTTCACCTCTCACTGTTGGCTCACTTCACCTCTATCAGCTTGCTTCACCTCTCACCACTGGCTCACTTCACATCTCAGTGTTCACTTCACCTCTCATTGTCAGCTCACTTCACCTCTGTCAGCTCACTTCACTTCACCTCTCATTGTCAGCTCACTTCACGTCTCACTGTCATCTCACTTCACCTCTCACTGTCAGCTCATTTCTGCATAATTAATTTCCTGATGAAGTCTAAAAGAGGTGAAAGTTTGATAAGACTATAATCCTCATGGGAACTACTTTTATCTTATTGCATTTTGGCTGTACCACTATACTCTGCATAGATGTGTGTGTGTGTGTGTGTGTGTGTGTGTGTGTGTGTGTGTGTGTGTGTGTGTGTGTGTGTGTGTGTGTGTGTGTGTGTGTGTTGTTTTTGTTTGTTACTATGTTAACAAGGTCAGATCATAAGACTAAGTTTCTGCCTAAAATCTTTATCCTTGAGTATTATTTAAAGATCAGTCAGACAACCAGTCTCTCTTCACTCACTTTACCTCACTTCTGTCAGCTCACTTCATCTCTCTCTATCAGCCCATTTCACCTCTCTCTGCCAGCTGGTATGATGCATAAATCTAAAACAGAACAGGACCCAGAGCTCTTGTGCAGAATCAACACACAAGGGAGTTAATTAGCCCTGAAAAATATGTAACATATGTACAACAACAAAGACCTGAGTCACCTACAGTAACTCTCACCTGGCATGCGTGTAAATAGTAATACAAGGTACATAAACTCTACCCATATCTGATGGGTATACCTCTGGTGGAGTTTATGTACCTTGTATTGACATGCATGCGAGGTGATGATTGTACCTCTGGTGGAGATGTACCTTGTATTTGACCTCAACATGCCTCTGCAACATTAACAATGATAGATAGTGACGCATGCACAATCCTCACTTTGTGTTCATGCGTTCTTTCCTCGCACTGAAAATCTTCACATGTCCTCAGATTTATTACGTATTACTGGTGGTTTATCATTGCAAAATGTGTTCATAATCACTTATCCAAACTGGATTTCATTTGTGCATATCCCTTTTAACCGGTTTGTGTATGGATGAACAAGGTAACATTACTTTTTTCTTGGATTTTATTGTGACCCTCATGTTTGGAACCAGCCATCATGGCCACAGAAGCTGGACAGGATGAAGAGCCAGTAGCTGGCACTTCCTTTTCCCAGCCTAAGGAAAACTTGGACATGCATTTGACAATGGCAGAACAGATGCAGCAAATGATCGGGGCCATCATGAACAAATTCCAGAAAAGGGAAGCAGAGCATGACCAGACAGTGGCCGCAGAATCAGAGACTGAATCTGTGGGTGACACCCTGCCAGGGGCTGGCTAAACAAAGCTCTAGAAATGACTGTGAACTCTGCCAGGGGCAAGAAATCTCACAGTGGTGAATTGGACACTGACACTGACAGTGAATTTTATGTGGCCATTCCCCAAACCAAAGAGAGTGATTTGAAGGTGGATATGCTAACACTGCTGGCTGCCGATCTTGAACAAGAGCGTGCGGTGGGGCCCACCATAAATGAAAAGCTTGCTGAGATAAGCAAAAGCAGATTCCGTCAGAAAATGCCAGAATTGAAATTGAAAAATAAAATGGACAAATACCCAGTCCCAGAGATTCGCCCTGATGTGTCTCCACCCACCCTTAACAATGAATTAACTGATAAGGGATACGTTGACAGAGGAACAAAGAAATCTGACGGAAGATTAATGAACATGCAAACGATGCTGTCTGCTGCAAGCTTGTGTTTGCTCATGAAAACAAATTTCCTTTATGAATATGCAACTGACCTTGCAGGTCAAATCAGCAATGGCACAGCACGTGCAGCGGGCAGTGGCCACGTGGCTAGTGCTTCAAAATGGGTACTTACCAGAGCAAAGCAGACACTTGGGTCTTTGGGAGATGCGATTGCTATTCTTGGAATGGCACAACAGGAAATCAGTCTCCACAGAAATGTTTTGATTCAGTCAGCGCTCCTGAAAGATATTGCATCCATTTGTCAAAACGAAGATCTTCATGTGAAAACAAACTGTTTAGTGGGGATGTTGAAAAGGCCATAAAATCAGCCCGAGAGGCTCATAAGCACAGCAACAAAAGCACACCCAGCACAAGTGGCCAGTGCCACCACCCCTTCAAAAGACAACTGTATAGCAGGCCTTTTGTGGTCAAAGCAGCATTCGGTTCAAAGGGTATCACAGCCAGAGGGGGCGTGGTGTGAAACAAGCAACATTCCAGAGAGGGTTTGGGAAACACCAGAGGCAGTAGTGGCTGCATCCCAGGAAGACACAGTTTCACCAGAGAATTTAATGGATAAGTGATTTTTACGGCAACACTGAGGCCATCAAAACTAGACTAACTGATAGGTCATCTAAATTTGCAGCAGGTCAAATTCAACACTGTTTACCATAGTGGCAGGAAGTAAGATGGTTGTAGGTGTTGATATACAGTTACTCGATGAACCCCCATCAGGTCAAATCCATCAATCTTATTCTTCCTATGAAGCCACAGCCCATTGATGTAAAAATTCAAGAACTGCTAAGAAAGGGTGTCATTGTTCCCTGCACTTACACAGAGGGTGAATTCATCTCCACTATTTTTATTAGACCAAACAAGGACAACAGGGTCAGGGTGATACTGAACCCGAAAACTTTCATTTTAAAATGGAAACACTGCAGCATGCCTTAACACTTGTATCATGAAATAGTTTTTTCTGTTCATTAGACCTACCAGATGCCTACTACTCAGTGCACATGACTGAAAAATCTCAGAACTTTTTGAAATTTTAGTGGAAAGGGCAGTTGTACAAGTATACCGCTTTTCCTGATGGTCTGGCCTGCTGCCCAAGGTTGTTTACCAAACTGCTTTAGCCTGTAATGGCTCAGCTTCATAGATGGGGTTTCATCTCCACCATCCTCATTGACAACACTTTGTTGATGGGTGACTCGGAACTCAAGTGTGTTCAGAATGTGATGGCATCACTGTGTTTGTTTGAGAAGTTAGGATTTGTTAATCATCCTGAAAAATCCATTCTAGCTCCTACTCATGTGATCACCTACTTGGGATTTGAAATAAATTCAGTAGACATGACCGTCACTCTTATGAATAATGAGAGAGAGAAAAAAAAAAATCTTCAACACAGCTTCATCCTTACTTATGTTGAGCTCCTGTTCCATTTGCTTCCTCGCCAAGTTCATAGGGCAAATCGTTGCAAGCTTCCCAAGTATAAAATACAGTCCATTATGGTATAGGTGTAAATACAGTCCATTATGATATAGAAATATAATATAAAATGATAAAATTGAAGGGCTACAAATGAGTACAGGAAATTTTGATGCAAACACTCAGCTGTCAGAAATGGCTTTGGCTGAAATCTGGTGGAAGGAGAACATTAATTCAGCAAGCAGTGACATTGATGCTCATAGTAGGCATGGGGAGCCTGATTTCATCATTTTTTTCAGACGCGTCTTTGTTAGGGTAGGGAGCTTCATGTGACCTGGGACAAACAGGAGGCCACTGGCTTGACACAGAAACAGGCATGAGCATTAACATGCTTGAGCTCAAAGCTGGGTTGTTTGGGTTGCAGTCACTGTTACCTTTTCCATGCCACCATGTTAGGATGATGATGGACAATACAACAGCTGTGGCCTGTGTTAACAAAATGGGTACCAGTCATTCAAAACATTGTAACATGATAACCAAACAAATTTGGGATTTCTGTATTGAAAAGGAGTCTGGTTATTGGCTGCACGTACCAGGTAGAGAGAACGTTGATGCGGATCTCGAATCTAGGAAAATAAACTATGACAGTGAATGGAAACTAAACACTGAGCTATTGCAACAAGCATTACAGATACTTGGTGTTAATCCGAATCTAGATCTCTTTGCCTCTTGAATGAACAGTTCAGCAGCTATGTTTCTTTCAAACCTTACCCCAGAGCAAAAGCAGTTGATGCTTTCACTTTGAGCTGGCATAATATGAGATTTTATGCTTTTCCACCATTTTGCATCACTCCTAAAGTGTTGCAAAAATATTGCAGAGACAGAGCAAAAGGTGTCGTAGTGGTACCAGATTGGCCAAATCAACCATGGTTTCCACTGATACAGTGATAGCAAAGATGCTGATAAACTACCCAGTGCTGGTATCAGTGAGGAAGAATCTCTTAAGTCTGCCACACAGACTGCCCAGCAGAGGAACATCAACATCAAAAATTGAGACTGATTATCTGCGAACTATCAGGAGTCGCTTCAGAATGACAGGGTTTTCGAAGCAAGCTACAGACTTCATACTTGTTCAGATTTGATTGAAATCAGACAGAGCCACTGTACAGCTCAAAGTGTGAGGTGTTTCAGGAGATTTCGCCTGAGAAGATTTTTAACTTTTTGAAAGAGAACAATATTTTTGGAAAAATTTAAACTTGAGATCATTTTTGGTTGTTTGTGTCTTACTTCCTTTTTTAAGTGTAATTTTAAAATTGTACATATACCAGTTTTAACACATAAACACTTTTAAAAAGTAATATATGATGACAAAATGTGTATCATGGTTTATCAAGCATGGTTTTAAAACTGTATATAGTCCCATTTTAAGACATATACATTATTAAAAATTTAATATATAATATGAGCTGTGTATCGCCCTGATATAACGGTACCAGTTGACTGGGCGTAAAACACCAACTTACTTACTTACTTATCTGATATAACCACAAAATGATGACAAAATGTGTATCACCCTATTTTAAATTGGTGTTTTAAGCATGGTTTTAAAACTGTATATAGACCCATTTTAAGACATACACATTATTAAAAATTAAATATATAATATGAGATGTGTATCGCCCTGATATAACCGTACCAGTTGACTGGGCGTAAAACACCAACTTACTTTACTACAGACATCATGTGTTATCCTGGAGAACTGAAACCCAAAAGAGATATGCCTGCTATGTGGCAAAGTGGTGCAGGTATGCACACAGCAGACATATTGATCCCATATCACTGTCTATAAGTGAAGCTGTGCACTTTTTAGCTCACCTGTATAAATCAGGCTTGGGCTACAGTGCCATGTGTGTCACCAGGTCTGCGTTATCATCATATTTGAACATTGCAAATGCTGTAGACTTTGGTCAGCACAAGATAGCCAGATGCTTTATGAAAGGTGTGTTTGAACTTAAACCCAAATACAGCCACACCTGGGATGTAGATACTGTACTTAATTTGTTGGAATGTTATGCTCCTATCAACAAACAAACACTGAAGGAACTTTCTCACAAGCTGGTGATGCTGTTGGCCTTGTTAACAGGCCAGCGATGTCAAACAATTCATAAACTGTCTGTTAAGAATATGAAACTGGAAGACAACAAGTGTGTCTTTTAAGTTCAAGTGTCTGTTGAAGCAAAAACATTTGTGTTGTGGAGGTTATTAAAGAATACATCAGAACAACTAAAGTGATCAGGGATGGACACACTCAACTCTTGCCTCATCTTCCCATGAGCAAGGATACCCTTGCCAGGTGGATTCGAGACGTGTTGCATAAAGCAGGAGTGGACACTCAGTTTGGTGCACACAGCACTCGCTCAGCCAGCACATCTGCTGCAGCCAGTAAAGGTCTACCTATAGACATTGTCTTGAAAGCTGCTGGTTGGTCTTCAGCATCAACTTTTACCAGGTTCTACAAACAGGAGCCAGTAACAAACATGGGGCAGACAATTTTGGAATCCTATTTCCATCAGAAATAATTTGAGTAGATATCTGTTTTTAGAGGATAATGCACACTAATTGCTCTGAAGTATCATTGATAATGTTGCAGTGGCATGTTGAGGTCAAATTAACTTGAACATGTAAGACTTACCTTTGGTAAGGTGATGCACTGTTCGTCATTTGGCTGATAAATGTAGAACTGTGACAGTTATAAATTCCCTCCCTTCCCACCCGTGAATATTTGTATCACATTCAAGTGATCGTATCTAGAGGAAGTCTCTCTAATTAGTGCGCATTATCCCTTCTGAAGTGTGAGGATTGCACATGCATCATTATCTATAATTGATAACTGTCGCAGTTCTACAGATATCAGCCAAATGATGACCAGCGCATCACCTTACCAAAGGTAAGTCTTGCATGTTCGAGTTAATTTACATGCATGCCAGGTGATAGTTACCAGAATGCACCTCTGGTGGAGTTTATGTACCTTGTATTTACATGCATGCCAGGTGAGAGTTACTGCAGGCAACTGAGGTCTTTGTTGTTGTACATATGTTACATAGTTTGAGTGCTAATTAGCTCCCTTGTGTGGTGATATGATGCATTTTAATTTATGTCATGGAAAGTGTTGCTGTTATTACAATTAAGTAATTTGGCTTTTTACACCCAGTCAACCAGGGTGATTGTTGTTAAAAAGTGAATAATAATGTAACACTACTTCAAGATCAAGATATAGTGTATCTGAGTATTTCAAAATGTGTTCCTATTTTGCAGATTCAACCATTCATGCACATTTTCCAAACTGCTCTGACTAGCCACCTCTTATTATGATGTACATCTCATGTAGTGGTTGCATTCAAAAGGTCATGGGTTTGAATACCGTCACAGACATGTGGACACGTTCAGTCCTGACTAGCTCATGCCCACAATTGTGAGTATAAACTCAGTGGAAGGAAGCAAGCTCCCTGCGTTTCGTGGGTGTCTCTTTGAGGCTGTTGCCTTAAATATCCAATCAACACAATTACTTCAGTTATGTTTGTTGATCTCAGAGTTAATTGCACCCCTTAAGCTGCATCAGGTACTCGGATAGCAAAGAAAAGCAACACAAAAAAAACCCCAAAAAAGAACACACAGCTCATCCATAAGATGATGCTGTCTCATCAAAAATGCTGCAGGACTGATTTGTTTTTCAGAGAGGATGCTTTCTGAGTGGTGTTGGGACGGATGGCTTTATGCTGAACACTGTCACATCAGGATTCTCTCCTGTGTCGTCAGTCATGGAAGCTATGCAACAGGTACTGTAGAGTCCATTGTAGTCCTCAGATCTACCCACCTACATTATTTTTGGACCTACCCAGCAATATAGTGCTCAGACCTGTACAAGCAGTACTCAGCCCTGCATAGTCCACAATTCTAGCACCCACCCACCATCAGTGTCAGCCCTGTTCATCTCAACAGCACACACCTGCATCATCCAAGCTACAATGTAACATGAGTATTGGAAAGGTGTTAGGGTGGCAAAGACATGAGAGTTTGTAGTTCTTTTATAAACATGAAGCCAGCGCAAGGCATCAATGAGAGGAGAAATGTGGTCATACCTGGAAGACTGAAAAACAAGATGAGCTGCATTTTTTTTTAAATCTTTGGGAGCTTTTCAGTGTGATTCTTTGGAGGTCTAACAAGAGGGGAGTTGTACTAATCTGGCTGTGAAAGCAAAACTGAGCAGATGCAAACTTTCATCATGTCAGTTAGCAGGTAATGACGAATAGAAGTGGCTGTATGAAGTTCATGATGTCTTGCAAATTGATGTTAGAGATGCATTGTTCAAAAGACAGTGTTGTTGAGAAAGACACAAAGATCACAGAATCAGTTATGTTCAGTAACACTTTATTCATCCTAGAAGGGGCAGTTTCATCAGACAGGCTCATAAGATTAGATGAAAGTACAAACACAAAAGTAAACTATTTATAGCACTACTCATACAGTTAGGACCTACAGCAGCAACAAACCATTACATGGAAGTGCAGGAAGCTGCCACCACAAGATAAACAATGATATAATTTGATCAAATCAGTTCACGCAGTTACACACACATGCGCACATGCATGCACACACACATACACACACACACACACACATTATCTCTCTCTCTGATTAATCAAATAATCAATTATACCCAAAGTAGCAATATAAAAGTGTGCTGTTGTGGCATGTTTTGTCACCATGGGCATAAAACACCAAGTTACTAACTGTCCCCATGGCATGTTTAGTCAGCAATGAGATGGTGACAAAAATTGTGCAACCATTGTACATTTTTAACTTAGATGCTATACCTGTGTGTGTGTGTGTGTGTGTGTGTGTGTGTGTGTGTGTGTGAAAGAGATGGAGAGATAATGATCTAATCAGAGCAAACAAGAGAGAGAGTGCAAAAGCAGTAAAGGTCAGCAAAACAAAGTACTTTACAGTGATTGAAATGATTAACACCACACACACACACACACACACACACACACACACACACACGCACGCACAATTTTTTGGTGTAAACCTTTTGGCACATCTTGTCATCATGTATCTCCTGAACATGCCAGTGACAAAATGAGCAGGAAGTGCATCAAATTTGAAACATTTTGTCACCAAGAAGGTGAAAGGTGACAAAACATGCCAGGGTGACAAAAACTAAATGTGCCACATTTGTTGCTAAAAAAAATAAAAAACATAAAAAAAACCATCAAATCAACACATAAATTATTAATAAATGTGCACAGCATAACATGCTATACTTGTGGGGGGGGGGGGGGCAAATTGCAATGTCATAGGATATTAGGCAACATGCTTGAATAAGGGGGTGGGGATAGCTCAGTGGTTGGAGCGCCGGACTCGTGATTGAAAGGTCGCGGGTTCGAATCCCTGCTGGAGCGGCGGGAAAATTTTCTTCTCCAGGGTCGACTTTCTGTGCTCTTTTTTCAGTATCCGTTCCACCCCCATGTTACCACAGTAGCACGTAAAAGATCCCGGTCATTCTGCCAAAAGTGCAGGTGGCAGGTTACAGCTAAACACGCATACACCTTACGTATGTGGCTTTGCATGAAGTGACATGGAGCATGGTTGTATGGTGCACACAGGACTTGCACCAAGACAGCTGCAGTTTCATGTGGCACCAGCCATGCCAGCGCTGTAAGTACACCACTTCGGTGGATATTCAAAAAAACGCGCTATAAAGCCAGTCACTCATGCAGAACCACATGTGAGCACAGTGAGTCTGCTCAAGAGAGCGGAGAATAGCGCTATATAAGCGATCATCAATCAATCAACCACCCTAAAATATGTCTGCTTCAAGTAACACTGATTTTGGAGAAGATGAATAGAAGGTGATTGCACTGTTGATGTTAACAGATATTGAGGATGTTGATGTAGTTCTTTGGGGGGTGATAAGCATGAGTTCAGTTTTATCATCATTCAGTTCAGGTTTCTTAGTACCATAGTCATCCATGACTGTAAGCCTGAAATGCAGGCAGTTTTGTGTGGTTTTCATCATCTGGCATTTATGTCAAATTTTCTGAAAATGTTGAAACTGAGCTTCATCTGCAAAGCTCTCATGCTGCTTAGAGTATTTTTGGATGATGTCAGATACTGGTGCAGCACACATGACATAAAGCATGGGACCAAGCAGGACACTAATCCATCTACACACAGGTGGACAGAGACTGTTTGTCTGAATACCTGATGACCTTGCATGCTGAAAGGTGATCTGTTTAAATGCTATAAACCACTGAACAATTCTTAGATCAGGCATAACAGTATAAAGTTCAGTAACAACACTTCCTGTTACAGATTTCTTTTTGGTGGGAGGATGGAGTATTGAGATCACTACATTTTAATAAATTTGTGTCCACCAGAGGTGCCAGACAGGAATACTGGTAGTCATGTGACTTGTGTCAACAACATAATAGACTTCAATGTGACTATTTCTCTCCTCTGTTGACAGATTTTGCTGATGGGCCCATTCCGCATGATCAGCCTTTTCTACTTGGCACATTTTGATCGTATGGTCAGGAGGTGTCAGCAG